>OX579656.1:10964855-11705867 GCA_951230895.1 Carpatolechia fugitivella
AATGGGCCTTTTTAGAATTTAGAAAAGGAATTTAAATTTGGCAAAATCTGCATACAAAATTACAAAACAGATACAAAAAAGGCTAAAAAATGATGGGCAGTATCCCAGGGGGGACGCCGGAGCGCGGGTCTGCGGCACTCAGCTGGCACGGGCGCGGGCGCACACAACGCAGGGGTCCAGGCACGTCCAACGCCCGGTGGCCTCAGGGGTCCGGAACCACGGCGAGAGAACGAGAAAGGCACGGAGGGACCCTCGTGTGTGTGCCGCAGAGACCGGAAATACACTGTAAAGATTGACAAGGAAATAATCGCCATCCGACCAAGACAAGGAAAGAGAAAAGTGCGTCGATAAAAACCAGTAGGAAGACAACACAAGACTTACCCGTCCAAGGTAGGTTAGTCCAAGGTAGGAGCCTAATATTTATTGCATGCCAAGCCACTTACAACATTTAGTCATATTTTCTCACTAATATTCAACCAAGTTCAAGGGATAAAACGTTTCCATTTCCTGACAGACGACAACTGAGAAAACAATAAACAATTTAGAAAAAGGTCAAACCAACAAAATTTTAAATTTGAAAATGTGACATAAAAACCGGCCAAAAGAAAAAAGACCCATACCAAAAAGGTTATTAAAAAAACCTGCAGTAATGCTGCAATATATTCTATATATATTATATTTTCTTGAATTTCAGCACTACGTGGCCCAGATTTTAAGTAGGTACGGTACACATCTATTACTAAATGGTACAAAATATTCAAAAGCAGTAATGGATACTATTCGAGTTCCAGGTGGCTCCTCAATTCAGATTCAGATGTTTAGATTGAGGAGCCACCTTTGCATCTACATAACTTTTGATGTATTTTACTACAAAATCCAGAATTTGTCCTACAAAATTAGCTTTTTTGCTACTAAATGAAGGTGTGAGCTGCGTTTTATAATTTTGGAGTGGCTCCTCAATCCATACATACATGAATTGTGATTGTCACAGGGCAGACGTGTAAAGGTAAACGGTGCAGGCCCCAACGACTATAATAATCTGTTCAACTATAGTAGATGTTCAGACCTTTTCATTTGTAAAGTGGCGCTTGTTACCTTTTACCACGGTTACACAGGTAAGCTGTATTTAAATATCTATTGTTTATGTATTAAGTAAATGAAACAACAGAATGTATTTCCATTATAGTGTTTAATTTTCAAAATATTTTTTGTTACAGGTTGGGTTTGCTGATACAGTTCCGGTTCGTATTAATCACAACATTCGATCAAATACTTATTACAAGATTACAACACAATGGTTACAAAAGTTAACTATAATGGCGAAGATTAACATCGATAAAGTTAACAATACGATAACATTCTGTAACATTCGATAAACTTTCTCGTTATAATTGTGTAGTAAATCAACTAATAAATAAAAACAGGTGAAGAGTTAAGAGGTACTCAGGTGGTATAAAATAAATAATTTACCTACACACATCAATAACTTAACTAGAATAAATAATATTAATACTAATGACAAGTTATTTTAAATTATAACTAGCGGTTCACCTAAATGTTGAATACCACGTTTATTTTCTGTTGCCCCTATTTCGAAATATACCTACTTTCCAAAAGAGGTAACAGAAGATTGTACTTATTTAATTTTTAATACTAAGTTTTGTGTTTTGTGACAATTATTTACTAATTTCATATTCTAAAAAATATGACTGAAATTTAAAACATTTTAAATAACAAGTCTAATTATTTAACTCCAATAGTAAATAGGAAACAATACGATTAAACTGAAGCGTCTTCACGGCTTTTGCTAGTCTAAATAACGACGATACACAAATTTTAAATCCACGGGATTCGTATAACCTGATTGAGCACTTGTTAACACAAATAAATAATTGGCATGCTCTCTACATACTTCAGTCTCATCACACTAATATGTACAAAATTAAGTTACATAGGCGCTGTTACGAGTAGAACCGACTTTTTGAGATGACATGAGCGGTGGGCGGGTGCGGCCTCGCTATCGTTGTTACCGCCGCTGTCTTCTTCTTCAATGACGTAAGTGGTCTCAACTTCAAGAACAACACGATTGAAACAGCACAAGAGCATATAAGTGTGGCAAGAAGAGCTCCTAGAGTAGCTGCGAAGCCAGGAGTCGTCATACAAACTAAACCGGGTGTGGGAACCATCTTAGTTGGAGCGCTCTCTTCAGCTTCCATATTCAAGTCGCCAGCTGAGACTACACGAATGACCCGGTTAACTCCAACTTCCTTCTCAGGAGAAGTTGCACGGCGCTGTCTTCGTACTCGCCTCTCGTCGCGTCTAGATTCCGCACCGATCGGGTAAGAGTCAATCTGAGGAGGTCCATACTCTGCAGGAGGAGCGTTGAGAGCGCTATGTCCATCGGAACATTGATCCGGGCAGCGGTATCGGCAAATCTGAATCGTGCACTGGAAATGTACCTCCATCGAATCAGGGAACTTGAAAGCTTGGAAGTGTGCGTATGAAAGAACAGATGCGCTAGCTCCAAAGTTCTTGATTTTGGTGAATCGTGACATCAGTTTCGGTCGGGTTACGCAGCCTCGCCTATCGACTAATTGTATAGGTGCGCGTTGACCGTCGTGAGCAACACAGTCTCTCACCAACATATCGAATTTCGCGTCGTCGTCTTTGATGGCTAGCACCATAGTCATAGTCTGACCAATCTTTACCAAGCCAGATACTTCTGAAGCCCAGGGTCCTTTGCCGACTTGAATTTGCATCCAGCATCCAACATTATCTCCAGCGAAGTCAGCGCGGACAACATCAAGCATGTCAACGGGGAACGGTCTAAACGTGACTGCCTTCTCGTACTGGTCGTGCCATGTGCATCGCAGTTTTCGAGCTTGATCCCAGACTTCTTGCACTTGTGGATCGTATTGGATAACGATGACATTTTCAAAGTAAGTACCAGCAGCTGCGACATCGCCTCTGTATCTTGGGTCTCCGCTTCCAGCAGTTCCACAAGCGTGGTTACCGATTTCAAAAGAAGCTTGTGATCTTCCGAGATTAGGAGGAAGATGTACACATTGGTGGTTTGAGTAGTGTCCCTTTGAGAAGACGATACCGTAGAAGGGTTTGTCGAAGCTCAGAAATACTCTCATGGCGTTTTTTTCACATTTGACATCGAGGGAAACGATCTTGGGCATGTCAGGTGCTGGTGCTGGCCATACGTCTCCAGAGTTACTGAAGACCTTATCACTGGCAGATGTCTGGGCATCAGCGGGCGGAGCTTGCGGAGGAGGAGGTGGGCCTCGAAATCCAGGGCCCAGGTCGGTCTTATGGTGACTCACAGGAGGCCCAAGAGCAAATGGTTTCGAATGTCCTGGGTGATGGTTCGGAATTCTAGGCATACCTGAAAAAGAACCAGCAAGTTTGATCATTCATTACTCAGTCCTGTTGTCATTTTTGTATTCATTAATACCGCAAAGATCTCACATATCATAAAATTAGTTATTATCTCTGATTAGAAATTAGCTCTGCTGTAGCGACGATGTCGTTGTTACGTTACTGTAGGAGGTAGACTTCATTAAAAGACGTGTATAGTTTATTGTTGGAACCTGAATACTCAAAAAGAAGCCGGCATGTACTGATAATGCTAATTATAGTTTCTAATAATAAAACAAATTCTGAGACCCTCACCTAAAGGATGATGTGCCTGATGATGTGGTGGGGTCTGTCTCCGATTATGTGGTGGAGGCACTGGCGGTGGAGGTCCATTATACGAGTCAGAAGCGGTTTCTCGCTCGGAAGACTCCATGGCGAGCTGGTCTCCCGAAGGCTCGGCAGCGTTGTTATTGTCACCACCCGCTCCTCCGCCGCCATTACCCTCGTTCGATGATTGGTCGCTGAGGGTGCCGCTCTGAAAACACAGAAAATGGAAGGTTACTTCACGGAATTTATTCCATCTATAATATTTTTTGTACAATGCAGGATCGAGGAATGTACTAATAATGATGTTCCGTTATCATCAACCTGATCCTACTAACAGCCAGCAGGTGAGACTAAAGTCAGACTGTGAAACGCGTTTCAGTTAGGCGAAACTTTACTTTCCCTTCCTGCAGGTTTACCCTTAACAACGCCGGGTTCTATTTATTAAAAAACTCACAGCCGACATTTTCGAGACCTGAATACCAACTAAAGAATGGTAATATCCTCCAACGATGAAGATTAACGAAAATTTTAAATGAAAAGTCGCCGCCTCGCCGCTATAGAATTATTACATTACTTATTTACACAAATAATGAGGGAGTATTTTTTTACAAAAAACGGTCTTAACAAGGCTCTCTTTTGGATTCCGTGAGAAAAGCTTCGAATGTCAGATTTTTTAGTATCTTCGCACGAGTAGTATGCACCGTGAAATTTACATCGTTTTGTTCCCGCCGTAGTACTCGTCAAACTGAACAACATTTCGCGAAAAAAGAAAATTCCTGCTACAAAAAGATTTTTGGTCTCTGTGAGACTCCCGACTGACCCATTTTGTATGGAGAGCACAAAAATATTTTTGTCGCAGGATTTTTGTTTTCGTGAAAAGTTGTTCAGTTTGACGGGTACTAATCACTACACAGCGGGAACAAAACGATGTAAATTTCATGCTGTATGTACTTATTTATATTCAAAATTCAATTTCAAACTCGTTTATTTTTCCACAAATTATTGTTACATTACATAGGTATTTGGGAAATATAAGTGACACAGTAAGATAGGCATATCCTTTATATATTTTACTCTAAACTTTATACTACCCAGAAATTACATGTGATAACTCTAAATTTAACATCAATAAGACATTTTAACACCAGCAAAATTACCTTACGGAACCTTTACAACTTTAAGCTCTTGCTATCGGTTTTTAAATCTTGTATCTTGCGCGCTGACACGAAAATTGCCTTTTTTTGCCCGGTCGCTTTCACTACGCGACTGCGCATGTGTAGGCAATATTTTAAGTGTTATTTAATATGGCAAAGTAACCGTTTTACTACTCTTCTCAGGCTAACACCTGTCTAAAGTTATGCGACACTAACAACGGTTTTATATGTAATATTTCTGGGTCATGGGACGGAGTTAGGTAGGGCGATTGTTTATGGGGTCAAACCAATACGTTGATGTTTATTCATTGCCACATTCAAGCATTTAGTAAATTTTACCTTAGAGACTACCATGTAAGCAGGCTATATTTGGTAATATAGCCTGTTTGCATGGTAGTATGGATAATACGAAACATTTTGACAGCTATAAGAAGAGCAGGTACAATTAATTACCTAAATGTGTCATCCAAAGATTTATTTTTATCCCAAGTTATTAAGGGAGAAAGCGTTCTTCTCGCAACAATGTTTCATGCTAACATATTCACGGCCAATTGACTTCAGAGGGTCGCAGTCACATAATTCTTGAGTGTTCGGTAGTTTATGTTGACATTTTATCAATAAGTATGCGTTTTATTTATATTATTGAGCTTGCTTTTGTATACCGACAATTCGACTCGGTGCCGCAGTGGCAGAGGCCTGGCCATTTATTTCGCGATCGGTTTGAATGGTTATCTGTAAGATGGACTTCAAATTGAATCGGTGTCTCACGTTTCTTACTTTTTTATTGCATATTGTTACGGAACATTCATGAATAATTTTAGAGTTTCAGCGATACTTAATTTTTTCACTTGCGTTTGCGCATACGTTTATGCACCTGAATCTCCTGCGTACCTGACTGCTTCATCATAATGATCATCATTTTTTTGCCGTCATCGACTTCTTAAAAGAAGTCGCTTTTTAATACAAACAGTCGGCCTGCGGTGCCAGTAAATGTAAAACAGGTGTGACGAAAATACAGGATGTTCACAGTCTTCATACGATAGATGACATTTTATACTGAATCCGGCCCATGGAACTGCAACTAGATGTCAAATTCCAATTTCCTGTGGCCCCCGAATAGAGTGGCCTCGTGAAAGTTGTTCGATTGGCCCGTTTGATTTAACTCATCGCTCATGGACCGCCCTGCTTTCCGAATTTCCAAAGTACCGGTTTTCGGACACTATTTTTTATATTAAAACTACTTAACAACTGTACAAGTTTTTAATTGACTATAAAACTTCATTAAAAGTTCGTAAGTCTTGCGGTCTTACTTCGAAAGCTGCTGCAAAGCAAACTCGGAACTTTTGTGGGTACTCGTAAATCTGCCAAAAACTGACACTAGTAGTGGCGACTTTCAGGATTGTTGTGAAAATTTGCAAATTCATTTTTTCGTTATTACAAACTATTAGGTAAATAAAACATTCTATTGAGCAATAAACGTACCATCTGTTATCTGCAGGCAGACAAATTAGAATAGAATATACTTACTTTATTGCACACAAGGATATAGCTTGAAAGTACAAAAAATAGATGAAGGTGTACAGATAGGCAGCCTTATTGCTAAGGTAGCAATTTATTCCAGGCAATATTACTACTAGACTCGATATATATAAACTTATATTACTATATTTTCCTGAGGTCTATATAATAAAACAAAAAATTACAATTCGAAGTACAATACAACATTACAATTACAAGATAATTCAATTGAAAGAGTTTGTATTGTATTGTATTTTACATTGCTTAGCCAATCAATCAAAATTATAAACATTTATCTTCTTGGTATATCCGCTGCGCATTGTACTTCGAATTGTAATTGTAAGTTTTATTAAATAGGCCCCTGGTCATACGTAATACGTACATAACCAACCGTAACAGATAAATTTGAACAAACATAAAATCTACAATTTGAAAAAATACTTCTAATAAAATTACATAAACAAAGAATAAATGTTATACGGGTAGATACTTGATGCGGCAATTCAAATAATTGAATAATACCCACAGCTATTCCAATCTTTAATTGTCTCGCATACCGATGCCATAAAACTTTCAACGTTTAAGTATACCAAATACGTATTATAAAAGGAATCTATTACTGTGTAGTCCCACACTACAATAAAACCATCGACAATGCTATTTACAGCATGCTTAAAGATGAGTATTAACAAATTATTGTCTATAATAACGTTATAACGTGAATCTATAGCACTACATAGTACCGACTTTTCATTCACAGGATGTAGTAGTGTTTCATGATTTTAAACGTATTCTTTGCTATTTCTATAGTTTCTAGAAGACAGGTCATCTGTATCTTATAGAGACCCCCCACACTAGCGTCTTTCGAGCGTCGTCGTCTTGACAGCGCTCGCGCAGCATCGACGCGACGCTAGCGCTGAGCCACTGCTGAACGCCGGTTTACGCAGCGCTGGCATCGCGTTTGCATAGTGCCTGCTGAAAAAACGTTGCGTTAGCGCAACGCCACGTCGACGCTGCGCGAGCGCTCGAAAGGCGCTAGTGTCGGGGGTCTCGAAAGTGTTGTTTGTCATAAGCTGAGTGTTTGAACAAGGTAAATAAGACTTACTTATCTATTTGTTCGAAAGTGTTGATATCTTAGCAATTTTATTTTTATATTTATACTAAATGCTAAAAAAAAACATCTAGCTAAATAACATTATTAATCGATTTTTTAATCGGTTAACAAAATCACGCAACCCGGTTTTAACCACAAGAAGACAAAACATATTACAAGTGCTAGAAAAAACTTGTTAGACAGTCAAACTGTTTACACTCATAACAAATACTCTTTGAAATTACCTCTTAAATCATATACAAACAATGTAAGTACTTTAATGTGTGTACTCTGAAATTCAACACCGTTTACCACCCTGTACATCAGCGGTACCGACAAACTACACAAGCGTCGAACTCTCATTTGTATTGCCTCTAGCTATGAAATTAGAAAGCATTGGTTTGGCCTCACCAATATTTTTCCCAATAAAGGCGCGAGTGGGTTTTACAGAGCTTTAGGGGTCTCAACATATTATTTCACGTCCAATTGGCCCGATCCAGCAATTATTTTGGGAACCGAAATCCCGGCTTTATTTAAGTTACGCAACGCGAGAGAAAGTTTAGCTTCGAAGGTCGCATGATGTTTATCCTATCTGGCTGGGTGGTACGTTCAAGTGAAATAATGGATCTGTCAGCCCGCTTGGTTTGTTTAAAAGTGTATAGTCATTCCCCTTAATTGGTGTGGGATTATGTCTTTTGTTTTGATAAATAGAAGCAGGTAGACATTGACATCAATAGGTGGATTTGCTTTCAGTTAGACTTATTTTAATTAAACTAGTTAATAAGAAGGTAAAAACTTTTTAAAAGTGAATTTTAATAAAACTGCATAAACTATAAAAAAATGGTAGGCTTCAGCTTGTCGTCGGTGGGGTTGTAAACGAGCTGATAACAAACAAACAAACTGCTTATAAAAATAGTAAAGAAACAATCTTTTTAGGGATCAGCATTGATAGCAGCAGGCTCTTCACAGCTTTCTGTCCCAATGAACTTTCAAGGCCCACCTGTGAGCGCCAGCAACACAGAAGTGCAAAATAGCTCATTAAACAATATATCAAGAAGATTAACATCTCCGCTTACATTCAACCTTCACTCCATAACAGAATCCGCAATGGACATCCGCGGCTCGCTTATACTCGCCAGACATTGAGGTGCGTCCTTAGTGTGTCAGCCTTGCCTAGCCTAGCCTAGGTCGTTGCTCCGAGCTCTAATTTTACTTTCGTTAAATTACTTACGGCTCTACAAGTAAACAAGACGAGACCTTAGACGGGCACTTCACCTGAACTCGAGCAAAAAGTTAACACAGGAAGTTTCTAGATAGAGTAGTGCTTTTGATAAGATAAGGATAAATAGGCAGTTTAGCTTTAAACGGGGCTTCTATAAAATAACTTAAGTATTGCTTTATTATAATGGTCGATCGATAGGCAAACTCATAAAATAAGAGAGGTGTTTAGGCTAATTTTCTCTTCTCTTCTACTTCACCATGTTTTGGTCTACCTCGCCTTGTAGATAAGGCGTCTAGTCCGTCATTTTCTTTCGTGGACGTTCATGGCACCTTTTAGGACTTAGCTCTGATTGTCTCACTCAGCTCTGAGATTGTCTGACCGTTCTGAAGTGTCTGACTGATATAGATTTGATAAGACTGTCATGATGTCAGAACCAGTTTGTAAATAAGTTAAAACACTTTATTGCACAGAAAAGGAACATGATCAATATAAATATAATATACAGATTATCCGATCTCTTTCAGACAACCTTTGGGTAAAGGACACATAAAAAGAAGTCTGAAGTTTGTTATATACCTATACATACCTACTTTCTATGTTTTAAAAAACTGGCAATATAATATGTAAGGTTCATCTTAAGTACGTTAGTAACATATAGGTATGTATGAAAGTAAACAACATTATAAGTAGAATATTACGAGGCCCTAGAGTCTCATTGAAGTACAGCCACAAATTGCAATTACAAACAAGTCTCAACAAAATTAACTTAGATGACATTTAAATTAAATTTGCTCACATCAAAGGAAGCTTTATAAGATAAATTAAATTCGTATTTATTATAATAGCTAGGAGTCGAAAGTGGTCGCCATGGTTGAAAACGGTCAGAATGATTATTGTAGCGAATTTGATGTCTTGCGTTCTATTATAGGGTTTTCCTAGCCACCAATTTACCAAAAGCGAGTATATTATAGAAAAATAGGATAAAACAGCCAATTATTGGACAATACCGAGCAGGATTTCAAGTTTGGATGTGTGTCGTCGCTGTAGGTCACCGCCGACCGCTGCCGGGAAAGCCGGCTTTTACTCTTTCCACGGCTTGCCTATTGTCATACATAAATCGTCTTCGGCCAGTCAACTCGTTTTCCACCGGCAAAGCCGGACAGGTAGGCAACTGGGACGCGCATCCTATTGTCGGAAAACGTAAATATGTGCTAATGTTGATGATGTTACTTTCTTGTAAGAAGTATACAGAATGTGTTTTTAACACGTGCGGATCGCTTAAACATTTAGATCTCCTTTTCTTTGTACTAATATTAAGTTATAATGGATTTTTACCTTGCAGAAAGCTCTAAGTTTTTATTATCTATTAGGATAAAAGAAGTGAGTATTCAAAATTAATGGAATTGCTTATTAAGTAATTAAGATAGTTTCACAATATGCCAGTCAAGAATTGAAATTGTAACAAATTGTTTTACTACTTAAATATTTTTAATAAAGTATGATCTCTACCAGATTTTGTGAATACGGGCCGTAATGATAGGGCGTCTATATAATGATGCAGTTATCAGCTCATTATTATTATTATGCCCCCACCGCGAGACTCAAACTCATTTTCCAAATTCGGGCAATTAGGTAGCAGTCGCAGGTTGAACAGTTTAGTCGCAGGTATGGTCGACTAAAATTATGCAATAAGCACTTATCAAAAAACCACAGAACAGGCCGCAAAGTCAATGTTTACATGAAACATTTCCACTGAGTTCACTAGCCTTCTTACTTTCCAGTAGGGTAAACTTGTATACAGTGTATAGACGGAACTGGCGACGTCCGTCAGCACAGTGGGTCGACATTGCCCATATTTGGACGTAGGGTACCCGATGGCCGTGTTAGATTCTAGTTCTGTTTCCCCTGCGTGTCCTAGGTTCAATAAGTTTGCGTTGTTTGTTTGAGGAAGGAAAATGTGGGCGAGTCACTTAGTCACGTGTCTTTGATTAAGGTTGTCTGGAAGAGTTTTTATCTTAGCAATAAAGCTCTATACACTATATTGTACACTATTTCTCTGGGTCTAATTCTTCGGACTGCATATTCTAATTCTATGCATTTTTGCTGCATTTTTCCTGTTATTTGGATTTCAGTATAAATCACATAGAAAGTTCGAACTAGACTTTTTATTTCATGACCTGAAGATAAGAATGAACTCAAATAGAGTCTTATTATTGAATAACTTTTATACATGTCACATAATTCCAGAAAAATGCTGAAAGTACTATATACCCGTTCTACAATGTAACCAAGTTAGTATCCTTACATAGAGATTCAAAGCTTATAATCAGCTCAAGAATCCAACTTGAAAAACGAGGCAACACGATTGATATGTGGAAAATCGACCATTGAAATTGATCGTAATCGTTATAATGCAGTAATTTTGTGAAAACACACGAGGAGACAAATGACAGGAGCATTTCTTGTCGGCGGCCAGTGATGTGCCTTAAACGGAAAGATGGCGCCGATTAAAAATCATTAACTTTCATGCGCCAACGCTCTACTTGTCACGATACGGTTAAAGTATTATTTGGTTTAAGTTTTTGTGAGTTAATTTACTTAATTGTAATATGGAGGTGGGTATGGCCATTGAGAAAAGTAAGTGGTCGTCAAGGTCTTTAACAGCCTTGTAATTATAGAGATGTCTCCCGCAGTGCAGACTGTCTGACTCGGTTTGTGAATGTGATGAAAAGTGTTCCATATCAGAACAGAACTTTATGTCGTCGGTCGAAAATGATTTGACCTTGTTGTTAAATAACAAAAGTCCATGTCACGTAAAGTCTTTGCAGTGTTTTACAATAATAGGATATGCACATTTTTTTTTATCGAAATATTTCAAGTACCAGATAAACACATAAAAAATATTTTTTCAAATATCTTGCTCAGAAACAAAGTTATAAGGCTTCAAAGTTGATGGTTAGACAGAGAGGTCCGACATGACCATTGACGTCATTGGTCATGCGGGTCATATATCCGCCATAGAAAATTTTGTTTTCCTTGATGATGAAAAGAGGGACAGATATATTTGTTTAATAATGATGTATCTAGTTTGTTTTTCGATCAATTTCGATTCTGTTTTGACTGTCAGTATTCTATTTTTGTATACTTTCAGATGAACTATGAAAAAAACTAATATTTTTTTATGCATATTCCCTATTACGAATTACTTGATGGCTAGACTTGCTGACAACATCAAAGCTCGTAACCACAGATTTTAAAATTATGGTTGTATCGTCGTGTTTGCGGCCCGGTTCATAAATTATTTCATATTATATATTTTTGTATTAAAACTTATAAATTATATATACTTATAAATTCGCACCGCAAACTGGTCTAAAAATAAATCAATATTTACGCTCAATTTCTTCGGCTTACAAGAACAAGATTATACCAATAAAAATATACCCATCATTTAATAAAATACATGTACACAAACTGAACTGTACAAATCATTAAATAAATCATTAAATAATCTTACATTTTAAAATTAATATAAAATAAAGTTGTGTCTTTTAGTTTTTGAACATCAATCAATCAATCAGGGAGAGTGTCGGTGGTCTAGTGGCTAGTGCCGCTGCTTCCCGTCCGGGAGACGCAGGCTCGATCCCCACCACGTACCAATGTGTTTTCGAATTTCAAATTCATAATTATGTACGTTTATTCGACGCTCTTAAGGTGAAGGAAAACATCGTGATGAAACTTGCACACTCCCGCGAAGAAGTTCAAAGGTTGTGTGTGAAGTCGACCAACCCGCACTGGGCCAGCGTGGTCGACTAAGGCCTAATCGCCCTAATTCAGGGTAGGCTCGAGCCCTTCGGTGGGGACGTATATGACCTGTTGATGAATCAATCAGGTGCTAAATGCTGAGCTATCGAGTAGAGTCTACAATTTCTGGATTGTTTTGTATGGTACCGGACAAAACAAGCGAACTACTGAGACCAACCACTAATTTTGTCTAAAAGGAATTAGAATAATTTAAGTAGGTGTAAGCCGTGTGGTGACGGCAGAGTAGAATACATTTGTCACCAACCCTTACTCTTCCCGTGGGTGTCGTAAGAGGCGACTTAGGAACTACACATTGAACAGGGAACGGGCAGCAGCGCTCTCTGATACAGTAACCTTTTAATCTGCGATCTCCAACCCGCCTGCCAAGCGTGGAGATTATGGCAAAATCCTCCACTTAAGTGGAGGGTTTTGCCATAATCTCTACGCTTGGCAGGCGGGTTGGAGATCGCAGATTAAAAGGTTATTGTATCAGAGAGCGCTGCTGCCCGTTCCCTGTTCAATGTGTAGTCCCTAAGTCGCCTCTTACGACACCCACGGGAAGAGTCGGGGTTGGTGACAAATGTATTCTACCCTGCCGTCACCACACGACGCAGGCCAACTTATTTATGATAAATACTCAGTTTTTACTTTTACAACTTACTCATGAGTAGACTAAACGTCAAGATAGCGGGATCTCGCCTTCAGACTTAGAATTTTGATGGCAGTACCCAATACCCAACTTTATTGATATTGGATACCTTTCTGCATGCTACAGAAGAAGAAATTACGATCGAAGCTGCGGCCGTCAGCCACATGCGGATTCGATTAGTAAAGATTAGTTTAATCTACACCAATCTAGATACTCTGCTACTCTATATATCGCAAATAATGTGCAAAAACGTTATTATTTGCGGGTTGGTTTTTTGGATAAACGATGGTGTTTTTTATATGTTTAAACAGGATAAGTTATCTTGAAAAGTGGTATATTTTCCATTTATTATAGTATAATGGTCTCTTCACTAATGACTCGGCTACAAGGAAGGTCGACCAATAAATTGGTTTATCACCCTTAGGTTCAATGTCAGTTGCAAATTATATAACAACAAAGATAATTTTCGTTTGCAGAACGATCTGTGAGATACCGAGTGTAAACCTTATTGAAATTTTCGATAACTAGAAAATTGAATGAAAAATGGTAAATCACTTTCTTGTTCGACCTTACATTAAGGAAATGTTTTTTTCTTAAGCAATTGTTTTGCAATAAGTAATCAAATGAAAAATATATACGACCTACTTTTTCTGACACTTGCCGTTTATATTGTGTTACTTTGACTATCCGCCACCGTCTCGTCGGTCGTCTCCTCGCCACGTCTCTTCTGTATAAACCGTAGTTTTCACGGTTTTCCGGCTATTGGTACAACTGAACCGTTTTTGATAAATAATAATTTAGGTAATAATATACAGAGAGGACCTCGCGAACGAAACCGCTACTTCTTTATGGGATGTCAAGTCGCCAACCGACTGCTACTAATCCTTATATTAGTTATTGATAGTTAAAAAGGAAAACACCCTGTTTTCAACTTCGTTCTGCCAGTAAATTATTGAGTTAACTTATAAATTTAGCTTTTACAGACTCCCATTAACCATGTCGGCGCTAGTGATGTTAGCATAAGTCGGCTAGTTATCGATGAAACGTGAAATTCGATTCGATCTCATTAATTCGAGTTCGCGCACCAATAATGGTCCGCTGAAACGACGTTCGATGTTCGATTTAAAACCGATTTACGTGCTGTGGTTTGATTAAACTCATTACTTGTGCTCGTATAAAGAGTTCCAATTTCGTTTTTATCGGTTAATTAGTGAAGTTCTCGTTTGCGTTATTTATTTAGCTATAACACGTTGCGCTATGCACATCTTTCCCTGCATACTGTCCATTATTAAAGGAATTTTCTAGTCTAATTTGTTCCAAGTATATCGCTTCGATTTATAATATCTTGCTAATTATTAGTAATATTTGAATAAGTTTCGTTGACATTTAAGTAATTATAAGTACCTTAACTTTTTGCTGTAAATATTTATAAGTATTCCGTTTAATAGCGTTTAATATTCCTACATATTGAATAGGTAATTGTATGTAGATTTTGTATAGGAAAACGAAAATTTCCGTTATCAATATTGCTTTTACTTTTACTTGGGTCGTAGTAAACACCACATTTGCTTAAAAGGCGCCATACATATTTCTTATTGCACATATGAACGTGAAAATATTTATAAGTAAATAGAGAATAAGTAGAGAAAGTGTAGTAAGTTGGTCTCACCATGTGTAATATGAGTAGGACACCTATGGCCAAGCCCCTTCGCAGCCGCATCCTCAGCTGTGGACAAAAAATGACAGAACTTGAAAATTGGTACACCTACATTTAATGAAAAAATATATCTACTTATGATATTATTTTGAAGATTGAAAATAGGTTATAGAGCAGTAAAAAAAATAAAAAAAAAAAAACACGTATTCATTTTTTTTTCTTTTTTTTGCGCGCTCTTACAGTTTTAAAACGCTATTACACGCGTCATAATAATAAGTGCGTATACTATACTATGTAAAATAGAATAGTAAATATATTATAAAATAGAACTAAACCACAAAATTGAAAAACGCGTGATTAGCAAAATAAATATTATTCAGGTTTACATCGAGTAAGGTAAATACAGCAAAACGTAAAAAATCAGAGTCTCACGAAAAATAGGTCAAATTAGTCTGACACAAAATCGTTGATCGAATTACAAAAGATTTTTTGAATTCTTTTTTTTGCATATGTTACTTACTACCTACGTCAAACTTTGGTGTTAGTATATTAGTTATCTCTATTTATACAAGTCATGTATGAAAGTTAAAGTGTTTGGTGTGTAACTTATACCACTTAGAGGGAAAGTCGGGAGTTTTCCCAGGCGAATTTTAATATTGTGTGGGGTTAGAAAGTTCGCGCGCTTTGCTAAGATATTTGGAAAGTTTTTTTTATGAATATACCAATAGTACATCTGGAAAAGAAATGAATTCAAAATTGAGTACTTACATAGCTATTAATGCTACTTACTCGTAGTTTTGCCTTGAAAGTGCAAAAGATATAGAAAACAAAAGAGCCCATTTGTCGCTCCATTTAACAATAAACAAGACAGCTATAAGTTACCTAAATCATATCAATATTTTGAAGCTTTTCTAATAGAACAATAAACACTTCATGTTACTCTTATCATAGTACAAACTGGCTCTTTGAAGTAAACATAACAAACATAAAACTATAAGGTAAATAAATACAGAGCTCGAGCCTCGGTGGGGACGTATATGAGCTGTTGATGATGAAATAAATATATTTGTTATACCGGGTGTCCAAAAAGGGTATTTGCACTTTTAAATATCAATAAATCGTCTTCATGAGGGTTTATAGCAAAACGAATATGATGTCATACGTGGAATTTGTTGGAAATTTTGTTGAAATGGATTCGTATACTGGAGCTCAGCGCGCATTTTGTGTAAGAGCTTATTATCAAAACAATAATTCGATAATAACAGCTCGCCCCTTACATCGCGCGCAGTTTAATGTACAGGATATTTCTTTATCTCCCAGTGCCAATATCATTAGAAAATGGATTAAGACGTAATGGACATCATTTGGACAACATAATTTTTTTGTCGTAAACTTTCCATTGTATGTACTTTTTGCAAATAGTAATAAATGGGTCATCACTTGATTTTCAATTCATAGATTATATATATTGTTATAAAATATCTGATTTTTTTTATTTTTCGCTTTATAATTTATCAGAGTAAAATTAGTATGTGTAGTTAAATTCAACGCATGAGGTGTTAACCTTTAATTAGTTATGCACTTAGTTTATATATTTTTTAAGTACAGTATTGTTATTGTGATATTTAGTGTAGTAACTGTTGGTAAGCCTAATAAATAAATAAAAATAAAAAATAAATAAAATTATGAAATTATATATTTTTCATATATCATTTTTGGGTATAAACTGCCAACACCCTTTTTAGACACCCTGTATTTTTATTGGTTTTAAAGTAAGCTTAAATTCATAGCCGTAGCAGTTACGTTTGAACGTGAACGTTACACAGGAGTTGGGTCTACATTATGAATGGAATTTAACATGAGGGCGGAACTATGTCAGGTCAGGTACTATACATTTATGAACTGGCTACATCAATTTGTGGATTTTCAATATCTACCATCAAATTCATATATCATCAATAGATACCATCAAATTAAAAAAGAACTATTTTATATTTTTTACCATCTCTTATTATCGAGGGACTCGAACCTACTTTGAATAGGGACGATCAGGCCTAGTTTTAGGGCTTAGTCGACCATCATTAGATGAAAAGAGGCCAAATACGCTTGCTTGCTTAAAAATAAATTAAACACATCATCTAATAGAAAAATAAATACCAAAAAATGTAGCATAGTATACCAGCATTTAGCGCCATTGTAAAGACAATAGTATCATATCTCGATCTAATTACAATCGTAAATGAATCATAATTACAATGGTAATTACGAATTACAATGACACTCCCATGCTAGGTTTTATATGACAGTTCTCATTTCCCATGGCATCGAGGCCGAATGTCATGGAATTGTTGGGTTGTCAGTTTCTACCAATGGAATTTTCTTGTATTATTCCTTCCTACCCATGGAACGTAATAGATGCGGTAGACAGCGCATCAAGCTATACGTTTTTGTTGCAAACTGGACGTTATTATCACCAACGCGAAAGATACCCCGGTTTATAGCTAGATGAGCTAATTTTAGTCAATTTAGTTTCTGCTTTGCTGCTAATTACGCTCTAAGGAAAAAAAATGCGCAGCTCAATTTTATTTACAAAACCTAAGTTTTTTGCTGTCTGAAGTACATTTTATGTTTTGCAAGCATTCTAAAAGTATTCATTGTTATTCTATTTGATTCGTTTATACATAAATATGTAATGTAAAGTTAATATTTCTTTATCTAACACATTTCAGTATTTGTTTTTAGGGTTCCGTAGTCAAAAAGAAACCCTTATAGTTTCGCCATGTCCGTCCGTCTGATTGTCTGTCTGTCTGTCCGCTGTCTGTCTTAGCTCAAAGACTGTTAAGTATTAACTAGAAGGCTGTTATTTGGCATGGATGGATATACATATTAATCATGCCGACAAACCTTAAGAATAAAACCTTTAAAAACTTAAACCTTACTGTTGCTAAAAAAGTATCTACAACTCCTCGCTACGTAAGAAAGAGCCTTTATCTCTTACGATATGAAACTTAAGATATGCAGAGGTGTCCGTTTACATACAAAATGTCGCTCTGTGCACCTTCGAATATAATATGCAAAGATGAGAAAGTGCTCGGCTGAGCTCCCTCGAGGCTAAACCACTTCGTCATGGTGAGTTTACCATCTAAACGGGGTAACTTACGATCTAATTACATGGTAGAAACATTTCATCTAAATATGCCTCTGGTCTAATTTCTGATGCCTTAGCCCCGAATGTGAATTCGGGAAGTCATGCTCTAATTTTAAAATCAAGCTGTCCTTTTCCTTTCTATGATAGAGAGAGATGAGCGAATGATATTATAATTTTGAATGAATGTAAAGGTAAGGGCAAAATTCTGTTTGATTAACAAGCTTTGAAATCTGATGTTTTACGTCAGCTCTAAAACTGGGCAATCGACGCGTCCATTACAATTTCATTTGAAAAACATTTTTTTACACTAAAATTGTTAAAATTTTCAGGTTTGTTACCATGGTTACATTTAATATTGTTACCTTGACTTCTTTTTAGATATCCAAGTCAATCCAAGTATATTTTTTCCGAGATTTTTTATGACAAATGTAAAATTAAGAATAACCTATTTATTTTTGCAGACAAAACCGCAAGCCGTGTAAAATGAAGCCATGTGGGCGGAAGATTCCGAGCAAAGGGAGGATTTATCTTGTAAAATGTCACAAAGCATAATTTCAGCCGGGCTCTTGTGTTATCATTTCTCTGAATTTACTGAAATACGTTAAGGTTTTCTCAGGACGTCAATTTGCTACAAAATTGTAATGAGTATTCTCGTAAGCGAACGACATATTATAAAGACTGAAGGTTAGGATTATGTTGAGTCATACCAGTTTGCTATTTACAATATTAGTACAATCAAATAAGTGTTTTCATTCATACACAGCTCATATAGGACCCCACCGAGGGGCTCGAGCCTTCCCTGAATTAGGGTGATCAGTGCGGGTTGGTCGACTTCATACACAACCTTTGAATTTCTTTGCAGGTTCTCTCACGATGTTTTCCTTCACCGCAAAAAGGTCGATTAAACGTAATATTGAATTCAAAATGAAAACACTTGGGTACATTTTTTTTGTTACAGATACTAGAATCTGGTTTGTTTTTGGCCGCATCGAACCGGGACCAGGGACGAATTGCTCACATTGAAATACTGATAGTAATAAACTCATCCCAAATCGGATTGGATGTTTGTTTCAGAAGAAATTAAACCCAAAATGAAGCTCTTATGACACCAATACCTTTAAAAACTCTTCATCTTGCTTTGGTCTTCGCAAATGATTAATCAGAACTCCTAGACGCTCCGCTGTATGCAAACCATCTCATAAATAATGAAGCGACTCGCATTAGAAATTTACGGTCAAGGGTGAGTGGGTCGTCTACAGATAAGGCCGCAGTCACCCTTAGGAGGAAGACACACAGGCCATACAATTACAAAACTACAGCAAAAGATAAGTATAACCACTGAAAAGCCAGTATGGATAAAAATATAATACTGAACTTTATGGTATAGTAAAGAAGAAGACAAAACCATTATAATTGTTTAATTTTGTCAAAAAATCACAGCAATTATTTGCAAATTTAATTTTATGTATTATAGAAAAACCTAAAAAACCTTGAATCTGTAAAATGTTTACCTACAAAACTACTAAACATTGCCCTAATGACATTATACTAATATTACCACAGGTTACGTAATTCATAAACATGAGTGAACATTATTATGTAATAATAAAATGTTTATAATAATATTACATATTACATACAATTATAAGTTCACCCACTACTAATGTTCTACAAAACATTGAATGATATTCTCATTGCTGCAGAAAATCTTAATGAAATCAAATAGCAGGAAAGACAAACCAAGCAATTTTCGACTGTTTATTTGGAAGAATTGTTGTTTTACACAACGAAAAACGAAGACTGAAATAGAAAAGCTCAAAATGTATTTTGAGTAGTGCGTGTACATTCCTCTTAAACCAACAGAGAGAAAGGAAAAGTTTGTGTGGATTCAGGTCCTGTTTGCGACTCGAATCAAGATTCAACTCGTGAATTAAATTAAGTGGTAGGTCCACGTTAAGATTAATGACTTCTTAAATTAAACGACTCAAATGGACCAGCCGTATGACTCGTTTGAAAGTGACAGTGGAACGGTATTGTAAAAGTTGCGGGTGGTCCCGGTACAAAGGTCGCGGAAGAAGAGTAATCGAAAGTAATAATAATAAGAAAGAAATAAATTGATGAGCAGAAAAGAATTATGAGTAGAAGTACAAAAAAACATTGAAAGGAATGTCAATAATTTTCTGGGATTTTATTACTTACGTCAAGTTTACAAACCCAATAAATCTCAAAATTAAATCTTACAGTACGAAATCGTGTTTAAAGTCTAAACATTCTTGCCTCGTTTGTGCTATGTAAGCAAAGTTACAATGTTTTTGTTTTGCAAAATTTGAGATGGAAACAAAAACATTTCCACAAGCAGCTGGAACTGGCATCTTAATTGACAGGAGCCGACAACTCGAAAGTAAAGGCGCGGGCACACTGCACGCGTTTAATCACCAAAATATTTGGGCGTTCCCGCCGGACGGGTGTGCTGGGGGCGTTACGGGGCAAGTGTGCCGTGGGACCACCGACGGGAGAAAGTACTCGAGTATTAAAGCAAAAGTGGCGGAACTCTTTGAGGAAGGCTCGCAAAAGCCGCTCGCAGCCACTTTGGCGTTTTTTGCGGTGCAGTTCGTTCGCAAAGTATGCGGTCGTTGTCGCGTTCATTGTATAATTGCGGGGTGCGGTGTGCTCCCACCTGTATTTATTGCGATTTTGATGTTAAGCATGTTTCAATGACGATGGGAGATAGCGTAGCGGTGCCGGATACAGATTTGAGAGATGGTAGGCTGGCGGTTACTTAACTAAATTACAGAGCTGCAATCGACATGTGTGAGGTGTTTTATTGATGCCAATTCATCAATCATTGACAGAGATGGTAGTTGTATGTTGGTGATTCTTATGAAAAATTATACGTTTCCTACAGATCTATCATCGACTAAACAAGTTGTAAATGTGTAAATTGCTAAAAGACAATATACATAATAATGTACTTCGTATCGTTCACTACTTTTCAGTTCCTTTATAAATATTATTTATGATTCTCAGTTTATCACATAAATCTATCAGATTTTCCTAATAATTTTAATCGAAAATCATATAATACCTCCAATAAAAACTCTCAACCAATTCAGGCGATGGCTTATCAAAGCCGGCTTAACTATACGACCCTCATCAAAAAACATTTCTGTTTAGAGAAAATCCTTCAAATTACTTACATTGAGAGCCAACTTGAAATATATCACACGATTAATGTAATTGCCTACAAATAATTAAGGGCATAAAAGTTTCTTTTTGTATCGTCTATTTTATATCTCTTTACGTAATATCGGTTCGACACGGTCTGTAGAACACTTTCGTTGGATTCCGATCTGGGAATTGATTGCAGCTAGTTCGATTTCAACAGCATCATTTTTTGAGATTGGTTTTTAATGATAGATAGACTGTTAACGTCTTGTGAGTAAAAGTTCTCTGCAGCAATTTGTAATTAATCAGAGTTCACTCTTACTTTTTTTTTTTAGAAAAGAGAAGCATTTTAAATGGAAAGCAATTCTTTATTGGTTATTAAAATACTGATATTAATTTATGTATCACATTTTTGGTGAACAAGAAAATGTTAGTAAAACAGTCAGGGGCACGCACGGTTAATTTGTTGTGGTCACATGTGATATACCTACTTATCTCATTAATATTCATGCAAACATTTCATCTTAGGGATCTTTCTTCTCGCCATTTAAATAATAAAAAGGGACAAGAGATGGACATCCCAATATTAGAGCTGTCAAACATCGAATTTCAATCTTATAGACGCGTCGATTGGACAGTTTAAGAGCAAACAAAAAGACGGACGATATATGAAAGAAAATACAGCTACGCCCTTATTTTCACCATAACATTTATCTTATAACTTATCATTTATTAAATTAAAAATATAATTTGTCTATCTTTCATTGGTCATAAAAACGAAAAGGATAGCTGGATTTTAAAATTAGGATTAGAGCATGACAGCGAGAATTATGAATTATAAAAGTATGATTACTACTGACCTAAACACCTTCTATCATGTCTTAGTTCTCATCAACAAAAACTGGTTACTTACAGCTGAGTAAACTACTTCAATACAAATGTAGTGTGAGATTATCACTAACCTTACATGGAAGACGGTCAATGACTCTTTCATTGAGCTTTTGCTATTGTAAGCAACATGTTAATATAATTATTACTATTGTTTGTTACTAAGTTGTGAATAGACCTATTTTCATATTACCTACTTACCTGATTATAGGAGAGTCAATAATTATATGCGTAAAAGTACACAATTTGCTTACGCTTATTTCCTGTTTTAATTTCGCGTTTTTTTGTAACGTATACGTTACCGTAAAAAATATGGCGGAACACTACTTTATACTGACACTGAAGCTAACAAAAAAACTGTTATTAAACACAGATAGTTTATCTGACTGCTCTGTCCAACTAGTTGTCCAACAGGCTTTTACTAAAAGTCGACACACATCTAAAAGGATTACTTCTTGTAATCATTAGTTCACACATGACAAATATCAATAAATTAGTCACAAAAATACTGATGCTCTTGGATTCACTCTGGAAATAATTGCGGTTGAAGAAATAACAAAGCAAGCAATGCATCCAATATCGTCATCATATTTTGTATTACAACATTAAACTATCTGAGATATCACATAAGAAAACCTTACAGAAATTAAACACTAGAAATCCTATAGTCAAAGTGTTGCACTTAGGCATTTCGAACCCGAACTATGCGCTTGCGCCGCCTCGTGAATACCTCGATCACTTTCACTAGCGACCTGCTTCTTCAGCCCTTTATTGAAGACTCAGTACGAGTGATTCACTACATCATTATGATTAATCACAGTAATCATGCTCATGAATAATTTTGATAAATAATCATTGAGTGAGATTGAATTTTAGTTTCATTTACGCTCGTGTCGGGTACAATTCAATTTATAGTAAGGTCAAGTTTTATTACAGAAAACATCATTCATTTTTTTGTAGCAGATAGGTTATTGAAGTATTTTTTTTCTTCGGTATTCACTTCGCTCAACAGAAGTGTTTAAAGAGGTATAAAAGCGAAAAGATTATACTTGCTATCTCCTAAGAATAAAATAATAAAAAAAGTAGACAAAATAACATTTATCAAAACGTGAATGAATAGTAAATACATATTTTGTTTATGAGACATTTTACGGGCTTACCGCGATAATATTCGCCCGTCTACCCGCGACCATGGTGCTTGCAACAGCGCCAAAATATCGGGTCTCCTCAACAAAAATATTATCGCGGTAAGCCCGTAAAATGTCTCATAAATGTTATGATAATGACCGCAAAAGTTTAAAATTATATATTTTGTTTGTTTTGATAAATTTAAAATTTACTTAACTATTCAAAGCCTTTTAACTCAATGATCCAGTTAACAAGTCGTTAATGAAGCAATTATATCTTGAGAGCTGAAAGATTTCAAGTGACCATAAATAGCGTAATGATCATCGCCAAAATGAAGTTTTCACGCT
This sequence comes from Carpatolechia fugitivella, assembly GCA_951230895.1. NCBI lineage: Eukaryota > Metazoa > Arthropoda > Insecta > Lepidoptera > Gelechiidae > Carpatolechia > Carpatolechia fugitivella. The sequence continues at coordinate 10,988,319 of OX579656.1, forward strand.
CGCCGATTTTTATAGTATTGTAAAAAATACGATTTTCTCTTAGCACTCCTTAAATACGAGTATTACCATGTTTACTCCTTTAAATGAAATTGTATTATGTGATACAAATCAAGTATGTCTAACATTAATAACAATACTAAACAAACACAACGTAATATTTATGCTATTCAATATAAACTACTATTAGTTTGCGTTTATTTGTTTCATTTAATATTAAAAGTGAAAATTGCTATATAACAATAAGTCCGCTTAATTGTGCCTGCATGTTATTTATTCTGTCATGTATTTCAAAACTGAGTGTAGATAAACATGATCTTTCCTGTGTGTGTGTAGTAAAGTAAATACATAATATTTACTATTAATTCATTCATTCATTCTCGTGTTAAAAACGTTAATCTTTTATTCACAACTTGCACAATAGTAAATACCTGTGTAGCAACAACCAATCCTTCAAGATTACACATCACTTGTGTCCGGACAGGCTTCCATTAGCAAACAATATCGTCTGCACTAGATCTTAGAGTGCGTTGCCCGGCGCGGGCGCATGAAATTGAAAGTAAATCGGGGTAGGCAGTCGATTGTTCGGTACCTACACAAGTACGGTATTGTGTTGGGAAGTACGTACTATGATTCAATGCAAAGTGGAGGCTGAATGCAACATGGGCCATTGAGTATATACCATTGAAACGACAACTTGAACTACATACTACGACTGTCGTAGCACGCGTTGATTTATGTAACTGATTTTGCTACGTCGACCGTAGCAGTATTTGGGTATACCTAGCTACACTTCAAACGCTTTAGAAACGTTTTTATATTAAAGGAATTATTTTCGTTATGAATTTTGTACACTTTTTCGTAAAGAAAGAGGAGTTTTTTATCAATTAAGAAACGTAAGCGCGCGCTACGAATTTGCTACGAAAATTACTTTTTTCGTAGTAATCTACTCTTTGTAGCGTAGTGTGTGTTCGCTCATAGGGACTTTGTGAAAATTGCAAATGAAGAAAAAAACAAAGACTTTATACTACGAATAATATTCGTATCTCCTATATTAGGAATGAAGTTGGACTTATAGGCTAATAACCAAACGAATTGTAAGCATTTGAATACAGCAACAGTTCTTTGTGTCTTGTCCATAATTTGTACGTCCTATGAAAACAAGGGCCACACCTTTCAAGTACACTCTAACATCTAAAATTAGAAAAACACACTCCTAGGTCATGGTAAAAGCAAACAAAAGAATATCAGAAGCGAAAGCGTTTTTGTTTACACTTTCACCAATCACACGAGGACCCGCTCAGACATATCTTGACAAGTGTCTCACGTCATACGGACACTAATAATTCTAATGAGACGCTAAATAAGAAAGAGATGGATAGTTCACGATTGGTGCCACTCGCAAGCTATTTTGACGGTCAAATAGTTAGTCGTGACAGCCCGCGGTCAATGACATCGGCTTTTGCTTTCGCTGAAACTCCCTAACTTTGCACATTGAAAAAAAAAAACAAAAACATCTATGTAATCACCCCTTGTATGCAAATATAGACATCATCTTCAATTTCTGTAGCGCTTACTTTGTTTCATTTTCCATACTTTCTCAGTAAGTAAGTAGTGTTCCTTTTATGGGCATATAACCATTTAGTTAGTGGTTATGAATTATTATGATAGAATTTTATGTGCCACAAACAAGAGATTAAGAAAGTACAGTAACGTTTTATATCTTATTCGATATAACAAAATAATCTTAGTTTATATTTTGCACTTTGATGATAATACTTATTTAAATTAGTTTTGGTATAAATTCTCGGAAGGAAAAAGAATAAAGGGTAAATGTTTTAAAAAGCTCACAGGTACGTGACTTTTGAAAGCCTATTCTATCCTACTGTTAACCAGTTTCATCTGAAGTTAGCTTATCAAGTGAGATAGTTACACCTAGAGAACCATAACTTAGATCACTTAACAAGTCAGTAACTGTGTTTTAGATATTAGACAGCTCGCTAGATGTTGTTGACGTTAATCCTTGCAAGGTTGTTAGTAGTGGGATAAACTTGGTTCATCGTAAAAGCTTACAAGGTTTATATCTTTAGACCTGCAAATGCAGTCTTTGTCTGTATCGATCGAAGAAGTCTAGTTCTGTCTCTTTAAATATTAATACATTACATTAGTAGATTGAAAAGTACTTTGTAAAAATGTTTTGGTGGCTAAGTGAAGTTGGAACTAGAACTCCGGGGCGTATTGGAGCCGCAGACTACTACGTCTAGTATGCACACGTCGTAATTGTTTAACGTGGACAATGGGAATTCAACTTCATTCAACCAAAAATAGGATGATAAATGATAAAACACACCATTCTTAGTACTAGTTTAAAAAGGCTAGATAAAAATATTATGTGTTATAATAGCGGATTAAGTGAAATACAAAATATTAAAGTACGCCCGAGCAGAAAAGTTCAACTTTGCACATAGAAGTAACTCTGAACAAACCTAATTATTCCTTGCTAGAATGCGTAATTCACCTTTTTTCTGGATGGCACAATAAAAATAACAATCGCGACGTCATTCACACACGGGTTCTGGGTACGCGGTAACTGTTCGCGTTAATCGTGACAGACAATGCGACTCGGCCCGGGATGGGAACCTGTAGCTATAAACCCACATACTCAGCCCAGACCCGCAGACCTGCTGGCACACATAACGCAGCTAGAAACGCTAGAACATCCACCAGTTTAAAGAAACACCTACTACCTTATTTTCTATAGGGAGATAAAGGTCTGTGGAAATTGTTCTACAGTTACATTTTCGCATCTTAGGAGCTTGATTCTAGACACGTGCCGTGTCATGGCAGGCAGTATAGGTGTCATGGTAGATACTATGCTCTCCGGCATCAAAGTAAGCCATAAATGGTTGTTTACAAGGTATAATATCTAAAAGCTACGACCATGAGTAATCAATAAAACAAATTTCCTGTCACGTTCAAAACTAAAAATTCTGTTTTGTATTCTTCTCCACGAATTATGTTGAGTATACTATACGTATCTTATACTCAAAGTGACATCGTTATCATAGAAACAATAAAAAATGGCAAACAAAAGAAAATCTAATAGGTATGAAGTGGAAATACAAAATCAATCAAACATAACTAAATCTCTATCCCAATGAACTTAGTTACTCGTAGCTCAACCCACATAAAATTGTACTTCGAACGAAATGTAGTTAAACGTCAGAGTCACTTGATAAATATAGCAAAATAAATCATGCTCGTCGACTAGTGAATGGTGAGGCGAGCGAGTAAGAGTAGTCAAAAACGAAAGTAGAATTGATCTAAAATCGACACGCCGAAACAAGCAGCGATCGTGGTCAGTCGGCCGGTGACTTTCACCATTGGCTAATTAGTGATCGCATATAGATGTTTACATGCGTCCGCGCCGATATCGATACGGCGGGCATCGAACCGTGTGAACCGCATTCCGGCGCTCGTCCTGGACAAGTGTTCAGTTGTCAATGTCGAAGTTGATATCAGCTCAACCGCATAGGTCTGAAACCAGTCAGATGTATAGGTAGAGTCCCACTAGGTATTCGAACATAAAAACGGAAAAGAAGTTGCATTTTTTAATTTTTTGGGAATCTTTTGCTGATAATCGATCAAATTACCTGGATAGCTCGATGAAAGGTCAAAAATCGTAGAGTTTTTGAAACTAAAAACCATATTAAGGTTGTTATGTTCTTATCTAGTAAAGGAGAATATTACTTACAAAATTGCCAAAACTAGAATACCTCAAGTCAGGGAATACAATCTGCAGGACTCTTTGTACCAACGAAAACTTGTCTCTGTTTCCTCTTTCTAACCTACGTCATATCCAAATTAAACATGAAAAGCTTCTAAACTTAAAACAAGGAAAGTTCCGTCATCGACTTTAGAAACATTTCTATTAAAATCGGTTTAAGCTTCATATTTCACTTTATCTTCGTTACAAAGAAAGGGTTTATAAATCCCACGCCACTTATCTTCATGTCACCGATTCACTGCCGACTATCGGTGCCATTGTCTCGTCTGTTGAATGATGACACTCAACTTATAAGTAACACTATTCTAGTCTGGTGTTCGTCTGCCATCATTGAAATAAAGATTGATATCTTTCGTCACACGGTTTTTGTGACGCGAAGAGTTTTAGAAATAATGGCTATCGTTGCACTAAAACTTTGTTTAGAAATGACAAAGATTTAAAAAATAGTACATTACTGCCGCGGCCGCAAAATTAGTTATTGCTGGACGAGGGCACGTTTAAAGTCCGAGTCGCAGGCGAGAACTTTTATTGTGTACGAGTCCAGCAAGAGTTATTGCGGCCGAGGCTTAAATAGTGCTTTTCTCTGAAATATGCGAGGAAATTACCAAATATTGCGATACCTTGAATTTAGATATCAACTTGTATCGCACTAAACTTATAAGTTCTAATCTTTATCACTTTCTATTTTGATTTCTTGAACCATTCATTGTTATAATATTTCCCCAATTCAATGATTAGTTAACTCCATCATGAAAAATAAGTAACAAAATAAATACATAGTACAATACAGCCAACTCAAATTACTACGATTCGTGTACGATTCATATAAAATTTAAATTAAGAACATTAAAACTTATGAAGAGTATAGTAGTAAAAGACTCACATAATAAAAGACTCACTCACAATCTTTGAAGGACAATTAAAAGAGATTATTTGATAGGAATAACTTTAATTTCAGTTTTAGATCAAAATGTGAACAACTTTTATGTAGAAGTTTCAACTTCGTAATAGTTAGATTACTATTGTACGAGAGACTACCTATAATTGATATTTTTCTAACACAAGCTGACGTGACTACTAACTTTAGTATTTTGAACCAGTTTTAGAAAATAAGTCTGATATGGTTTATTTGATTCACAAATTAGATAATGGAGTCAAGGACGTTTAAACAGAGTATTGTCATTACTCATTACCTACTACACGGATTTCGTAATAAAATTATGTCATTATGATTCAAGAGTTTATGTCATACATATTACATTCATTAAAAATTAATAACTTTCTTCCTCTGATTTTTTTGAGCAAAAAATTCAGAGAAAGTTTTATATTATGTATACTATTTTTTGTGAAGGTAATCCTTCATTATTTTCAGCATATCGTTAGTTACACATCATTAAAAAACATCTGTTTAACTTTATTACTTTATGTCCATTTACAGTCTCAACCATTGTCCATTTTCAGCCTTCCCTTGTGGCGATATGAAATTAAGTACAATTTATAAATAAAAGTACTCAGATTATTTTCTTTTGCGAACTTGTCTGAAACACTGCAGTAAGTCTAGATACAATAAAGAGTACACCAGGCGTAACATTTGTAGCGCCTTTATTCAAAAGCAAGTGGGGACAAGATCGTAATGTAAACATGCCAGAAAACTTGATATTGTTTCTAAAATATCTAAAAAGACATATTACACAGCCCTATAAAATATTTGCTGCTCCATACCGTCAAGAAGTGCGTGTACGCAGTTCTCAATACATCGATTGGGCGGAGGCGTCAGTTTTACTTCTGATGTGTAGTAACGACAGCAAAACACGCAACTGTCATAAAAATAAACTTCATGTTAGAGATATTACGTTAAAATGCCCTTCTCCATCCTGCGTTGATTTTCATCCTCTTCGAAAAAAGAGACATTAAAAAAAGAAGATGAAACTTGATTGTGCAGTGTAGTGCTGATAAACCGGTCGGAACACGTGGCCTAAGGGGATTCAGTGGGATTTTGAGCAAAAATTGTAAAAAAATATGGGGCGGGCCATGTTAACGTAGTTTTTCTCTACGTAAGGAAGCTGTAAGTTTTTGTGATGATGCAATCAACAGACAAGTTGCAAGTCGGTCGCATGTAAAGAGATACAATACGATTTCAGCCCATTTTGCAAAAAATATTATACAAAAAACTGACATAATCAATTATTTCTAATATCATTTGCATTTTATTTACTACCCGTAAACATTCTTTCGTGTTTACAATGTTAGCAAAATGTCTACCTTTATTCTCGTACCATGCATATTCCTACACAATAGAGTATTCCGTGACAACTGAGACAAGTCTCGCTTATCTCAAACATGCTTTGTTTGCCGACTCTACCGTCTCAGTACTTACCCACTTTCCTGAGACGTGCAAGTTCGCTAATTTCCTCAATGAGTGTGGTGAGTCGTAAATTTTATTATACATGCCTCTTAAGACGATCGCAGTGCCATGGTGGTCACGCGTTTTCAATTTGCCGATGTTCTGTTCATAAAAAGAAATTGTGAGGACGCCCATCATTTTTGCACGGTGTTCGCTGACTGACGTTCTTTGATGATTTTCATTACTGGGTATTGTTGTTTGATTTGCATGCGTTTTAATTAAGGAAGTAGGGTGAGGTCAGATTGTCAGATTCGTATTATTATTACCGTTACACCGTATCGTTTTTTTTGTAGATCTTAACTACGCTTTTTGTGCGAATGTCGACGCTTGAGACCTTCTTCATTATGTAATATTGTCCTGTTTAATCAATAAAAAAGACGGATTTACGATAAAAAATATAACCATAAACCACTTTGAATCACTGCAATTTATTAACAATAAATTATTTACCGAGAAATTAAACAATAACCAGTCTTTTCAACATAAAGCCTAGAAAACGTCGATGACGTGTGAACGAACACTTAGACGCTGAAGATCAACAAAGGCTCGTTTGTATGCGTCAATTAGAACCTCGCTTTCCCCTCGACTATGCGCATGAGTTCATAATATAGAAACATTTGTGTTTCAGGTTTTTTCCTCCCTTCACAATGTCAGCGACGCCTGACAGTTTATGAAAGTGACGAGCTTTTTCTTCTTAATAATATTTCTTGTGAACTGTGAGCATTTTTGTTCTTTGCTTTTAGGTGCCTTTAGATAGAACATTAATGCAATGTACGCATTTAAATTGAATAAAGTTATATACTCGTAATATGCCGTGTACTAAGTTAAGTACTAATTGATCCAAAATATTTAATTTGGGTACCTATCTAATAGTAATATTAATGATGACACACAGCCCTGTACCTAAGTATTTTAACTTCTCCCATGGTATAAAACTCTCTACATTATTTTTTATTGCCTTACTTCTTCTGAATGAAGCCCTAAACTTATTTGAATTCCGCTAAAACGTCAGCGCATGAAAAAAAAGATACTTTCGCTGTCATTGGTGTACACCATTCATATCAGTACTAACCAGCATCCAGTTCCAATTCTCAGTGGACTAACACCCGCCATTCTGACGCACACGAGATATCGCGTTACATAAATAATTTCTTACTCACTTCATTCTGTGTGAATGAAATGGTTATTTTAAGGTCAATATTATTAATTTTTCGTGTAGGCTTTTCTTACGCTGATAAAATCTTAAATGATTGAGATAAAAGTTCTTTTGAACTGGTTTTTGAAGATTTATTTAATCACGTTACTAAGTTGGATCAAAGTTACATTTTAGTAGATGTAATTATAGCAAAAAATTAGTAAAATAAAAATACTGTACATTCAACAAAAATATTGTTATAACCGACAAACTTGTTCTTCTCCGACGCCTGGCAACGTTCTGGGCCTAGGTTCGAGCCCGGCTGAGGGTGCCCCCAGATACGTTGTCATAAATTTCCAAGGGGTACGAGACTTCCGCTCCCCCGCAAGTCCGTGCCCGCTATATTACCACTCTGGTAGAAATAGCGATTAGACCGTAAAAAAAAACCGACATACTTGTCAATAGGTTATCTGACTTAACCTTTTAGTTCACTCCAATTAATTTACTGCTAGTGAGGAATATACACACGATTACTTTAAAATTATAAATTTATTTGAAAATATATGCATGCACAAATTAGGCACCAAGAGCTACTCGTATATGTTTTACTACAATCGCACATTCAGTAGTTTCCGAGAAACTGAAATCTGCCAAACATTACTCCAGCAGGAAATGATATATCTCTAAAACCATAAGACGCACTAATTTTATTTTCAGCGCACATTTATGCACTAATATAAGCTATCTGCCCATATACTTTATTTCTCTCTCCGATCATTCGTTTAGAATTTTCCTGCTGCAAGAGCGTTTCTCCAGCAGAAATAATTTTTCTCATTTGGCGCACATTTACAGCATAATGCGCACTAATAACTAGTTGTACTAAATTCAGCCTAGGACGCACTTTCCTGCTGGGGTAATGGACACATTACTTACCACACGTAAAATTAAATAGCGATCTAGTTTTAGTACGTACTAATACAAAATTTACCTTAGAATATAATTACAACGTTAAATATTGAGTTAGTACTTGCGTTTTACGAGTGTGTAGTATAAATGAGTTACAGGTTTTTCTAAGAGTTATGATTGCTGACCTTAAACGCGACAACCAGCATCTCTCTTTCTCGTTCACTCTGTAAATGGTTTAAGGTCATCATCATTATCATCATCATCGTGAGGGTTGTAAGGTCTACAACTGACCTCACAGACCCTATCAGTGTCATAGAGCCGCCAAAGGCCACTGACTTGGCTCGTGTAACGACTTGATAGTAGCCGGGACCACGGCTTAACGTGCCTTCCGAAGCACGGAATCATCTTTATTTTCGGACAATCAGGCAGGTGATTCAGCCTGTAATGTCCTAATCAAACTGGGGAAAGTCTCAAAAAGAGATTTTACCGGGAATCGAACCCAGAACCTCCGAAATGAGCGTCGAAATCTCGACCACTCGGCCACGGAGGCTGTCGGTTTAAGGTGTGAAGGATTTATTCTCCACCACTTTCCCTGAACGCTCATAAACCACTGCGGAGACAGTCCCCAATCATCATCACAATTTATTGTTCAAACAAAAATCTCAATTTTAAAACTGTCCCCAGCTTGGTTAGAACATTGCAAGGTAAAAGACCCAATTGTTCGAAAAGCACGATTCCGTTTCTTAGAATAGCACTTTAAGCCTGCTATTCTCTGGAAAATAGTCTTAGCATGAGCCAAGTTACAGGCCATTGGTGGCTTTATAATGGTCTCCGAGGTCAAACTGATGATTATCATCTAGTGGGCACTGTACTGTCGCCAATAGATACTATTAATACAACTATTAACACGGATATTATAGCCAGGTTGCCAGCGCTTGCGCCTCTGCCTGGCCTCTGAACTTTCACCACGTCTGCATACTTTACTCTGTATAGGATGTAACAATCTGAAATAATACATGCAAGACAAATATGAATAGCAAAGATTTTAGACAGAAGGCAAAGATTTTAGACAGTAATCGGTGACTGTATGGCTAAAGTTGCCAGGTCGTAGAAAGTAAAATTTAAATCAATCTAAATATCGAACGGTGTAATATCGGTGACGGCAGAGTAGAATACATTTGTCACCAACCCCTACTCTTCCCATGGGTGTCGTAAGAGGCGACTTAGGGACTACACATTGAACAGGGAACGGGCAGCAGCGCTCTCTGATACAGTAACCTTTTAATCTGCGATCCCCAACCCGCCTGCCAAGCGTGGAGATTATGGCAGAACCCTCCACTTAAGTGGAGGAGGCTCATAGTCCAGCAGTGGACTGTAACGGGCTGTTGATTTGTTTTTTTTTTATTTGAAATATCGAATATATAGGTACTCTAATGATCGGGCACACTAAATTATCTATTGGGCTTATTCCACATATCCCCCCTAAAAGTCCTTCTTAGGGAACGACATCTGCAGATTTCAACATCTCTGTATTACAATCAAGTCTTGGACTTTTCGTACCAAAGCATCGTGTTGGAAAATGTAATATATAGGTAGTGCATGGAAGATATTTTTTTTATTTTATTACCTATTTGGTGGGCTTACTCTTGACCACAATCAGGTCCGAGAGGGACGATGCGGACGACGCGGTCGATGATGGAACGAGTTCGCCCAGAAGGGGAAAATGCTTGGGTTATAAGCACTCGGAAAAACAGAAGCAGGCAAAGAATTCCACTCCTTGGCCGTGCGCATAATTAAAGATGATTGAAAGCGCTTCGTGCGGCAAAGGGGTATGTCGACCAAGTGCGGATGGTATGCTGCAGTTCGTCTGGACTCCCGATAGTAAAATGGTGATGGCGGAATGAGTTCATGCAGCCCATGTGCACACTCCCCGAAATACAGCTTGTAAAACACGGACAGACATGCAATCTTCCGGCGATGAGCCAAACTATGAAGCTTGGTTACCACTGGATTCTCATCACCGATAATTCTCTTGGCTCTGCGAGTTGGATTATATTGAAGTCAACAGGCTTTGGCCCAGCCAAAGAAAAAATCTACCTAAAGGGGCCTCTACTAAAATCTGAAACTATCGTCGCATTATATCGAAAAGAAGTACCTAAGTTTCGAATTTAAGTTTAAAAATCATAAGATAACCCACACACTACACACATCTGCAAGTTAAAAATGTCGCATATGGTTGATAAGGACTGATTGTCCATATTTAATCTAATCGTGATAGAACGAAGTTTGTGCATTTTCGTATAGAAGGGCAACTATACAGGAAAAAACGTTCTTGAGAATGTTTATTTAGATTTGCATACGGCGACATGCAGTGCAGTTAGGTAATAATCATAGAATAGAATAGACTAGAATATGCACGGCTGTCTGTCCCATTTGTATTGTTAGTGAGTAGCGATACCTCCTAAATCAATATAAAGTAGAGATGTACCGACTAGTTTCCGACTAGCCGGAAAAGCCGACTACCCGGCCACTTTTGTAGTCGGCGATAGTCGGCAGAAAGCGCCGACTTGTCGGCTTATTACTTAAATAATGTTTTTATGCTAAAAACATTTAAAGACTTCAAATAGGGTGATTGAAAAAAAAATCGTAAGCTTCATTGTTCATAATCTTTATTTTAGTAGAATCAGTTTTATAATTTGTGGTACAGTCTAGGAATAGGAACTCTTTCTTTGGTTAATAAATAAACGTACTTGAAAAAATAATATTATATTATAATGTAACCATATCAAATTATAACGGTATCATTCATTATAAAAAAGTGGCAAACAAAAACGTTTAGTTAATGTTACTCTAGTTAAATTATTAATATTTTTTATTAGGGGTAAATTATGCTAAATTATTTATTTTTGTTTCATACACGTTTCCAGCTTTCCGACGTCACCCGAACTCCATGGAAAGCAATGATCGGCTGGTCAACTAGTCGGCCGATTAGTCGGCCTTTTTATAACCGACTAGTCTGCTAATCGGCCAAAGTCATGGTCGGCCCATCTCTGATATAAAGGCATTAATTGCGTTAGCTCAACGCTTGTACATCAACCGGTATAAGTTGATCGTACGCGTTATCCCGCGCGCGGGTTAACGCGTGAGTTCAACTTTAGTTGGTCGGTGCTTACAATTCGCCAAAACCAGCATAAATTGAGCCCACACTCTTATAATACAGCAGCATAAATGCAAAGCCACGTACATAAATAAGACGATGTAATTGCTAAACTGAAATCAAGACGTGACGTAGCAATTATAAAATCTTATTATTTCAAACAATGACATGGGTATCTCAGTACCGTAAATTCTAATGCATAGTAAATAAATACGCAACGTGTTAGTGAAATTACGTCGCAGAAAAAAATACTTTTCATACAAATTGACTCGGCTAGCTGATGAGGTTATTTTTTAAAGATTTCGGTAAAGTTCCAAAACTAAAGTTATTCAGTTTCATGGACTGAGTTTCCACCCGAGAGGTTTTGCGTTATGTCACCAAGACGTTGTATAATAAATTATTGTTGGTACTTGATCGCAGCGTAGCTATAGTGTTCTTCTGCAAGTTATTTATTTAAAATAAATCTAGTGTTTGCTTGGCAAACCGAAATATAAGAGGAACGTACAAGAAATCGTAATGTTAGTAATCTCCAAGCTTTTTTTAATAGCTCGTAAGTACGACTAGCTCCGCATGCGTAAGTACGTTTATTTTATTGATATACTAATTTGATTGTTGGAAATAAAAGTTGTTGGTATATTTTTTATAAAATGTTTGCATATCGTTGTCATATCCTTTAAAGGATTAACAGAGCATCAGGTAGCTCTCACGCCACAGACTGAATCACTTTTATGCCATAATACAAGTAAGGAGAAAATCTCAATGAATTAACTTTCTTAAAATACATGTTTAAAATTCTAATCCTGACACTCAATTTCTTCTAATAAAACGAACATCCAGGTAATCTTCTGACCTTTATTGCTAATTTATAATACACCTCCAAAAGTAGAATAACAGGGACAAAGCACACAAAAATGCGGTTAAGACATTAATCTTGTTTTTCTGCTTTCCATTTTACGAGTCAAGTGCCTGTCTGTCTACTAGTAACAAAAGAGTTCTCCCAACATTGAATTAGTAGTAATTAGCATAAGAAATAATCTCCCACGATGTAAAAATTATGTTTCATAGACTATTCAATTAATACTGATTACTACTTACTTTCACTATGAATATTTTATAGTCGTCTGAAGCTTAGCGGCGTAGAAAATTAGCCAATATTAATTATTGCGAAATACTTTTTCATTTACATAAGTACACGATAAAGCTTAATTATTCATTCTTGAATATAATTGAAAATAAAAATTCTGCGCACGAAGTAGCACGAGTTTCGTTAATAAATCTGTAATAAGCTTTGATCCGGAACAAGTCGCTGACATCGTGTAACGTTGTTTGGCATCGGCTAACGTCAGCTAACGTCGTCGTCGTCGCGGTAAACAGGAAACGTGCACGCTGGCATTCGGCTAATCGCAGTTTAACCGTCTAATCGTTGTTAATCGGTGAAACTCGCCTCCGGCCGTCGATATACAGGAGTGCACTACGACCATCTTCACCGTCCCGACTTTTTGTATGCTTTCTCTAGTTAAGGCCAGATTGATGCCTTTAATTAATACCTTTCTTACCACACTTGTAAGTCATTTCCTCCTCAACTTTTATTATCCATCCCCCTAATGGCTATCACCGAGGATTTTATCGTTTATAGCTTAATCAAGCTGTTGGGTGTCGTAATTCTTCTAAATATTTTTGTTGCGTAAGGTTTATTCAAGTTCATGTGGAATGCTGTAAAAGTTTGAATCTTAGTCGAGTAGAATGCGGAGACTAGAAAGTTGGTGGCATTGCTATTTTTATAGCAATATTTGCAAACAATTTTCTAATGGAATGTCCCGGTTGCCTGGAAGACATAGCTACCTTAGCAATAAGGCCGCCAATTGTACTATTTTTACTTCTGTAATTACTGTATGATTTTGTCTGTGTGCAATAAAATATATTTAATTCATTCATTCATGGAAACGAAAGTTATACTTATTATAATCACATCCTTAAATCAAGTGGCTTTCTACCTCACAACACAAGTATTTGCTTCTAAAGTTCAAAAACTGAATGCACACGAGAAACTGTAACCCTTAAAACCGGAATATAGCTTGAAAAGCCAGTAATGAAGCGAAACATGAAAAGGAAGTCGCTGCATATATAATTAAAGTCCCATTCTAGGACACGTGCCTCCCTCACTCACTCACTCACTGGCGAGGAATGAAAAGCGTTGATTAAGTCTAATATTTTGAAAGACTTTTTTGTTAATAATATTTATATTTCTACCAACACCAACCAAGTCAACGTGCGTGAAACTACGTCACTACTGTCCTAAATAGCAGATACAATTTATAACATTATAGTAGCAAAAAGAATGTTTGGATTGTATTATCACATCCGTCAAAGTGTTTTCCTGCTATTTCTACCAAGGTGGTAATAATATAACGGACGCGGACTTGACCGTCGAAAGGTATTGGTCAGTTACGATCATATTTATTTAATAATAATAATCATTAATTTCAGGCAATATTTACATAAATGTCTTAAATATGTAAACAGAGGCCCATATAATAAATACCTTTAACATATTTATTAAAACTATCAGCGAAGATGTGATGTGGCGATGTTTTTAATGGTCCGCTAAAAATACAACTAACTATAGGTACTTCCAAAGTTTAATTTACTCACTCAATTTGTTCGAACTGCCCCAGGTAACAGCTTTTAATAATATCGCCTAATTAATTAAGTGCCAATTAACTATTTATTCGTCACTAATGTGATGTCAAGTCGCACATCAGCTCCTCTGATTATGGCTCCAAAACTTCAGGCTGACATTTTAAGTCCACACTTTCACCACTCACAAACCAAGATAATTTTTTAACCAACTCGAAATATTAACTTTCGTTTAAAAAACTCTTGCTTAATAATCGTTATCGAATCGATAATACGCAGTTTAGTTTCAGATTAGAATGTTACTTTGAGCTAACAAGCGAGAGGCAGTGAGAAAGAAAATTAAATGGTGTAAACAATTTCGACCACAAAACGAATGATCAATGGATTGTACACGGTCAATTTAGCTTGACCGTGTAATTTCAATGGCAGTAAAGCTTCAATTCTTTTCAATTACATGACCACAAGTAATTTGACGTAATGATTATGCCGCACGGTATATGGAGTGGTTTCCTTTTATGAATGTGGAGTGTAGTTATGGCTACTTATGTATTCGTTAATGCGTTCGCTACGTACGTGATTTGGGTAGGTCAAGGTTTGATTGTATAGTATTATGCAGTTTGATTATACGTTCAATAGGCTTTTCAAATAATATAGAGTTTTCCTTGCTTGCTTACTTTAGAACAGCATTTTCAACACTGAAGATCATACTGAACGTCACTTTATGTGAACGTGTTTTTCTAGGTAGCTAATATTTAATTTTACCTTCGTTTTTCATTTTATTGTATTAAATAATGGAAAAATAGTGTACTTAATATTCAAACCTAACAGAATACTATTAGTATTTGCTGCGTTGAAAGTTCTCGTTAATTCATACAGGGTTATTTTTTATTCAGTGCACAAACTTTAATATGTCGTTCAGACCATGAAACTAAACAACTTAAGCGAGAAAAATAGGTCCAAAACTGAAAACGATCTCCCATACAAACTGCCGCAACTCAGCAATCAGTATGGGAGGTACAAAATTTTCTTTCATTTCCGGACCCATGTTTCTTGGGGAAAGTTGTTTAGTTTCATGGTCTGAACAACATATTAAAGATTGTGCACTGAATAAGAAAGAACTCCGTATAATTTCCTGTTTCGTATTTTTAATTTATTGAATAATGAAATTTGGCCGCAAAAGTCAGTTTTATAAACGCACTTTAGATTCTTAGTTGGTTTAAAGATAATGCAGTAAAAATATCACAAAAATCTATAAAGCTACGTCATGTTTCGTAGATTGCCCTTACAGGAAGAGCGTCAAATAAACGTACATGTGTGCGCTCCTGTCTTATATAATATTTAGCAGTGTAATCGGGAATCAAACTTGAATTGGAATGGCATCACATTAGCTTGTAACTAAAAGGCGGTTTATTGGTTAAACAAATGTGTGGCTTTTAGTTCCATTTTTATTCTCCTCTGTCTCCAATTTTCTTCCGCAGCTCACCGACTCCACTGCCAATGTCAAGGCCTGCGTCTGCGCAGTGTCAACGCCTCGCGGTTTGTTTACGCAATGCGGCGCACGCGACGACGACGTAGTCACGCACGAATGCTTTTTACGCTTTTTTCACTGAAGAAAAACTTAATCAAATGCATATATTTTTATATTAAGTTATTATGTCATTTATGTAGGTTAGTAAGTTGTTGTGTGAAATACTGAAGTGAGTTTAACGGTTATTTAAAATTCCGTTATTTAAATTAAATTTAGTTTTAATAAACGATTCTGTTATTTGACTTGTAGTATATTAACAAACACAGAAGAATTTAACACCGATGAAGACTGAAAAGTAATTCGACTCTTATTAATAGATGTAGTTTTTCATTAAAAAAACATGTTTTTCCATAAAAAGTGAATGCATTTGTAAGGGCGGGCGGCGTGCGCGCTTGCACCGCTGACCCACTGAGCTGATCCGCTCTGATTATACCGCTCCTGCCTAACAGACTTGATGCTTTTGATAAAGTATCAAAATTTATTTACAAACTTCAGCTAGACGACTTTATTTCATTTATTACGACTGACTTTATGACAGGGGTAAAAAAGAAAGTTTTTATGCTTCTATCCTAATTGTAGATAAGATAAATTCTATCTCTATATCGACCTTAATTGGATAAACATCTGCATTTATTACACCTGTCTGTCAGTAATTAGTTCTATATAATCAATTAGAGTATATTTAATTATTTGCACTAAATCGTTTTAGCACTCTCAATTACAGGTATTTTATAAGATACAGATAATAATCCACTTCACTAATAATTAGGTAAATTAAATAATTAATAAAATCCTCACCGTTCAATCTCCACACACGTACACAAAAACAGAACGTTCCAGCGATACACACAAGCTCACAGTTCGCACAAACAACTGGCAGTCCGTCCACAGTATTTATTCTTCTTTTTTCTGAAAACGAAAATTCAATTTTGGAAGCACGTGCGCGGCGCGTTTAGATTCGCCCGCGACGGTGCGCGCGCGGCGGTAAGCGAGTGTCAAGTGGATGGCTGTTCGTACAGGTGGCAGACTCCTAACAAGGTCGCCCCTCTCCACGTTTCACCCGGAGGAGAAAGTCTGCCTACATACATACCAAATTTCCGAACTGATTGAGCTGGTCGGATCAAAGAGATGGATTCAAAGTCCGTGGACGTATCCTGGAAGTTCTCCCGATCATGCCTAGACACTTCTTCCAAAAATCTCGACAGTAAAAACATATTTATTAATTTATCTAATTAATAAAATAATGAAGTAAAAAGTTAAATTTAAATTTACTTTTCATGTAATTTTATAGGTACTTCTTCCAAGTACTGTTTTGAATATAAAAAAATATTTTAAAATACAACCTTAAATAAATTTTCAACTTATCTTCATACCATGTTCGAATACCTGAATGAAAGGTTCTACTCTACGAAGCTGAATGATAAATGCAATGCTTGTAACCCGAAGATTGGAACCGTCTTGGAGCATCCATCTCTTTCGGATGTCATAGGTCAGAGGAGATGAAGATAACTCGAGAGGGTGAGAGTAAATGAGCAATGTCAGCGATTGAATGATAACTGGGATTATTTATTGATGTGGAAAAGGAAGAAAAGTATGTAGAGTCGATTCAGTTAATGACAACAGGCATACGAATAACCTCTAAAAAAAGAAAATCTAACTGAGATCAATGCAGAGAAGTAGGTTTTCCTTTGAACGTAGGCAAAAACTAAAAGGTTATTTTTGAAAATTCCTTGGCGATCAAGTTTTTTTGAAAGTTTGTCGTCTAAAAATCGGACAAAGTTCTTGAAATTTACATCGTTTTGTTCCCGCTGTGTAGTGATAGTACTCGTCAAACTGAACAAACTTACACGAAAAAAAAAAATCCTGCGTCAAAAAAATTTTGGCCTCTCTCTCCATACAAAGTGAGACTCCCGACCGACCCATTTTGTATGAAGAGCACAAAAATATTTTTGTCGCAGGAATTTCTTTTTCGTGAAAAGTTGTTCAGTTTGACGGGTACTATCACTACACGGCGGCGGCGGGAACAAAACGATGTAAATTTTATGCTGTATCAATGAACGGAAAAGCAAGAGTGTAGACAAAAATATTCCCAGGGAATAAAAAGGGAATATTTCATTTTAAATTGCACATGCGCACAAGCTATTTCCCCATATAAACCAATAACTCACAGAATGCAATAACTCTTTGGCAGGAAAGCATTCCTAGCCGTGGTAATATTTTTCCCAAGTTTAGAAAAATAAAATTCTTAACTCGGTTTGTGGGAAAGCCGTTTCAGATAGCTATTGAATTCCTGAATAAAATTGTAGTCTTTTTAATTACGTAATTTGTAGGACCCATTTTATTTAAAGTAACTATGAAGATTTATGTACTTGCTGTTTATATTGCAAATCATTAAGATTTATCATAGCGATGGCCCTAAGCTGACAGTCTCATGAATTTTTGTTTTGGCCGAGTCCCAACGTGGTTAGAACCTTTTTTTTGAACCACCATAAAAGAACGAAAACTGAACGCTCTACTCATCAATTGTCTCATCAACAGCTCATATACGTCCCCACTGAGGGGCTCGAGCCTACCCTGAATTAGGGCGATCAGGCCTTAGTCGACCACGCTGGCCCAGTGCGGGTTGGTCGACCTTTGAATTTCTTCGCAGGAGTATGCAGGTTTCATCACCGTAAAAGCGTTGAATAAACGTACATAATTATGAATTCGAAATTCGAAAACACATTGGTATGTAGTGCGGTGGGGATCGAACGGGAGGCAGCGGCCCTAACCACTAGACCACCGACGCTCTCACCAATTTGTTTATAATAACAAAACATGATTAAGAAGGATATATTTTTTTTATCCCTCTTTTATTTATCTGGTCGGAGGCTGTCTAGTTTATCAAAGCACCTATTTTTATTTAAAGGTACCTTTCGTACCGTCTTCTTTTAGTGCGTTTCTCAAAATGATTCGATCCATGTCATGTTGAGTATTTTATGTTCGACATCACATTCATTCCTAATTGTACCTTATATTTATTGCAAGTCACGATGTGTGCAATATTAAATTAATATTCGCACGACTCGGTCGTACATTAATTAATATGACTTCATGCGAATCTTGCCGCAAAGAGAAAATACAAACATGTTTTGCAATTTTCGAATAACAGAGGAATGTTATTTATTTAATTGATAATTACGATACGGTTATACACTACAGTTACGTCATAAAATCAGTAAATAATATACTTATATTTTGTTTGGTGAAATGTTCAATACTCCTATAAAAAGACTTCGAACATTTATTGGGGAATATATATTCGAAGTTAACTAAAATTTCCGTTGTATCATTCCTCGTAGTTTTGACTCTACCATCGTCACAGTACCTCCGTACATCTCTTACTAGCTACTAGTCTCACTCACTAGACTCAAGATGGTTGTTATAATGTCATTTCTTACCGCCTCGCCATGCGCTTACACCTATGCTTACACCAACACTATCTCAAAAATTAGAGCTTGCGAGTGCAGAAGTACTCTAAGCGACCATTAGAAAGCTAGGGGGTTATTTTGCTTAATGTTAGTCATGAAGGAAGGAATGTGAACTGGGGCAGACCACCCGGGGTATAAAAGTTGTTTATGTACTGACAAATAATGTTGTGCACTAGGCTATTGAAGAAGCCTGGGCAAAGTGTAGGTGGGTGTAGAAATGCTCGAAACCGATATGGAACTACGGCGTGTTCATTAGCTCAGAGGTTTGTTTTGAAGCCCACGCCCAGGATTGAGATGGTTTGTGAAAGAAAGAGGATGACTTTGCCCAGTTGTAGGACAAATAAAAAAACAAATGATAGTGACGTGAAAAGAAGAATAAATAAGGTTCGTTAGCTGCTGTATAATATAGAAATTAGGTCTGCTGAATTACACCTATTCATTGGCACGTATATTACTTCTTTACAGATTCTTGTAGTCATGACTAAGCTGCCTTCTTATCAATCTCTTTGGAATTTTGGGCGAAGGAAAAGAAATTGTTAACAAACATAGAAATACAAGTGTATCCGGTGAAACTCACGGCAGAGTCCTAAACAAGAGGACGTGAGTTCACGTGAGAAAAAACTTTACTCAAGATCAATAACCCACGTAGAACGTGCGCACCGTCAATGCATCGTACAATACTATGACGTGCTATGACGTAGTATGAGTCTGCAACAATTTCAACTAATGGTCGGTACAAATGAAAAAAAGAAAAGCAACCCCAAGTTTTGTTACATATTTGATCTGAAAGAGAAAATTGTGTGTTTCTTGATCTGTAGTTAGCCAAACAGTTTTAAATAGTCTAGTACTTTAAAAAGTGCATAATTTTGTCGAAAATGTCAGAAAAAAAAAGAAATCAAAAACTACCTTTGATAAAAAACGGCAATTTGAGAGAAAAAAATCGATAATTTTTGAACTGCAAAAACTAAACCATTAAAGTTTGCTTACCCAAATTAGTAAGGTTTTTAGGTATTTATGACGTGTTCTTTGTTGTATTAGCTGTTCAAAAGTAAAAATGTTGCTAAGGGATTAAAATGTTTTTATATTTATCTTTATTCGGACACAAATATGATCACACGAACGTATATATTCAGTAACAGGTTTTCTATGCGTTGTACTGTACAAACTTCTCTTTTTTTTTCAAATAAGTGCTCACCTTTGAACTTTCGTTTTTCGAGTAGTAAGTATCGTTTCTCTGTAATATCGGGTAATACTCGTAGTATCGGGCTGTTAGCGATTTCTTGTGAAAAATTCACCCAATCGTTAAATTTTATGCTTATAAGTAGCAATTACCTTACTGCTAGTTGCGCAAAGAATAATTTCTACCGTTTTGTAATATAAATTAATCTATTTTGCCCACGTTTACGTTATTGGTAGATTGATGTCTAAATTGACAGTTATGTATTTTAGATAATATTATTGCATAGGATTCTTAAACTTGTAATAACTTGTAGGTATACACATACCTATATATCGTGAATCTAAAAAAATTTTTTAATTATTTTCTTCCTTTTTATTGTGTGGATAGCAACAAATCCTTGATTCTTCGGCTTTTAAAGGTGGCAGACCTTTAAAAGCCGAAGAATCAAGGATCAATTTAAAAAATATCACTTGACTTTTTAATCACTTCACGTTGAATCCACTCCAGTTTTTGTAGAAAATAAAACGTGTAAGCAGGTTATAAATTCTAATAGCAGTATTTTTTGTATGAATTTATTTTATTTTTACTGTATTTTTTCTGTCCGTATATCACGGTCATTTGCTTACATAAACATAATAATAATATGATGATGAACCCAGACTCAATACTCACCTTCTATTTCTTCATTGGAAAAGCTATCTCGATGCGTTTAAGTTAAACACCTTTATAATGGCTGGCTACCTGTCAGTTCCTAGACCTAAGTAGTAACTTTAAAGTAATCACCTTGGAGCAAATTGAACAAGCCTTCGATTACTTATAGTATAGAGTCAATCGAGACCTTTGAGCTTCAAATTTTTCAGGGTCGTACAGAATAATCAGCGACAATGACTGAATACTTCTCGTAGTAAACAATTATTTTAGTTAACAAATTAGCATTTTTATTATAAGTTATGGTGTTTGCCGCCAAGAAACACTTTTCTACCACTACTGCAGCTAAATGCTATATTTTGTAAAAATTTAAATCGACTGACGCGACGACGATTTAATTAAAATTCTATAAATACATTATGTGTGATAATAATTAATAAGTTGAGTTGAGCAATCCGCACTGGTTGTACAATATTCATTTGTCTCTTTAGTTAAGTTTGTAAATTTGTGGTAAGACGAAAACTTTACTAGTAAACTTAATACTCAATTTTTCATCGATCTTTTTTATTAACACTTTTAAATACCTGCTAGTCAAGCCAGATTGTGAAAAAAAAATCTGTACTAAAAATACAACAAAAATTTATATGTTTGTAATAAAATAACGTATCCGAAAGAAAACATCTCGTTACTAATCAAAGTAATTACAGCACGCTAAGCTACGCGTCGTGATTGCAAGCTGCAAAGTGGCAGTATTAACAGCTTCGCTGCTCGATGCTAACCGCTAATCAGCCGCAATCAATTAACACATCAACTGAGGTTTTCACTCGAGCTTAAGCTATGCGCAGGAGTGTCTAGCAAGTGTTTAATCGGATTAGTTAGAGAACACTGTTGCGATTAAGTTTTATAATCGTTCCTCAAGAGCGCTGGTGGCTTAGTGGCTAGGGCTGCTGCCTCCCGCCCGGGAAGTCCCATTACGTACCAATATAATATATAATGTTTTCGAATTCGTATACGCTTATTCGACGCATGTCAAATTAAATCAAATCAACGGCCCGTTACAGTCCACTGCTGGACTATGAGCCTCCTCCACTTAAGTGGAGGATTTTGCCATAATCTCCACGCTTGGCAGGCAGGTTGGAGATAGCAGATTAAAAGGTTGCTGTATCAGAGAGCGCTGCTGCCCGTTCCCAATGTGTAGTCCCTAAGTCGCCTCTTACGACACCCACGGGAAGAGTAGGGGTTGGTGACAAATGTATTCTACTCTGCCGTCACCATTCGACGCATGTACACTCCTGCAAAGAAATTAAAAAATGATATGTGGAGTCGACCAACTCGCAATATGCCAGCGTGGTCAACTAAGATCTGGGGGCCGTTTCACGAAGCTACAAGTTACAAATTACAAGTACAATTCGATGTACATTGCGTAGTCAATGAGATAAAACGATAAGGGCTTACAATTTGTGCGAATTGGTTACGCAATGTATTTCAAATTGTAACTTGTTACTAGTAACTTGTTGCTTCGTGAAACGGGGCCCTGATCGTGGTATGCATAGTAGGCTCGAGCTCAATGGGGGCGTAAAATAGCGATGAAGATGATAATTCACTCGTTAAAAAAGTCAAATAGATCATGTAGCAGATTGTTTTATTTCTTGAAGTATTTATTTTAGGATTAATCGAGAAGTAATCGAGTACACATTCTGTGATAATAAATTGTAAAGCATTGATTATACTTACTCTCCTAAATATCGGATGCTGACGACCTGCTGTTGTTCTCGTAGTACTAATTTACTGTTTCAAGTACAAATCAAACGTAGCAATACCTATATAGAGGTAATTTGAATTAGTCACTAGATCCATAGAAACATAATTACTGTTCTAGTCTGAAGAAAAATAGCCCTACTAGTAGTACTTGAACAGTAACCAGATCATGCAGTTGGACACTTTTATGAACGTCTTTAATTCCGTAGCAGAAGATAAGCATACATGCGGCTGGAGCATGTGCTGTCTTTTTATTTTTTCCTATCTTACTGTAAACCATAGAAAAACTTCTCAACTTTGGAATAATTTAAACAGGAGAGAGAAATCTTATCAACACAGCTGTGTCAGCGAGGAATGTGCGGTAAATGCAGTCAAATCCTGATTAAGTGGTGGAAAACCTGTGTGATTGGCTATTTATCTGCATTCTGCATATACAGTAGAGTCATAGAATAGTTTCTAATCTGCATCATACAAAGTAATTGTAGGTATTTTGTTTAATCCTTTTTAAATTCGGTTTTTAAAGGAAACATTTTTTTTAAATAAAGTTACGAATTTGGACAAAAATGTTATCATGTTTATTTCACGACGGCGGCGGTACGGTTGTTTGTTAACACAAGATATTGATAAAAACTAACATTTTATATTTTTGCTATTACGTGCCGTGTGGTGACAGCAGAGTAGAATACATTTGTCACCAACCCCTACTCTTCCCGTGGGTGTCGTAAGAGGTGACTTAGGGTCTACATATTGAACAGGGAACGGGCAGCAACGCTCTCTGATACAGTAACCTTTTAATCTGCGATCTGCAACCCGCCTGCCAAGCGTGGAGATTATGGCAAAACCCTCCAGGCTCATAGTCCAGCAGTAGACTGTAACGGACTGTTGATTTGATTACGTAATAAGTATTTACCAGCTCAGTCCTCGCCAAGGAGTCTACTCTGAACGACTGACCACGCTTATGGCCCGCATTGTAGGTGCCATGTTGATTATTTTGGCTTGGTGTTGTTTTTGTGTAACTTCAAAATGGAACTAAAATCATAAGCGAAAAAGCCAAAAAATACAAAACTTACGCACTATAGGTTAGGTACACAGGAAAAACAAAAGTAAAAAATTTAAACCCAGTGTGAACTAAACGCTTTCCCTGAACATAGTTGGCGCGGATTTTCGCAAGGTATTTGCTTAAAAAAGGTGCTAAAGTTTTTCAATGGGCCCCGACGGGAAGTGAAACGCAGCATGTGTGCCGCAAGGTCGCGAGTAGGATGCGCGGCAAGTGGGCTGTTGTCACCGTCGCACACGCATGAGAGGACGCACGCTGCGATAAGGTGCGAGTCTCATTTTGTATTCTGAGTTTTTTGTGTTCCATGCGAGGAGTAGTTTCGTGGTCTTTAAGTCAAATAAGAGGACGTTTTGAAATTTGTAAACTTCGATAATAATATTTAGGCTAGTCAAATTGGTCATTAGACACTTACCTACACGCACAATATCCATTTATCTATTAAACTGAAATGTTGATCCTTTATATTATTCGGATCTCGCAACACTGCTACGCTTGCTACGCCGTAGCATGACGTAGTAATTTCTCACGTAGTCTAGCCGCTACCGTCTTGAGACTCTAGAATGTTTCAGCTGTAATATTTATAACAACTAATTTTAGACTAGGCTACAGGTTGGTCTGCATATAGATTTGATAAAGATTGCACCCTTATTCACCGAGTAGATTATCAAGAAGGTGCGCAGACGCGTGTCGCGTGCCTCCCCCCGGATGCGACACATACGTTTCTAGGAAATTCCTCTATTTATCCAAACATGTTAGCAGCTTACTTCACAAACATTTTGCAAAATTACACTTAGACCAGAACTTTCGATCCTTTGAACTTAGCTATAGATCATATAAAACAAAGTTGGAAGAAAATTTTATTCTACAGTACAGAGATCATCAGAATATTATTTATTAAAATAGGATAAGCAATCAATTAGATAAAAGATCTAACGTATCTATCTACGGGTACACATATCGTACACAGATGCTATTATTTGCTTTTATGTAATTTATTCACTGAGCCAGTATTAACTACGAAACAGAAACAGCGCAATGATACAATCAATCTTAAATCATTCCCAGGCATTTCATCAAAACAAGAATTTTGGTACAAAATATAGGTAAACTTTCCAGGTAAGCAGTGGCTTACAAGTTCATTTCCCTCATATCTATCACAGCTAACCAGACGCAGCATCAAAGGAGATTGGTCACGTCTAAGACGAACTGCGAGTATGGCCGTCAATGAATCTCAGAAGCCTGGAGCTAAGACAGTTGCGCGAGACGGACCGTAGTTGCTGACTATTATTTATTCTGGGTCACAACAGTGACACACAGTGGCCCAGATACGGGAAATTATGATCTTATCCTATAGGCCGAAAAAAGAAGAGATGTCTTGATGCTAATTTTAAAGTTCAGCTAACTTTTTCGTTTTTATTACTTATGAAAGAGATAAAAAACACCGCCTACCCTGAATTAGGGTGATTAGGCCTTATAATTTTGACGGAATCATAAATGAACTACAATAAGGCCGTATACCTGTTAAATTAAGATTTTTTTAATTCGGATGTCTTTACGTCCACTCTAAAATTGTGCAGTCAACGTGTTATATGTTCAACTCTTTCATGAAGAAAGAGAAGAAAGAAGAAGAAAGTTATCTTACAAAGACGGAAAGGAATTAAGGATTAGAGCGCAATTTCTTAAAGCCCTGTTCCTATTAGCCCCAGCCCTGTGCCAAGGATAGTCGCGGTATGTTGTCTAAACCAAGACCTAAGTGCGTAGGGTTGTCTAGACAGAACATACAAGACAAATTCAGAAACTTGTATTATCTTTAATGCGGTGGAGACATCAAAGTCCTTTGCAGGAGAGGGTAAAAAATCGTCATCATCATCACGCATCATGTATCTTTACGCTTTGAAAAGCCAATTCGAGACGCATTGTGTATTCGTAGATATCATAATATAGCCGACTTTGCCGTAGATACTCCTTATGATGCAATAAAAGCAAAATTCTAAAAAATATATTTTCAATATACATACATACATACATAAAGTCACGCCTTTTTCCCGGAGGGGTAGGCAGAGACCACTTCCTTCCACTTGCTACGATCCAGACATACTTCTTTCGCTTCATTCACATTCATCAACCTCTTCATGCACGCTCGTCGGTTTAGGGTACTCCTGACCTGGCCTTTTTTAAGTACATCCCCGATCTGGTCGTGAAACGTACGCCTTGGCCTTCCCCTTCCAACATCTCCATTCACACTTGCCTCATAAATTTGTTTGGTTACTCTCTTCTCATCCATTCTTTCCAAGTGACCAAACCATCTTAACATACCTCTCTCTATTCTAGTCACTACATCATCTTTCACTCCACATTGTTCCCTTATCACACTATTCTTAATCCTGTCATTCAATTTTACACCAATCATACTTCTCAAAGCTCTCATTTCCACAGCACATACTTTACTTTCATGTTTCTTCTGCCATACCCAACTTTCGCTCCCAAACATTAGTGTCGGAACCAGCACCCCTCTATGAACCGCCAGACGGGCCTTTTTAGACACTTTCTGACTGTTCATAAAAGCGCACAATGCTCCGTTTACACTATTGCCGGCGTTCACTCTTCTTTCAATATCACTTTCACACCTCCCATCCCTAGTAAACATAGAACCCAAATATACAAACTCATTCACTTGCTCTAAACGTTCACTCCCAATCCTAATATCACACTCAGTCACACGTTCCTCTCTTTCAAACACCATAACTTTCGTTTTACTTATATTTACTTTCATTCCCTTTCTCTCCAAAGCGTCATTCAAAATAGTTACCATCTCCTGTAACTCCTGAGCCGAGGATGCAAGTAATACTTGATCATCAGCATACAGAAGGCATTTGACGAGTAACTCTTTCATTCTCAAACCACAATCAGTCTCTTTCAGATCCGTCAAGCATTTGTCCATGAAGAGGTTAAACAGCCACGGAGACGCCACACATCCCTGTCTAACACCCTTCTGGATATTAAACCAGTCCGTGTACGCCCCATTGATTCTGACACAAGCACTGGAATTCTCATATAGAGATTTCAATGCTCGTATCAGACTACCACCAACACCCTGCCATGACAAAGCTGACCACAATTCATTCCTCATCACTCTATCGTAAGCTTTTTGGCATTTAGCCAGACATTTCTCAGCTATACATCGTAAGGAAAAGACCTGATCCGTACATCCCATTCCCTTTCTGAATCCCGCTTGCACATCCCATATTTTTTCGTCCGTTTCTTTCATAACTCTTTCAATCAACACTTTCGCATACAGTTTCCCGACGACGCTAAGTAGGCTAATTCCACGGAAGTTCTTACAGTCCTGCTGTGACCCTTTTCCCTTGTACAGTGGTACTATTACAGCCTTGCACCAGTCATCTGGTACTCGGCCATTCCTCCAACACAAATTGAAAAGGCGGTACAACTGACTTGCAATCACTCCCTGCCCTGCTTTCAGCATTTCAACGGAAACCCTATCATACCCTGCAGCCTTACCTAATTTCATACTTTTCATTACTTTCATAATCTCATCCATACTTATTTCGCTTTCATCATCGCTAACATTCATTTCCTGAGGAGGTTCCGGCATCTGCTCTTCCTTTTCAAACAAGCTTTCAAAATGCTCCTTCCATCTCTTCAACACACACTCTTCTCCTTTTACAATACTTCCATCCTGGCTTCTGATTTGGTGTAGCTCCGAGGTAGTAGTTTTACCTCGAGCTGTCCTTATGGATTTCCAAAACACTTTTATGTTAGACCGGAAATTTTCAGAAAGCCTCTTATCAAACTCATCCTTCCATTCTTCTTTTTTCTTACGAACAGCTTCTTTCACTAAACCTTTCAGACGTCTATAACTCTTTCTTGCCTCATCCACTTCCTCCTTCGACGACATTCCTACTCTTTGGTTAGCTTTTATTGCTAACCAATCTAACCAAGCTTTCTTCTTTTCATTCACAACCATTTGTACATCTTTATCCATCCAAGCACTCTTCTGCATTCTTCCTTTTCTCCTTTTACTAACTCCACACACTTCTATAGCGACATTTACAACACCTTCCTTGAACGACTTCCATAACTCTTCTATCTCACATACTTCATCCAAATCAACAAATCTGTCATTCAATTTATTCAAATATTCCCCTCTTAGTTTTTCATCTTGCAAACATTCCACTTTCACACGTTCTAAGACATTTACGGGCTCACGCGCCTTGTGCCGCCATTTTTTAAATAGACCACTTATCCGGGATATTACCAGGAAGTGGTCTGTGTCGATGCCAACACCACGATACGCCCGAGTGTCCATCACTTGCTTTCTCAGTCTTTCATCTACAACCACAAAATCAATCATACTCCTTACACCTCCTTCCTCCCTTGTATACATGTGTATCTTTTTGTGAGCAAACATAGTGTTTGTCACAACAAGATTCCATTCCAAACATACCTCAAGCATACTTACTCCATTCTCATTTACTTTTTCATCACCAAACGCTCCAAGGACTCTTTCAAAACCATCACGCTTCACACCTACCCATCCGTTAAAATCACCTAGCATAATAATTCTTTCATTATCCTTGCATTTTTTCAATGTATCTCTCATACTGTCCCAAAACTCCTCACGTTCTATTTTGGCTTTTGTGGACCCACTCGAACCCACGTCCGTGGGTGCATAGACACCCAGAACAAATATTCGGGTAAGTCCGACCTTCAGCCTAATCCAGAGGAGTCTTGGACTTACACATTCATACTCTATAATACATTCAGCCATTCGTTCAGATAATATGACACCAACCCCTTGACTACCTCTGTTAGAGCTGGGGACCCCCGACCAATATGAAACATATGGTAGTTTTGTGGTGTCACATCCCTTTCGCTTCGTTTCATTCACACACAAAATATCTAGTTTTCTTTCGCTCATCATCTGATATACCTCATCTATCTTATCACACATTCCACCCCTTACATTCAACGTAGCAAAGCGGCTCTCAGTGGACCGCTTTTCGCTCACGCCGGAAACGAGACGTGGCATGTTGCGACCCACACCGCCGCCATTTTGATTTTTAAATTGTTTATTGTAATAAATCATTGCGTTCCCACGAGCAGCAAGGGATATAAAATGTCGATCTTGACAGAGCCCCGCATGCCAAGACAAGGTAAGCCTTGATCTGGGGTCACCAGTCCCAGGGCAATTCGGCACGCTAAAAACTAGGCTTGCCCCTAGCCACGCATCCATCAGCACGGCAGACCTTGGATTGGCGGAGAGAAAGGAATTAGGAAGGGAAAGGAGGGAGACTTGAAAGGAAAATGATGTATTTGGATAGGAGTAACTAGGGTCTAGGGATACTACTGTCTCGGAAGATAAGGATTGAGTCAGCAGTAGCTCAGGAGGCCGGGGTTGCATACCCGTATACCATACCTCTACCTGCCGGACAAGCATGTAGGGATGAGTATCCTTGACACACTTTCAATATAGTTCAAGAAATAATATCTCTACATCTACATAGTATAGAAAAAAGTTGCTTTCTATATATCGGTTAACTCCTTCTAAACCACGGTACGCATTTTGATGCGGTTTTCACCAATGAGTGACGTAATTCATGAGAAAGGTTTATAATGTTAAAAGTTTTAATATACCTAGAAAATTCAATGATTTTCAATCAAGTCGTCAAAAAAAAATTTGGACGCTTACATGGCTTACGCTCACTAAATTACCCGTCCGAAGCCGGGGCGGGTTGCTAGTAGGTACCATTATTATTGCAAGTCAAATTTGTCTCCTACCCTATATAAGCTAATGCTACCTCTATCTCTAGGGCAGTCTAGGGAATCCGGTTTGCTAACGATGCCGCTGCGACCAACTTTTGTTTTAGCGAGCCGCACCACATGGCCGATATACAACTTCTATATACTTATAGGTACAACACAAAAAAGTCTAACTCCTACAAACACGGCAGAGCAAACCCAACTCTATGACAACGCAGTAGGTTTGAATGATGAGAAGGGAAGTTTGCTTAGAAGGGTTAAAATTGTTAATGTCATGAGACCTAATTTATATTTGTGATTTGACAGATAATATCACTACAATTTTTTCAAAGTGTGTCATGTCTTGTAAGCAGTAGTGATGGATTAATATTAGTTTAAGATCAAATAAGAATCTTATGAAGATTTTATGTCAAGGCTCTTAGCAAGTCAGTCTTGACTGGCAGTCTCTTCTATAAGTTCACCAGTTGACAAGGTCAAAAATGGCACAAGTTTTGGCACAAGCACAGCACCTATCACATGAAACTAACGGATAAATAAAAAAGCCGTGTGGTGACGGCAGAGTAGAATACATTTGTCACCAACCCCTACTCTTCCCGTGGGCATCGTAAGAGGCGACTTAGGGACTACACATTGAACAGGGAACGGGCAGCAGCGCTCTCTGATACAGTAACCTTTTAATCTGCGATTTCCAACTCGCCTGCCAAGCGTGGAGATTATGGCAAAACCCTCCACTGAAGTGAAGGAGGCTCATAGTCCAGCAGTGGACTGTAACGGGCCGTTGATGATGTTGATGTTGATGAATAAAAAAGATTCTACATTTTGGGACCATTCGGACGCAAAGGCGTTAATTTAAAAAGGTTTTTATTGTTGTAGTAAAATTACCATACCTATACATAATTTCCGCTAGTAACGTCCATTGCAATAATAAATTGGTTGGTTTCTTTCTATCGGAACAATTGAATAAATGTTAAACATATTACAATTTCAAGCATAAGTAATTCACTTAGGGTATCAAAGTACCTATTTATAATGTACAACCCTTCAGCGAGAAGGGGTAAAACTCACGCCACTGACCTGTTTGAAGCGCTGAAAATAAGATAATCAATAACACAATCGGGTTAGAAGTAACGCGAGATAGAATCCATTCTAATCCTAAATTAAAGATTTTTGGTCCTTTTCACTTTTTAAAGATTCAAAGGGACAGGAGATGAAAATCCTAATAACAAACAAACATCGAATTTGAACCGTAATGAATGCGTCGATTGTACAATTTAAGAGTGGACTTAAAACATACTAAGTACTAAAAAAATCTTAATTTGACAGCTACATCTTTATTTTAGGAATGGTAATTATATAATTTGTAATTTGTAAAAATAATATAATTTGTTCATCTATATTCATCTCCTATCTTTCATTGGTCATAAAAACGAAAAGAATAGTTGGATTTTAACATTAGGATTAAACAATGATTTTATATACTTATAGCGTGACTGTATGGATAGGGGCCAGTGGCTCCTCCTCAATAATGCTTTTAACACCGATTTATATTCAAACAATCATCACCATCATCGTATGGGTTGTAAGGGCGACAACCGACCACACAAACCCTGGTGTCAGTGACAGGCTCATGTCGCCAAAGACAGGCTCATGTAACGACTAAGTACATCATTCAAACAATGAATGAATGGAAGAACGCATTAGTTAATAGACTGCTGGCTATTAAATTGTTAGCTATGAATGGAAGCAAGATATTAACGATATTGAAAGACAAATAAATAAAATACATACTTGTATGTTAGCTAATCTTCAGTTAATTGTATGAACAGTAATTACAGAAAAAATGTTAAAGACTAGCAAAAAAATACAGATTTATGTAGATAACGTTGATACACGTAATCAAGGTAAGCCGACTCAATGGCACCGAATTTCAAAGCAAACGAAATAATTTCAACTTGAGTTTTCTGAATTAAGTCCTACCCGCCATCTTTTTTCTGCTGAAACGGAGGCAAAGTACAGTTTAAAAAACAAGGCGTAATCTGCAGAAAATAATAGTCCAAGGAGAAACAAATGCAAATTATAAGAATCTCATTTTTTTTTTGCTTTTATTCTTGAACCTTTTTAAACGTGTGAATGTTTTTTTTAATAACACAACAAATAATTGTGACAAACCTCAATATATCGATAAACAGCAATAATTTGAGATTAGAAAATGTGCCTCATCTACATAAACTAATTCTAAACAATAAATATACGCATATACATCCAAAAATTGAATAGAAATGCCCACGCGCATAGCAAAGTCCCATTTTAGTTTAAAATTTTCCAAATAAAATGCAAACGGTTGTCGGCTCTTACGATAAAAATAAAATTCCATAACAGAACTAGTTTTAGCGACCAATGACAGACAATGCAAGCAAATAATAAATTTAATTATTATAAAAAATAATCACCTAAATATGTCCCAATAAGTTTGATAGGACCGCTTACGATTACTATACACTGTGTTACAAAATTATCTGTACCTTCAATAAACACCTTACTGTCATTGACAAAGAGGTCATTACACCAATGAAGGTTAAAAAAATTGTAAGGTATTACTGAACGCAGGCTACTTTCCAACGTGTCAATAAGAGCTTTCGCTATCTGTGACCGAAGAGATTGTTTATTCAACTTGTTCGAGCGCACTTTTTAGAGTCAGTTGAGATTCTTGGCCGTCTGATTTCTCGTATTAATTTGTTTGTCACTACTAATTGACCACCTATTAGCGAGTCTTCGATCGCATATGGAGAAATAATTGCTATCAAAATTGTTCGCGAAATTGAAGATAAAGGAAGAGTAATTAAAACCGTTGGTGGTCCCGATAATTCGGAAGAAAACACCTCATAAAAAACGGCCGCACGTTAATTTAATCGTCACAAAGAATATATTATCTGAAATGAAATCAGTGAACATGGTGGTTGACAATTAAATTAAAAAATGATTGACCTTTTTGAGTCGAGAGTGGCCGAGAATGACGCCATTTTAAAATGGGTTCGAGGAAAAATAAGAACGGGAGAAATAGAGAGCCTTGGCGGTGATGTAGAGGCACACGAGAAATGTCGATAAAGATATTCTCAGAGTTTAATAAACGATGACCGACGCAGGAGCTAGAAAATGTTATTTTAGGATCTATAAAACGTAATGTCTGTATACTATAATGTTCATCTCAGGGGCTATCTCTCTATAGACACGACACACGTAGATATTGAAGTAATCTTTACTCTTTTTCTGTTTCTAGAACATCAGGCCTTAGTCGAGCACGCTGGCCCAGTGCAGGTTGGTCGACTTCACGCACAATCTTTGAATTTTGTCGCATGAGTAGTGTGTAGGATTGTTTCGACTGCATTTAAAAATATTCCATACTTTTTCTTCTGACATTGGTGGATTTCCAGTTATTTTTAAAATACCACCAAACCTTGGTTTCGTAGTTTTATAAAGTTGATCGTAATGTCGACAGCCCTACCAGCCCACGGCACATGTAGCCGGACTTGCACACTCAACACACTGACACACATTTTTCTACTTCAACCGACTTTATTTATTTACCCATGTTAAAGATTCGTAGTGCGTCCACATCCGATTAGTATAGAAGGCACAGATGAATTACATTGGAATAAACAATTTAGATAGGTTCATCGGAAAGTAAGTAAACTATCTCATCATCAACAGCTCATATACGTCCCCACCGAGGGGCTCGAGCCTACCCTGAATTAGGACGATTAGGCCTTAGTCGACCACGCTGACCCAGTTTAAATTGGTTGACTTCACACACAACCTTTGAATTTCTTTGCAGGAGTGCGTAGGTTTCATCACGAAGTTTTCCTTCACCGTAAGAGCGTCGAATAAACGTTCATATGAATTCGAAATTCGAAAACGCATTGGTACGTGGTGGGGATCGAACCCGTGACTCCCGGACGGAAGACAGCGGTCCGAACCACTAGACCACCGACGCGACGCTCTAAGCTAACTAAAATAAAATGGCAAACTATCTAAAAGAGGTTAATTTTATGCAATGAATCAAACTATCAAGTTTGAAATTTGCAATTTGCCTACATTTCAATTTCATTTATAGCAAATGAAAAATACTTAGTGATTTGTTTTTCGATAGCTACTGGCGGATTTTCTGTAACCTTTATAAAAATTCAAATCGTTCATTAATCTTACTCATCATTCAATAAATATTTTGGCTGATTGAAACATTCTCGGCAACAACAACCTTTTTGTGTCAAATTTTAAAGGCCATTCACTTTCATCCAATCCATTTCAAGTTCAAAGTTGCTTTTATAACTGTCAAAACCAAGTCGTACAACTTTATTCACAAATCCGTTATTCTTCTTCGCGTATGAAGTCAACTGGGCAGTGGGCACACCTAAAGTTATTTTAATTCAGAATGACGACGAAGCAGATGAAGATGTTTACTTATGCAGTTTAACCTATCTATCTCAACTTGCTTTTGTGGAAATGAAAAAATTATCGTTATCAGTATTGGTAGTGATTGAATTATATTTCACTTTATCCTATTTCATACTGCGATGATTTAATTTCATTTAATTTAGACTGGTTTTTACAATATAACTTTCAACACAATGAATGAATAGTAGATTTGTTACATTGTGTATAGTTCACAAATTAGTACCTACTTTCTTATAATAAACATGTCTTTTTGTGATTTGCAATTTCCTCTCAAGATGCAGCTACGCATTAGACTAAGCGTAACTTGTTTTACACAAAATGAATTTGTCATGGAAGACAGCTACATTGGCACCCCGCTGAGTTTATTCGAATTACAACGTAAACTTCTACTGCGACCAGAGAAACAGAAAATATCATTGGGTCAGACTTGGATCCTAGTCATTTTTTTAAAGTAGACATTCAAGATGCTCCTTTAAAGTAGGCAAAACTGATTTCCATAATTCATAAACTTTGATGATAGGTTTTAAGATAAGTATATGAATCATACGACCACAACACAATTTACAATTTATATTAAAAGAGCTCTTGTTGCCATGTCTCGTATATTAAAAACAGACCTATTAACATTCTTATTGTAAAAGTTTAAAGGCAATAATCTAGTAGGATATACCAATCTACTATAGACGCAAATTATAAAGTATAGTAGGCGATAAATTGTCGAAACGCTGCCGCTATAAAAATTGCAAACCCATTATAAAGGTGGAACCTGTTTATTATAGGTATTCGCAATAAAATCATTTACTTTCTCTTAGAAAACTTCACCTAAATTTAGTCCACATTACTTAGAAATAATTATTTAGATTAATCGCTAGCACTCTTACTAGTCATGAACCTAGGGGCGAAACCGAAATCGATTCGTGATACCGAGACATTTATTTTGATAAGTACCAACTAATAGTATAATAGGTTTACAAAACCCAAGTCAACACCCGCTCTAAGACAATTATTACTAAAAGTCTACTTGTTTCTGATATCTTTTACCGCACTTTGGTCTCGCAATGTCTAAGCTATAATCTAGGCCCTAGACTCTAACTAGGGTAACCAATTGAGCTAGACAAATTAAAATTATGTACCTAGTCTCTGAGAAAACATAAAATATTACTTAAAAAAATAAATAAATAGAAAATATTCTAAACTGTAAACTTTCTTTGTTTGCATTTAATTCCCTTCCAAATCAAAGCTCCAAGGCGAAACACACTTTGCATTTCTCAAGGAAAATCCCTTGAAAAGGCTTGAGGCATTCACAAGATCGCGATAATCTAGTCTAAGCGGTAACTAGCTCTCAAATTAACACACATCAAACCATCTCGTTATCGTATAAAATATATCGCTGTAAATTCTAACACGGGGCAAGGAAGTTGGAAACATTAACTCACTTCTTCAATAGTACGCAAACTGGTGCAACTCGTGAGATTTTTTATTTAATTAAGAATGTTAATGGTTGGACCGTAGTTGAGACTTATAAAGCATTTTGTACAAAACAGACCATGGGAAAACTAACAAATGGTTAGCTTTTACTTTTAGTTCAACAGAGAATAATCTCAAACAATAGACAAATAATTGTGGATGAACTGTTGAACTTTCATTATTTTTGTCTCATGTGGTCTCTATGGCTTAATTAATTGATTTAGTCTTGATTGGATGACAGACAAATAGAAAAGTGAAAACGAAAACAATGACATTCTATATCACGGTTAATGATTTTAATGATTACATTGTTTAGTTTGGCACATTAATGTCAAGTTTGTGGTTTTTAGACGAGCTCACCACTATCAATCAGTATTTTTCAAAGAGGTCAGCTCGGCCCCCATCATAAATTGGAACGAGTTTACTGCTAATATTTTTTGATGGGGGTAAACTGGTCTCTGGTCCGATTTTGACGCGGACTAGCTTCCCCCTAACCCACTAATTACCCATATTATGGTATTGGTTAATGCCCTGCTGGCTTTAAATTTTTACTATTAAAATTTCGTTCCTGTACGAAAATGTTTAAAAGTCCAAGAAAAAAAGGCAAAGAATATTTCGGCATTATTCCAGAGCAATATACCTGGTTCAATATAAGTTTACCAT
The DNA here is from genome assembly GCA_951230895.1 of Carpatolechia fugitivella. Classification (NCBI taxonomy): domain Eukaryota; kingdom Metazoa; phylum Arthropoda; class Insecta; order Lepidoptera; family Gelechiidae; genus Carpatolechia; species Carpatolechia fugitivella. The sequence continues at coordinate 11,024,346 of OX579656.1, forward strand.
TCAAGTGTAAAACTGGAATGACACTAGGGCAAGGCTGGAATGTGGTGTACACTTCGTTTGCATTCTTGTCCATCGACTCGTCTCGGTAATTAAGGTGGCCCTGGCTGCGTGGGCGGTGGTTGTGGCCACTTTTACTTCACTTTCGCACGCGTCCTCCCTCCTTGACTCCTTGGGATACGGTGGCAACTTAAAATATGATTTGTGAGTATTTTTCTTTTCAGCCTTCAATGATTCTTCGGAGATGATAAGTTATTTTAATTTGTAATTTGAATAGAAGTTGACTGGAGTTTCAGCCAGCCCCATCATCTAACTTCTTTCTCAAGAACTTTGAAGACAAGCGTATGTCCAGAAGTCGTCGCTTCTTATAACGAGATGTATGTTAAAAAACAAAACCTGTAGTGATTTTTAACTTTGCAATTGCCTCATGGTGTAACTAAAATGACTTAGACCTTGTATAAAAGTACCTAGTGAAATACGAAGCAAACCATAGAACAACCCATATTCCTGCACCTTGCGTTAACTGTAACTACAATAGCACGGCTTCTGTTCTCATCACAGACTGTTGTTATGTCAGCAAACATCGTACAAACCCACACGCTAGTATGTTTGTTCGTAGAAATTAAAACAAACTAAAACTAGTTGGCGTGTGCGTAGAAAGTGTTTGTATGTGCGTTTTTAATTGCTACCCGGATGAATATAAAATTTTACTCATTTATAAAGTTTTATAAACTTTTCGATGGCTAGATTTTGTTTAGTTGCATCGAACGTTGTCAAGAATTATTCCATTTACTTCGAGTTCCGGTAACGCCGAGTCCGGTGACATCGAGTTCGTCAATTATACGTGCACCATAGGTGATGAGGATTCTGGCTGTATTCGATAATAGTATGAGGTAAAGATATATGGGGGATAAAACGTCCAATATGAATCTCAATTTTCCCATCGCTATTTTATATTCTACGCCCAATTTAGAATATTATCATTGTCTACGCCGCTGCTACGCCGTAGCAAGTGTCAGAATTTAAAGTAAAATTCGCATTCTAGACTTGCAAATAATCGATTTCAAGCGTAAACAGCTTCTAACAAACCATTTATAACGTTACCTACCTCTAAATGGGTGGTATAAAGAGACACCACCTATCGACGACCTTAGCTCTGGTCCAGCCTCAATACATTTTTCTGGATGGCTAACGTTTATGGCAGGTCGTGTTGAACTGGACACTTATAACCCGGATAATGTGAGGTGACCAGATGCTTGCTTCCACATGGTCGCGTCTCGTCATTCACATGTTTTTTTTATTTGTAGTTTTTGTTTATAGAAAGTATGTTCAAAGGTTTACGATGTCCCAATGTCAGTTGAAGGCCAATAAAAAGTGGTCTAATTGGTATTTAATAGAGTCTGACATTTATTATTTTGTTGGTATTATTTTTTTATAATACTTAGGTTTCGTAGTTGTAAGACAAGAAATCTATGGATCCTTATAATTGACTTCTTCACAAGACATAATCCAAAATTTTAGCAATCAAGAAAACAGCAGCTGCAGTACAGTGAACTACACGTCAGTGCTAACATTTTTACCACGAAGCCTTATAATTTAACGTAACATAATTTATCGATATTAAAGCTTCCAAAAGCGTAGGTAATAATGAACAATTAATGGACTGGCTACATTTCAATACATTATTATTAGTCATCCATCTCCGCCCTTCCTTCTCGTATAAACAAAAATTACCTCAATGAAAACATCATGTGAGGTATATTGGATCGTACTAAAAATGTTTAGACACAAATCCATTAGCACACAAAACTTTGGTAGAATCTATAAGGGCTTCCAATAAGAAAGTTGCTAAAACAATTATGGACTTAGATGTAGTGTGTGGTCTTCACCAATCTGGGATTCCGCTCAACTAAACGGAATTAACCTTTAATGGGCTGAACTTCTAAAAGGTAGAAAGAGTTAAAATGTCAGATAAAAACTAGTAAGAAACATTCCAAGTAAATGCGACGTACATTGATAGTTTTGCTTACGACTCACTCCTACTCTTTAAACACAGGGATCATTGTGTTCGCAGTGTTCGTATTAAAGCCGGGAGATGGAGCTAAAACAAAAGAAGGTTTCCTAAAGGAAAGTGTGGCGGTACGTGCTCCGATTACCTTTGGCTGATACAACACAAAACCTCGCAATTGTGATTCCTGAGGTTGCCTTGCTTAGTTTAAATTCGTAAGATGCAGCTTTATTTAGATGCCGGCAAGCGCAGCTGAGTTAAGAATCGTTAGACTCGGCAAGGCCTATAAAAAGGTGGCGGGTATCACGAGACACTAAAAAGTGAAGAAGTTATCCAATGAAATTAATCTAATGCAAGTTTTTGGAAATATTCTATTGGATGAACTAAAGCGTTCAAGTTCAGTCTACTCGAACTCGTAGCCAAGCGAACGTTCGGCTCTCACTACAAAAGTTCCGGGTTCGAATCCCCATATGGTAAACAAAACAAATATAACTTTGTGAGACTTTAATATGACTCCGTGCTTCGGAAAGGACGTTTAGCCTTAATTCTGGGTATTATGTACAGGAATGGTTTTTTCATGAGCCTTTTCAGGAACCATTCAAAATTAATCAATCAACGGCCCGTTACAGTCCACTGCTGGACTATGAGCCTCCTCCACTTAAGTAGAGGGTTTTGTCATAATCTCGCGGGTTGGAGATCGCAGATTAAAAGGTTACTGTATCAGAGAGCGCTGCTGCCCGTTCCTTGTTCAATGTGTAGTCCCTAAGTCACCTCTATCGACACTCACGAGAAGAGTAGAGGTTGGTGACAAATGTATTCTACTCTGCCGTCACCACACGACTCAGGAGCCATTGGTGGTTTAATAGTTCTGATACCTGGGTTTGTGGGGTCCATACAGACATCGACCATACAGACAACGCAATATAAAGATGACTAAAGCGTCTCCTAAACATTATTTCGTGGTATAGTTTTATTTAGCATATTCCAAGAAAACTTCCACATCACATTAACCCGACTTTTATCAATACTGAAGATGAATTAGAGAGAAATGTCTTGATTTATTTCACGAAATCTCAGATCCTGAATCCAATTTAGATAAAAGGTTTTAAATTAATCAATCAGTCACTTCGAAGTAAGGAAAATTATTTCCTGAGTCGGTTATTGATGAATGGAACCGTATCGTACAAGCATAACTAAAATTTTAAATATTTTTTGCCAATTTTACTACACGCATTTTTTTAAATATGCTTCTAATTTTTCCTTAATACCTATATTAATAAAATGCTTCTGTTATTACTTTACGAATGTTAATGAAGAGGATGAATATCAGATTTCGATCCTAGTATCTTAGGGAAGAAAATTACATCACTTCAATTTCAATTCAATCACTTCTCCAACGAAAAACAAAGTTAAAAAAACTATGCGAGTGAAGCTTTTAATTGCAAAAAGTTCACTTCTATTTTATCTCAATTCTCTCGCTGCACTTAGATGCATACTGTAGTATAGCCACAGAATAGCAAAGAACCGCCATGCATAATAAAATCAACGCCCCGTTGACCGCCTTGAGATAACCGGAGACAAATTGGAGAAAACACTTAAACAGAGATATGAAACATTTGGTTCGTCTATTAAAAATAATGGCAGGCTAATTTAAAAACATAAGAAAATATTACTAGCTGTACAATGATTTCAGACTTAACTCGGGGAACAGATAAGATTAATAAATTATTCATAGGTTACAAAAAATATGTAACTGGTTCATTGGTTCGTGTTATGTTTATAATACATAACATTATAATATTCTCAATCTTTCTACATTTGGTCTATTCACTTGAATATCACATCACATCACACTATCATACTTCACACTAGGTAATATTATAAATTCGAAAGTATGTTTGGATATTTGGATGTTTGTTCCGCTTTCACGCCTAAAGTACTGAACGGATTTAGATGATATTTGGATTGAAGATAGTTTGTACTCTGGATTAACACATAGGATTACGGGAAAAAGTCTTATTCCCACGGGAAAAATCTTACACAACGCGAGCGTAGCCACGGTCGGACAGCTAGTTGCGTATAAAAGAAAGACTTACTTGAAAAAAGGTTCACTACCACTATTCTACGCGTAGTACTAGCCTGGCAAAAGTAAAAACACTTTCTGTAACATTGTTAGAGATTGCCGATAAGGCCGCATTCCGGAGACACGAATTCTCAAAGATGTTCAAGTTTGAATCAAGAATCAATGTTTGAAAAGTAAGATTAATTCCATAAATTGGAACATTCCATCAAACTTGATCTCCATTTAGATTCTTGTTTTCCAAAGCAGTTCATCATTAATAGTACATTACTGCCGCGGCCGCAAAATTAGTTATTGTTGGACGAGGCGAGGACTTTTATTGTGTACAACTCCAATCACTATGATTCGTGTACGATTCATATAAAATTTGAATTTAGAACATAAGAGTATGCTGTAAAAAGACTCGAAAACATTGAAATTTCTAGACGAAAGTTACTTTGCCGGCCTAGGCCGTTTGAGGGCACATTGCCGGCCGCTGTTTTGTTTGGGGCAATGTTTCGTCCAAAAATGAGTCACTTCGCGTATTGTTTTTTGGCAGTAATGATCACATTTTCGAGCGTGTCGGTGAAAATAATAATAATAATAATCAATTGGGAATTGGGGTTATACAAAATTGGTAAATATTTGTTCCACATGTTCTAAGTAGGTACAAGGAGTATTGTGATATTTATTTATTTTATTTTATTACAATGGGAAACAGACAGCGTATATTATATATTTGTTATTTTTTTTCAGTATTAATGTCTTAATACTGTCGTATGTAGTATTAATGTCTATTATTTATTAGAGAGGAGCATCATTGCTCTTCTGTGTTAATCCTTACTAATATTTAAAACGCAAAAGTTTGTTACTCTTTCACGCAAAAACTACTGAACGGGTTGGGATGAAATTTAGAATAAGATAGTTTGTACCCTAGATTAACACAGAGGATACATTTTACGGGATAAAGTCTTATTCCCACGGGATAAACTTACACCATGCGAGCGTAGCCGCGAGCGGACCGCTAGTAATAAGATAATGCTTTCAGAAAAATATCTCAAGTCATGAATTATTATCAAGTGGAATTTTAATTTAACGAAGGAGTCATGTAGACAGACATCTTTTCTCTTTGACATTATTCATTGGAATTTAATAAATTTTTAATATTTTACTTATATGTTGATTACCAATATTAGTTGCAGAGAAATATAGAATTTCTTGACTTACCTAATTATTTTCAATAATTATTTAAAAATAGAATTATTAGGTAAATTAGGTGATTATAATAATTATATTTTTGTATTTGATCATAGTAAAATCAAAAGGACAATATACTTGAGTCCAAATTACTCAATCATAGCGTGAAATAATTGACGCTACGGATTATAAATAAACATTTTATATCACTGCTGGTACTGAAACTGAAGTAGATGATAAATGGCATATTTTTCACTTGCTCTAAATAGAGGAAAGTGAACATATTAATTGACGGACGTTGTATAACCCGTTTCAGATTATGGTTGTTTAGTAGGATTTAAGATTGTGGGTAACTAGGGCGGTCGGTAGATGAGCTTGTAGTTAATCTGGATTATTTTACTACACTGGTTTTAGTATTTCTGTGGTAGTAAACAATGAAACTATTTTAATTACTTTACGGAGCACAATAACAACAACGGAGGCAATAATATGAAGAAGAAGAGCATATACTTATATCTACTTTTCTTTTTTTATAAAGTTAGTCTTTATCCTACTTGAAGTAACTTTAACACAGGCTAACTGAATGAAGTAGAGCCAAAAGCACTAAGCATTATAATTGATTAATATATAGTACGCCGTGTGGTGACGGCAGAGTAGAATACATTTGTCACCAACACCTACTCTTCCCGTGGGTGTCGTAAGAGGCGACTTAGGGACTGCACATTGAACAGGGAACGGGCAGCAGCGCTCTCTGATACAGTAACCTTTTAATCTGCGATCTCCAATTCGCCTGCCAAGCGTGGAGATTATGGCAAAACCCTCCACTTAAGGGGAGGAGGCTCATAGTCCAGCAGTGGACTGTTACGGGCCTTTGATGAATATAGTACTCCAAAATATATCCAAGGTCAAAAATACGTCTCCATAACGACACGGTCCCGGGTCCACTTACCGTAAAGCCGAGTTATGTAGTTCATACAGAAGTGGGTCATCGGAACTAGTTATAACGGCACGAATTTTGCTAATATACACAAATACGAACCAGTCCTCTATCACACCACACCTGTTCCAGAATAGAGGAAAAAAACAGGGAAATTTTACAACGAGGAGTAGACCTAAAATCAAAAGACGTCAAAATTGACTTTACTTCTCCACGTACAGTTTAGACACAGGTTTGTAGAAACTAACTGAGTTAAGCGAGCTACAATGATAGTTTTTTAATCCTGTGTAGATTCCAGCTCTGTGGTTCTATAACATCTACAGTAATAAGGTTTTTGTTTAAAAATTTACCAAAGATCTTTTATGATAACGTTAAGTGAAACCTAACATAATATTACATTAGATCATCATTCGTCATTAATAGTAATACCGACACGAATCACAATTGTTACTATGAAACTATTATGAGTTCATACTATTGTTATTGTCTATGCATGACATAGGCTTCAACCAAGTTCGATAAACACATGAAGAATATTAAAACTGTCTTAAATAATTTTTAATTTGCATATTCCGCTATACATTTTTTAAGACACACGTTTAACATAATTTTGTGGAAGTTTTTATAAGAATGATTTGATGTTAACTATCAAAATAAAATAAAATACTAAAACTGATGCTTTATCTTATAGTGATGCTTCCCAGTTCAATCTATCGGAAATGTGGCTCAAATATAATTAAAAACATGTTTATTGGATGTCAAATTTCATTCTTGAAGTTTAATTTTCGGAATAGTTTTAATCAACGTATGATTGTCTCTGTTTAAATGCAGTTGCTGGCTATAATCAAATTTTACAGATTTATTGAAATTAATTATTATTGAATATCAAACGAGAGAAAGTTTTTAATAATACAACAATAAATTGAAGTACCTAGCACGTGATATTTACAGGATAGAGTTTCAACTTCATAAGTTTAAAAAATGGTCTGTAAATAATAACACAACTATGTATTTTATAATAAAAGCGAAGTTCAACAAAACAATTTTAAGACACGTGCTAACTTCTTAATTTTAAAGGTCAAGTTCTAAAAATGAGGTCAGATGATACGTTTATTTTACTTTAAGAAACTGGAAACTTTACTTCATCTTTGTGGAAGATAATTATTGGTAGATAAGAGACTTTGTTTATCTTGCATTTGGTGACTATAACAGCATTTTATCGCGCATTTAATGGGGCTAAAGTTCTTTTGGAATCGAGATTCTAGTTCCGAAGAATACCGTGATCCCAATTAAAACTTGTTACTACCATAAAAAGAAACGGGTAAGTAACTTAATAAATATTGGGGATGGGGACATCTCACACACGTCATTTGATCCCGATTCCAAACTAGCCCCATAGATTAGTTTTCAATATCATACAAGATTTTACTTTATAGCCTTACGTCAATTTAATGTATGGATCTTAGTTTATTGGATCACGTAAGTAGGTCTAATCAAATAGCCAACTATGACAGTACAGTGTGTCATTACATTGATCATTTGACGGATTCACATTATACAGGATGTTCTTTTAATGGCTAATGTCTACGCATCATAGTCAGACATGTAATTCGAAAAAATATTTTTAGGCGTATCAATAACGTTGCACTTTGCGTCCAAGAAGAGAGTCATACAAATTATGATGAATAACTGACGTGCAAGCTTCATCTTCAGATGCCTTTCTGTACCTTATTGCAAGGCTGTAGAATACACTTATCTGTTCAACTACACTATATACCTACCTGCGCTCATTTTGCAAATTACGTCGTCGTCGGCCCCGCTTCTTTCATTTTATTAATAAATAATGACGATACTAAAGTTTCACCACATAATTAGTGTTTTATGTCAAAACCAAGTGTTTGTCGGCAAATAAAAGATCGTAAACCAGTCTTTGTACATTAAAGTTTAATATATGAATCTTTAGGCTCGTCGTGTCATTTTGAGCAAAATAGATTTTGTATTTTACAACCACAAATTACAAGAAAGTAGCGTAGATGGATACCTCCATAAATGGAAATTAAAGACTAACTAAGACTTACTAAAAAGTATTATTTCTAGATAAATATCAATTTAATAGGTAAGTTTTAACACATTTAACGGGATTTTATGAAAATAGTTTATTTTGATTATTCCTTGTTTTACTTAATCATTCAGGTAAAATAAAACCATTCCGAAATGTCTGCTATGTCCACGGGTGCTGATGATGACTAGTAGAAAGAAAAAAAAAACTGTATCAATGTGTATGACAAACAAACTGTGCGTCACACTACCTGATAATGGTATGCTGTGCGCGTATCCCGGAGACCACATTAACCGATGTCCCACACTAAATGATAACAAATTCCTTTTTGTTAGTTTGACGTTAACATTCGAATACATAAAACGTCCTTTCAAGCGTGATTGTCAAATGTTTTTGAACGTTCTATATTTAAAGTTAAAATTAAATCTGCACACACTGTAAATAAGTGATTCTATTTTTAAAATATACCAAGTTTATTTTTGTTGGTCTCATTTGGCCAGTTTCTTAGTTCTTTTTTTTTATTTTGGATTATGGCGAAATTGGCTCTAAGTGTTGTATTGATATTTTTGATGGCAAACACTGCTTTTGGAAGAATAGTGAATAAGCGGAAATGCCCGGAAGTGAGAGCGGTACCACATTTTGATTTGCTACAGGTAAACAGTTAACATTTTTTTCTCAGAAATATTATCATGTATTAAATATTAATATTATTATTTATATTTGGTATACGAGCCCCTCGGTGGGGACGTATATGAGCTGTTGATGATAGAAAGTAAAACTACGTAGGTACGAGTAAATTGATTAACTTTATAGAACTTATAGTAGTAGAGTAGTAGTGAGAAGTATGTAGTAGTATAAGGACGTAAAAGTAACAATCCTGTGTTCCTGTTACTCGTATCTAAAAATAGGCCCTTTTTTGTTTAGTTTTCTTTCTGAGTTACTTAATTTATTTATTTTTTTGTTTTGTTAAAACAAAACCTGAAAAATAACAAAATCACATGCATTTATATTAAACACAAGTATTTATATAAAAATATCAGCTGGATGGAAGTCCCTCATAACATGACTAGTGTGGGAGTCGGATGCGCAACTGATAAACAAACGAGTGTGCAATTTTATTACACATACATAAAAGTACTATGTACTCGTAAGAGATTATCATATTGATTGTGAACTTCTGTGATATTTTAAAGTCAAAAATAAAAGCATAAAAATAAAATATATTTTTTATATATCATTTTTGTATTATTGTAACGTATTTATCCTTGGGGTTGTGATTATAAGGTTATAAAATTACCAGGGTAGAAGTTGTAAAAAGGAGTGTAAGGAAAACTTCAAATTAACGAATATAAATTAATATTTATTCTTCCAGCTTCTAGTATAAGAATTTAAATAAAACGTTTAAAAGGGAAAAATTGGGCGCCTTGTTTGCAATAGCAGACTTGATAATGAAAGTAATCTAATTTAAAATTTATCTCAGGGACATGGGTACATATGTCTTCCTGCTGTTTTAAGAGCAGATTACTCGTATATATTACTTATAAATTTTCATTGGTAACGGTCGGTCGTTTGGACTGGCGCGATACAGAATTACCTAGTGCGGAGTCCTCAAGTAATTATTTACATTATTTTGGCAAATAAATAATTTTGATTTGTTAATGGTTGCAACTGAAATACCTACATGACCAAAATGGCGAAAAAACTGTTTTTATAATATTGGCTGAGTTAATAATTTGTTTTATATGTATAAATAGCAGCAGCAGTGGACTGCAGTATAAATAGCAATTACAATATCTTGTATAAGTCAACAATACTTATATTAGTAGGTACTTACTTTGCTTACTTTATTTTGTCTGTAGCAATACCCGATTTGTTCTCTATTCAATTCACATAGTTTCTAGATTTTATTTTTAAGAAATTAATCAAGATAGGTACTTTGTGTTGTGAGATATACTTATTATTGTTATTTTTTTGTTAAAATATAGGATAGAGACGACTCTTTCAAGTTATCATCATATTAGATAAAAAAATTGGTACAATAGGTACCAAAAATAGGTAAAAAAAATATTCATGTACACTCCTACCTAGGCAATGAATTGCTACAATTTTGCGTCTACGGCACGCGCACAGCCACTATGCTCCGTACGCACAGCGAACAATAATGTCATTCATAATTAATTGCTGCTTTTTACGGGTTATAGGACTGAACGCTATTACATACCTCTAAGAACGTCAACTTACACAACAAGTTCTAATTTTTGTTTTTTGTTTTTCCGCTTTTGTTTATTTTCTCCCAACATGTTATGATCTACTTGCTCGAACGAGTTATATATTCTTACTCTGTTCAATTCTCAGGTGTAGGCCTTTCTAGTTTAGTACAGGATTTCCTAGTTTAGGGACCAGCCTCACCAATATAATGTAATGTATCACTTGTTATGTTTTTCATTAATGTGATTATTGTTGAGGAAATCATTATTTATATATTTTTAACTTTTTCCTACTCGTGGCGTGAACTCGTTCTTTTGGCTCAGATGCTTGGAGATTGGTACGTTGTGGAGTACTACGCAAGTGCCGAGGAAGCTCTGGAGTACAGCTGCATGAGAGCCGTCTTCACTCAAGATGATCACGTTCCTGCTGCTGGCAAAGGTAACCCATTATCAATAATATATTATAGCTCATAATACGTCCCCACCGGATTCGAGGCTACTCTGTCAATCAGGCCTTAGTCGACCACGCTGGCCCAGTGCGGGTTGGTCAACTTCACACACAACCTTTGAATTTCTCCGTCTCCGCATAGTATAACAAATTACAAAATTCATGCATGTTGAAAAAGCCTGTCATTCAAGAAATCTTTTCCAATGGATATTTGTCTTCTAAAGTAGTCAGATATTCTATAATAAGCTTTTTTATAAAAAAAAAATAGCTTTGAACTTTCGTAATTTGCGTTATTCTACACAGGCGGCTAATATAAGCCAACTTTCAAAAATTGTGTTTATCACTGTTCTTTTTAGAATTATTGATATTTTATTCAAAACATGGAAAATTACAAATCCTTTGCGCTCAAGAAGTGAGACAGAAATACTGTTTGGCCACGTCCTGCATGTTTTCAGAATTCTTTGATTTTCAGATTGACTTGGTGTTGTACGTAATCCTATTGTTTTCGTATATTTTACCACATGAATGAAACATGCTTGCGGTTCGCCTGCCTATAGTTTTACCTTTATCTAAAGTAACCCGAATGTCGAACTGGTTCACAAAATGAATTTTGCTCTTATAATCTCATCATAAAATATTGCCTAACATGAAAGTATGAACAGAATTTCGTTTTGAAGATATTTTCTTTGTTCTGCTAAAAATATCAGGCACTGTTTGTTCAATGATCATATCGTTTGCTTCTAACTTTATGGCAGGCGCTAAGGTTTGCAAAATGAGTCCCAAATTTTGTATTACAAAAGACTTAATTTGTTTGAACAGTTTGAAAGCGTCTGTTGTTACGAGTATGTTAGAGTTGGTAAAACAATTTTACTTAAAATTCCTAGTTCAAAGACCATTTCGTCACATCCATCAAGTATCTACTCATATGGATATAATTTGCTTCAGCCACTCAAATACTCAGATTCTACCTTGAAATAATATAGGTACCTATATCTTAATACTTACTGTTTCATGTATGGCTGAGGCAAAACCTGCGTTGTTTGCGGCTTTTCTCGTGAAAATATATTTTTTTCTTTTAATACCTCTTAACCAAACCTCGATATTGATTCGGTATATTAGCGTGTAAACCGAATTAATATCAAGGAGCTAGTAGAGGCCACAAGGCTAGCCTAAATTACCACAGCTGAAACTCTTTGGAATTTGCAGGTTTTCCAGCTATAAAACGAGGTGCCTTTCTTAACGAGGTGCCTTTCTTCGTAGTTCTAATCACCTTTGCCGTTATTTCACAGATGGCTCGATAGACTTTGTTCCTGGCGTAACAATGAACTTCACCTACCGATTCGCCGACGACCCCGTTGGAGAAAACCTTCTTGGCAACATTACTTGGCGCGTCGACCTAAATGAACCCGCTCACTGGACGCATGCTGAAAGCACATGTAAGTACCTATTTAGAACGGTTTTTAGATTTGTATTATTTTTTTACTTTGACAACGCCTTTGGAGATTGCGGGGAGAATCTTCTTGGCAACATTACTTGGCGAGTGGACTTAAGGTTCGGGCCACACTGATCGACGGCGATCGTCGGTTTGCCTATACAAAACGCGCACACTGGAAATCCTTTCTATTCTATTTCTATACTTTCATCCTTTCGCCGGGTCATGCGAAAGGATTTCCATACTTTGCGCGCGTTTTGTATAGGCAAACCGTCGATCGCCGTCGATCAGTGTGGCCCGACCCTAAATGAATCCGCTTACTGGACGCACGCTGTAAAAGATATAAGACCTGTAACAATACTTGTTTTTATTTTATTTTTTCTATTCTGGCTTCGTGCCTCAAAGTAATAATCAAAATTAGGACTATCTTGCTGATGTACAGTATAGCCTGGTCTTTAAACAATATTATTTTCAATTCAGATGAGGGTATTTACAACACTTACGTCCTGGACACGGAGTACAAGACCTGGGCCCTCCTTTTACATTGTGCCGAGCAGAGAGAAGGAGCTAGATACCTCAGCGCCTTCGTGTTGTCTAGAAAGACCTCTCTGCAGAAAAATGTCATGGCTTATTTGAGGGACAAATTACCCAGGTATAGTATGGATCGTACCTTTGGAACTTTAATATTTGGGTTTTATTAGAAGGGTATTGATTTTTTTAAATCTTTCGTTCTTGTCACTAAATCGTCGCTATAAAAAAATTGCCATGGCTTATTTTAATGTCAAAATTCCTTTTCCAAGCATGGTATCCTAAACTAAAAGTATTTCTCCTGCATGATGTAAAACAGAAATCTATTAATAGTCATTTTATCGTGATCATGAGAGATAAACTTAGGACCTTAAGTTTAAGACTACATCACTGTTTATACTTATGATGAGCTGAAAGAAGAAAAACCAAATACGAGTACCTTTCTGTCTTGTGGTTAATAGAAGAGAGAATTTCGCTTCCGAAAAGTGTGAAAGCCTTGAAGACCAATTCTGCGATCACCAAGGAAACATGGGTCCAGAACCAAAGGTCCAGAAAACTAGACTCAAGACATTTTAACTTTTAAAATGGTCTAGGTCCACAGACTGAACAAAAATTTAGTCCAATAGGTAGGTTAATATGATCGATATCAACAATTATGGCATCCAGCCAGTAGTGCAACTCGCTGCCGATGCCAATTCCATTAAGACTAGCCCCTGACTTTGCCTTTTTATTGAAATTAAACGAATTCCGTCAGCTTGATAATTGCCTACTCCTTCGTCCGTTTGCAATGCTTGAAGTCGTAAGCTGTCTTCTAGATCCATTTCCAAATACCTATTAAAGGAAATAACTATTTAAATTTTAAATCAGTGTAAATGTTTATCAGCAGCAGTAAAAAAATAATGCCATTGTTGAAAACCAAAATATTAAAAGCATTTTTGCATTAGAAAAATAATAGTCAGGCGACGGAGGACAACTTCATACCCATGGCAAAATTTAGTTCCTCAGTAGAAATGGCTGCAGCGTAAAAAAAAAAAGTTTGTCTTGGGTTTAGAAGGTCATGAGATCGTGGATGAGAAATTTTTATGAAACTGTCTTAGACTGAAGGTTAATCCACAAAGAAAATAGGTAAAATCAAGATTAAAAACTCAAAAATATTGTACAAATAATTTTTCGAAGTCAAAGCTGGCAAGTTGGCAACAACACAAATCTTCAACTAATTTTAATTTTATTGAATTATTTAAAATAACAGTTAAATATGTCTTCAATGTTCCAGATATGACGTGGACATCCAGTACGTGTTCCCTATCCCACACGTGAACTGCACTTCTAAACCAGCCAGGCTTGACTATGGACCAGTCATGATCCCTGTAGACAGCACAGTCCCGAAGAAACCGGGAGTCAGCTACAATGTTGCCTTTGGTCACTAAAGACATAAAGCTGCTGAAAATTCCCACAACCTCGTCACAAATCGCAGATACTTGTGCAGTCTGATACAAATCAAACTTCGCTTTAAGAATATATCAAAATTATGTGAGAGTAAAAGGAGTTGAGCTTTTACCAAAATCGATTAGGTTTACCAACATTACACTTAGTACAAATTTTTAAATGTACATAATCTCATTTAAAAAAAATACATAAACCGTTTAATTAAATTTCTCTTTTCTTACCCAAACATCCAATACCCCACGCTCCTACTTTAATATTTTAAGTAGTTGGTCAAAATATGGAACTTTAGACACAATACTACAAAAACAAAGATACTTAAAATAATGTTTTCATGAATGACATGAAAATATGAATTACATTATTTAAGTTTACAATAACAAAATACGCATGTTTCAAGAACATTACTGACACACCACATGCATACTGCCGTAGTATAGCTTCAGGTTGAGTAGTTACAGATAATAGTAGCTTATTGAAGCTACTACTTACTACTCTTCAATACCGAAACAAATGAACAAGATTATTAATTACCTGAAACTAAACCAAGGCCGCATAGGCATTGAAATACGCCTGCCTTCATTAAATACATACCCAAGGATGTTATTATTATAATAATAGAGGTCATGTTGTCCGTCTGTTTGATACATCTTGACTAGAAACAATGAGGGATTTTCTGACAGCTCTTTAAAAAATAAAAATAATAGTTCTAATTAAGACGATAGATGGCGCCAGGTGTACTTCGTGGTTTTTTTTTTTAAATCCTTTTATAACACTGGGTGACTCGCCGGATTTCTTCGGATCCACGAATCGTCAACGCCATCTACCGAAATTTTATGAACTATTTTTTTTTATTGGCTGTCGGAAAATCCCTCATTGAACATCGTCATCGTAGCAAGCGTATTATGGAGAAATGCCTTATAATTATTATTAGTTATATTTTATTAATTTATTGCCAAATATATTAACATAGTACAAGAATAATGTAGATATCCATGTGAGACTAAGGTCATACAAGCAATATTATTAAAAAATAAATAAATACAAAGATATTCACACCGACAGATAACAATTTGTGGGGTAGTACATAATAACTTATAAATAAGGCAAAAGGAATTGACTAGCGTGTGCTGTGTAGGACCATGGTCTCATACAGCGCTGATTTTCAGCCATATCCTGCCGTGTCAGGAAAAAATATACACCGAGGGCCGGACGCCCACTGAAGAAAAAAAATATTTAAAAAATATTTTTTATTTATAATTAATTATTATGCCTTATATGCGTATGATGATGATATGCGTCCTTCAGATTAATTTTTAGTGTGAGTGAAAGTTATACAGACACCCTATTTATTTACTAGTTCGTTTAGATAACTACGGTCTAACAGTCGTTGTATAACAAAATATCATTGATATTTAGCTGCTCTTGGCCTTAGGCACACGAAAAGCGATAGGGCACGAACATTAGTGCCAATTAGTATTCCGTAGCGTTCTCTACGCGACTAAGACAATGAACTACAGTACCTATATCAACTTATAATACTTCAGAATATAACAACACAGTTTATTGCTATGACATTCAGACTTGACCGTGTCCAAACGGGCAGACTAATCAGAAATAAAAATGGGTACCTATTGATGTAGAACGATGAATAACACACGTAGGATTTTCACAATTCACTGAAGGCGATATGTGGCAAAGAGTATTTTGTAGACGCGACAGATAAAATGCGTGGAGGATTTTTACCTTACTTATCAGCTCTTATAGGGACATCTCCAGCGTGAGGCCCAATCCTGCCCTACATTAGGCCCTTAAAACCACGCGGGCCTAGTGCGGATTCGTTGAGTTTACACACTATGAACTTCTTAAGAGGTGTGTGCGGTTATCCTCACGAAGTGTTTTTTTCTCGTATAAACATACAAAATACTCTTCATAACTTGAAAACAAATTTCTACGTGATAGTAGGTGAAACAAGTACGACAATATGTAAATTATTTGGTAAGGTATAATAGCGACAGATCTTGTTAAGCCAGAAGAGTCTCATTAAATTACATGTTGTTGATCGGATTCGATTAGCAACACTAATATTAGCATATTTAGTGACAATATTAGTTCCTAAAATAATATGATTGCGTCATTAGGGTTTTAAATAATACTGAAATGTAGTGATGAAATATTTCGCTGAAACATGATTATATGTCTATCTACATAATAATATAATAAACGCACATGACCAATAGCACTGCAAAATAAACCATGTATCATTTCCACAACAAGATTCAATGTAAAGTACAATAAAGATGAAGTCAGTTTTCCTGAAAGCAGGTATTCACAATAAGGCTATTAATGCCAGCTAATTAGAAGGCCTAATAATGCCAGATCTATTCATAAATATTCTTTGAAGCCGTTAATAATTTAGCTTCTTGCGTAAAGGCCTGGTATAAAGTATGAAAAGCGCCGGGCACACGTTTCTGTATGAAAACATCCAACATGGCGGTCGCGACGCAAGTTTGTCTGTTCCTTATAGTGTTAGTGAATTTACAAATTGTCTCTTCCAGGGTTTGTATTGATTTTTGATACTAATTAAGATGAAGATAAATTTAAGATAAAGTTACTAGAAGATTAAAAATGTGATAAAAAATACATCAAAATAGTTCGAATAATTGTAGGAAATTCTAAACCAAGATAAAAATAAATTATGTCTTAATGTCTTATGTCTTACTTATAATTATCATAATACCTAGAAATATTTTCGTAATTTATCTGAATCTACTTTACTAATTATTATTTTTTCTTCGAACTGTTAACCGCAGTTTTTAGAAATTTGGATTTCATTGCATTCACAATACGTTAGTAAATTAAACTTTTTGTTTGAAGAAACAGAAAATTTGGCTTGATTATTATTATTATTATTATTAAAATAGAAACGTGTAAAGCTACCGCAAAAAAGAACACCTTATATTTAGTAAGCAGGTAAACGACAAGAAATATTAAAGTATTTTCTCCTATCGTCAGAATAAATGTTCACATAATAATTATAAAATTATAAAAAAATCCAGCCCTTCTTCTGGGACCTTTGTGGATGCGATGATGATGACGACGATTCATCAACGTCCACCACGACAAGCGTAGAGGACCTTTTGGACTATGTGTTTGATGCATTCTGCGGGTGTGAGCCTAGAAGAACCACAACTACTCCTCCACCTTTCAGGACGCGTAAGTTGTTTTTGATTACTTATATGTAGCGTGTAAAGCTAAACTGGCTTAAGCTTAAATAAGAACAGCAAAGAACACTGGTCGTTGGCCTTTATCAAGCAGTGGACGTCTTTCAGCTCTTATATTATATTATATTTTATACCAATAAAATCACAGATTTTTAAAGCGCGTCGCCGGGAGTTAAGCGATCTTATTTTGTTACTCTAAGAATGTTCTTTAGAAATAGTGGTTCTCATCAGAGATAATAATTTAGTATGAAAACTCTTCGGGCTGACCACTGAATACACTTCAACCTGACTATTCAACACGAGACTAGTAAAGATAAATAATTTACCAACCATAAACTAACGCAAGCATTTTAAGCTGGTTAGAAGCCTACATTCTAGCAGAAAACAAAAGAAAAGACAGTTTATAAAAAAGAATATCGTCTGGTATTTCGAGTTCATGCGCAATGTTAATATTAGCCGTCATCAAAATCAAACTAAGAAACGTTTTTTTATATAATTTGAGATGTATAGGTATATTCTAACTTTCAGCTTGGGGTCCTTTCCCTAATGGTTCTATGCCCAACTCAAACCAGCAAGGTTGGGGTCCGTGGAGCTGGGGCCCTTGGGGCCCTGGACCGTGGGGTCCTGGCCCATGGAGTTCCGGCCCGTGGGGACCCTGGGGAGCCTCAACGCCGCCATCTTCAGCCACCACCACAGCTGCCTCAGCCACAACAGCAGCATCAGGGACTACTACTGTTGCCCCAGATGGTTCGACCACAGGAGCTGCTACTACAGGAGCACCGACAACTGCAGCTTCGAAATAAAACAATCGAGAAGCTCTGGGAATGTTCTAGAATATTCTTAGACAGTTCGGAAGACTGAAACGTGTTAAGAGTATTTAGCGCAGTTATTAGTTGGTAAGAGCTGTAAAAATTGGTGCAGAATAAAAGCTCTGTAATAGTTTTAGAGAATCATTATTGTAGCTTTCATGAACATACCTGATATGCTTTTTATGTGAATGTTAGTATTTAACTAGTCCGTTTATAATGTAATAAATAAGTACGTTACGAAGGATTACTTTACATAGTATCACTATCATTACATTCTAACAACTGAAACATTCGCAATAATTTTCGTTTAGTTCAGTATTAAGTACTTAGGCACTAGTTTAAATTTCAAATTAGTCATCATATTTTTATTATAATTTAAATTAAAATAGGAAAAGTACAATTAAAACATTGTATTAAGAATTAAGATGATGGTAAGCTATTGACAGATTTCGGCCACAGCGACAGCTTCAGTTTTGATTTTAATAAAGATACCAAAGTAATGAATATTGTTTCAATTAGGTATTAAACTAGATACTGGAGCATGAGTGTTGTGCGTTATTGCGCAGGAGCTTCAAATTACTCACATTGCACCACACTTTTTATACATGACTGATTTACTATTAGCAGGTACGATCAAATGGGAGCGGCTTGTAAGGATACGATTATTTCCATCGGATATAGGAAATGGAGAATATTTGGCTCCAGGAAATCGCGCTGGCAAGATTTTACATTAGTATGTGATGTGAATAGTAAGTTAAAAAAAAAACACTATTTACTTCAAATGGCAGGGTGTTCAAACGGTTAACCGGTCGATCGCGGAAAAACGGAAGTGCCTCCGCTGCCGGTACCGGTTGCGAGAACGGCTGCCGGAACTGGTCTAGAACAGCTACCGATACCCAAATCGGAGGGGTTTGCAAAGAAAAAAATAATTCTACCCAGAAGCCAAACAGTCGGTTTAATTAGGTTTGTCCTGGTCCAGGTCCAAGAAAAAAAAAAGAAAAAAGAATTGAAACCGTCATTTCGTTTTCTACATTTCCAAGACTATTCGCGATCAGCGCAGCGGACTTGCGAAGGGTACTCACTTTTTACCCAATAAAAGTGCGCGGAAGATGCATTATAGCAAAAGGCTCTGTTATGTTTGTACATGACTGAGACTCACCTAAAAAAGGAGTGTAATTAGGTTCATGTATGTATGTTGTGCAATTCTTTATTGCCTAAACAGATTTTAATGTACGGGGAAATGTTAGAATTCTTACATCAGCTCGAGTGACACTGGCTATAATTTTTTTGTCAGGTCAGTCATGTTTTTAATTTTTAGATGATTATTACATTTAAAAAGAGACCTTCCAAAAGGTATATTTTCTTCGTCTCGCTCATGTCTAAAGTTAGTCGATAGCATTTTCAAAAATTTGTGGTTGATCATTGCCACTTTCTGAGGAACCCTGATGTAGAGTATGGATGGAGGTTGATCCCGATTTTTGCTTTTAGTTGTGATGCTTTAGCCAGAGAGCATCCGAAACATCATATAGTCGATCTATCTTGTGGGGATCCTGACCTGACGGCGTCTTCTAATAAATGAGAAAGATAAATACTTATTACAAAGATATAAGGCGGTTGTTTCTTTTTTGTTTTGTAAAGGAGGGTAGTCTTGTGCCTTCATGGAGTTTCTACATCGTTTTAGACGTTTCCCGCAGTTGTTACTTTTCGGATTATAATTGAACTCCAATCTCTCGGTGCTCTCGATCAAAGATTACCTTACATGTTTAGATTGAAAGAAAGAAATAGATCTTTATTAAAGAAAGAAAAGAAAAAATAAGAAAGATTTTACAGAATATTTTTTTGACTTGGTAAATCTTCGTCATGCTAATGCTGTAGGTGTACCATGCTAAGATTAGCATTTAAATGAGTGTAAACGATTTATACAGTTAAACTTGCTAGACGGCGGCGTAGTATATATAGGTAGAGGAACAAGTCCACCTTCCACCGAGGCATGACGAAGCTCAGGTTACATGATCCTGATAAGTCGGTGCAAGTTCGTAGTAGGTATGTTATACAACGTAGTGGTATAAGCATCTAACTACTTCAGATAGAAGACAAGTGAATATAATTGTATATAATAAACACTCATGCATGCTCAGTGAAACCACTTTAGATTAGAGATGGCAACTAATTTGCTCTAGCTAGATCGATAATTTTTGCGCTGCTCTTTCATAATAATAGGGATGATGCCTGGTAAAAAAAAACTATTTTGCCCGTCATTCAGGTAATTAAAAAATATCAGACACGTATTTTTTTTAAAGTAACAAAAAATTACATTAAAATTGGAGTGTGGGGGCTAACTATATGTCACAACACTACTAAGTATAAAATCGACTCAAGCGTGACGTCATACGCTTTTTCAACTCAATATAATCTACGTGATTTTTTGATTACATGAAAAAAGAAAAAATACAAGTCCAATACTTCATCATCCCTAATGGCCTTGTTATTTATTCTAATAATTTATTCTAAGAATTATTTTCGTGGAAAAGTTTGTCAGGTTGGGCCACCTTATAAACCACACCATAAAGATGATGATTTAGTGGATCTGCAAAATCGTTTGAAAACGTCGTATGTGTCTTAACTTATTGTCTTTAGACTTTACTTATAAAAAAAACAATATGTATGGCTCAATAGAATATTTCTACTTCAGAATATTTTTACTCGCTTATCTTACGGGGCTCATAGTAGTTTTAAATAGTCAGAGCAGGGCGCAGCTATAGATTTTTCCAGTATTTTTAGCTAATAAAATGATCCATCCTATCCAATTTCGTCCCATCAGCTGACGTCAAAAATGTAGCACAATCAGTTGCACCTCAGATGAAACTAGATTCACCGTAGCCGGGATGTTGTGATCGGCACGGGCGCATATTTCGCATGTCCGAGATGAATACCTGTTCGACAAAACATCGACATCCTGTATTTACGTTTTCATGTTACTCTACAAGGTATCCACAGTGCCTCTGTCTGCGAGTGTACTTACTACAAACTTTGTAGAAAATTATAGTTGTATTCTGGACCAGAAAACATAAGTTAGAAGTGTGAGTTTTTTCAACCTTAATCTGTGAGAGACTTCTTAGGTTACGAGTTAAAAGTTTAATGATGACGGATCAATAAATTGAAGAAATATCCTTCAGGTAAGTAAGAAATAAGTATAATAAATAGTATAAGATCCCAGAATTTTCTTTATACAACTTTTGAATTTGGATAACAGTGTAGGGCGGCTAATGCAGAAAAATGTGTGGAGTGGCTAATTTTGGCACTGCCCATATCATTAAGTTTGATCCTGTTGGAACGACCTTCCTCCTTCCTTTTTGACGAAGCAGTAGGCTGATAGATAGTATCTTATTAGTAAGTATATAGCTTCGTTTTTAATCTTCAACATATATTTATTTTCTCTGTTTTTATCCGCGCACATTGTCTTTTTTGCGTTTAAATTTAATGAAGGCAGGTGGGTAACCTTGGATTTTTTTTAAAACACTACACCCTCTTATCATCTCTTTTTTGTTTATACACCGTGAAATTTACATCGTTTTGTTCCCGCCGTGTAGTGATAGTACCCGTCAAACTGAACAACTTTTCATGAAAAAAAAAATTCTGCGTCAAAAAAATTTTTGGTCTCTCCATACAAAGTGAGACTCCCGGGCGACCCATTTTGTATGGAGAGACTAAAAATATTTTTGTTACTGGAATTTTATTTTCGTGCAAAGTTGTTCAGTTTGACGGGTACTACACTACACTGCGGGAAATAATCGATGTAAATTTCATGCTGTATATTGTATATTATGTCAAAACTTGGCTAGCGGCACTTGCACTTTTTTACATTTTTACTTGTAGTACGAGTACACTATACTTTATCACTATCTTTTATATTTTTATTTATTCTTCGTTCGGATTCGGAATTTTTGTCTCCAACCTGATTACGCGCACACATCATCATAGCTACTAACAGAAAAACAGCGCTGTGACGCAATCTGTGTCGCAGCGCATGCTGAGTAAAATAATTTACTTTGTTATTGTTTCGTTGTTATACCTTATTTTGTTATTCATTTTATGAGTTTGTACTGCATTGATAAATAAACTTTTATCTATCTATCTATCTATCCTAACTAAACATATCGAGCAAAAGTTGCAAGTCATAAAATATTAGATCCAGTTAGTGTCGTGTTTCAAAGATATGAAAACAGGCCTTAGCCAGAATCTGCTCTAACCCGAACGAAGGATATTAACTATGCTTTTGTGGCAGTTTAGAGATGACTTAGCTTAACACAGGCACCGAATATCTCCGACAATACATAATGTAAAGTAAATAGGATTTAACCAAATGAAAGTCGTTAATAGTTAGTTAGTCATTTGTCTAATATTTCATGATACACAGTAACATTTTACGAGTTACTACCATACCAATAAACTTAACCACTTTCTTCAAGGAAACATTCAGTAAGTAAGTACTCTAGTTTTGTTTATGTCATTTTGTCCTGCGGCCATAACCCTGAAATGCCCTGAATGAATCAGACACTGGCTGAAAATTGATGGCCACGCCCCGTTTCACCGAATCATGCTAAATTTAATTTCATTTTGTTAAGGGGAAGTAACACACTCGGCATCTACAATGTTAGGTTAAAAACAAAACAACACTAAACCTAGTAAATATATATACCAACATCAAATGTTTCTTCCTGAGATATCCTATTCCTTTTTTTCTGTTTTACGATAGGGTCAGTCTATCCTTCAGAAATAAAACATTGTGGGGAAACCTGCACTGACAACTCATGCAAAGGAATTCAAAGGTTGCATAAATTCGACCAATCTGCACTGGGCTCGTTGGTTGGCCTAATTCAAAACATATTCTCACTCTGCTTACCTTTTCGGGGATAGAAGCGTGATCATATGTAAGCATGTATGTATGCTCTTGCCATTCCTTGGAGTATGTGCTGATTTAGATATTTTAATAATTAACTTACTTGATGATCGCAATTTGTTCTTCTCCTTAAAGCGGTAGTCCTTTTAGAAAAACAAAATGGCGATGATAAATCGCTCATAAAGAAGCTAAGGATGCAACGACCCGTTCATTGCTGCGTACGCGCCGGATGCACGAACTTAATTAGCGCGCATGCGTACTTATCTACTTATTGCGTGGAGGTCTCTTCAGACTGGAGAAGTAGATCAGGTGGTACATACTGGCATAAACACTTTTTATTGTACTGTTCTTAATTGTGAAAATATCACAAAAAGAAATCAAGTCAAAGAATTGAATGAACTTTACTAATTTATTAGTTATACCTATTCCCAAAATAATATTTTCTTTGTGTCCTATAATTCGGCTCCGTAGCCCAGGTGGTAGTGTATCTGCCTCCGACGCACAAGGTCGCGGGTTTGAATCCCGCCCAGGGCAAACATTTGTGTGATGAGCACTTGTGTTTGCCTTGTGTCTGGTTCTTGTTTATCTATATAAGTATGTATTTATATATTTGTGTAATGTATATCAGTTGTAGGTACCCATAGTACAAGCTCTGCTTAGTTTGGGATCAGATGGCCATGTGTGAAGATGTCCCCACATATTTATAATTATAATTTTTATCACTTTGAATTCTGTGAACTGTATTTTTCTTCTTATTCTTGCCTTATCTATCTTTCTACTTACGTTTACCAATCTCAAAATGTAAAGTATGGGTATGACTCTATCATTACGCTTACTCTAAATGACCCTCCCAGTCACATTCACCATTCATTCAATTTACCTTTTTACTAGTTCGTTTTGAACATGTCTATTTGTTTTCTGAATGAAAGAAAACTATGCGTAGTTATATTGTGCTGCGTTGGTTGTTAGATTGAATGGTTAGATAATTGATAATTGAATCTAAAGAGAGGATAGACTTTTCTTTTATTTACTCATTGCAACTGTCTGTACTGGGTACTGTCAATGAATTTTGTAAGCTTGATAGTTTAAAATGACGGATATGATAATGGGTTGCATAATACGTAATAAAATAATAAAAAAAGTATAAAGATGGACTTACCTACTTGAATATGGTACTATCGTAAACCAAAACTTTTTTTTACTTAGACATCTTTAGGAAAAAAGTATTTATAGTAGATTGTCAAAATAACCATTTAAATATATTGTGGAAATCATCAGCATATTTTTTTTATTATAACTTTGTCTCCATGTCTGTCGCAATTTCTGTAAATCGAAAACTTTAACAATGTCAGCTTTGGACCCAAAATTTAAAATAGCCACAATAGAGTGATCAGATAAAGAGAAACTTGTTATGGTTCCCATAGCCTTATCACGTCTCACTCCAGCTCACACTAGGGGGCAGCCACACTGTTATCAGTTCTAGTATCTAGACTCAAAAAATAATATAAACGTGATAGGAATTTCAATGTATTAAATAAAAAGGACTTGTGGTTTGAAACCTGGAAGCAATAAGAGATTTTCTTAAATTGAAGTGTTTGTTTCCTTGTTGAGGTACTATTATTATTTATTCTGTGGTAGAGGTGAGACATACTACGTTGGTAACTTTCTCTGAAGCAAAAGCTAGGATTATCTATTAGAAAATTAATTGTCTTTTGCATTATAAAATAAATATTTATTAAAATGAAAATTACACTTATTGACACGAATTCTCATCAAACCATTTGGAAATATAATTTTCTATGATAAAGACGAGGCGCGATCTAGAGTCGTGTCATCGCATCGAACCTGAAGTGATACAAAATTATATTTACGCTTTTAAAAATACATACGAAACACATAATACGAAAGTGTTTTTACAAACATCACTAATTAAACCATAAAGGTATTTTTAACGATCTCGTGCAGTTAAATATGCATAACTTATCGATAATTTATCGACAGTGGACGAAACAGATAATAATAGTAATCGCTGTAACGACTGGGGTGTCATGTCGGAAGACAACACTACATGCAGGTTTAGGGTTCAATGTGTATGTTGAAATAATATAATCTGACAATTTTTTTTAAATCAGTTTTCAACGATTCCGCGTTTGATATCAGACAAGATGGAAAGCTTAATGGGAAGTATTGGGAAGTGACAATAATTGACGTCTCGCCCTTGAGGGTGGAATAAATACTCCACCAAAAGGTTTAATACATTGAAATACTAGGTAAATAGTATATCAATGATTCGATAGCAAAGAATAGAAGAAATGTTTGTTCGTTATACTATCATATTAATATACAAACACAATAAGCCCTTTATCTTTCTATCAAACTTTCCAATACTTTCTTAATACTTATCCAGGTAAGTATCTCTAAGGATAAGTTATTTTTAAATATCTTCGTATTGATGGAAGAAAACAATGCATAAATCATCAATTATTAGCATTGCAATGATCCTATATATCTTTCTTTTTTACGTTATATATTGCAACTGTACATTTTATTAAGTTAAGCGATGAGTTCCGCCATATTAAGTGCATGGTGGGTCTATGTAGGAATCTCTAGTTACTCGTCCGTCGCAGAAACATTATTCCTGCCAAGTGCCAGTCTACAGCTACAGTCATTGACAGTGGATCAACAGCTAATGATAGCAATTGTTGCAACGATCGTATAACAGGAACATACCGCCGTCGGTGTTAGGGTTCCGTGTCATGATGTGAGCGAAGCGAGAGTCTCAAAAGAGGCTTCGTTAAAAACGCTTCTTGAACTGTTACTAAAATCTGCATAGAGTCGTTTTGTGTGTGCCACACGATAGAAAGAAGAAAAACTCAAAACAAAGAACTTTATAAAACCGATTAGGGAATAGACAAGCCTTAAATGCCTTAACTTTATAAAGGATCCTGTTAAATTTAAGTATAAACTGAACAATTTTTTCGATTGTGCATGAAAATTTTAGTAAATCAGACCAACAACGATGAAATTTCGACCACATTTCGACTTATGTTTATTAAATATCAACACAATGTATCAAAATGCCCTTTACGTTTTATTTCATTATTCCAAATCCAATCATTCTACAAGACTTATGAGAAACCATACAGTAACCTGTTTAACATGCACTTGACATATTTTTAACAAGGAAACCGGCTCGGTAAAAGCAACCTTCCGTCATCGGTATTCCGGCAGGAAAGCATCATCGATGTGTATTAATGAAGCTGAGACACGAATCGACGACGGCTGGGCTGCAAACCCTCGCTCGCTTATAAGAGAAGAGAAAAAAGAAATTTGTGCGTCTTTCTCACGTTTAAATATTTGAAGTCCATTCCCAAACTCGGAAGAAAAACCTCCGAGTTCACAAAGGGTAGAGTTATTGACTCTGCTTCACTTGCTCTCATGGGATTTACAAGAAGATTAAGTGAAAAAGGATATAACTCCGACTGATTGTCGCATGTTTTGGAACCCATCTCTTTACGTGGGCTGTCAGATTGATGCACTTTTTTTCGTTCTTTTTTTTCCAAGATCTTTATTTTTCTGATTTTGCATATAATGTTTGAAAACGTAAATCTTAAAATCTATAGCCCTTATAACAAAATTTTCAATAATATTCCCAATGTTTTTTCAATTGATGGTGACTTATAAATTGTTTTTTCGGCAGCGCTGATCCGCAGACAGTCGGCTGAAAAGTCTGCAAAAGAACGGAGTCTCAAAGTGGTTGGCGCAGTCACAAAATAAAATTGGGTTACAATTTTTTACTGTAGCCACGACTTTTAGAGCGAATTATGTTATCTAAGGGTGTTATTTAGTATGGCAATTCTTTCGCATCGACGCTACGAAAGGATTTCCATACTAAGTGTGCGTTTTGTATGGGCAAACCGTCGATCGCCGTCGATAGTGTGGCCCGACCCTAACCAGACAGTCTGATAACATAGTTGCCGAGGGAATTTGCATACTCGATCTGTCCTCAAAATGTTCAATTTCATGAAAATTCAAGCTAGTTTGCAGCACTGATCAGCCGGCGCGCCGAAGCGCCAGCGCAGCGACTGCCATCGACATCGACCACTGTCAGTATTCCCGCGCATTTCAAACAAGGCGCTCGCGTGCACGCCGCTCGCAATTGTCAAAGTTTTATTTATTTCCTGTCAAAAGTCGGGTCATTGACCCCCAACCCGTGCTTGCTTACACGCACGCAACATGCTTCTAATTGAACACCAAAATAGAATAAAAAGAGACGCTGATTGAAAGCAATTGAGGTGAATTCAAGTTTGTTTTGTTTTTGTTTATTCTCTGTTATTGTTTTGTTCGTGGAAAGACGCGAGCTTAATTGATTGTGTTAAACGAAAGTTAAGACGGATACCTTACCTTAGCGGGGGTTTTAAGTATTGAGTATTTATAATATCTTTTGAATTTAAATTTTAAGAAATATTTAATTGAAAAATATCTTATTTATTTTAATAAAAATTTTACAAATTACAATAATTACTATACAAAACGCATATAAGGGAACAAAATATTTACACAGTATTTAATATCAGTAATAAGAAATAATATTACTACTAACATAATGAAAAAAAAAAACAATAAATAAAATAAAAACAATCTAAACTTTATTTAGTTGTAGAAGTTCAAGAAGTCTATACAAATTTAGATACTATAGAAGGTACTTTATTAAAATGCAAGATATCACTTCCTGTCGATAATGCAAGCAGATATCCCACACACGTATTAAATTTAAATAATTTCTTTGTACATACGAATATCACTTATTTTTATCATCGTTCATTGTACCAATTCGCCCTATTGGTAAAGATATATTTGACGTTATACACGGAAGGACAAGAATATTTTTGCACTCTAAAATTTAATATAACTTGGTGATCCTTAGGGCACCTAAACTATGCCCTAGTTTAGTTTAGTTTAACTAGGGCACTATATAGCTTGTACATAATCCTCTCATTATCTAAGAAACATTACTTGCTTGCAGATGGTCTGATCGTGTTCTAAATCAAGAGTCAAGATGCATCTGAAACCTGCGTTATACTTGGTGTTAGTGGTACTGGTGGTGATTCCACCTGCTCTGTCGTCCCAGAAGAAACTGGTCAGGCTTCAGAAGGACGCCTTTTCGAGAACCAGATGCGATCTGATGTGCTATGGCGTCAAGCCAGACGAGAGATCACGGGTAAGTTTGTATATGTCGTAAAAGCTGGATAAGTGGAATCTATTTGATAGAGTAGGACTCGATAT
This sequence comes from Carpatolechia fugitivella, assembly GCA_951230895.1. NCBI lineage: Eukaryota > Metazoa > Arthropoda > Insecta > Lepidoptera > Gelechiidae > Carpatolechia > Carpatolechia fugitivella. Next base: position 11,052,880 of record OX579656.1, read on the forward strand.
CGCGCCGGTAGAGGCAAGTAGCTCAAGACCGTTTACGTTGGAAACCTTTGGAAGAAGCCTATATTTTAGCAGTGGACGTCTTCTGGCTGAGGTGATGATGATATTGATGACGATAGAGAAGAAAAAAGATCTCGAAATAGCTCAGATGACAACAAAAATGTGTCTTCTTTGCAAGTAGAATCCATTCTTCTGGTTGATTGCAATCGTTCTAAAATTTTCATAAAGATTCGTTTTTCCAATTATACTATGAATGAATGAATAAATCAATTTCATCTAAGGATTTTAGGACGCAAAAGAACGCAATTATTTTCAAAAGAACCTAAAAATTTACTCAAAAAGCTAAGGCATATTCGCCTGCAAAAATTACAGTCTACTTATTACTAATAGTTTTGTTATCATTTTGTCTATAGGTACCTATGTAATTATGTTTATAAGTACAAGGCAGGTTGTACTTGCTCGTGACATGAATAAGGAAAATTTTGTTCAATGTGTACAAGCTAGTTGTGAACAATAGAGACTTAGGAATCGAATCATATACGACTAGATGTAGCTAGTCCACTTTTCTCGTCCATATCACATTTCATGCATTCAAGCCATCAGGGTGCCTTTCATACAAAGTTCATACAAAGACGTATTGTCAATAATGTCTCTCTTCCTTTGTTTTACTCGTACACAAGAGATAAAATTTATATTTAAAATAGAATTACAAACTAAGTAGTTCACATAAAAAAACCTCTGTGATAGACGGACGGATAAGGGTTTCGTTTTTTCTAAGGTACAAAACTCTAAAACGGCTGAAATCAATAAAATTCTTTCGAACGTCCTCCTTGATTCCACCAATAGAATATTTTAATGCAGCTTTAAATTCACCAAGTTTACAGCTAGTATGATAGGAATTTCCTTCCTTCCATTCTTTCAAAATTAAGTAAAAACCCACATCACTAATTCTTTAGGTGTAGCAGCACTTTAAGTATGCACACATTGTAGGTAAGGTGAATCACGGACTTCAAAGGAGTCATTAAGAAAACTAAAGCAGGGATGTTAAGTTACTCGTAATTGGCTTTGCCAAAGTAACAGGGCTATGTATGAATGGGCCCTTTGAAAGAACTTTCTAGTTCTCATTTGAATTGAAAATCTTGTATGAAATAGGAACCAGCAAACGAATTGCGGACTGCTACTTCACCATGAAATATGATAGACTACTTTTTTTTTCAAGATTTTATTCGAGTGTATTTTATTCGTTTGTAAATCAGAATAAATGTATGGTAAATTTAATACAAAATAAACTTTGTTCACTTATTTTGAACTTCACTTCTGTGCCTATACATTTTTTTTATAAGATATTATTACATCATTGCCCAGTGCTTTTAACCGGATCTTAAAAGTTGGTATTCCCTCTTTTGACGTCAATATCCGCATTTACACCGCATATTTTATGAGAGTGTTTCCGTTTTAAATAAATAATAATATCCGCATAATATTCTGTAACGATTTTTTTATAGATGTATCCACATATCGATTTAGATAGAAAACAATGGCTATCATTAGGTATAAACAATTCACTTTACAATTTATTAAAATGAAGTCAATATCCTTATTGTCTGATTAATACATATTACCCAAACATTGACACTTTTTTATGTAAAAATCTCGTCTCGCCTAGTGATTTCGTTAGTAATTTTTATACCAGCTTAATAATAGTACTATTTTGCTCCCTCGAAAATAAACTGACTAAATAAAAAAACTATGATTTTATAGTGACAAGCTGTATCGATCGGATCCATAGTACCTACAGGCTCTACCTTGTTTAGGATCAGATGGCTGTGTGTAAGATGTCCGTGCACATATATTTCTTTTCATACCTAACCTCCTACCCCGCCTTCCTTTGATTCTCTTTCCTTTTTTACCGTAAATTTTCAAACCATAGGCGGCGGCATTATTTAAAAATTATTAAAGTAAATTGACAACGGTGGGGATTGAATTACTGCGACTTTTCATTTTAGAACAGAGATATTACAAGAATTTCAAATAATTTTAACAGTAGGTACATTGTTATACGAGGGGTGAAAGTAACTTATTTAGCGCCGAGACGGGGTTTGGGGCCTGAGCGTAGCGAGGTCCCTAATAGTCCGAGGCACTAAATAAGTCTTTAACCCGTGGTAAACACTGTGCTTTTCATTACGAATACAAGGAAAGTAAAAATAAAAACACGAATTAGCTAAAGAAAAAATGAGTGACTTCCGTATCTGAATCAGATGAACTCATTGTAAACAAAACCCTACAACTCGAGAAACAAATGATAATCGGATTGTTGATTTCCCGCCTATTATTTTTTTTATTTTTTGCTGTGGCGGCCATCTTTTGAGCCATTATTTTTAATTTCCATCATTGAATAATGTTAAATAAGTATTTTGCCCAAATCTATTTTATTTTAAAGAAATAGTTAAAAGTTAATTATAATAAAGTCATTTAAAAAATATATATTCTTTAATTAATACTTAACTTTATTTTATTTCAATTTAACATTGCGCTGTAATTGAGTGGCTGTATAGAAAGATGGAAAATGTGAAATTAGAACCAGTTTTTTTTAAATAATTTAACAGAATGAATGACAATAAATGAATGAATGAAAGCTGTCTGTTGAAAGTGATTCTCCCTCCTCCGGGCTGAAAAGTATTACCTTCAATCCGCTCCTCAGGCAACTTCCGAACTACTTTCAGAGTATGAGTAATGAAAAATTTATTTATTTACCGCTACTTTTCTTAGTGCCGATCTCAATGCCGTCTCAGACAAGAGAAGCCCGGCACATGCCCTGTGTCCGACAGTCCAAAATGGGCAGCCGCGTGTGTAGAAGCATGCAACATGGACTCTCAGTGCGACGGAACCCAAAGGTGCTGCAGACACGGATGCGGATCCACCTGCAGCGAGCCTACGGACTTGTTAACTTTGTCAGGTTGGTATTATAAGTAAATCAATAAGCAGTTAAAATGGTCTGTATTACGTGTGTAGTTAGACGCCTACCCTTCTTGCAACAAAAACCTGGCGTACAGAGTAGTTAGTTTAGGTAGGTATTATATATTTACAAAAGTGACTGATATATAAGGTACTGACAAAATATTCAAAAATTACAGAGCCATTACAAGCTGTTTCAGGATTTTAATATAATCAATCCAAACAATGTACTAACTTAGAAATACAGCCAATTTATACGGATACATTTGCAGCGAACTATTCAATTAAGATCGTTATTAATTTCCAATATTTTACTCTTCAGCAGAAATAAATGAGCTATAACAACCTAAATTTATTATGGACTCGCATTATGAATCTCGTAGACATTTGCTACGGCGTAGCGTGCGTAGCAACATTGATGTACGTTTTACTCGCAAACTCTGCATTTGCTTGTGCGTATAGTAATTCAGGGTAGGCTTGAGCCCCTCGGTGGGGACGTATATGAGCTGTTGATGATAGTAAGAATAGGAGCATTTGATTTTGGTTGCTATTATTTGCATAGAAACAAATGAACTAAAATACATATTTTATAAAATTATCATTTTATTTAAATTCAAAAGTTCCATGCTGTTTTTGGATTGCTACGTCAATAAAGACTACGTTGAATTTTAAATAAAGATAAAAGTGTCTTTATTCGAAGTAAGATTTAACAAAATCATTTTTCGACAAAATTATCCTATCATGCAAATGCTGAAGGTATCTCTAATCAATTATTCTAAACTTCACTCATCAAAACTGTCTACGGATCAACTTATTTTCTTCACAAAAACTAAAATAATAGTTAACCGTTTATATCAGAGTTTCTTCTTTCTTTAAATAATTTTGAAAGAGTATAGATAGTTTTATTTAGGTACAGTATGAAAACATAAACGGTTAATTTTATTTTTGTGAAGAAAAGAAGTTAATCCTTAGACACTTTTGATGAGTGTAATAACAGGATGGTACTAGATAAACAAAAACCGTGAGAGCACGCGGAAAATATTCAATTGATTGTAGCAAAGCAAGGAACTAACATTCATGTAATAATTGTACCACTAGTTTCGCTCTGCTATTATATTGGAAAGTTTCCTGCTTGTTAGGTACAATGAAATTCTCAGCAAAGGTTCCGACATACCCACTCTTTCTTTATCCAAAGGGGCAATAACACTATTTCTTATTAACGTATCCTATTAATTGTATGAGTTGCTGCGGTGAAGTCTACGGTGAAGTAATAAAAATCAAGTACTTAATGTACGTTTATTGGTGTACAATCTCAAAGTTAGTCATAGTCGCAATTTTGATTTTGGCCTTTGCGATTCTATTGACGCTCTAGATACTCGTTATAATAAGTGATTTATTTTAAATACAGTCAACATGCTTTTTAATTGGGATACTTAGCCTTTATAAATTTAGCATACCAAAAAGAAAAGTAATATTATACGTACTTGATACAATTTTTTTTACAGGTCTACCGCCAATGCCAGTTTTAGAAGAAGCGAAGGAAAAACGTAAATCGATAGTAGTCAGATGGTCCAATGGTGTAGGAGACGCAGCCAGGACTGTTCCCGGGAAGATCCTGTATCTCTTAGAAGAACAACATCATCTCGGCCCCAAGTACGAGGAAGCTAGACTTGGACCGTGGACCTTGTTGCTGAGGACTAACAAGTAAGAACTAGCATTCGTCCTACCAAGAATATAGGGTGTTACAAAAAACCTGTAAATTGAAAAGGGTGTTAAATTTCATTTTAAGGTGGTCAGAGTCTATTGGCAAAGTCTGGAATATGTTATAGGTGTCAATTTTAGGCTGTTTGACCTTAATATTGATCACTTGATTCAATATCTTTGATGATGCATATAACAATATAACTCATTAGGGTTATTTTGTAAAACCCTACTTTCCTATAGTTTCCATTATTTCTCACTTGCTTTTTCAAACTTTATTAATTTTGGCCGCCCTAACATAATTGATATAGTACTACCGTACCCTGAACTTAGACACAGTAGCAATAGCATAATCAAGTACTCTACACATTAACTAATTTTAGAAAGTGGTTAGTACGAGTAAGTTAAGTACTTGCATTTCATTACTCACACACAACAGTTGTACCTGATCATAAAAACAACGCAACTGCATCGCGCAATAGTTAAAAGTTAAACTACCGGTTCAACTGTCTATTGAATTGTTTAAGTTTCTCGTCCCGCAGTACCTAGGGGTTAAAGTACTTAATTAGTATTTTGTTTGTATGTGCAGTTTTATTAGTGGAAGCAAAAACAAGGGGCACAATAAAATATAGCAAGAGAAATTTAACATCTTTACTCAAGGAACATACAAACGACAAAAGAGACACACGACAATTTTGGGGGTCGCGGTAATTGTTTTTCATCTGACAACTTATATTCCTTAGGAAAAGTTGTTCAGTTTCATGAACAAAATTAAATGTTTCATTAGTGAAACTAGCTTAGCAATCCTTCATCATCATCATCATCAACAGGTCATATACGTCCCCACCGAAAGGCTCGAGCCTACCCTGAATTAGGGCGATCAGGCCTTAGTCGATCACGCTGGCCCAGTGCCGGTTGGTCGACATCACACACAACCTTTGAATTTCTTCGAGGAGTGTGCAGGTTTCATCACGATGTTTTCCTTCACTGTAAGAGCGTCGAATATACGTACCTACATATGAATTCGAAAACACATTGGTACGCAGTGGAAATCGAACCCGCGTCTCCCGGACGGGAGGCAGCGGCCCTAGCCACTAGACCACCGACACGCTCTCTTAGCTAGCCTTATAAAAACAAATTATTTAAATTAAAAATATATACGCAAACAGTAAAGCGTCATATTTTAATTTGTCTTCCACTTTAAGCTAAGCTACAATTAGATATGAATTAAAATAAGTTAATTTTACTAGATCTCTACCTCTTAGCAAATATCTGATTTATTCAGGACCAAAGCTTCCCTCCGTAACCTACTAAAGCCAGGGCGATGGTATCGATTCCGAGTAGCTGCTGTCAGCGCAGCAGGTACCAGGGGATTCTCCCAGCCAAGTCCTCCCTTCACCCCTCGGAAGGGACCTAGGGCGCCGCCACCACCAAAGAAGTTGAAGGTCCAGCCCATTCGGTCTGATAATGGTAAATAAATATGGTTATACATTTTCATGGTGCAAGATATCAGACTCTCTATTTTAAGATCAGCATGTTTTGTGAGTTTTTTGGAGGTTTTAGATAACCAAATGCTGGCGTAAAATGGTTCACTAAACTAATTTACATAATCTAGGTAGTTAAGCCCGTGGGCTCCGCAGCCGAGCGGTCGAATCTCATTTTGGAGGTTCCGGGTTCGAATTCCGGTGGGGACACTGTCAAATAAAAATCACTTTGTGAGACATTTCCCAGTTTGGTTAGGATATTGCACGCTGAGTGAGTCCCGGTTGCTGTCTTCAGAAGCAGTCGTTACACGAGCCATGTCAGTGGCCTTTGGCGGCTCTCCTAGGATTTGTGAGGCCATTGCAGACCTTAAACCCACACCATAAAGAAGAAGAGCACTTATGGAAGTGCTAATATGAATTTGCAGGAACAATAACAGTGCGTTTAGAATGGCGCGAACCCCGATCAGATCTGCCTGTGATGCGGTACAAGGTGTTTTGGAGTCGAAGGGTGCGAGGATTAGGCGGGGAGCTGGATTCAGTACTGGTCAACCATCAGACTGTACCGAAGGTTTGCAAGTTTTTTTTGTCTAAGACGATGGCGATGTCTAATGACGGTGGCGAGAGATCCTATGAGAATACATTCTAAACCTAAATACTGCACCAAATTACTAAGTAATTCAGACATCGCCATTCGCCCGGCGAGGATTAACAAGATTACTTACCTACCCACTTAATTGTAAAACTTATTCCTCGTTTAGTTTAGCAGGCCGCAGTTTCTGCACATTTCGAGCTGAAATATCTCATTTTCTAACATGAAACTTAGTCTTCGCACTTCTATTACTAAAGTTGTACAAAACATGAAGGTAGCCAAGACATCACGTGAGCTTTTTATGTCATATTCTTGTTAAAATTTCGCATTTAATTTAAAGTGAAGAACTCTACACGCTATTTAAGATAATGGATTAAGAATTATTTTACTAGCAGCTCACTTCAATATCGTAACGTAAAGACTAAGGATATGGACTTCAAGAATATTTTTGAAACTATACCTAGATCTATAGGTACATAGCGAGAACCTTACGAAAATTGTATTTTGTCATCTGTGTGTTTTTGTCTTTCAAATATTATTAAACATCCCCAAGCTAGTCTGTATCTCTAGCTTGGCGAATCAGTCAGGTAATTAAACAATATTAAACACGTATTTATTGTTTTATCAAATAAACAAAAAATTACTAAACGGCATTAAAGTTGGACAGTGGGGGCTAACTACGTCACAACTCGGTATAAAATCGACACATGAGTGACGTCATACGCTTTTTAAAAATTTTTGGTTACGTGAAAAAAGAAAAAAATAGGCATGATCCCTATTTGTTGAAGTAGGTAGGTATTACTATAATAACATGAATGCTTAATTTGTATCTTTTTCTAGGACAAACACCATTTCGATATAAAAGACTTACAACCAAACTCTATGTACTTCTTCCAAGTACAAACGATCAGTCAGTTCGGTCTGGGTAGACTGCGCAGTGACAAATCTGCTATATTCTACAATACGACTAGCGGTAACGGTAAGTTACATAATAATTGTGGTCAATTGCTCATATTCTCGTGATCTTTTTTCATTGTGACCTAAATATACTAAGCGCAACGCAAGTTATTTATAAAAAAAAAATACTTGTAGGTAGTAGGTATGTACCTATCTATTGTATTCGTTTTTAACGTAAGTATCAGCATGCTTTTTTGTATCCTAAAAAATGAGCCATGTTTTAAATGCATCTATTTAGTGGAATTAACTCTACCTGCTCTAGATTCTAAACAAACTTTTAAGTTACGCGCTAATTCACTATCCGTATAACGAAATAAAAAAAGTGTGTCCGTTAAGTACTAGCAGTCCACCCGGGGCTGCACTCGCGTTTTGTAAGATTTTCCCGTGGGAATAAGACCTTTTTCCATAAAAAGTATCCTATGTGATAATACAGATTTCAAACTAAGTATCTCCATTCCAACATCCAAACCCGTTGAGTGCTTTAAGCGGATCAAACATCCAAACATTATAATATTAGTGTGATAGATGAAAAAGTAAATACCTAAATATTCACACAGCAACCACGTTAAATATTTTAGTTTTATTTTAGATTACCCTCCAGAGGAGCTCCAAAAGCGCCAACGAAAAATTACCGGATTAAAATTGCAAACATTTGTATGGAGCAACCATTCTGTAATGGGAAGAATTGTTTGGGACCCAATAAAAAAGGACAGGGATAGCTCTCAGAAAGAAAGGTAAATGTCTACGGAACCCTAAAAATCTATTTAACCTCAGCCTTACCATCCAGCTTGCCCTGAATATGTTACGTACGGCCGGGTTCCTACGTAACTCCCAAATTACGGATTCTGGCATTGTCAGGCAGGTTTCTTTTTTTATTTCACTAAGGCAATTTCTCTTTTTTTAGATACTATGTTCATTGGCAAACAGTTAAGTGTGCAAGATATAAAAATCACACCGTTGACTTATCAGCCATAACTCAGGTAAGACCTATATCTATGTTATGAAATGAAATTATTAAAATAGAAATAAAAATAACATAAAAATTAGTCAGTCCATGAATTTGAACAAACTTTTCACATTCACGAAATAAAAAATAATCTTATTATGGATTTTTTAAGAAAAGTTGTTGAGGTTCATCTTGGATAGTCTTGGACTAATTAATAGTAGAGAGATTTTGCGTTGCTCAGCGAACACCTTTGGCGAACTCGTTTTACAAAATATTAGCCTTGCCTTCGCCCGCTACCTTCATTTTGAATTTTACCGCCACGCCCACTTAAGTTTTTCATGGCATGGCATCTTGGATTTTGAACCTCTCTTAAAATGAGGAGTCAAAGTCCACTAAGTGTGATTGATTAGTATATCTATTAAGTTGGTAATTTTATCATAAATAATAATTATTTTAATTTAATAATAAGTAATCAAATAAGTGTATGCTTATTCTTTAAGTAAAAAATACTCGTACATCTTTACTATTATTATAAATGCAATAGTAACTTTATCTGTCTGGGTGATTACCTACTGCGGGAAAATGTCTTTTTCCCAAAGTAACACCACTCACCCTGCGTTCCGAGACGCACTGAAATCGATTTTAGCACACTCAAAGTGCGTACCGAATTACTGTCAGCAGGCGAAACCCATACAATCTGATCGCTGACGGCGCTGACATATGACAGTTTGATTTGAAAGTGATTTAAGCGCGTATCGGAACGTGGCTTCAGTAACCCTGCGTTCCGACACGCGCTGAAATCGATTAAAGTACCTGTAATCGCGTTCCGAATCACTGTCAGCCATACATTTTTTTGCTTTTCTGATCGCTGACAACGCTGAAAGTCTGATTCGAAATGCGCCCTATGATTGCAAAAACTTATAGCGCCATCTGTTATCATCGCTTGGCATGCGTTCAAAGATAGCGCTGTTAGTTTTGGAAGCAGGAAAATCCATCAATATTTAATATTCCTTTTCTATTTTCAGAAAACAATGTTTGACATCTACGAGATTGATTTCGAGTGCAGTTATAGAGTAAATGTCAACAAATCATGGCGGACCAAGATTGTTGATTCCGAGATCATGGTGAATGTGCCTAGTTGCCAATATATGGAAGAAAATATGTTAAAAAAACGAGGATCTTTAGGGTGTGCAAATAAATAAGAATTAAGAAGCAACCTTCACCAGGTACTTACAATTAAAATTTAAGAATAAATTTTTCGGTTGTCTATGAATAACTAAATGTTTTGAATTATATGATATACTTAAGAAGTGAAAATTTTAATTTAAACATTAAAATAAATCGACTGAGACAGTTAAACAAATAAAGCAATTTGTACAGTGTTAATGAATAAATTTTTAGCAGACCGATAAAAAGTGTGTAGAATTTAAACTATGCTTACTACCGGTTTTTTATACCAAAGTAAAAATCGAGTCTGTGTTTATAAGACCATTATGTCTGGCAAGTAAGTACTTGAAAATGAACTGAGCTTTAAAAAAATGTCTCGGTCAGTTAAAAATCTTAGATTTTCATTACTTCATGCCAGAGATCCAAAGTTGGTTTTGTACCAGTTATAGCTTGACATACGTGGACCTTTGCCTTTACAAGTTTAGCGGGTAACTTACCTTCCTTATACCGTATGATTTTGTTGTGAGGCTTTATCTATGCAGCCCTTAGTAGATAAGGTATATTAAGAATAACAATAAAAACTTTATTTAAATATATTGGGAGTTTTATTTATATGGTAAAAATGCATTTTTTGGCTTAACTTTAGCTGCAGTCAAAATCTGATTTTGGTTGGAATGCTAACAACAATTTTCAATTAAATTTGTTATATTAAATTTTAACAACCATACAAGTATAATCTAAGAAGACTTGCCTGAAAGTCAGAAATTACCTTTTTGTCTAAAATAGAAATGAAGAATTCACTTTATGCCTAATAACCTGAATTATTCAATAAAACTTATGTACAGTGCTCGGAATAAGCTGAAATTACTCCGCGGAATAAAGTAAAAATGTGGATATCTCCATAAGGAGACAACATTTTTTTACGGGACATCTTCCGGGACATCGCTTAGGAGCCCCTTGGACAAAATTTAGCAGAAAAAATTTATTGTAATATCTTACTTCGAATAGACTAGTTTTTTATTTCTTTATTTTTCTTCTTATACATTATACTTACACTTAAAATATATTTTTTACCTGTAGATCATGTTGAACAAAAGTTATTTTTGTTTTTGCTATAGTAAGTACTTATATTTTTTATGTAGGTACTTAAAATAAATGATGTCCGAAAAATGTCCCATAAAAAATGTTGTGGTAAAGAATTCTCCACTTTTTTTTACTCTGTTCCATGAAGTTTAAATAAATATATTCAGCCTATTCCAATCAAGGCTAATGAATTAATACAAAAACAAAAGAAGTAAATTTTACACTTCTTAAACGTATTTCGCACTATTTAAATTGTATAGGTAACTCGTGAATGAAGCTAAACTCTGGAACCCTAAAAATGGGAATGAAAAGTTTTCTGACAGCTAATTGAAAAACAAAAAGTTTACAAAAAGGTGGTAGATGGCATTGACAACATCATGCACCTGAAGATTTTGCAAATATACAAGAAGCAGGAGGGTAAAAATAAAAATGATACTGGCTTAATATTTGCATTTGTGGTTATCTCATAGCGCTTTATTAATTTGATTCCTTAGAAAAAAAGCTATGATTTCTCAGTGCTATCTGTCGTCTTGGTTAGAACTATTTTCACGAGCTGTCAATAAATCTTCCATTAAAAAAAAAAAAAGTAAGTACTAGCTATGAGTAAAACTGGTCACACTGGTGAAAATCTTTGTCACTTCGTATCGTTAGTTGTAATGGCAAACTTCTTGAGCAACGATCTTGAATGCGCAGAAACTAAAAATAGGTCTCTTTAGTGCACAGGATTGGTTGGTCAGTTGACGGCGTCCCGCTGTCTCTTGTGTACGCTCGCGTCCAGTGATTACGTGCCGATTTTATTGAGTTTTTTGTTATAATTTCGTTGACTTTTGTGGTTTTTGTTACACCATGCCACGAAAAAAGAACATTGTTTTGAAAAGACAACTCGGCTTCGGCTGGTTTCAACATAACGGAAGGCATTACTATCCTCCCTGTTGATGACGATGATTAGCAGTAGCACTGTACTTTAAGTTTTTAGTAAATAATGTTCTTACACATTTTTTTATTCATTACAATACTATCCTCACTAATACCAATTACTGTTATTTATATAAAAAATATACATGAGGCTAAAAAATCTTACATACAAATTTGCCAATTAGCTGATCGATTAACTATGAGAGATATTTTTTTTTCATATTTCAACTTACTTTAATTGCTAATTTACCAATAAAGATGTCTTTCGTCATCTTTTTTCTCTCTATACCACCAACTAAAATGTTATTAGCTAACACATTAAAATTCCAGTAATAAAAAAGCGTCTATGAACCAATATTTTTGCACGTAAGTGTACATGCGCAAACTTTCCCCCACCACCTCTCGCGATGCTCAAGAAGTTTGCCGTTAGTTTATACTTGGAAGTACTTTTCTTTTTCATTCAACACGTCGTCGGCGAGCAAGCGACTATCTTGTTAGTTTGTTTGTACAGAGAGTTATGCCCGGGTTACACGAGGCTAGTTTTTCAAGCTAGGATAGCAAGCTAGTGTCAGTAAGCTAGCAAGCTAGTACTTCTGAATGCACTTTGAATGACTTTGTTTTTTTTTTTAGTTCGTCCTTTCTGGACAGGCGAAGGGATCTAAGCCCATACTGCCTATGAATGACTTTGAATTAGCCAGTATTTATCTCTCACTCACTCACACCATAAACACAGGCAGGCGCGAGAATAGAAAGGTGCGTGACATTTACACGTCAATATGTACCGTGTCTCAACTTCCAGAGCAAGGTTTAAAAAACCTTGATTCCAAAGCAAGAAAACAGATTTAAAAAATGAATACGTTTGCTCGCGGCGGAGCCGAATATTCGCAAACCTCGTAATGTCAAAAGTAAATAGAAGTAAAAATAATTTTGTAAAATGAAATAAATTATATTTAAGATAATCACAATTTTTGTCTATATTTATTAATTCGCACGTAATCCTAAGTGTACTGGTGGTTATTTCCTTTCCACTTTGCATTTTTTAAACTCAGTGTCTCTTTACAAATTGCGTTTACAAAAATGCGCGTATAATTTCAGATTTTTACCTTTTACAATGCACAAATTTCGATTTGAGACTTTAGATTTTCATGTACTATATTGCAACTAACAAACAAGACTTCGTAGAGAAATATCCTTCAGTGTTCATTTAAAATTTAGTGTCCTTGTAGTAAGTTGCGATTTTACTCCTGGGCGTACCCTTTTCGCTCAGGCTGGTGGCTGTGTGAAAATGATATTTTTTACCCTTTTCTGAGACATAGTGAACGCTAGTTGTGTGCAAAATGGCTGAAGACGAGGTGCTTTTCGACGACGTGTATGAGTTGTGCGAAATTATTGGCAAGTAAGTGCTGTGGTACATTCTAGTTGGAATCTTGTTGATTCAAGGTTTAGAGCATGTGGTGGCAACCCTTCGAATCTTTAATGAACTTCACTTTTTCTAATATGTCCATTGAGTCACATGTTTGTTGTGTGAGAACAAAAAAAACTGTTACCTACATACTCTAACAAATTATTAAATTGTAAATAAATGTTATGTAAAAGTAATTGTTTTGGTAATGTATTTTTTGTTAACTATTCTGATCTGAATTGCTTGAATAGATGCTTAGTAGATGCCGGTCAGAATTTTGGTTTTTTATACAAAAATCTTAAAATCTTTAAAAGTTGCATTCTTACTTGTTTACACATTCAACAAGGCCATTTCTATGATAGATAATTAATTTATTTTCTAATTCAACACAAAAATACTGTCAAGATTCTTTAGGGGCATACTAAGATACCTATGTAAGTATTAATATATTCTGAGTGATATATTGGCCCCTAAAATCGGAACAGTGTGTCTTAGAGTACACACTGGCCTTTGACAATATATTCTCTGGTGTACAAATAAGAATGCATCAGCGCTCTGCATGTTAAAGGAAGTATTTTCACTCATTTTAAATGTCTTGAATATCTTCAATAATTGTAAATATAATCTGCCATAACATTAGAAATACTTGCATAAAAAATAACAGCCTTTAAAATATAAAAATTTCTTGGCAGATTATTTGGAAGTGTTCCTTAAATAAATCTATGAGTTAATCTGTATCCATCTGTATTTCCTGTTTTCTCCAGGGGACCATTCAGCCTTGTCCGCCGTTGTGTGCATCGACAGACAGGTCAACAGTTTGCTGTGAAGATTGTTGATGTAGCACGTTTCACAGCTAGCCCTGGACTTAGTACTGCCGGTAAGAAGTTCCGTTATAAATCAACCTTAATGTGGCTGTCATACCTTAAGAGTTATGTATTTTTTAAGTCTTTGAATAAAAAAACATTGTTAGGTATCTAAGTCATGATAATGAGAATTTGGCATGTAATATAATTTTTTGGAATTTTATATATTTCTCTTATCATCATAAATATTACTCGTATTTGAAGAGGAAACTTTATCTTAGTATCTTACTAAAGTATGAAGCTATTTTCTTTAATAATAATAATATCCTTCGTGTTGTTTATGTGAATTGAAACAACAATTTAAAACAAGGACATAGACAACTTGTTATTTTGCTATTTTCAACATGCTATTTACATAATTTTCATGGCTTAAAACAGAATAGCTGTTGATTAATTATCTCATCAAATCAAATCAAATCAATTCTTTATTAACTTTTGGATATTACATCTCTTAGTTTCCTCATTATATTTTTTTAATGATGAAACTAAGAGAGTAGACAGCCAAAAGTGACTAAACTCTGTTTTCTTAAATGACCATTTTTAATACTGTTATTGCGCTTCCAGACTTGAAACGCGAGGCGACAATATGCCACATGCTGAAGCATCCCCACATTGTGGAACTGCTGGAGACTTACAGCTCCGAAGGCATGCTGTACATGGTCTTCGAATAGTAAGCGTCCTTAATGTTACTTAAATTTTTCATTCTACCCTTTTTATATCAAGGAGCTGTCTATCCACTGCCACACCCGCTCCCGCGCTGAGTTCTAGTTGATAGTTCTTGATGATCTTTCATCTAGAAAGCAGTGGATGAGAAGAAGCGGAATAAGATAATTGTTGCCGTGTGGTGACGGCAGAGTAGAATACATTTGTCACCAACCCCTACTCTTCCCGTGGGTGTCGTAAGAGGAGACTTAGGGACTACACATTGAACAGGGAACAGGCAGCAGCGCTCTCTGATACAGTAACCTTTTAATCTGCGATCTCCGACCCGCCTGCCAAGCGTGGAGATTATGGCAAAACCCTCCACTTAAGTGGAGGAGGCTCATAGTCCTGCAGTGGACTGTAACGGGCCATTGATTGAATTGTTGATCGGTCCAAACTCTGTTGTCGAAACCATACATACTAATATTTATATCCATGCAAAATTACAGCTAGTACTCATGAGCTAGGCCGTGGACAGACACAGACAGACAGATAGACCCCCCTGGTACCATGCTGTTAATAACAGAAATAATTTTGTACTTTTCAGTATGGATGGATCTGACTTATGCTTTGAAGTGGTACGTAGAGCCACTGCTGGATTTGTCTACAGTGAAGCGGTTGCCTGGTAAGATTGATACACACTTTTGATATTTTTTATTGCTTTTAGTAGTTTTTTTTCTGCAGCAGATAACAATAGGTACTT
Organism: Carpatolechia fugitivella; assembly: GCA_951230895.1. NCBI lineage: Eukaryota > Metazoa > Arthropoda > Insecta > Lepidoptera > Gelechiidae > Carpatolechia > Carpatolechia fugitivella. Next base: position 11,068,344 of record OX579656.1, read on the forward strand.
AAAAAACATTGAATGTGGATTGCTTGTTACTTAAATAGAATAGAAAATACTTTATTGCACAAAAAAACACAGAAAAAATACAGTTTAAATAATAGTGTGCAGATGGGCAAGCCTTATGTGCTAAGGTAGCAATTTATTCCTATCAAATATTATTATACAAATCAATAACATGTATAGTGTCCTTGATTTATATTGACAAAAGTGTCGTAGATTTACCTATATAGTTGTTATATTGCTGTTTTGGAATTTTAAAAATATATATGGAAATCGTTTTAAAAACACGGTTTATTCCGAATCCTTATTTCAATCCACACACTAGTTTTCAAGTCGCGCATCAAATTATGTTTCAATAAAAAGTACGACGAAGTTTTAAAATATCCATGTGACCTTTAAACTGGTGGTTTACTCGTCTTACAAGGTTAATACCTAAATTACGAGCATGATGATTTATTTTTGTATTTAGACTACCTAAGTATTTTAAGGGTTGTGGTTACCCGCAAAATAGAGGAAGGTAAAAATGCTTTTTATAGGTATGGCTTGAATCTTTGACTTGCCCTCTCCCACTCAGTGGTCTGGTGACTCTAGCCCATCTTTCGCCCAATAAACTTTTGCGTGGACTAAAACATTGACTATCGTCTTGCAGCCACTACATGCGTCAAATCCTTGAGGCGCTTCGCTACTGTCACGAGAATGATATCGTGCACCGCGACGTGAGACCGCACTGCGTTCTACTCGCAGGGAGAGACAACTGTGCCCCGGTCAAACTGGGGGGCTTCGGCGTGGCCGCTCAGCTGCCCACGCCCATCGCTAATAGAGCTCCGCCGGGTATGTATCAGACTGGTTGTAGAGTTCTTTTTGACTGGATACGTATTTGAGAGAGCGCTTGTCTTGATTAAAGTTCTCTTTCTATGTTCGGATGACGCCACGTGATAAACTAATTGAACGAAATAAATACACGACAGACGAAAAAATCGTGTAAGATTTAAATTCTTTGTAAACAATAAATTAATTTCTACGGTAGCTTTATTAATTACCTACTAAATTATTGTTTACAATATACAAATCATAAGATGCTTGATGCTTTTTTTATGCGACTAAGATGCCATCTATGGGAATTAATGGTAGTGGTTCTTTTTGTTGTGGTCTTCAGTCAAGATTGTTCCAATAAGTGCCACATTCCAAGTGTTCTTATTCCTGTATTTTTGCAATTTAGTTTTTTAGGTACACAGTGATTTTAGTAGTTCTTTTTTATTTCTGTGCCTATTTTTTGTCACATATTTTAATTTTCGCATACAAGTATTGTTTTGAAAATCGCTTAGGACGGAACTAATCATATGGGACATTACTTTTGGTAACAATAGGTTATCTTATACAGAACTGGTGATGGACAATCGACCACTTATGGGTCCACTGGGCCAAGCGTATCTCAAATCTGACGAGTATGGTAAGACAGCAAAATGTGCCCTAACTGCATGGACTGATGTGCAAAATCCGTCTGCACATTCTGTCTCCACTCATACATCACACTACGTGTCTTATGCAGCAGGCATTGAAGCGCAATTTCGCTTGAGCACTGTCTTAAATGGTCCTACTGGCACGTTCACGTCACTTTACCCGTTTTTTCTTTGTAGAATACTAGATTTCATTATTCACATAAAAAGGCAGAAATTTCATTCCCAACTGTATTTTTGGTATGGGTTCTAAATAAATAATATAAAAAAATGTATATATAAAAAGGTTTTTATTTATTCGTTAAACTATACAAAAAGTTTTCCTAAAAACAAAACAAAAAAAATTGTCCTTTAGATAACATTTTGTAATGTATGAAAGTAAATTCTGACTGTAAAATGAGCAGTATTACTAATAAACGCTAATAATGAAAATATAACATGAAAATAAACACTAAAAGTAATCATTACTCATGTTTGAAGCCAATAAATCCATCTTCAAGCCTTTTTTATTTAAAAGGTGTTGTTTCCATCCGTGGCTTGAATGCCAGCTTAACCCTCATTAATGTAAAACATTTGTGCGTGATTTTAGCGTACGCGCGTACCGAATCACTGCCAGCGGGCATAAAATTTTTTGATTTTCTGATTGCTGACGGCGCTGATAGTTCGATTCGGAACGCACACTCTAATATACAAGTCCTAATGTGTAAACTGTCGCAGGTCGCATTGGAACTCCGCACTACATGGCTCCGGAAGTGGTTTCAAGCCAGCTTTACGGCAAGCCGGTAGATGTCTGGGCTGCTGGGATTTTACTCCACGTTTTACTCGTGGGGTATCTGCCCTTTACCGGGACAAGGGAGCGGCTGTTCGAAGCTATATGCCGAGGAAGATTGAGGGTGAGTTTTTTTATATTAGTTTTTACAGCAGTTTAAAGCCAGGTTTATACAAGCCGGTAGGTGTCTGGGCTGCAAGGATTTTACTCGATAAATAGTTAAGTTGAATTGATGATAAAATCCTGTACTCGTCATGTATAAATGCTGTAAAAAAAAAATAAGGATTTAATTTTTTTTCTGCATTAAAAATTGTAATTCCATTTTTAATTCTCTGATATAGTAAATATAGTACATTGCCTATTTTTTCATCTTATTTCTTGCTTATTTCAGTTCGATGCTCCCATGTGGGATGACATCAGCGATGCCGCCAAAGACTTGGTCCAACGAATGCTCACCGTTGATCATACTCAACGCATTACCATACAAGAAGTGCTCAATCATCGGTGGATAAGGGTAACTATTTTTACTTTAACGTTAATAATATAAAGATTATGTGGCAGTAGGCGAGACACTTAGCTCATAGAACTAAGGGGTGTTGGGATTTTCCATTGGCGACTACGTATTTGAAGAAGCATAGTGGTTAAGCCTTTCTTATGGGTGGCCAGACGATCTGACGAAAGCACCGCAATTAATGGATGTTTTTCGGCTGAAAAGATTAGCGTAGAAGATAATGCTTTAATTCTAAGCTTGAAACGCAGGACTTAAGTGTTCATATAAATAATCTTCTTCTTCTTCTTAGTCAGACACTCTTGTTAGAGTGGTCGTGGTTGCGCTGACGAGGTACACGGTGGGGTGTTCGGTGGGTCGATATCTTTTCCGAGGGTAGCTCTCCTGGCTACGTGCTTCCATTTCTGACGGTTAGAGCCGTCGCGAATACAATGGACCATGGTAGAATAATACATATAAATAATACCGATCGATATAATTAATGTGCTATGGTCTTAAAATAAACAAATTATTCTGCCAGTGAAGAATTTAAAGAACTTGGTTATAGAAACCAAATTATTCTAAATTATTAGGTCCTCACAAACTAGTTATTACTAGTCGTTAAATGTAGACACATTTTAGGACCGCGACAAGCAAAACCGCATCCACCTAGCGGCGACAGTAGAAGAACTGAAGAAGTTCAACAGCCGCCGCCGTCTCCGCGCCGCCACGCTCGCCGCCGCCGCCGCCGACGACGAAGATGACGACGAACAGAAACCACCGAGAGTACTCACTATGATAGAAGAGGCTAATGCTGCAGGTTAGTAAGTTAGCTCAACAGTAGAGGAATCGATAAGTTCAACAGCCGACGCCGAAGATGACGAACAGAAACTACCGAGAGTACTCACTATGATAGAAGAGGCTAATGCTGCAGGTTAGTAAGTTAGCTCAACAGTAGAGGAATCGATAAGTTCAACAGCCGACGCCGAAGATGACGAACAGAAACTACCGAGAGTACTCACTATGATAGAAGAGGCTAATGCTGCAGGTTAGTAAGTTAGCTCAACAGTAGAGGAATCGATAAGTTCAACAGCCGACGCCGAAGATGACGAACAGAAACTACCGAGAGTACTCACTATGATAGAAGAGGCTAATGCTGCAGGTTAGTAAGTTAGCTCAACAGTAGAGGAATCGATAAGTTCAACAGCCGACGCCGAAGATGACGAACAGAAACTACCGAGAGTACTCACTATGATAGAGGAGGCTAATGCTGCAGGTTAGTAAGTTAGCTCAACAGTAGAGGAATCGATAAGTTCAACAGCCGACGCCGAAGATGACGAACAGAAACTACCGAGAGTACTCACTATGATAGAAGAGGCTAATGCTGCAGGTTAGTAAGTTAGCTCAACAGTAGAGGAACCGACAAGTTCAACAGCCGACGCCGAAGATGACGAACAGAAACTACCGAGAGTGCTCGCTATGATAGAGGAGGCTAATGCTGCAAGTTAGTGTGTAGCTAGTTCAACAGTAGAGGAACAATGATGTGTAAATATGTCCGAACCAAATCTAAGAAAAGATAATTTGATAAAAATACAATTTGAAAGTTCTCTGAACACGACGCAGACGGTAGGATACCAATTATACCCTAAACGAAATCTAAATGAGAATGATGACAGTTTCAAATCGCCACATGTCCTTGTTCTGAGCGTTGTATTATGAGATCTGGAATATTTGTCAAAGCGCCATCTAATGCTGTTTTTACAAAACTAGCTTAACACTAAGCTGGCAGACTCCGACTTCTTGATGATTCACCTTTCTCTTGCATAGTATTGTACGTGAAACTATGTGATTCCGATAGATGTCGTTACGAGTCCGAAAATGTTTCAATGCTTCTTTATTTTATCAGAGGTAGTATTTCTGTGGGTACTTTACTTTTCTCTTAGCAACAGATTAAATTTAAAGACAGATGACAATAGTCAAAGCGATGTTTTTTTGTTTCAGCCGTGAATCTGGTGGTGGAATCTCTAGACGACGTGTCGGTGCTTCAAGATGGGCCCACGATTATGGACCCGGATCTCTTCCATAGTGTTCTTGATGACTTACAACTGAGAGCTCTTTTAGAGGTAAGTTCTAAGAGTAGAAAAATATTCAGTTCAATGTAAGTAAAATATTGGTTCGATCACAAAAACGTGAAAAAGGTTTTCGTTATTTATTGTATTTATGTTCCATATAACGCGACTGTTAAGCTCTGATGAAACTAAGGCGACGACGCCACAACACAACAGACTTAAGAAACGATATATATTACACACATACATATACATACATATTACACACATACACTCATATATATATATATCCTCATATATATCCTCTCACGTCGCAATATTAATCAAATATGCAGTATAACCACTCAAACGTCCATGGCAACTAGTTGCCAAAGCTTTGCAGCAAGAGGCCCCTCTCTAAAATGTGGATTATTTTAAATTTAATGAAAGAAAAGTAATATTTTCTTGTATATGGTATTGAGCTAATGAATTGGCTGTATGTTTCCTACTATTGCCTGCACAAAATCTGTCTTGTAGTAATAGAAAATAAATAAATTAATAAAGTTCAGCTTGGTGTCGTCGCGCGTCTGTGTGAGGAATTGTAAATTGAAGTGTAAGTACAATATTATTACAATAAATATAGCTTATTGTATATCATTTTAATCCTTAAAATCATTACCCTTAGATTATAGAATAATATCTTTGTTCTAATAAAAGTTTCGACGACAAATCGACATGAAAAAGTAATGTTCGTGAAGCAGCCATTTTCCGACTTGTTTATTGTGTTCCAATTTGATTTCCAATAAAAATATACGTTTCAATATGGAGAATAATAGGTCATTAATTGCAATAAAATAACCAAACACTAATCGGATTGGTAGTATTTAGTGAGTATTTCACGATTTACTCTTGCATTCCGCAGCTATTTTGTATTGGCAACCAAACTTTTTCGATTTGTGTCGAAATAATGGTTTGTACAGTTGGGGTTAATGACATGGTACTCATCTTTTCCTTTTGTGTACTAATAGTCGTCTTAAACAGAGTTCTTTTGGGAACCGTAGTCGTCCACATCGCTGGACACACGATAATGTCGTGCAAGTATGAAAACGGCCAATATTGAAATGGTACGGATATATCGAAAAACTCCTCATTATCTTGTACTAGTAGTTTTCTTATTGAAATTAAATATTCAATCAATCAAAACTAACGAAAATTGATTGAATATAATTTATTAACAAACAAAAATATTTTTTTTTGTCGTCGCCTGAATTGTGTATTAATATACTGAATTTGCCTATTATAATACGAGTAATTACAGATGTGTGCCTATAAAAAATATATAGAAGAAAGCATTTTGATGTCTCAAAATTACCTGGCACTTTCCAAAATTGACCATTTTTTTGCCAGGAGGAGAGTATGCTCTGCAGTAGAGCCACAATCAATGTCTATTTAATCATTACCTATAGCACGTACAGCTATAATATGTTTACGTACACTATGTACGTGTGAAATACATAATTTTAATATATAAAATTGTTCACATTCGATAATGGTGGCTCTGCTGCAGAGCATCAATACCTAGTGCTCGAGCTGCCCACCCCGTAAAGGATATGAGTCACGCTCATCAGTCTATTTTCTATTCGAGAATCGTTCGTTAGAACGGAATCTCATACTAGGCGGCCATCTTGCCGGAATTTCTCTGCCGGAGACGGCCGATCTACAACGCCAAAATTGCCGAGATTGGTTGATTTGTTTTGGTGTAATGCTCTGCACTTGGATTTCGAAATAAAAAGATATTGATATGAAAAAGCTTATTTAATGTACTTTAAACTTAATGTAAGTAAAATTCACATAAATTGCAGTAAACTGTTCAAAACTTAATAAAAAGGTTAGGAAAATCTAAATTTGACCCATATTGCCAAGTTCTATATTTTTTTTGAAACCTTGAAAAGGCAAATCAACAAAATAATTTATATAAACAGATGCCACATACTATAGGCTAACCCTACGTATTTTTTTTTGTGTAGCTACACTATTTTTGTAGTTAAAATGCTTTTTGTAGAAAAGTAGCACGCGGGATGTTTGCGGGGAGGGTGCGCTGAGCGCAGGGACGTTCGAGTCGATAAATTAATTAATTAATTATGTGTTCCTTTATTTTTTAATCATTTGGAACATACAACAGCAGTGTACAAACGCTTACAAGCAAAATAATAATAATACTTATAGGTATTAAGTCTATACACAGCCAGCGACAATGTTCACAGGTTAAATTAAAAAAATAAAGTAGAAGGTCAGAAGCAGACAAAAACCTCACTAAAGTAGGTTCAAAAAGTAAACAAAAAGTAAAGTTACATTACCAGGTTATTGATCTAGCAGTTCTTTAAACACCAAGTTCTTAAAAACATTTAATGATGTTGAAAATAAGTCGATATGTGTGAATCTATCGTTATAAGTTGACACTATCCGGCGCATAGGAGATCGTAACCCGGCATTAGTTTTACAGGGAATTGTAAGAAATAGTTTGTGGGGATTAGCTGAACGCTGGGGACGTAAAGGAACGCGATATGCAAGATAACTCGTGAGACTAGAACAATCAAATGCATTGCTACACACCTTGTGGAAAAACGTAATATCTAACAAAACTCGTCGTGAAAGTAAAAAACAAGTACCTTAAAAGTAAAAAACAAACCCTTCGCGTGTCCGTCTGTCACACATGTTTTTATCGGTTGAATCACTAGCACTATTAACCTGACTAGTTCCAAATGCGTTTCCTCTATAAATACAAAAAAAAACCATCATCCTTTCGCTAACCTCAATCCTCTCTCAGGTATACGACCGCATCGCCTGCACAGTGGTTGTAACCAGCGGCCGGGCTCCAGCCGCTGAAGGCCGGCAGCGATCCAGGCAAGCGCTTGAAGCGGCCAGCAGGCTGAGACACACTGGGCCCGGGCCGGCCGCCGCCTCGCCCGCCACGGCCCAGGCCATCCACGAGCTGAGGAGGGCGCTCGCACTGCCACATATCAAGGTGAGCTGGCTACGAGAATGCTACGAGAGAGCTACGGCTACGAAGTACAGACAATAGCTACGGAGAGCGCTGGCTAGGTTAGGAGCAGAGCTGGCTACGGATAACGCTACGGAGAGTGCTACGTAAGGTCCCTTTCAATAGAATCCGGCAATAATGTAAACAAGATAATTTTTTAACACTAACTTTCCAAAGACAAACAAGACTTTGCGTAATCGCCCTAATTCAGAGTAGGCTATTAGCGATTACGCGATTACGCCCTAATTCAGAGTAGGTAGGTTATTAGTCGACCACGCTGGCCGAGTGCGGATTGGTCGACTTCACACACAACCTTTGAATTACTTCGCAGGAGTGTGCAGGTTTCATCACGATGTTTTCCTTCACCGTAACACATAGGTAACACATAGGTACGTGGTGGGGATCGAACCCGCGTCTCCCGGACGGGGGGCAGCTGCCCCTGTAACAAACAACGGCTATAAAATGATAAATAATAGATCAATAAGCGCGTATACAAACAATCGTATTATCTTTTTATTTTATTCAAACACAGTATTTAGGGCGGGAACACCATTACTGAAGATTCTGTGAAGCATACGTTTTGACTAAAATTTAGTGTCCACTACTGCCTGCCTTGCCTCTCACCACCTGAACTCTTATTTATTTAATTCCTCTATGAGTGCCATTTAAAATTATTCACATTTTCCAAAACTATAATTTCATAAAATATCCATTTTTTAATGCGAAACCATGAAATATAGTCTTTTTGCGATACGAAACCAATGCTCAAACTGTGACCGAAATTCGACTGAATTGATCATAAAAACTTTACTGCGCCCTAACTTGGCCGCAACACTATCTGAATATTGTAATTCTGTATGTTTCTTTATTATGGGCTCGAGTGCCCTTTGACCCGAAATAAACTTCGGCTCTACCCTAAGTATATTTACAAGAATTTAGTAGATTACGTTTTATATCGATCGATTCTGAGAAAACTTCTAAAATGTGTTTTAAGAATTTTATTATAACAAGGAAAAAAACATCGACGGAAAACTTAGCGTACATTCGTGAAAAGTGCCGAACAAAATATTTTTTACCATTACTGAGAAAAATAATACAATGGGACTCGTAGAAATACAAGAGAAGGCGTCGTTATTAAGCAATTCGTTGTAAAAGCACGTATGAGCTAGACTCCAGTACAAACGATGCCACAATATAATTTTACTGTCTTGTAATAAAACATACTTCGAACAAAACTTAGGGGGAGTAGTGCCCACGTGTGCCGAATATGAAACAAAAGCACATTCTGCTGTTACATAAACAGAATTCAATAACCATAACTAACTTTAGGAGTGAACAGAGAAGATTGTCGAACATTTGGTGAATGTCCACGCATGGCTCCTTATATTAAAAAAGTTTTTGAGTGTTGCACGTAAATTTTGTCCAATTGCACGGAAATTGAGAAATTAGGTTTCAACATGTCTATTTTTTTAAGTAAAGTAGGTCACGAAAAAATTAAATATGAATTGTCGTTCATAGTGGAATAAAAGTAAAAAGTTTAAAGTTTAACTAATCCATATTAATAATTAGCATCCAAATAATGCATAATTATGTAATGCAACGATTATTTGCAATTTAATGGTTATCTCAGTCCGTTATCATTCGGGCTAATTAACGAATTTTATTCACTCACACATTTAAGCTATAATTTATCTGTTGTTATAACAAGATTTATAAGTTGACCTACCCAGTCAATAATTTATAGTAGTCTGTAGTTATTGATCCCAAGAGATAATCGTAGGCGCTGGGTAGTGCCAACATTATCTTCTTATTATTATTATTGTTGTCTCGATTCTTATCGTACGGGTATTTGTTTTGTAATCACTGTACCTAACAAAATTGTATAAAAGCAGTTAGTAATGCTACAATAGTTACTGATAAATAATTTACTAAATTAAAGGGAGCAATTCTTGCTGCCTACAAACTATATTGTAGTTTGGCAGAGGATGAAAGGGGTTTGAAGATTTTGGCTTAGTCATGTTGTTGTTATTGTTGTTATTTTATCAAAATGGCGGCGCACGTTAAATCCTACTTATATCGATTAGGGATACTTATACAAACAAAAAAACATTAAAGTCAATATATCCTAAAGTGTCACGTTACAGAGTTATTTGCAAAAAAAGATCGATGATGATAATAATATTTTAGCAAGCGGACTTTTAACATTTATTTTATTTATTTATTGTATAAAGTGTAACTATGTTTAAAAAGTTTGTATGTAATTCATTATAAAATCCGTTAAGTCTTTCCAGTTTTTACAATCAATATGAAAATACGAATCAATGAAACAAGCATTTTACAGCCATCTATTAATTGATCCAAGAAAGATGATTTAGGAAGTAAAAGAATACACATACCTACATCAGTATTTTTATCTTTATGCTTGATCTCTCTTAACATACTAAACGATTGTATGTAGACAATATTATAATTGAAGATATATCAATTTATAATAATTATAAAAAGTTAAATAAAAAATAAATAAATAATACAAAATAATAATATTATATTTTAAATCAGTATTGTATTATAATCATATTTACATGCTTTAATCCTTTAAAGATTGATGATTTCTCCTGAAGACAAATGATGAAATCTACCACTCTACTAAAAATGTGGCTTATTTTTACATAAAAAATATATTATACAGCCTGACTATTGAATAACAAAAATTAATTTCAGCAGTATTTACAAAATGTAATCGAACACAGTTGTCGCAGACTCCTTGCTGTTTTTGATAGATTGTGTAGTTTTTTACTCTTTGTGATTTACGTCGCTGTCTTTTGTAGTTTTGTTTGAGTTAGTTGTGGTCGAATACAAAATCATATAAATTCATTATTTCTTTCATTTCTTATAGGATTACCCTCATTTCCATCGCATTAATAGTTTTGTGCGTAATCAATCTTTACAGTTGTCATACATATATTTGTTTTTTATTAACAAAATATTAGGGTCATGTTAATACAGTAGTAGTAATATTTACGATTTTTGAACAATTCTCGTAAGTCAGTTTTGTACCAACACTAAGTACATAATTTTATGCGGAAATGTTCATGAAATGTTACGAATTTTATTAACCTAACATATATAAAATAACAAACAATGGGTAAAATGTAGTCCTTTATAAAAACTAACAATTCACAAAATCATTTTCACATACTTTTATACATAATATTGAACGACCATCCGAACCAAAAACCTAGAATATGTGATACTGCATTCAGTTTTGATCTTCATCGGATAAAATACCTTCATCCAAGAAGGCTGCTGGTTGTTGAAAGGGTGTTTCTTGGTGCCGGGCCCACGCCATGTACCAAATAATACCCTTCACGTGAGCACAGCACCCGAGTGTTTTCTTTCCCATTAAACAGTTGCAACGAACTTTTTTTGCAAATAACTCTGTAACATGACACTTTAGGATATATTGACCCTTATGATTTTTTGTTTATATAAGTATCCCCAATCGATATATATAGGATTTATCGTGCGCCGCCATTTTGATAAAATAACAACAAATAACAACACGAAAACGAGCACTAAGCCAGGCTCCATACAAAAATCTTCAAACCCCTTTAGCAGAGTAAGTTATGAAAATAAAGTGTTTATTTAAAAAAAAAAAGAAGAGCTCTTTTCAAGATTAATTATGCATATTTTAGAACTCAACAAACATACTCTTTAGGTAGGTACCTTTACTTTCCATCGACCAATATTGTATTTTGCTGCAGCTTTGTAAAACTTTCGCGTTTCGCGGCCATATTTCTTCATTTACATGTTTAGTGGGATCACCATACGATCTGCCAACAACGGTTAACTTTAACCAAGTTTGGGAACCTCTTATTATGTATAAGAACAATGCTTTCACTTGAAAGTGATTTCAGAACTGTTTATTTAGGTCGGTCAATATTTAGATAAAAGTTATTTAAGTGCTAAAAGGTTGTGATTGGACTACATCACATTAAATGATGAGCAGATTTACCGATGCCAATGAAATCATAGACAGAATTGATATTTAGGACAATATAGATAGATAGAAAATTTAGAATGTAACACACATGGTCAGCGACAAGTAACCAATAAAGTAATCAAGTCTAAAAAGCATCGAGCTAAGCCAATTCCTTTTGGCCCAAATAAATAAGGTCTATTAATTATTAGAACAAGTATTATTACTTCCTGTTTGTTGTTTGGCCAATAAATGATTTTCTTTCTTTCTTACCAAAATACAAGTAGATACTATACAACAATTTTCCTTACTAAGCTTTAATAACTGCCCGCATCGAGCACAATCTTTCTAGGAAATAAGCTGTTATTTTGTTTACACTTACAAGCTTTACCTACTTAGGTAGCTAGAGTATCTTTCATGGCGATGAAACTGTCATTTCATTAAATTATAACACCGAAAACTCCAAAAATATGGTAAAAGTATCGCGCATCCGCCTCCTCTTCCTGCACAGGAAATTGGCTGTCAAACGCTGTATCGATACGCAGGGAAACACGCTAGGTTTTTACGATACCGGTTTTAGGTTTAGCTAAGGAACATCAATCGCCCTAACGAAAGTGTGGTTTGTTTCATGTTAGGTAACATTAAAATATTAAGATAATTCTGTGCTTCGAAAAGCACGTTCAGCTATTGATTCCGGCTATTATCTGTGGAAATAGTCGTCGTTACACGAGCTATGTTAGACGCCTTTGGCTCATTAATGTCTGTGACTTCAGTCGTTTGCCTTTCAACTCGCACGATAAGAAGAAAATAGTCGACATATTTATTTATTTCGTCGCAAAAAAATCAGTATTTTATTGTTTAATAACACACATATTTACCGGGTTATTACCACGATTTTGGTTTAAAATAAGATATTTTTAATGAGGTCAACGATATTTCGATAACCGGTAAATATGTGTTATTAATATTAACAACCGCGAAAACCTAAGTGTTTTTTCTATTTAGTAACTAAGAAAGGATATGAGTATCTGTATATTACTATCTAGTGCAAGCTCGAGTAGTTATTGGAATTTGCGAGTTGCGAAATGGACTAGAATAGTTATCGTGATCGACCAAAAAATGTTTTGATTTATGTTCCGATATTGTAAGTTTAAACTCCAAACAAATGCTAGCATTAGGCATGATATCACAGGTTATATTATTATATTTTATGTTATTTTCTCTACGGACATCCTACTTAACATTTTCGATGTATAAAATATAATTCTTCATATTAGTACGCTATGCTAAACTATATTAAAGTAGGTAGCAACATTTTCAATAACATTCTGCGTGTTTGTTTGTTATACATCGTTAGTCATACATGTTTTTTATGCCATACATATTTTTTGTCTCTTTTCCTTATTATTATTTGAAATGAAGTTACATGTTAAATTACACTGTCCCGTCGGAAATCGACGAACTTAAATACAACTAAAAAGAAAAGATTTTCTGATTTCTTCAGAAAGTCAATTTATAGAATTGAATTCGGGAAAACTTTAACGTGTCCAATTTTAAACCGATTTGTTCCACGCCTCGCCCCGACTGGAGGTCGTTTCAGTCGTTAGTCTTTGTCACAAACGTCACAGATCTCTGGGCAGAATTGAGAGAAACCATTATTTTTAAAATTGTTTCAATAAGTCCGACGCTTCAACACTTATAGCAGAAAAAATATGATCATATACTTATAATAATAATAATAATAACTACTAATATACTTGCAGGATCGTGAGGAAATTTTTGACATTAGATCTACGCTAGCACTTGGCTCCGGCCCGTGCCGATATTACCTCTACGGAGAGTCTTACAATTTAAGAAAAAAGAATAATAATAATAATAATAAATCATTTATTTCAGGCAATATTTACATAAAGGTCTTAAATATGTAAACAGAGGCCCATATAATAAATACCTTAAAACTAACATACATATTTATAAAAACTATAACTAGGTAACACGTGATGTCAGCGACGTGTAGCGCGTGTCAGCTGGCGGCCGTCCCCGGAACTTCCGAAACACGACTCCCTGCGGCCAGAAGTCCTCTTTCATGAAGATCTCCAGGTGGTGGGTCGGTACTCGTACCACAAACGAACAAAAGTTGACTTTGTGGCGCGATGCTAATCGTTCGACCCTCAAGGTGAAATTGGACCCAGATTATACCAAGGCATATATTATTTGAAAATCCAGTGAATACGATCTAAACGGACAACGGTTTGAAACGGTTATTTCATTACACAACACAGTTTAAAAGTCTGAATCTTCAGCAGTACAGTCCCTTTCAATAGAATCCGGCAATAATGTAAACAAACCAATTTAAACACGATTACTCCGTAATTACTTACATTTGAATATCAATCCTGGCCATATTCACATTTCAAGGAACCATACATTTTTCTTACAATCATTTCGCCTACCTATTAACTTCTTTATGATAATTATTTTAATAAAAATCGGACGACAAAACTTTCAATAATTTGTAAAACTGCCATATTAATTTTTTACTCATCAAAGTCTTGTTTGTCTTTGGAAAGTTAGTGTCAAAAAATTATCCAAAAAAATTTAATCTAATCTAATTTAGTGTTAATTATTATTGCAGGATTCTATTGAAAGGGAGCTTAGGTACTTGCATTGCATCCACCAATGTTGCAAGTTTTGTTACAATAACGTAATTTAAGTTACGAATCTGTTAACTCTTTGTATTCTTTCTAGTAAGTATCAATACAATACGTCACAAAAAGGAATTAGAACGATTAGCTTCTTTAGCCAGACGATATGGAATAAATTTAGTTTTTAGTGAACTTATCTACCTTACTGGACTTAAAAAGTGCTTATAGAAAAACGAAATAATTTTACGACCTTTTAATTTTAAAGTCAGAAACAATGAAAAACAACATTTCTTTATCTTTTCCTTAGATTTCCGCTGGTATTAAATGAATTAATGAGCGCTTTTAGTCCCCTCACCAATACTGCACTCGGCGATAACATAACATAACTTAGCCTCACAACAGGGAGAAACGTCGACCCTCTTTCTCTTTGCTTAAACGAATCCAAGTTGTCGGCAAAGATTATGCCCCTCTACATCGCAAAATGAAGGCTATTGGCGCTGCGCGTTGTAGTTCCTTGGAAAAGAAAATGCACATTGCACACATTTATTAATGTAAACTAAACTGACACTAGAACTAGAAAGAAAACTAGCGTAGCGAATACTGACTACTAGCCTAAAATGAAAAGATATATGTTAATACTTATATTTGAACCATGAACCAAACAGATTTTCTTTTCAAAATGTTACTTTAACTAGTTGGATATATAACTCAGACGAAAAACATTTATCTTATATACGCATACGAGGGCTGCTATTTATGTATCCGGAATAACAAAAAATAACAAACATCTATAACCAAATATACTTTTATTGCTTTTCAAAATATTCCCCGTGATGATCGATGCATTTTTTCATACGTTGAAACCAACTTTCGTAGCATTTTTTCCATTCTGTATCGGGTATCTCCAAAACGTGCATTTTGAAAGCATCAACGGCTTTTTCCCGGGTCAAAAATCGGTGTCCACGTAACTTGTTCTTCACGCTTGGGAATAAATAAAATTCGATCATTTGACTATTTAAATACTCCGTTGTTGCGGCCGAGGTGTGACAGCTGGCGTTATCGTGGTGAAGGATTATTCTTCGTTGTCGATTGTTCTTGCGTATTTCTCCAAAGACTTCTGGCAAGCAAATGGTGGTGTACCATTCAGAATTAACCGTTTTACGATTCTCTAGTGGTACTGTAGCCACATGTCCACTAATACCAAAAAAGCAGGCAACCATTTGCTTCAAAGTGCTTTTTGCACGAACAACTTTAGTTGGGTTTGGCTCATTTTGGAACACCCAAACCGTTGACTGCGGTTTAGTTCGGGATCATACGCATATATCCAAGATTCGTCTCCTGTGTAGATATTATGAACAGCTTTAGATGTACCACATTTGTATTTTTCTATAATTTTTTTGCACCAATCAACACGAGCCTGTTTTTGTTCAACTGTTAAGTTGTGCGGGATCCAACGAGAACAAATTTTTTTTACAGCCAAATGTTCGTGTAATATTTTATTAATACTCGTCATACTAATGCCCAGAAATGCCTCTATCTCGCGATATGTAACATGACGGTCTTGCATTATTAGTTCGCGCACAGCATCAATATTTTGTGGAACAACAGCCGATTTAGGGCGACCTTCTTTAAAATCGTCCGCAAGCATACGACGACCACGATTAAACTCACTGAACCAGTGATACACAGTGGTTTTCGATGGGGCTTCCTCCCCAAAAGTCGACAAAAGTTATCGCACTGTTTTTGAGTTAATCCACGCCGAAAGTCGTAATAAATCATAGCACGAAAATTTTCACGACTCAAATCCATGGTGATGATAGACAATGAATTTTAAAAATGGCGCCACAATGTAAAAACAATTGACAGATGAATGAAACAAACTTTATTTTACAGCCAAAGAGTCCTATTTTTAAATGTTATAATTTCTTTTTAAATATTGTTTATGTAAGTGGCCAGTTCCGGATACATAAATAGCAGCCCTTGTAATATTTCAACAATGAGATTTTTAATAATCATCTATTTACGTACAAGTTCAGCTACGTCCTCGTTCAAAATCGAACTATATACTAAGGAAAGAAAAAAAGGAAATACTTAGAATCAACCTGCATCACTCAGCAATTGTCCAATTTAGATTATCATCTAACCTTCCTCTATGGCTTACAACGCGATAGTCGGATATCATTTATTCAGTACATTTTACAAAAAGCGCGGCCACTCTCGGAGATCTTCAAGTTTCTCCCGTGGGTTTTGCCTTATCGGAATAAAAAATGGTAGGCGCCTTGTTATCCTTACTCTCATGGGCTTTACCAGGATTTTCATATAGTTGTAATTCGTTTTCTCAATATGGTTTTTATATATTATTTAAAGAACAAAAATGATCTTTTACTCGCCCTTAAGAATTTTCTGCCTTTCTTTTTAGGCTTATCTGATTGATGATTATAACTATTTGAGAATAAACTAGCATATTTACCTAGTAAATTATTAGCATGTAGGTAGACTAGAAAGAAATCGATTCTCCGCAAAATACATAACAAAAAGTATTCTTCAGCAGGCGACGTGTAAAATTTAAAAAAATGTTATCGTGTTTCGATTAGCTTTACAAATATGTTTAAGCTACCTATATTTTAAATGTCTTAAAACAGTATCACAGTATTTACTATGTTGATTTAGATTGGTAGGCATAACTTCACACTACTTATGATACCGACGTTTATAATTATATTTAATAACGAAAATATCAATCCAACAGCCATTCTAAATGTAGAATAGTCAAATTCAAATTTAATTGAACTCTATTCAAGGCAATTCTGAACTGAATCCTATAGTTAATTTCATTAGTCTTCTATGAAATAAAGAACATCCGTCAATAGCTTTAACTTGACGTAGATGTAGTGTTTTTTTTGGTCTTGGAGAAATTCAAGTTTGTGTTATGTAAAAAATAAATAAACATACACCATCACATCAGTTTGGGCGGATAGACGTCGAACTATCCGTTGATCTGGAGGATTGATGAGGGACGAGCTAAAGTTTAATAGATTTTCATCTCAGCTGTATTGATATTTCATAGAAACAATGTTGAGATATCCAATAGATTATATTAAATATAAAGTTGCTCAATAACTTAACAATATAAATTCGCTTCCTGTACTAAGAATACGTGCTTTTTCAGTAGAAAAATGCATCTTAGAATGTACCTGCAAGCTTCTTGTAAAAAGGTGTAAAGGTGTACTCATAGTAATTTTTCTTTGAATGAAGTAGGTCGAAGATGTATACAAAGCAAAATATAAACCTTATAGGTTCAAAATTATATGTTATAGGTTCATTTAGCATTTTTTATAATTTTATTATATTGGACTTTTTCATTATTTACCTGGGCTGATTGATAACTGGCCGAAACGACGAACTTAAAAAAATGATACGCAAAAAAAAATATTACATTATATTTTGGCATCTTTTTGAAAATAGAACGCCAAATTTGAATTTAATCGAACTGGTGGAATTTGTTTGATAGGACGTAGAACTTTCTCTGTCGTAAATTTTCTTAACAATGGAAAGAAACGAAATTCGTGCGGTGATAAAGTTTTACGTTTTAAAACAGAAAACAGCAACCCAGATTAAAACCAAGCTAGACAGTGTTTTAGGTAATTCTGCTCCTGCATTGAGTACAATTCACACCTGGGTAACTGATTTTAAACGTGGAAGACAGAGCTGCGAAGACGCCCACAGGTCTGGCCGTCCAAATGAAGTCACGAATCCGGACATGATCAAAAAAATTCACAAAATTGTATTGAATGATCGGCGCTTGAAGTTGCGAGAGATAGCAGAGATGGTGAGCATTTCATCTGAACGCGTTTTTAATATTTTGCACCAACATTTGGGAATGAAAAAGCTTTGCGCGCGATGGGTGCCGCGTTTGCTCACTGTTGACCAAAAGCAACGTCGAGTGGACGATTCATCGGAGTGTTTGGCGCTGTTTAACCGAGATCCTAACGAGTTTTCGCGGCGTTATGTAACAGTCGATGAAACCTGGATACATCATTATACTCCCGAGACAAAAGAACAATCTAAGCGGTGGACTGAGAGCGGAAGACCTGCGCCGAAGAAAGCAAAAACGGTTTTGTCGGCCGGCAAAGTGATGGCGACTGTTTTTTGGGATGCTCGAGGGATTATTTTAGTGGATTATCTGCAAAAAGGAAAAACAATAAATGGAGAGTACTACGCAAGCTTGCTGCAAAAATTAAGTGAAGAAATCCAGAAAAAACTACCACATTTGGCCAAGAAAAAAGTTTTGTTCCACCATGACAACGCACCTGCACACACGTCAATGGTTGCAGTCGCCAAACTCCATGAATTGCGGTTCGAATTGCTACCGCATCCACCCTATTCCCCGGATCTGGCCCCGTGTGACTTCCACTTATTCCCAAACCTGAAGAAGTGGTTAGGTGGCCAGAGATTTTCATCAAATGAAGAAGTCATTGTTGCCATGGACGAGTATTTTGAGGGGTTGGAGAAAACATTTTATCAAACTGGTGTAACGGCATTGGAGAAGCGCTGGACTAAATGCATCGAGGTAGAAGGAAACTACGTTGAGAAATAAATTTATTTTAAATAGATTTTTAAAGTTTTTCTTTGTCGTTTCGGAAACTTATCAATCAGCCCTCGTATACTTTGTACATGCCATGTTATTGACTCGTCATTTGTCATTAAGTATAGAAAAACAGAACGGGACGAATGTTATTATAGGGTAAGTTACAGCGGGAGTGCAGTTGAATAGCGGCTAAACATTTCTAGAACTCAAAGCTGCCCACTCTGTTGACTAAAGGTACGCGCACGGGGCGGGCCGCATCGCAGCGCAAAATGCGTCCATAGCACATTGTGACGGGCCGGGCCGCAGCGCATTGACGGATTTTACGCAAATATGGTACTAATAAACACGTGCGCGCGAGCACTCCAATCCGCTTGCTATAGCACACTGTGTCGGGACGCAGCGGGGCGGGGCGGGCCGCATTGCACGCATGCGGATTATGCGGCCCGCTAAAGTGTGCGATAGTTCATATAAAATACATACGAGCGATTTGAGCGGATTTTTGCGCTGCGACCCGGCACGCTGCGGCCCGGCAAAGTGTGCGCGTACCTTAAATCTTCTTAAGTATAAAAGTAGTGAATAATAAAGTTACCCATGCTATATAGGTATCGTCAGCTTCACCTAGCTGTGCAATAAATTGCAAAAGCGTGACTCGAATTTTGAACAGTTTTACAAGTTAATTTATCATCATCTAAAGGCAACTGAAAGAGATAGACGACGTAAAATGAGCGTGTCTCTGGGCTTAAATACTCAATAATTATCTGGGATTAAAGACTCAATAATTACCTAGTTAAAATTACATTTCGCTAAAATATTAATTCGCTCGCTTTGACTTGATTTCTACGAAGCTTTCATGTGTACATACTTCGATCAATAATTTTATTACAACTA
This sequence comes from Carpatolechia fugitivella, assembly GCA_951230895.1. Lineage (NCBI taxonomy): Eukaryota > Metazoa > Arthropoda > Insecta > Lepidoptera > Gelechiidae > Carpatolechia > Carpatolechia fugitivella. The sequence goes on from OX579656.1 coordinate 11,088,239, forward strand.
GATAACGGGTCGCATACAAAATCAAAGCTAAATGCTGTCTGCGTCAATATATACTTATACAGCTACATTTGTTTAATAACCAACAAAGACAAACGTTTTAAAACAGTTTTAAGTTCAACCTAATAACTCCAATAGGTACCAAGTAATAAAATCGCTAATCTTCAAAATATAACCTCTTACCTACGCTACGACCATTCGTTTTCTTTTGTTTCGACCGAACTAATTCAAAATAAGATCGCAAGTGAGGCCTTATTTACCGAGACGGTTTTTTTGCTTCGACCCGATATCTAGTTGTAAAATTGTTGATTGAAGTGTACATACCTAATCAGTATGTTTTGTCGAGTATATAATTGGTAATTATGTTTTATATCTTCCAAACTAAGGATAAAATGTACGTAGGTGGCAGATATCGCAGAAGTAAATTTACTGTCTAATAAACTTCTGGGCATACATAGTAAAATCAAACTAATAAAAAAAATATTTTAGATTCATCGAAAACAACCAAAAACGTAAACCTTCCGGCGGGACTTGAACCCACGACCTTCGGCCTATACGCAGCCAACGTGCTTACCAACTACACCACGGAGGGCATAGTGGCAGCGCCGAAATTCGTTCTTGCTTGTTTTCTATGAAGTCATGACGTCACCCACAATGGGCAACCGCTTGGCACGTTACAGCGTGCATTGAAATATACCGTAAAACGGAAGTTTTTTAATAAAAAAAAAAGAAATTATAGGTGGTATTTTTTAGGTTTAACTAATTAAAATCCTTACTAATCCTTACCGCGAAAAATGCGAAAGTAAGTCAGTCTATCTGTCTGTCTATTATGCTTTCACGGATAAATCAATTACTGAACTGATCTTGATGAAATTTGGTACAAATGTATATATATATACAAATGTATATAATGTGTATGTCTCCGTATTCATAGATAACACTGCCAGTTTTAAAAACGGCAATTCCTCCAATGGACAGCTATAATTACCCGTAATATTATACTTTTAGGAGCTGGATTTGCGATCGCACCGACGACGTTTAAAACCGAGATCATTAGTGAGTGATTGATCGATGACCTCTCGGAAAGGATTATTTATTTATTTTGTTTATTTGGAACAGTTAACAGCAGTGTACAAAGTGAGATTATTCGCTTATGCCGCAAAAAAAAAACACAAAATTTGTTAAATGTTTTGACCTGATTATACATCTAAACTAGTTGCTCTGTGAACTGCTGTAGACCTCGCGAGTATTTTTTTTTTCGAAATGTCTGATATATGTTTTTTTATTTAATTTTTCAACTCATAACTCCGTAACTTTTTTTAAATTTCCTAAAACTGACTTGATTAAAAAAATCTTTATGTTTTTCTAACCTGCTCACAAAATTTCACGAGAATCGGTTGAGAAATGCGACGTATAGATGAGAACAAACAGACAGATGGACATACAAAAACAATTTTGGCCATGCTGAAACGGAGACGCTTCGCTCGGTTAATTATTTTTATTTTATTTATTAGTCCCCTTCAGAGACGAAAACTAAGTTAAGATTGTTCTTAGAAATGGTGTTCTTAAATTGTTCTTAGTCGAGCCCAAGTCGCCGAAGTCGGTGACTTAAGCGAAACAAAATGTAATATCGTGCTATTTAAATAATATAAGTGCACGTGATATGACTGCACTTATCAACCTGACCGTACATATAAATTAATTAGCACTATAAAATTTCAAGGCAAACAATCTTTTAATTCTTAGTTTATACTCCATAATTGGAACTCTGTGTGCTAGTGAAATATTAAATTGGTGGGTTGAGTTTTAGCGCTGCCGAGTAGCTGAGTAGGTCCTGTTTGTGACTGCCTCGTAAGGATAGTTTCCGTTTTGTGACAAAAGTTAGACTGTTTCAGTTTGCGTTCTAGGTGCTTTTTTAAAATAATTAATACGACAAAATGGGTAAGTAGGTATAATAAAAAAAGTAAGCTTTTAACTAAAAATAACCAATGAGTATGTATGCAGTCAAACACCACCACAACAACTGCACTGTATGCATCTTTTATGCGTAGTTGAAACATTATTTAGTAAATTTTTTTTACGCATCCAGTGCGCAATTGAGCCATAGTTATCTATTATCCGTGGGCTACAATGTCTGCGACCAACACTAGTGTTAGTAGTTACCGAAAGATTCTAAAGTTAGGCTTTAATTCAACCTACTAGCCGACTGAAGTCTATCATACTTCATTTCGCATGCTCGTAACGTTATCCAACTATAAACTAAAATACACCCTTTGCAAAGCGCTATCTAGCTTTATAGCCAATCGTAAATCGTAGAGCCCCTAAATAGATTGGATAACCAGACATCGATTATGCAATAACAAAACGCTCTCAGGTTATGCGGCGCGATTCGGAACGGGGGTGGTACCAGCATTGTTCGGAAACGCGCTGAGTTCATGATGTATGTGCGGTTTGCTGGTGCTAAACCTATGTTCGACTGGGTAGGCTATTGTTTCGTTGATAAGATATGAGCTGTGCTTAGCTATTCCAGCATTTCAGGCAATTTGCAGTGGAAACGTTTGGAAAATCTAAACAGAGATGATAACAATTCACTTAGGTAGAAAGTCCTCTGGAGACAACTATTTCAGAGTACTCAACATTTGTATATTGAGTACACATTTGTATGTGTGGATAAAACAAAGAATACAATTACATGATACAAAAACAAAGGACACATTAGTAAGTAAGATTTTTTACCAGGAACTTCCGTCCATTGATAAAGTTAGAACATAATTTACCTGTTGTGAATTCGGCATAGGATTTGGTTCTTTGATACCTTGGAAACCACAATACCAGAATTATACATCGCAACGACATTTTTAAGTAATAATCCCTTTTAAAAAAAGTTAACGAGAGAAATACTATCCGACTAACAAGCACTGAAACTTCGTGCGGATTACATGTACACTCGCTCTCGCAGCTTAACTTCACTAAAGTATTAATGACATCACGATAGAGGTGAAACCTGAGTGGATACGTACGTGTACGGAGTTTTTGTAGCTACGCGTGCAATTTTCGATGACACGGCTTGCATGTTTAATGAGTCCTGCTCTTTGTGAAGGCAAACGCGAAAGCAGCTTACAATATGCCTATGGAAATGAAAGGATTATTTTGACAACGCGAAAAAGTTAATGTTAGCAGAGTTTCACCAGAATACCAAACAACTATTTCACCAACAAAACTATTAAAATAATAATGATAACTTTGTCTAACTGTTACTCTATTACCTGTGCCTACACGCAGTTATATTCACGTAATACACCTGCAGGCTTGACTGAACTTTAAACATTTAGTTTCCTCACTCTATGTTGTTCAGTTAATCAACAATAATCAAGTTAGTCTAACCAGACGTCGCATCTGTCATAGGGGCATGGTTGAAAGATCAGTACTACGTTGGTTCTTGGTGTTTGACAGATTCATATTCCCAGTTAAAAATCGCTATCGCTATATCTGCTAGGTTTTTCCTTTATAAAAGCTTCCTTCGTCGTCGTGTAATGAAATGGGCTTTTCTTTCAGACGAAGAAACGGCCGAATTCCTTTTAAGAAGAATTTAAATAAGGTTTTTTTACTATTTCGGTACGGAACCCTAAATAGTATAACAAAACTTTATAAAGCATACTTTCGAATGTCTTTGTAAGATGTTTTTATTCTGTGGTTAAGATAATAAGATAAGATATTTTAAAAATCATAGATTTGCTAACTCATGGTGATGGAATAATTATAAAACAGAAAATTAAAAATTTTGTCCATCTTGGACAGGACTCGAACCTGCATAAATAATAATAATAAAGCTTTATTTTTAATTTCTTGCTTTATAATTATTAGATATTTCGTTAACAGACGTAATCTGTAACAATAATTATCATGGTGATTGGTTAAACGACGTCGGGGTTTATCGCCGTCACTTGCTACGATGATGGCGTAGCAATCGTAGCAGCTCTACGCCGTAGAATCGCGTAGACTTATTTTGTACGTTTAGCGTTGCCTTAGAATCAGACTAGTTGTTGACGCGTTTGCATAGTACAATTTTTTTTACTGTGATAATAACTTGTACTTCCTATATTTGCTTCCTACTCATATGTTGCGTGGTATTATGTTCGTCTTCTTCCTGTTATTTAGTTATGATTAAGCGTTTCCTAACTGTACGAGATCGGGGTGTTTGTGACAGACGTGCGGTGAAGTAATTTGGGTCGGAACAACTATTGATTAATGTTCTTGTGACCGTATTTTGCTTTTCACTTTTACCTGTATGTGAAAGACACATATAACAAATATAATCATAATATGTAAAACAAAAACTGTATTGGCATATAACTAAATTAATAAAATCTTTTAATAATATCTGCAGTTCCCGTAATTTTTTAAAGCTTAATGTATAAGTTCTTAATATTTGTGTTGCTATCTAAAAAAACTTTTGTAGGATGGCCTCTCGGTGGGAACGTATATGAGCTGACAACAATAAGTACCCTTGTGTACTTAGGTAAGTACCTAAGTACAACCATCCTGTCCTGTCTCTCCAAATTCCGTCTACGGCAGACTTTGTAATACTACCTATCTACATTTGGCTCATCGTAATGGATTAAGGGGAAGTTCCATGTAATTTGGAAAGGAATTAATCCCTTGCATCTGTGACTTATCTCGCGGTAACTGCGTCGTTTGGAAAGTCCTTGGCGCGGCGCTAACGAGGCTATGTGTATGTGTGAAGCGGCCTTCAGATAGGTGCGACTCTTTACACTTACCTCTAAATCTAAGAGTTATGCTTAACCTATTTGCTTCGCGAGTTAAGGGTAAATAGAAGTAAAACCGATTTAGAGAACTTTTGTATTTTTTTGAGAAACAACTTATTGATATGTTAACATGCGACGTATATAATGAAGATATTTAATAACGAAACATTGACACGTTGATTTGTTACCTACTTATATTTATGATAGCAACTTGTTCTACATGAAAATTTTGAACGAGAAACAAAAACCATCTTAAATCTGGTTAGGATTTTGAAATGTGCTTGCGCGTGTGTACTATGAAGTTTCTGATCACTACTGTGTTAAACTTAAAATGACTCAGAAAAACACAAACACAGTGAACAACGAATATTTTTTATTAATAGCAAACAACCAAAAACTTCCGGTAGGATCTATATTGCAAAATAACAAGTTTACTTAATTATCTGTGGTGATGGCGTTTTCGGGCGTGGCATAAGATATTAAAGGCATGTTTCATCATTTTACCGGGAAGATCAAGCCATGATGAACGACGCCGCAAACGTGCCTACCATATGAACATGTTCTAGGATGTAGGGACGTACGTGCTTAGATTTACATAACGCTGTATATGGTTTTTATTGATTTTATCTATCGACATTCTGTTTACGTGTAGGCTTGGCTTGTAGAAATATAGCTATTAAGAACTAATATGTTGTCGCACTATTTTAAAGAACGTTTGTGCGGTAGTGATTACAAAAGTGTGAAGAATCCTATTGATCCAGGAACCTTGTTCATTCATACTGTGCGTCAAATCCGTGGTCTCTGATTTTTTTCTGATTTGTTTATGATGTTGGCCCAATAAATCGACGAAGTTTGTAACCTCGAGTGTCGAACGCAACTATGTCATAAATCGAAAAAACTGCGAAACATTCGACTTTAGTTCAGATTTTGGTGATTTTAACTGTAAATGACTAGTTTCTCTACAATACCTACTACAAGGTTCCTGGATCATATAGACATTACTATACCTGTATACAAAACAAAATTCTTCCTAGATTACATAAAAATTCCGTATTGTCCGAAAAGCGTGAAGTAAATTGATTGGAAAACATTCTTCACTTCAGCATTTTCTTCCTACAAATAGTTGATTGCGATTTATGCTGGCAACCGTGGAAACTTTGATGTAATGTCTTTTCTGGTGACCGACTTTCGAACTGGGCGTTTAGTTTGGATAAAGTATATTCATTCATTTTTATTTTGTGACACGCTTATTGCATTGCGCTTGTAAGGAATTCTTTCCTTTGAGTCTTCTTGTGTAATTAAACAGTTTAGTAAAGGAATAGTAACCCCCTTGTATGCGGCTGTCAAGACGTATTGACGCAGCGGCGGCGCAGGCGACTAGCGCCGCAGACGTAGGAATGTTACAATATCGCGCGCGCCGCAAATAAAATATTAATTAGTTTGCAACCCCAAATCATTCTATATCGTATCCTTGTTGGATTATTTACGATTTTTGGTTTATGCCACACATTCAATGTCTTAATGTTAGTTGCTTTAGCGTTGTTAGCGTTGTTAACTTTCGAGTATACTAAGTACCTACTTATAGTAACTACCTACGGTCACAATAATTAAGTATTTGTTACCATTTTTGTTACTTAATAAAAAATTTTACACGAAATGATTGTCTGAAATACTTACACAAAAACCACAATCAAACAACAAAAAAATACTTTGCAACCTCCTTCAAATCTTCAACTATTGAAAAACGATTTCCAGAAAGTTAAGTAGGCTCACAAAATCCCCACCAAACGCCGGTACTATTATTAGCTTATATATGAGGATAGCGATGCTCCCTTTTGATAGGGGATTATAGGTCGAAGGCAAATATCAGACCCGATATTGATTTCTTAATACTTCCTCTCAAGTTATGATGGCCGACTACGACGCAAACGGTATTGGGCGAGGGAAGTTTATGTTTTGAGCCCAGACCTAAAATAGATCTAAAACGTTCAAAATGTTCAACAAAGTCTTACCCTTAAAAATTATTTGTTTATGTCATTTTCAGATTACGTAAATAACAACAAAACTAGATGATGAAGCAAATAATCTTGTGACTGGCTATCGCTCTCTCATAGATTTTCAGATGATATCTAGATTTTTTTAGTGTAGGTAAACGATGAAACATATTAGTGAAAGCGTAATAGGCCATGCGAAAAAATAATTTTTATATTCGTAGTAGAGTGTAGATAATATGCGAGTTAGTAACTGTATATTATCTATTGTTCGGATCACTGTAAGTAATCACCTTAAAACCATTGTGCTTTGGTGCCAATTCCACTCACTGAGCTTAAACTATGTTCATTACACGATTATGCGCTGTGTTTGATGTGTACATTAACACCAGTAATTAGGACTGATTAGAATTATAGCTAGCAATTTATAGTTTACTTTGAATTACGGATTCCAAAACTACTGTTGGTATAGAACGGATTGTTTAAGTTAGCTGTCCGCCTGCTGTTAACTCGCGTTGCTTGAGATTGTATGTGAAAATTACTTCAAGTAATAAAAACTAAATAGCTTATGTCTTTGACAATGCTCGATTTATCCTGATCCTGTCGTTAACTTGACGTTGACGAGAAATAGAGACAGTAAAAAGTCTCTGTGTTTAGGAAGTAATGTTAAAAAAAATAGTAGTTTATTTAATGTCATAATTACTTCTTCTTAAATTGTAGCAATAATCCTAAATTTATCAATAGTTTTGTGGACAACTTGCGTTATTAATAGGCATTCATTAGTTGTTAAAAAAATAAATGATGTAAAGACGCAGAAATATTAAATAATCGAATTAAGAAGATCTGCGAATACCTGTAATATTGGCTGTGTTGTAACTTATTTGTATATACTCGCATTACCTATCTTTGTTAAAGAATATGCTGTTGGTAATTCCAAATAAAGTAAAATAAACACGCTTCTACTTATACTCGTAGATATATATTTTCTCTATCGAAATAGCCCATATTACAGGTGCAAGAAATTTCGTCTTTTATTTCCGTTACATCTCTATCAGATCTATCAATACAATTTACAAAGTTAGTTTTAACCCCATTCGTCTAAAAGTTATTTAACTGTGCTAGTAAATCATAGTGGCTTGATATTACAATTCAATTTATCACAGAAGGGTGGACTATGATTTATATTGTCACCATTGACGTGAATATTGGATTTTATAGCAGTTTTATATACGTGCACCAAGTCGGAATGTTCGGTTTTAAAACATGCGAGTTATTTTTTGTAAAATGTTATAGGGGTATTGATGGAATTTTTTTATTTATTTTTTATTTGAAGTTTCTTTTAATTCGAACCATTTTTTTGTGCTAAGAAAAATTGTTTATCATGATATCGTATTTAAAGGATCTAAAGACTTTAAAGTCAATCTAAATCGATCCCTACATGTAAAGTCGACCAATAAATTGGTTTACCACCCTAAGGTTGAATGTCAGTTGCAATTTATAGAACAACAAAGATTAATTTCGTTTACAGATCTATCTGTCAGATACCGAGTATAAACCTTATTGAAATTTTCGATAGCTAGGAAATTGAATGAAAAATAGTAAACCACTTTCTTGGTCGACCTTACGTATTATTGCGAGAACTATGAATTTTGAGAGTAGGTACAAAATAAACAAACAGCATAGATTTTAAGGCGATTATTTCTCAAAGTTTAGGTCAGGCGTTATGAAACTATCTTGCCCACGGATTTTGTAATATAAAATTTTCAACCGTTTTTCTTTTACCTCTATGAAGTTCATCTGGCGAACCGTTGAAAGTCTAAAAAAATTGAGTTTTCATTATGACGCTTGAAATTTCATGCTGGTATATTGTTTTGCTCAAATCCGTAAGTAGAGTTTATTATTACTTCTTTGGGCAGAGAGCAGCTGTATTAAAGAATTTCACAAATATTTTAATGTTGCAATGAGAATGATTTACTTTTACCAAATAACTGAATTAGAATTAGTACTTCATGAATTCGTCAAAAGCTTTGTTTTTTTGTTCATTGAACAATTCAGTGATAGCTTAGTACATTATGGCGAATAATGTGTGAACTGCGGAGTGAGTCTGCTGTCTGTGCGATACGCAATCACTGTGACTTATAATTTTGTTTCGAAACTTTAAATATACTCTATTAATTATTTCGGTTACGCCAGTGTTGTTTGAGATATTTCCAGCGGTAAAAATAATCGATGCCCGTCCTTCCGTGTCAAACTATCTTAGTAGCCGTGAAATATAACAGACAGACAGTTACCGTAGCATTTATAATAATATTAGCACACAACGCAATGTGTGGACGCACCACAATGCCGATATTACCACTTAAAACCAGCAAAAATCAAAAATCAATAAACAGTCTAACAGTAATAATCAAAATAATTCCTTCTTACATATTTAGTTTTCTACTTTATTTGTCACCCAAAACTTTCTGCGATATTCTTTTAATATTTCACTCTTATATTGCCATTAATCTCTCTAAATTCTTTTCCACCATCTGGCTGCTACTACATTACAAATATGCAAAACATTTCCATTCCGAGCTCTTCTTTGCCGCGTGAAAAGCAAGCCTTTGCAAAGCGTTGTGAAGTATCCAAAAACGCATTTTGCACCGAGCAAAAAATATCGCAACGCCCAGTGAAAAGGCACAGAAAAATGGTGGGAAAATGTTTTACTGCATATTTGTACACAGCAGAGCAGTTTGTAATTTAGACTGAGTAAACTCAAGGCAAGGCCGTCTTCAAGGCGCAGATAGGCAAGCTGTACTTACCTATCCATTTTAAAGTTTCTAACTTTTCCTTTGAGGACAAGTCTCTGATCCAGATTCCAGTTATATATTATCCTGCCCGGGCAAGCTCATGTAAAGCTCTTTTATAAATTTGGTTCAGAATGTAGTCTGACATTCTTAGCTTGACGAATTTCCATAAATAAAACATGATCTCAACGTTTTAAGGAAAACATGTCCTTTTTAAATCAAGTCTAAACTAAACCAGTATTACAGAAACATTACAAAACCTAAGAATTACTTGTCATTTACTAGTACCCACCAAAATATATTTCTTTAGTTAAATTGAATATCACTATAGTTAGATAATATAATCGTATTGTTCGCTTACGTAATAAATTATCCGGTCAATGTTGTTACTAATAGATATTTTTTGTTTACAGGTAAGTTTTCATCAATCCTTCGCACAACAGGCGGTAAGTAAACTATTTATTTAACACTATCATAATATTACCATTGGAGTTATAAAGGTTTCAAATGAAATAGAAGCGTTATAAGTGTCGCTTTGGTTAAATCACTTTGGGAATTCATAGCAAACCGCCGCGCCGCCATCAGAATCAATGGAGGCTTGCGACCGATTCACTTAACGCCATAGGCTGTTACTGGCGTCAATTGGGTGGTTATGTTATGGCTATCAGCTCAACTTGGTAACGTACATGGACAGCAAAATAGACAACCGACTAAGAGCTGTACTTAGCACGTTCTAGGCTGTGTAATAAATATTTTTCTTATTCTATTATATTATACTTAGGTCGTTTTATAAATTATGCAAAATCACAGATTTACGTACACTTTTGTTGGAGCCATTATTATAACTTATTCAGTGGTTTTAATATAAATACGAAGTATAAGTGGGTAACTACTACTTATCTTGGTTGGTGTATACCTAAAAATACCCCGTACCTCTTAAAAGTCATGATACATAATAATGTAGTAACAGTACTACATTATTATTTATCATGGTTAAAATATACTTACAAATTTACATTACTACCGGTTAGCTGACCGTTTCGTATTAACCAATATTTTTTTACAGACTAAATTAACGAATTTTAATTAAGTGACCGCTTCTTAAAATATTGTTTAATCTAAATCATCTTCAAGCTACTGAATGTTCGTCTACAACTTGTAAGAACTCTCTAAGGCGGCTGACTTGTCTCGCGACATTCAATCTCACGCTAACGGTGTTATAAAAGCATTTATACAGCTATTATACAACGTAATGAATTTAGTAGCGCAGGTTAATCCACTCTTATTATGTCGTAAACATGAATTTATGATTTTCTACACAGCAGCGCGGACAGGGCTGGAAAATTTAACATAAAAATACTTATAACGCTTAAGCATTATCTTACAAAAATAAAAATATGGAAATGAATAAGAAAACAAAAATTGCAACGATATAGATTATGAACCCTGCAGATTCTTTCACAATTTGACGATGTGACATCGATAGTTAATAAACTATCGAGAAATAATACGTTAAATTGTAAATAGTTGCTTACAGTTCACACATTTTCGTCAGTTTATAACATCGCGAGACAGATTATAAACTAACGGTTCCGGCCGTTAGACACCCAGATGTTCACAATCTTATGGTGACAGATATAAAAGCACTTCAAGTGAAGTTACTAAAAGGCTTAAAAACAATGATAGAGTTTGGTTTTCAGTAGTGAAAGATTTTCGAACTATTTCAACTACCTTAAGTATTTATGTTGTCTAGACTAGACATGAAAATAGTCTTAGCTTGTTTCATAGAACTAATTTAAAATTTCTACTTTATTCCAGACAGTACAGCTAAGATAAGTAGAAAACACGTAAAGAGTTAGCTTCGAGTTGCAGACGCCCTGGATCTAGGGGTTTGCAATTCAGGCTCCGCAAACAGCTATTCTTGCTGTGAACATATCGATATTTTCGCTATATCGATATATAGCGGGAACACTGGCAATGCTGGAAGTACTGAGAACGAACGTATCCTTGCGAAATGAGCCTTTTGTTCTGCGGGCTCATTGTGTGCGGAGGAACAGCTTTTGTCGTCGCTCGGTGGCTGGCTCGTTCGTAATTTACATGTACCTAAAAGTACCTATGTTCGACGCTGATATTGGGCAAAGCTCATTTCTATACTTAGCTTGGATGAATTAAAGGTTACATTATCTAAATTGTACATTTCAAAATTGAATGATTGTAGTGATTTTGTGGAATACCTCAAAATTCTCAATTTCGAAAGACATCCCAAGTCAGTGAAAATGTTTTACAATATATTTCATACTATACGTTTTAACCACGCTTTATGTATAGTATAAGCCTTCTTTTATTATAATATGTCTTGTTATGTTCCTGTTGTTTCTCTATTTGTGTATATAAAGAATATTGCATTGTATAAGCATTCTTATATGGAAGTATCAGAACTAAGAAATTGATATTGGCATTCATTATACTATACATGCACTCGTATTTAGGGGGGAGGGACAAGACTGTGTTATCGATAATTCAAACTTCTCAGATATTATCGTCAATTCTCCGTCTCATCCCTTTTGGTAAACACACCTTCAATTCCATACAGGAACATGGCACGGTCCGTTGCCCCAGTTGTGTTATGTGCTAGGAAAGGGAAAGTCATGCAACCGTTGCTATCATTCTGTTGATATACTGAGTTATTCACATTTTCTTCGCTCAGAGGTACTTATTATTCTCCCATTACAAGATGAAATATAAATAATTTGAATATGGACGATATGGAAGATATGGACTGCGGCTGGCATGCTTTTTACCATAAAAAGTATCCTATGTGCTAATCTAGAGTGCAAATTATCTCCATTCAGTAGTTTAGGCGTGAAAACAATACAAACCATATAATCAAATCAAATCAACGGCCCGTTACAGTCCACTGGCTGGACTATGAGCCTCCTCCACTTAAGTGGAGGGTTTTGCCATAATCTCCACGCTTGGCAGGCGGGTTGGAGATCGCAGATTAAAAGGTTACTGTATCAGAGAGCGCTGCTGCCCGTAACCTGTTCAATGTGTAGTCCCTAAGTCGCCTCTTACGACACCCACGGGAAGAGTAGGGGTTGGTGACAAATGTATTCTACTCTGCCGTCACCACACGGCATAGTTTCATAGTTTCTATAGACTAGTTCTCTATTGGTCTGCCAGCTAGATGGAATTCGGAGCTCCTGCACGTAATGACTGCCTTCCGACTGCCGTAACCTAGAGGGTAAATCAGAATGAGACAGCTACACTACTTCTTACTCGAATATATTACTGGCTTTTAGTGCGTTCTACAATATACGACCTACCTAAGATGTGAGGAACCATTTTCAGATTTTTTACATTAAATAAAATATTATTGGATTTCCTTGTTTTTTTATCTGTTTCTGCTTCGTCTATTCATCAGCTTTGTATATACTTTTTTCAGAAAAAACTAAAATAATGTATTACTAATATGTTCTTCGATATTTTAGGATATAGGTACTTTTATAAAGAAGAATACTTTATTGAACAATTAAACTTACACAGGACTAAATTTTTTAAGGCTAATCACGGCTTTTACCACTATTATTTACTTTTTTAAAAACTTTATCTACTTATAACTTATAGGTTGTTGGCTTCGATGTTGGGCCTTACGATGAAAAAGAAAAAAACAGTACTTGTGTATTTTCAAAGAACATTATAAATATTTTTCTTCAATTCCATAATTGAGATAATATTTAGCCAACAGGACTTGTGTATTATCAAAGAACATTATAAATATTTTCTCCAATTCCATAATTGAGACAATATTTAGCCAACAGGACTTGTGTATTATCAAAGAACATTATAAATATTTTCTCCAATTCCATAATTGAGATAATATTTAGCCAACAGGACTTGTGTATTATCAAAGAACATTATAAATATTTTCTCCAATTCCATAATTGAAATAATATTTAGCCAGACGCTTTAAATATTTGTTTCATACAAATCTGTTACTTTGTAGACAACAGTATCCAATAAGGATAATCGGCGTCAGCTCGTCTCCATTTCAAAGTGGATTTCTACCTCACAATTTCGCATTGTGCTCCAGGCTTCTGAAATTTCCCGTTTGGTCCTTTGATGTCCTTTTCGTCTTTGATTGCAACAGTCTTTTCAGTTTAAGAACATGTCAGTTTTTACCACTCTGCATTGAGGCACAAAATCCGAAAAAAAACTTGATTAGTTAACTCCTATCAGCTGATGTAACTCCCTATCCTCCCTACTGAGAGGTTGAGGTTGAAACCTTCCGTGAATTACATAACTTTGATTCTTACGCAGGTATTTGCATTTTTTAATGATTTTTAACTGTATAGATCATCGAATAAATAATGTTTTGGAATTTTAAAAAAAGAATGGCATTTTAGGGTTATTATCTACTTTTTGTTTTTAATATCTGAGTAAATCCACCATCGTTAGCAAGATAAAACGTAAGCTGTGGCGCATGTATGCCCGTCTACACGAGCGAACTCGTGTGTGAACTCTAATACACGAGTCAAGCCAGTGCAGTTGACGGTGACAAGTGAGCGGGGGAATATGAGATGTGACTAAGGACTTGTTCACTCAAGTAATTCGCTACATAATTCATTTCAGCAAGCAGAAGTTCATAGTTTAGTGTTCACTTTGTAAATGCTCGGAAAATAACAAACTTCGTAACGAGATCAAAATGTGAAATTTATTAAGTTGTATACTGTTACATATTAAAGAATATGAAAGTTTTTGAAGAATTATAAAATGAAGTAGTGCGCTGGCAATGGTAACATGGTCCGAAAAAAACAGAGCGTTAAACCGAAATCATTCGTTTTTATGGGCGTATTCTATGTGGTAATGGTGAATTTCGGATGGGGCTATTCAGTACAAGTTCCATATATAGCGCATGTTGTCGTAAATCACCTCACGAGCTTAGCTAGCTTATTGCAGTTTGTAGTTCGTGTCCAAATAGAAGCACAGATTATCTTAAGTGGGCCATGACGCGACTGCCGTTCCTCCGCAAAATTGGCTGTCCTGGCTCTGTGAATACCGTCCGCTTTTGCCGACTTCATGTTTTAACTATTTTCAAAAAATACCATCGGCGCTGAAAATCTTACTTTATCTACTCAATTTTGTGTATATTTACCTGAAATTCCCAGCATTATGTATACGCGAAGTTGTCGCTTTTTTCAAGTATTCCTACTAATCTATCCCGACTGATAGCGATAGTTGGAATCATACGAGTAGATGGTTGGAACTTTCTTCCAGACTTCATATAATATATTATCTCAATCGACGAGATATAGGAATATTTAGATCTCAATACAAATTGTGTTCAATATAAGAATCTTTGAGTTGAGAATTTTACTTTACCTGAGTGGGTAGAAAAGGGTGATAAATCATAACCACAGCTAATCTCTGTCATATCGAGACAGCTGATTTGTCATATCCTTACTGCAATAGACGCAACTTCCTTCATCGTGTGGGTTGTAAGGTCGAGTTCGTCATATACGACATTGGTAGCGATTCACACAGTCACGCTCTAATCCTTAATTTAAGTTCGTCAGTCCTTGGGACAGGAGATGGGCATTCTAATATTTTTTAGGATGCTTATATATTTTATTATTACAGTAGAACGTGTCCGTTTAATAAATGTCAATCCCTTGAGCCAGGAAGCTGCCAGCCCTGCGATCGCCAGTGGTTTCGATGAGACGCGCCGAAAGGTTGTTGATAAGTTTTTTTTTTAATATTAGAGCTGTCAAACATGAATTTGAATCTTATGGACGCGTCGATTGCACAATTTTAGGGCGCACATAAAACATCCGACTTAAAAAAGTCTTAATCTGACAGCTATGCTCTTATTTTAGGTTATCATTCATTCAAAATAATACCATTCGTACACCTGAATTCATCACCTCTCCTTCATTGGTCATAAAAACGAAAAGGATAGCTGGATTTTAAAATTTGAATTAGAGTATGACTTCACGAATGGGGGCCATTTTGTATTTAATAATAATCCTTATTTTCTACTGAGACCTAAGTGGCCTTCATCTTTCCCTTACCCATATTCAGTCTATATCTAGCCGATTAAATGGATTCAAATAATTATTCTAATATAAAAAAAACATGCTGTCATAGATTTTGATCCATATCATTTACACATTATTGAGTAAAATTCAATCTAGTTCAGTGGTAAAGTTCATAATAAAACATCCAGGGAATACTAGATGTAAAGGCTTTTATGTTTTAAAATTCATGAATTATTCATGGCTTTGCCAATATTTCGAAAACATTTTATGATTTAGACACGACTTGAAAAATAAAATTTATTTCATAAAACGAATGCGACCAACATGACCAGGACAATAACTCGTTAAAAAAGGGAGCAGGGGTCTCCAATTCGAAAAAAAAAAGATATGAAACGAGTCGGCTGCCTGTGGCTATATTTCAAACTCTGAAATGGTTTTCAAGGTTCTGTACTTCTTTAGTAGGGCTTCAAATAGAACCTTAAAGGTTCTTTAATCGTATTTTTTTTATTTGAGGTATAAACAATAATTAATACTTACTTTTTCGGTATTTGTGTAAGTTCTTTAAGAGTTAGATTTGCATTTACATATCGGTGTCACAAGGTCGATTGATATTTGATTTAACAGGTCTTTCAGAGGTTGCTGTGACAAAGAATACTGCCTGAAAACTGATAATCAAGACCCTGACGATTTAAACGATTCATAATTCAGTTTGGGTTTTCTGGAAGCTTAGCAACGCACGGGCCCAACACTTGATTAAATGCGTGTTTAAGAGGTGCTAACAGACGCATAGGTTTGTAAACGACGTCGATATATCAGGATTAACCGTAACTTAACCGTCCATTAGTAAACGATAGAGTAATAGTCTGGCGTATATAAAAAAATACATATAGACAATTCCGACTTTCATCAACTATGATCAAATTGTTTTTTTACCTTCTGCCAAAGCATCAATATTCAATTTATTGAATTTCAACTTTATCTGAGCTTTAATCAAAATTCAAGAAAGTTAGAAAAGTTTTAAATTAATGTTTGAAGGGTCTATGCTAAAATAAAGTCCTTTTGAGTTGACTGCTCTTTGAGCACATTCAAATATAATTATTTTTCATGTAAAAGTTGGTACATTTTTTAAATATTTGCACAAAATTCTTTCTAGCTTGAAATTTCTTATACTCATTTCGTGTTTCAGTTGGTGATGGAAGCACTTAAGGTACTTGTTGAATATACTGTTCTTAATGCTGAGATATCTACCTCTCATTCTCACAATATACCTGCTATATTTCCTTCTCTTTCTGCCTCACTGGTAATGACGAACTCATGTTTTCTATTTCTTCGTAGTCTATTTACAGTATGCGCACCAGCTATGTTGGTTTGCTCGACAGTGTCTCGGGACCTTAATTTCCTTTTTCTGCATCCACGTTTCCAACTTAATGAGATCGGTTTCGTTTCATTAGTAATTAATTTCTTATTAGAAACGTTGCCCTGAAGAGGGTGCGCGACATTCTCGGAAGCAAATTGGCTGGCTTTGGAGGATTCAGGTCATGTCTGCCATTTTTCAGCAGAGTAAAATTGTTATATTGGCCAACTTTAAAAAAATACATTAACAAAACTTCATCAAAATACGAGCTATTAAATATTAAATGATTTAATAAAAATATGTCGTCATTCATAAAGTAATGTTTAAGATAACGAAGTTTGTCTTGGAAAAACCATTATAAAGTAACTACAAGTATCTTATTTCTTTTCTTTAAGAAATTTTTATGAGAGTGGTGTGTGCGGGGCGCGGCGGTGGAAAAAATACGGAAAAAACTTTTGATTGATGACAAATTCGATCAAAAGTTTCATGAGTGTGTTGAACAGTCAGTTTTGTAGGTATGCATGAAATATGTAGGGAATAGCCGATTTATTTTGACATTTAAATTACATTTTTTTATGTGCGTTTCAAGAAGCTTTCACACGAAAATGGTCGTCAAACTGGACGTCAAAATGGACGGCTCCGTATCCCAGGTGGTAGTGTATCTGCCTCCGACGCACAGGGTCGCTGGTTCGAATCCCGCCCAGGGCAAACATTCGTGTGATGAGAACTTGTGTTTGCCTTGTGTCTGGATGTTGTTTATCTATATAAGCATGTATTTGTCTATTTATGTAATGTTTATCAGCTGTCTGATACCCATAGTACAAGCTCTGCTTAGTTTGGGATCAGATGGCCGTGTGTGAAGATGTCCCCACATATTTATTTATTTTATTTAAACTTAAGACATTTTCCTGTGCTATTTGCATGCCAATGAATCGTGTCTTATCGTAGTTCTCCGGCCTCGCACTGTAAATAATATGCTTTCCGACAAGGTCATTTTGAAGAAAGAGTGCCAATAGGGGATCGGACTACTTTTTTTATTTTATAAATCCAAACTTCTTAGTTTCTGCTATCGAACACTAAAATTATCTTTAAAATTAACCGAGTTATAAAGGTTTGAAATTCAAGATTAGACAGAGAGGCACATACCCACTTGTGACGTCATTTGTTAGTAACGCCATATAATCTCCATACAAAAAATCGTTTTTGAAAGAGACACTCATATTGTAACTTTAAAAAATCACTGTAAATTCGTTTTTCAACCGATTATGTTTTTTTCTTCGCGAATCGTCTGCTACTATTCTATATTTTAAAAATAATTAATAAAATATAGTAAATTCATAAAATATGGTGAACAGTTTGATCTCCTATTGCTTTGGTTTAAACAGCCAATCAGATTCCATTGGTCTTTGCCCAAACGAGTCTATTTCCATTCAAACTTTTCCACCCGATTCTCAGTAATAAAAGTACCTATATATTCGTACACTCTTCACAAAACAACCATTTATTTACTCCGACATTACTGAATGACTTCTTTCCTTAATTTTCCTCCAGACGTGATTTATCAGGACAGGATTATGGCACCGGTGGATTTGGTTACTGCGGTAGCTCGGTTGAATTATTGCTCTCTCTTTTAGACAGTATTGCCAGATTAGACAATTTAGCTTTTTTTGGCCTATCTAAAAATAAACTGAATTTTCCCTGATATGTTTTTGTTATCAGCTCATATTTTTATTTCCTTATTATTTTATGCTTCATGCATGTTCGTATCTCCAACTGACTGAAATTTTAGCAATTTGACGCTTGGATAACTTTCGGTTTATACTGTTCAGAATAAATTACAGTCAATCTTTGTGACTCACCCAAAGATTTTTAGAGATTTATGAATATCTGGTTCTGGCAACACTGCATCCAGATACTCGTAGCCGACTCGTCTGGATGGTTGGATTAGACAGCGCTGCGACTCTGACCACTATTTCATTTTTGGCCACCTGCACTAGAGTAGTTATGCCAAGTTTTACGAATAGTAGGATTTAGTTTGATTTAAGAGTTCAGTGATTCTATTCGAATTTCTTAAAGTTTTGAACCTTTAAAATATTTTTAGGTTCAAAGATTTTTTATAGAATGACTTAAGTAGATAAATCAATCAATACTCGAATCATTATTATAAAGAATTGTATGGGGTTGAGACAGCAATAATAAAACAACGTTAGGCTTTATTTTCACAGAAAAAGGAAGCATGATTTTCAATATTAATGCAATTAATGAATACACTACACTATAATCATCATCAACAGCTCATATACGTCCCCACCGAGAGGCTCGAGCCTACCCTGAATTAGGGCGATTAGGCCTTAGTCGCGCTGGCCCAGTGCGGGTTGGTTGATTTCACACTTAAACTTTTAATTTCTTCGCAAGAGTATACCTATAGGTTTCATCACGATGTTTTCCTTCACCGTAAAAGCGTCGAATAAACGTACATATTATGAATTCGAATTTCGAAAACACATCGGTATGTGGTTGGGATAAAACCCGAGTCTCCAGGACGGAAGACAGCGGCCCTAGCCACTAGACCACTGACGCTCTACACTACACTATAATACCAAACCAAAATTATTAATTTTAGGTTAAAATGATGATACTTTCAAATGAATTGACTTCAATTATTAATTTTGTATGGCGGTACCTATCCATCAATTCGAAAATATGCGGACGTCATCCCGTTGCCTGTGTAATTACTAGCTAGTAACTATGAACACAGTCTGTTACAAATTGTGTAAATGCTCTCGCAATTTTACGCATGAAATTCTAATTTTGAATATCTAGTTGGAATATGCAGCGTCAGAAGCATTCAATTTGTGACTCGTGCTGTTAATTAGCATCAATAACCGTGTGTGCATTACACATTAATTACATAACGTTACACCTATTTTATGAGGTGTATACCGGACCACACTACTCTTAATATGTGCTTGATTCCGTTATAATAATAATCACACTGATATTATAAATGAGAAAGTATATTATATGGTTTGCCGCCGTGTGGTGACGGCAGAGTAGAATACATTTGCCACCAACCCCTACTCTTCCCGTGGGTGTCGTAAGAGGCGACTTAGGGACTACAAATTGAACAGGGAACGGGCAGCAGCGCTCTCTGATACAGTAACCTTTTAATCTGCGATCTCCAACCCGCCTGCCAAGCGTGGAGATTATGGCAAAACCCTCCACTTAAGTGGAGGAGGCTCATAGTCCAGCAGTGGACTGTAACGGGCCGTTGATTTGATTTGATTATATGGTTTGTATTGTTTTCACGCCTAAACTACTGAATAGAGATAATTTGCACTCTAGATTAGCACATAGGATACTTTTTATGGTAAAAAGCATGCCAGCCGCAGTCCATATCTTCATATTCATTCATATATTTTTATTCATTTATCAATTCGAATTTGGCATAAGTACGAGTATCTTTCAAAATTTACGTTCTTTAGCAGACTTAATTTGTTTTATATTTTTTAATTGTACTGTCCAAGTACAAATAAATCATGTCCATCTTTACATAGACTTAGACAGAAAAATCGACGTACGTCAAAGTTTTATCGTTTATCAGGTTTCTTCTCGTATCTTTCGTATTGTAATTGAGTCCAGAAACAATAGAAAAATCGTTGTCCGTTATTCAAGCTCGATTTCATTTGATATCATAGGTACATCGTGATAGTTTCCAAAATTTAATACAGTTCCGATGGGTCCTGAATTCCTGACCTATATTGCGAGTTAGTCTTTGCGGTCCTGACTTTCAGGGTTCGTGGCTCGCAAATATAGGGATAATTACTTTCTGCGGCTTTTGAATTAAACCCTACTGGGCGTATTTGAGGCCTTTATGGAAGTTGTGTAAAATTATTCTAACACATTTTTCAATTGACCAAATTCCATATTCAAATACGCACTGGTTTTCTTTGTTGCACTAAAATCCTTACTAATATTATAAACGCGAAAGTTTGTAAGTGCATATGGATGTATGGATGGACGGATGGATGTTTGTTACTCTTTTACGCTAAAACTACTGAACGGATTGAGATGTAATTGGGAATGGAGATAGTTTGTACCCCGGATTAACACATAGGATCCTTTACAGGAAAGTCTTACTCCCACGAGAAAATCTTACACAACGCGAAAGTAGCCACGGGCAGATCGCTAGTTTTAAACAAAGTTGCTTAAATTACAATTGTGTAGAAGGTCTAATCCGACTCAGATTACGTCAGTCTTGAACCTTCACTGTTGCTTAAGGTTCTAGTATTCGATAAATTTCCAGAAATTTCATTTGGTTTCAGTCTAATCTCCTTACCTTTCCCGGGTAAAACTTGTTGTGACGTTCATCGAAACTCAGGAATTTCCAGAGGTCTTCCAGAGGACGTTTATAAAAAACATTGAAATCCTTTTTAAAAAACAGACATTCTTTGGTAATTAGGTATATTAAAATATTGTGCATTTTCACTTTAGAAGCCAGTCTTGGTCTTAATAAGAAAAACCGTTTTCAAAACAGATCCAATCTTGACTAGAGTTCGATTACTGAAAGCACCAGTTAGGAGACAGAACTTTCTAGACATTTTATGATCACCTTTGTCTTTTTCACGTTTTAAAGATAGAATCCCTCAGGATGACTTTGACACTTTAGAAGAAAGTCAAGTTTAAAAATGTGTCGAAGTCATCCTGAGGGGATAGAACACGTACTTTCTCAATCTAGTCCAAGTACCTAAGAACTGATTTATCAGGGTTGTATGATTAAAAACGTACGTACTATGCGCTACTCCCCCATCGCATTACAGTTGGTACATTCTCTCTCTCTCTCTCTTAATTTAAAAGATGTGCTCTTGTCGGTGGAGTATTCGCCAATCATCTCTTTTCTCTGCTAGTAGGTATATTATATCGGAGTATTTCTGTCAAATTAATCAACTGCTGTTACATAATCCCACACTAGATCTAGTTGTTGTTAAAACTTGTCAGTAGTAATTCCAATCCCGTCCTTCATTTGCTCCTACCATCCTCAAGGGTTATCCTTGTTTCAAAACAGGCTCATATTTCACCCAAGTCTAACACGTTAATTGCTGACGCTACGACACGTGGCAACTGTAGCTCAACAAATACTTAACTCGGAGAGAAAAATTATCAAGTGGTCAAGTGTTTCCCCATAGACAGTCTTTTTCTTCATCTTCGGGTTGAAGTCGAAAACCGCCCTTACCAACAATCTTGTATATGGCAAAGCACCTAAAACTGCACTATATTAAAGAAATATTGCTGCCAAGAAATATTAAAGAATTGCAATCTAAACTTTTTGCAACCAAATTAAAAAAATTGTTATTATCACAAGCTTTTTATTCCATGGCAGAGTTATTTGACTAAAAGCAACATGTTGGACACTTGAATTGACTTGTACAATTATTGATTTATGTTTATACCTATAGATATTTGCATGCCAAAATTTGGTTAAATGTGTTTACTTGTGTTTATCTAACATCTTGCCTGCGTGCACCACCACATTTTAAGCAAATAAAAATATTCTTATTCTTAATCATTATTGTCAGTGTTATAGATCCGTCATGGCCGGGACTCAAGGCTTGAAGCGTCTCCGTTTCAGCTTGGCCAAAATTGCTTTTGTATGTCCATTTATTCTCATCTACAGGTCGCGTTTTTCAACGATAAATATATTAAAGATTTTTTTGTCGAGTCAGTTTTGAAAATGACAGAGTTATGAGGGTTGAAAATGTAAAATAAAATCATAAGTCAGACATTTCGAAAAAAAGAAAATATACTCACTAGTAGTATAGAATAATCATGATTCAGTCTGCAGGATTTAACCCTGGAACCTCCGTAAAGAGATTCAAACGCTCGACTGCTCGGCTACGGGCCATGGAGGCTGTTTGACCGGGCAGCACAATTAAGATGTTTTCTTTCTATTTTTGTGAGGCAGATTAATGTTACTTAAGTTATGGATATGAAGGGTGATTGTTTGGGTATTGAAAGTGTTAAGTGTTATGTGCAAAATTTTGGTATATACGGCTTATCGAGCTTACATTCTGAATCTTCAATATATAGGTAGGTATAGGTTCCGCTCACTATACCTATATATAGGTTGTTTGAATATATTTGTTTGTGCTTTATTAAAACTAACTGGATGTGATGTTGTTGTATATTTTATGGTGTTTCTTGTCCTTAAAATCGTACCACCACAATACAGTACAATACAAATATACTTACAAACAAACAAAACAAACCACCACGTTACAAATGTCATTTTAATGCTTTATTCTCGTCATTAATACAGATTTAACTACCCCTTTCATACCACCGTTTTTCTTTCTTTAAGAAGATGAAAAATAATTAAAGCAGGTTGCAGACAGCTGGCAGCTGATAAAAATGATTATTCTGTGTAAATCTTGCCTATACAGGCAACTTGCTTATAAAATTATGCTTGAACAACTTTTGTTAACCTCAAATAACTAAACAATGTCAAAGATACTTGAATATTAATGAGTAGAAGTAGGGGTTATAGAGGACAGACTGTCCAAAGTTTGTTTTATGCTGTTAGTATGATTTATTACAAGTTTATAAATAACACACCCCAGCTTTAAATAATTAGATTTGGTTTGAAATAAAACAACAGTTATTTTATAGCCTTCAGATAATAATAGAAATTCCATGTAAGTGATTTTTTTAATATTAAGTGTTTCAGCTCTTAATTACTGATATTTATTTATTTATTTATATATTGACTAGCTACTTCAACAAATGTTGCCTTGACGTATTTCAAATGGTCAAATGAAAAATAACTTTAAATGGCCACGAGGAAATAATTTTCTGTAAAAGTAACGGAAGTCTTTAAATCAACAACCAATTGAAAGCTACCAGAGATTTTGTTCTGATTCAGCATCCGTTTCGATTTAGGAAAATACCGCTCCTGAAAAATCCAAGTCATTTTCTAAAGTGAGTGATATATTGGTGCTATATTTCGTCTCCAAATATTTTTCTTCCATAGAAAACATTTTAATATGCCTTTCATTATCATAAACAGTTCATATACGTCCCCAGCCCCACCAAGGGGCTCGAGCACCACACCGTTATAGAAGTACGTTATTTGTAGCTGTTTACCTACGTTTCACATTTTTTTAACTTTAAAAAAGAAGTAGGTATGTCAAATCAATACTTGAAGTGAAGTAATTTTAAATTATTATTGACATACCATAATGATATCATAAATAATATTGGTAATGTTGCCAAAGAGACCATCAAAGCAGAATATGATGCAGTCAGCATCGAACTTGCCATAAAGATGGTGAACAGAAAGAAATTTTCATTTGATATTCCATTTTTACGACCAAATTCGTCGCTATCCTGCAAATGTTGCTCTTTCGGTACCGTCCTGCTGGTAGTGATGATAAAGTACGTTAAATATTAACCTACTTACTAATTTTATCATTGAGGTTGAAATGTTAGAAAGCATTAAAATACCTAACCGTCATATTCTATTAAAAACACGAAGAAATTTGTTTTTCAATTTCATTTTATTTATTTATTGCATTCCAGTAGAGAGGTAGAGAAGATGTTATAAAAGGTAGATAGGAGGTACATACATCGTGGACCCTGTTGGGCACAGCAATTTAAAATAGGATAGAGGAGGACGCTTCTTACTATAGGTGCAAAAGTGTTTATTAGTTAAATTTTATTTATTAAATATCAATATTCTTGTTTCCCCAGTTTTTATAATTCGATTTGCGTATTTGGGATTTTTTGTATAAAAATATTACCTTCTAAATATGCTATAGGTAAGATCGTTTCCTCATGAAATTACAATGCAAAGACATCTTGCACGCTTTTTTAATTCGATTACTGGAAACTCTTTGAAAGTTTTATTGCATTATTACATCACAAAATCCACACTATTATTGCGAAAGCAATCCTTTTGAATGTAGGGAGGGTAAAATGGCGAAAATGGCGCTTTAATCGCTATGT
Source organism: Carpatolechia fugitivella (assembly GCA_951230895.1). Taxonomy (NCBI): domain Eukaryota; kingdom Metazoa; phylum Arthropoda; class Insecta; order Lepidoptera; family Gelechiidae; genus Carpatolechia; species Carpatolechia fugitivella. The sequence goes on from OX579656.1 coordinate 11,113,175, forward strand.
ATTTAGCATCCCAAGAATAATAAAACGATCTTACATGCCCTTTTTATTATTTGTGTTTTCGCTGAGTCTGATCCGGTATTCCGTTTTGTAATGAATATTGAAACCCTACTATAGGAAAACGCTTGTCAATTAAGGTTTCGTAAAACATTTTGAAGCAAAAGTAATAAAACTTAAATAGTAGGTAAATCTGCAACGTTTACCAGGGACGACGTAATGAAAAATAAACTTTCTTTCCGATTGATTTTGCAAAAGTAAATCCGGCTACCACAGGACTCGTGCCATGAAAAGGTGTTCCATCAAAGTATCGGCAATGTTAAGTGGAGGTGACGCTTTATAATTCAATTCATTGTCTCTAATACCCAATCACGGAAGACCCCATTAGGCTTTTGAACATGAGACGAGCCAGTGACGCATCAAGAAGCATTTGAATTTACCATTAAAAAAAAAACTTTAAATTATAATAAAATATTTTTTTTTTATTCAAAACTTTTTTATGCCATCACCATTAAAGATGATCAAGTAATTTTGTATTTAGTATTTTAAATTCTGTATTTGAGAGTTATGTATAAAATTTTATTTTATATGGATTCCATACTTAAAGGCAAAGCAGATAAAACATCGTCTGCCAAGCGCATTAAACTACTGCTTTATATTGCTTATTCCGGCACTGGGGATTGTCCGTTGTTTTATTTATGAATAGCTTAGAGTGGTTAAGACCCGGACGATCGGCCCTAAAATTGAATTATTTCCACATCGCCTACCCCCTTTTGGTGCTCGCTGGACGTTAACAGTGTGAAAATGGTTCCACGAAACAGCACCACTGCTACTGAAAATAAATTGTTATGTCAACATCTACGAAAAGCATCTAAGAGAATCTTGGTAATATGTCTTACAAAAATACCGTATTTAAACCCGCGAAAGTAAAAATATTTGGCAAGAAGTTCGAAAATTCGTATATTTGAGCAATACTTTGTCGCTTTAACTTAGAGCTTACTCTTGGCCTTGGGTAACATAGTAACATAATACATGAGTTGACGAATAGGATGCAAAATATGTCGGACACCAGACACCACATATAAATATTTTACTTTTCACAGCTGACGGCGTGACACGATAAATCGACGTCAACCTAGCGTAGCTGATAGCAAAATATGCAGGCACCAATGTGACACTATCTACTACAGAAATATATTTTAAACGAAAAATTTTCACCTGTCACAAACGATTTCGCTTCTGAACTGTCGCTTTACTTTCAGCTGTAATACCAATTTTCAAGGTAAAGTGTAACACGAACGCTAAGCTTTAACTGTCATGGCAGGATCGCAATCCGGTTACCTTTACCTGTTTTCTTTTGAACACCATTTTTGCTGCTATCCTTGTATGCTTCGTCCATTAGTCTTGTTAGCTTGTTTTATCAGCTTGTATCTGATTTATGATTGATCTTCTAAGATAAATCATTCTTGTACAACTTTGTTGGCTAGTAGCAAAAATTTTTGGCGTGCCGAATTATGTCTCAGATTTATTAAATCTCAGAAAGCGTCGTGTCGTGTCACAAGTCGTTATATTGTTCATTATTTTTCTCCACTTGAAGCCCATTCAACTGTCAGGTAATTTTTCATGTTGTTTAGTCAACGGAACAGCAGCTGTTTCCTTGTCTTTCTCACTGCGCACTTTTTTATGTTCAAAATTCAGCATTGAGTAAAAGCGCTATTTTGCTGAAATTGTCTTCAAATTGCCGAGTTCTCTACCTATTTTAAAATATACGCTGTAAATTATTTGCGAAATACTATGTAAGTCTTTAAAGTACAGTTTCTTTAATACCTGATAAAATAAGTGATTTAACAAAAATTATGGTAAGGCTTAACTTTAATTTCATAAAAGAACTTGTTAAAACAGTTAAAATAAATTCATACACCTATGGTTAAAATTATCGAAATCGTGCTGTCGAAATCTGGCAAAGCGAACTAATTTCGTTCGAAAATGAGCGAATCTTTGAAACAAATATCGTATTTTACATATTCGAAGGGAAATTATGTTTGCTAAGTATGAGATTGGAATGGAACGAAGCAAATAACGTTCTGAAAACAGTCTAGATCTGAGTAAATTTAACTTTTCATACATTCGAAATTGTATCGTGAGTCGTGCTCAATATCGTGTGCAAGCAAATGTTTAGAACGAATAACAACATTTTTTAAACGAAAAATACTTTTTATTAAGAGATATCTAATTCTATATCCAGAAAAATTCGAGGTCCTTTCGACAACTTATGAAATTGGGTAGAGAGCGATGACTCAGGGCAGTGAACACCCGCTAGCTTTTCTTAGCTTTTTAAAATAAATATTTTGGTAAATGCTTCAAAGCTTCGTATTTTTTAAGTCGTCATTCGATGTTGTATTTATAAAACAGTTGCATACGCAGTTGGGTGTGTTTTTACCCGACTACGGCGTAGCAAAAAGGTTATTTGTGTAACCAACAGTTGATTTAGTTCTCGATATTGATTTTATATTTTGTAAGTTTCTTTTAACAATCCATCTATAGGTATATTAAAATGAATCCCTATTTGCCTAGGTCACGGCATCACGTGTGAACGGCTGGATAACTCTTTTTTTGTTGTCCTTGTTACTATCAGGAGAAGGTTGTAGAAAATGAATGGCCACATTAACTTTTCTAATGTAACCTACCTAAGCAACATAACTGTCAGTCGTTTGACATTCAACATTCGTAGTTAAGACAGTACAACGTCTGTCGAATCAGCTAATTAATAAAAGACAAACAAAACATTTTAATTATATCTGTCTTTTCAATCATCGAATTCATTAAGAAACAAATTTTTCTACGCCTTTTTTGGTTTAATTAAAAATTGTTTACTTTACCTTAGAATTTCAATTTAGCAAGTCCCAAATAAATGTTGTTATATAATTTCCATCCTTGTTCAGACAGAATTAAAAGTTACAACGGAAGGGTTCTGTGAATATCGTCAAACAATTTTCGGATTATGAAAGTAGGAACTAGTTGTGGCGAGACCGCACTCGCATGCGAAGTTTTCGGCGACCCATTTCGCATTAATAATCAAATTTTTGGCGGCTCTGACGGCTACCCGTAGATAGATGATATCCTTACCTCTTTTGTTTACTTCACTTTCTACCACACGATGGAAACGTTGAATTTTTACATGCAAGTGGAACAAACAAACATTCACATAAACAAACATTATTCTTTCCGTTTGCTTATTAGTGAGATAGTACAATAATCTGTAGGACTTCCTTTTTCTCTAATATGGAAATTTCCTTTTCAGTGGGGAAATAATATTAGCTGATAACGATAAACAACGATTAATGGTTTAGACTCCTTTATGTGCGTAAAGTTTTCATTACCTTAATCAAAAACATCACTTACTACATGAAAACTACAAATTCTATAAATTTTTAGTGCAAATACGTTCTAGTTCCAATATGAATCAATATTAAAATTTTCCACGGTTTGTCCATTGGCAATCAACCTATTTGTCCCGATTCATTGATACCTTTCAAACCTTAGTCTTACAATTGTGACTTGTTAAAAGCTTTATCTACCATCCGTCTTTTCACTTGTCTTCGTCAATGAGAAGCTCCAGAAAATATTCGTATCGTTGCGCCCAGCCTGTAGCTGCGGTGTGTGAATGAAGGCGCGGGGGCGTTTGGTCCGCGCAGCCTCCGAAACGCCCGGCCCGTTAGTAGACGCCGCGGCGAGCGCCGAGATCCACGCCTCGCTCGCTCCTTACCTCTCCCAGTGATAATACCTAGTGTCTAACTAACCTCGTAAGTAATCGAAGAAAGCATCAGTGTAACATCACGGAAGACCTTTTCAAAAACAACCACCATTGATCATTTTATAGATTTTTATTGTTAGAGATTGTAGCGGAGATATTCAACTGTTGTCACTCTAATCTGTCTGTCACCTGTATCGTCTGGAGGTCGTGGATAAGCGCCCTCGTTGGTCTGTTTGCGCGCCAATCACGTGTCTTCAGCTATTATGAGCAAGGTCCACTTTATATGTAAATGTTACATGCTTTATTTCGATCTTACACTTGAGGGTCATAATCATGCATAATAGATTTATTTACTCCATGCCACTGTCGATTATTGTATCATTATCATAGACAACGTTTGTTAAACGGCTATTAGAGTTCGTGGAACAAAAATACAAATCTCGCACATTGTTCCATTTTCCTCTTGGCGCGTAGTAACAAAGCCTCCAAATTATTCGCTTTGTTTTCCCGTCACCGTTTTAATAGACATTCACACTATTTGTTGAACCATTACCTAGAGATATATTGTTTTAGTAACAAATTGAAGCCAAAATTTATTAGGAATGTCTATACGATAAACCTGCCAGTTGACAAACCAGACTGCTTGCTATCCTCTTTGTAGAATGTCGCCTATGTATCGAATTCTCTCTAAGTATTTAGACTATCAGCGTAATCCCCCATAGCTCTTCGCTTCTAGTTCAGTTTAAATAGATCTAGGTAAGATTAGGTTCGACTCAATTCAAAACTTGAACAAAAACAGTTTCTTAACTTCTTGGAGGATAATTGTTTATACTTTAGATGGTAAACATTAAAATTATGTCTCTTTTAACGAGTTTCTTATCGTCATCATCTTTCACATCAACTAAAAATGTAAAATTATATAATCTTTACCATACCTATTTATTACTTTGACAAATTGAACATTTCGTATGAGCTCCATAGAAAATTTAATTATGAAATTGACCACCCCCTGGATTTCGACTTTACTTAATTTGACTCGAAAATGTATAATCTCATTACCTTACCCTCTTCATGGGAGATTTTGCTGATACGTTTTCGAGGCGTATTCAATCTAATTCCGACTCTTGCAGATATCTGCATATCAATACTAAGTGAGTTTGCGCTTACCTATTTTTAACCTTTTCCTATCAGTATTGACAGCTGATACCTGCTTTTTTTTTCGTTTTGAGTTTACGGATCCTCACAGTACTAATAAAATAGGACACCAGATCTGGGATACCCGATTATGTTAAGCCCTTTCTCTGGGTCTTGGCCTTATTGTGTTTCAAGAGAGATTATCTTCTTTCTTTCTTTCAATAGTATCATAATTTCTAACCTGTCTTGCTTATGTAGTTTTGGTTCCTAAAGTATGTTTTTAAAAGTGTATGTAAGGTATTTTATTCAAGTTTCGTTACTACTTGGATCAACAACCCTTAAAAAATTAAAACATAAAAATATTTTAATGTAATCTTTTTCATATTTGACACTATAAGAAGTCCTGTCCCGTCGATAATATCTTGATTTGTTGTGTGATTTTTGTAAGGTATTATCTCACATTGCCGTTGCGTGACCATAATTAGGGAACATGCAAATTTATTTTTTAATTCATTAATCGAAATATTTCAAGTTCCAGATAAACACAAAAAAAACTTTGAAATATCTCGCTCAGAAACAAAGTTATAAGGCTTAAAAGTTGATGGTTACACAGAGAGGTCCGAAGTGACATGTGACGTGCGGGCCATACTTCCGCGGGTCAGATATGTTTGTTTAATTAATAATGGTTTTTCGATCAATTTCGATTATGTTTTGACTGTCAGTATTCTATTTTTTTATACTTTCAGATGAACTATGAATAAAACTAATATTTTCTTTATGCATATTCCCTATTAAATCTGACCGACCTATTACCGAATATTTGACTTGTTTTTATACTCAACTTATGTAGAATGTAATTTTTCACATGGCTAACTGTTAAGAAATTATAAATAGGTAGTCTTTAATTTTCCTTGAACCTTTAAATCTTAAGACACATTTCTTTGTAAAGAAAAATCAATCTTTCTTTTCGAAAATAGCTCTTAAATTTGAGAGAGAGAGAGAGAGAGTCTAAAATATAAAATATTCCGTTGGCATAAGAATATCAAATCGTTCTATTAGATATCACAGAGAATATGAATCTCATAGTATTATTGATAGTAAACTTGAATTTCGTATGACTTGAACTTTGAATACCGTTCGTACCGAATGCTACAAACAATCGATCGGTAAGCGTTTAAGAAATTGAAACGGATTTAATTTGCGCGAAAGACTCCGTCGAGGGATTGTACTGGCTTAGTTTGTGATCTGAAGATAGTCTGCGATCAAAGTTTATATTTTTTTTTCTACCAAAAACTTTGCATACCTAAAGAGATTTTAATATGGAGTAAAATCCTCAACTTCATTTTGATTAAATCGATTTGAAATCAACTGCTAATTTAACTCCATTTACGGATCTTTACCATCAACCACACCCATTTCTGGAACCTTCTATTACTTATCTTTTCTGAAGGCCATTTAACTGCCTCCCAAGTCCGTTTCGTCTATTATCGTCTCTGCGTCTAAAGTTACTTTGTGAATTATAGTACTCTGTGCTTTGTGATTTTCCTCTTGACAAGTAGCGTTCTTACAAACCATAATTATTCACATGTTATTGTTTGCTATTTTACTTTATGTTCGGTTTAGGCTTTTATCAAATGTTGATTTAGGTTGACGTCATATTATGTAGCCTGGCTTTGATGAAATAGCTTGTTTTGTTATAATTTTAAATGGCTTTTCGTATAATAATCCACCTTTTGTATCTCTTTGTGTGTGAAATTATTGTCAGTTGTATATTCTAGTTATGAAATATCTCCAGATATTTTTCTACTCTACTATGACTGTATCTTTTTGTCTAAGTTGTCCTAGATTTAATTTGGAAGCTTCACTCTGTTTCTTTTTAGAAGATAATTCCTATTTTTCTTTAATAATTTTTGTGTTATTTGATTCCTGTCGTTTTATTTGATAGGTTGTAATGTCCATTGTTCTTTCTTGTGTTGCTAAATAGCTGCTTTCAATCTTCGCGTCACAGTCCTTATTGTGAGCAGTAAATCCCTAATGTAGCGAGCTTGTGAAACCATTATTATCTTCATTTGCCGCAACGCTGTGTGGTGGTGTGGAAACATTTACCTACCACGACCATGACCTATTTCTCACAGAGGTGAAGTGACATCCCCTTTCAATACAACCTTCGGATAATGCGTCTTTTACGTGTGATAGTGAAATAAAAGTTTTACCGACCGTGTACAGCTAGTAAAGGTGTTTTATTAGGGCTTATGGCATTAAGGTCCTATTTTGCTGGATTTGGTGCACTGATTTTAAGGTTTATGTTGTTTGTTTAGCTGAATCTTCGAACCTAAGAATGTGGGGTATTTTAAAAGTGGATATTATAGGTATATAACAGAAAGCTAAAAACATATTTCAGAGTACCTAGTGGAAAATAAATGAAACTGAACCCAAGAAACATAAAATTCAAGTCAAAATATTAAATATATTTTTTTGTCTTCATGCTGTCAGCTAAGACACGAGCAGACATTTGTAAAAAGTTCCCTACTTCTTTTACGATATTTTGATTAATATTATAATGGCTTGAATGAAAAAAAAAAATGATTGTGCTGTTGGTATTTTTTTATTTACAATTAACAAGACCTACAGTTAACCTACTAAATGGTATTTTTCTTCTTTCGAGTCGATGGCTCGTCAAAGATTTTATACCTTATTTGCCCAGTATGCCGCCACCCCGATTGCTCCATTTGAGGCCTCCATGAGCTCCTCCAGGGAGCACGAGTCAGGACAAGCAGGACACGATAAAAGGTGGGCCATTGTCTGCGGTGTCGCGTCACACTCGCACCGAAGGTCCGGCCCGTCTAAAAATCCCCACCTGAGACGGTTTTCTTTATTCCGACCGACCTGGGTACGGAGTCTATTCAAAGACTTTCAAAGAGTTCTTGGAAGTTCACACCCAGTGGGGAGACTTTCCGAGAGCGGGACGAATGGAGAAGACAGCGAAGTTTGCGCCAGCCAGAGGTCACATCTGGCTTGAGAGGCCTGGCCATGAATCGGGGCATCGTACATTTGTAAAAATTTTTGCGGCTTTTCAGCCTTTGTGGCACAGGAGAATAATTGTGCATAGGGTGCAGTTGGTCCGATTCAAGTTTGGCTCTCTCTATAGCACATGCTACGCTCCTGCGAATATCTGGAGGCGCAATACCGGCCAGCGGATATAGTATTTGTAAATGGTATTGAAATAGATACATTTTCTTTTTTGTATGACTTTTGATGACCCACGTTATTAAAATGAATAAAACTGTGAGATTGGATTATGTTAAAAAACCTTAAGTTAACGTTATATATTCGTCAGCCAATTACATTATTTCCTGCCCTGCCGCAGAGATCAATCCAATAGAACAAGTGTGTGACATAGTTACACGAGCGACCCATTATGAAATTGGCATCCTGACAACGCAACTTCCTAAATGAAATCCTGGACTGGGAAGGTAGAACAAATAAGGGATAAACAAAACCTCGCCCGCATTGTTTTCTGTTTCGTGACCGAGAAGTAGGTTCTTATCGTGTATTATGTTCCATTAGGGGTTGTCGACTACACCCGTAGCCAGCCTTTGGTGTGGTTTTGAGTGATGTGAAAAGTGATGCTCTGGTCAGGAATTTAAGGTTGATCTGCAGTTTATGTCTGGCATCCAGATTTATCGTTTCTGTAGTCGCTTCATTTCGCTAATATTGTAACTGTCTAAAATGAACAGAACATGTTCATAATTGAACAAAAATAGTTAAGTTGTGACCATTAGAAGTTACACAATGTTAATGGCGGTTTCTTTTCCAAAAGCACTGGATAAGAAAAGCTATTATCAACAGAGTGAAATTCTTTCCGCGGAAAACGGCACTAGTGATTTGTAAGGCTCAAGATCGCGCGCCGTAGAGTGTGAGGTTTCATTATTTAAAAGACATCAGGAGCACGTATCAAGGCTTTACGATGCAGAGGCACGGAGCGTCCCCTTGATTTATTTTCATTATCGTGTTCAGCTGTTCCGCTAGCGATATTTTTCACGCAGATTGGGGTAGAGGGCCGTGCCTAAAATTAATAAAGCGATGTACTAACCGGTGCGGGTAAAAAATGTATGCGAAGGAAAGTTCCATCCCAATATTCATCAACTGCTGAAATTTTGAGGATTGCGTAGCTATGTAAACTTGGTCGCCCAGGGAGTTTTCTGCTAGCGTTGACCCTCTTCAAATGTTATACAAAAAGCGAAGGAAATAATTTTAGCAGTGATTTTCTCGTTGAAGGTTAAATTCTAAAGTAAGCAAAGTCTCCTTCATTTTAATCAACGTCACAAATTACAATTTTCCCTTGGCGGAAGTAGTCATGGCTTTAAAATTAGATTTTGCCTGTTTCCTTAATTCTTAATTAAACCTTGATCTTAGCCAATGATTCCGTTATTTATATTACACCTCGATGATACTTGATCGACTTTTTCCGTTACCCGTTTATGGTCACAAGGGAATTCGGTAACGGATGGCTGTCAGTGGTTGATACAAAGGTCGGCTGCAGAGATATCTCATTGTATGACACATGGCTCCCGACCCACTAACCCAGTTTTTGGACTGCAGACGAGCTTCAGTATACCTCACTATTTGTTTCGCGTTCTGGCAGTGATTCCTGGCCAACTTATCCATATTCATGTTGTTATGCAACCTCCGAGCCAACCCGATTTTTTCTCGGAAAACAAGTAAAAATTTATTTTTCTATTCTTAATAATAACGATAGAGTCTGCCTTTTGACGGATTTTCAGTTTGGTGATGTGTCTAAAGTTATGAAACAAGAGTCTTATTATCACACAGAATTTAATATTTGTTTAGAGTATTGAGTAGTGCTGTCAGTAGTACTTATTGGGTTGGATTTTTTGAAACGTTTATCTTTTTTACTTGGCTGTTAGAGGAAATCGTCGTTATTTTTTTAAATTTACAAAGCGTCTTACTGCGTTAAGGTAAAGTACAAGTACCATGGCATTTGGTTTTGAAAGCATGTAAATAATGATTCCACTAGTAACGTTGTAAATGTAAGTCTTTAGGGAAATCAACAATAACAGAAATGATTCTCCGAATTTCGTTCCCTCCTGGCTCCCACGGTCTTTGTGAAAACGGATTCTCGATATAGCAGATAATTTAATATATATATATATATATATATATATTTGCTGTTTTATCCACAACCAACACAAAGGACGCTTTGCGAATTTCATTGTCTACATATTTTGTTGACGTACCTACTAGCGTTCCAAAATAAAAAATATTTTATTCGAATTAAGATTTTTACAAATAATTTTTCGACGTCAAAGCTATCATGGATGTTTTCAGCAAACAAGTCTTCTGAGGGAAGTAAATTGTAGCTTCCGCCAAGAAATTAATCAGAAATTTGTGTTGGGTAGATACAAGTCCCGACGCGGCAACTAAGGGAAATAGTCTTGGTTTGGTTAAGCCACAATAGACTGATCAACCGTTTACGCGAGAAGTGGGGCAAGTAATAAAATAAAACAAGATTAGATACTTTTTCATCCTTATGAATCTTATAAGAAGAAAAACTAACAATGACAAAATTCATAACAAGAATTCCTGACATTTAAGCCCAAAATTGGTCTTAAACAAACATTTATTACCGATGTTTTGGAAGCCGACGACGTTGTCATTTGCGGGCCTCATAAAAGGGAGCATGAAGATAATAAAGAGAGAAAAAACTGCTTCCATTTCCCCCGTTGCCCCCAAGGTTCTCTTTAATTGTCGTTCAGCAATCGACATTTGCGAGGCAGTGAAATTTAATGAGCTACATTCAGGTCAAGGCTTTAGCACTCCAAGGGCTTCAATGTTGTTTTTGACCAGTGACAAAACTAGGCGTAGAGGCAAACGGGTACGTTTGTTTTGGCCTCAAGAATGGTTGGATAATTTGAAAATTAAACATTTATTAAATCTGTGCGATCAAATAGAAGATAGGGTTAATGGGTCGGTTTTGTACCTACGTATTGGTTAGAATACTCGAACGACGAAACCGCAGAAATAGGTTTAAAATTCTCCTTTGCCAATTAAAAACGTGCTCGGCCAGCGAATTCTTTCACAGGTGCACGACTTGAATATTTTATGCCTGCAGTCTCTCGGGAAATTACTGCCGGTGCAGTGCTTCATTGTGCTAAGATTTTCACTGCGCTCGTTAAAATTTTGAGGATTTGATTTTACGGTACAGGTGCGATTGCAAATTGCATTCAGCGCAACGTTCATTATTCCTAACATAATTTATGACTTCTCTACCTTGTTTGTCAACGATTTGTTACCTCCATTGTTTTAATTTTATTGCTAACTTTATAGCATTAACAATTTATAATGATTACAATGTTGCTTCTTTAAGTGCAGTAAGGACTATTTTGATCCAATTTTATTTGTTACACTTCCTTGTTAATATTCTCGAATTGATTAAGTTCATTATATCACACCATTGAAGCACAAACGCTTCAGAGTTCAGAATCTTATATGATATTCATGTTTATTAATTGCAATGTTGAGATTGTCGGTGTCTGTTCATGATTGCTAAAAGCTAACTAACCATAGTTAGCTCTTAGTGGTGTGCCTTTTGACTAGTGAAGTGCCTCAGGCCTCGTTATTCGGTACCCTATTATTCCACTATCTTACTTTCAGCGTACGTGAGCCCTTTATTTATTGACGTAACCCAATGTAAGAACGGTTTTTGTGCGTGATGTACGTGCCGCGCAATCTTCTACAACGCTGTATTCCTGATTGTTATTGTTTTCTTCATGCTATGATTCTGGACGCGTCTAGGTTTCTCCATGCTATATGCAAATTGCACCCTAGTTCCCAGTCTGGACAATGCTTCACATTTGTATCATGCATGCGTCGTTCTATCTTTAGTTATGTAGTGTTTTATTCGCCAAATGTGCCCTCTTTGCGTCGCGGTAGCTTGGGACGAACTTCGCAACTTTTTTTGTATCGACCCGACTTGTTGACTTTTTAATGACACATCTTTGAACTTTCCTCTTCGCTACCGAGGTTTCAATGAAAATTTCGCATCTACTTTATCGGCGTCATTATTCTCCGAGATAAAATCTTTGAACACAGTGGTCGTTTGTGGGGCTCTTTGCAGTTTCAAAACTCTGCTGTAAATTGCAAAAAGCTAATAACGATTGGAGCCAAAGATTACGAAACGCTTTCCTATTGTTCAGTGTCAAACCAGTAAGATTTTGCGTTACGAGCGTAATCTAGTATAAGACTCGGTGCTAAAAGTTTCAGCACTAAGCAGAGCTTAATACTACTGGATTTCTAAGCCAATGCGCAGGGTTGTTCTCATTCTGGCGTTTTGTTTTATGATTCTCCTTGATTTTAAATAAGTCTTAATCCACGGGCTTTTATTTCTTCTTAAGCCTTAGAGACGTGATAAGATTTCAAATCCTTTTAAGGCTTTCATCAAATTCAGTTAATTGAATAAGCTTGTTAAGTAACTTGCTTTATGAGGTCTCACCGCTTTTGTGGGGTATGTTAGGTATTGAATTTGTGCAATTTGCAGTTTAGAACTAGTGCTATTCAAACATTAAAGATCGAATCCGAATGCGGTCTCGGTGGTGATTCCGTGGAGAACTTCAGGCTTGCTTGGTGTTTGCTTCTGAATTGGTACGAGTCGGTCCTACGACGAACTTTAACCATTCGGATTGAGAATATTATACGGAATGCCGCTGTTGTCTCCTTCATGCTATTTGCAATCTGCATAGTTGTAGCCTTTGTGCCTTGAACTGTTTAAGCGGATAGATATATCTTAAATTTCTACGGCGCCAGCATTTTCGGCTTTATTGTCGTGTAAACAAAGTTTTTTATCTACTTATCCACTTAATCGAAGTTGTTTTGCTATTCACTTACTCAATTTGCTAGTATAATAATTTCATTTCTGTGAATTCATGGTTGTTTCTGAAGAGGTCTAATCGTCATTTCATTACTTAAGCAGTGAGAATTACTAGCTTAGTTTTTTTTAGTAAATAACACTTTTTTTAATAGGTTCCCGCCTTCCCGCAAGTGGTACATTTATCTCATCAAGGAACCTTCTACAACCGATTCAATTTTAAGTGATGGAGTCTAGTGAGTGGTTCAGTGAATTGCGTTGTGACAGGACTCAGTTCGGATATTAATTTATTCAAGTGATCGGAAAGATTCAATCTTAATAGTGGATGGGTAACAGTATTTGCAATTGGCTCGAATGATAGGATGCGCGGGGTGTCGTCCGCTCGGCGGAGACGCTACTGGTAAAGGTGCGGGAGCTCTGGAAGGGTGTCGGGCCGCGAGCGCGACGATTGGTGCCCGCACGAGGCGCGGCGGCATGCGCTGACGTGCGGCCGGCGCTGCGCGTGCTGTGGCGCGCCGCGATGCCCGCAGCAAGGACCTGACATGGAGGAGGGCGGCTACTGGCGGCCGTCCTGCTCGACGCTCTCGCTGCACCAAGCAGAGCACCATGGCAGCACGACGCACCTGTGCGCGCGCCACGCGCAGCCTTCGCGCCTGCCGCCGGCGCCGCACCGCCACCAGCCGCCGCCCGCGCCGCACGCCGCCCACACGCACCTCGCGCATGCGCACGGCCACGCTCACACCCACCATCTGCAGCATGCGCAACACGCCTCGTGTCCCGTGCACAGCCCGTTCCGGCAGCCTACGCCAGAATATTGTGCGGCACACTCACAGGTACGTTTTTATAAGTTCTCACGCTAAGATAACCTAATGTTTGAGGTTTATCTCTAACACGTCTTTTGAGAGTTAAACGACATATTTTCTTTCTACATACACTAACAGTCGGCCAAGAAAGTGGTCTACCATTTTTTTTATTACATTCCTAGATAACGAAAATTTCAATAAGGTCTTTAATCGGTATCTGACAGATGGATCTGCAATAACCTCTGTTATTCTACGAATTCAAATGACCCTAAGGTTGAATTAGGGTGGTATACCAATTTTTTGGTCGCCTATACTTTTATTTATTACCACCGTATTGTATCTAAATTTTTACATGAAAAACTTTGAAACATCTTGAGAATTAGTGGGATATTCGACCGTAGGAGTGGTCTTTCCATTTCGAATCCAAACATTTGAAGTAGGGTAGGTATAAACACGATTAGACGTTGGCCTAAAATTCAGGTAATTTGTTGACAAGCGCTAACGAGATGGCAACTTACTAACAAGGCTGGCTAATCAACTACGATCCAGGTGTACCTACAGAACATGAGCCGGAAAGTTTCGGAAACATTTCAGTATATTATAAGCAAGGATTTAGTAAATACTTTACCATGTCCTGCGTGCCCTGTCACCTGCACGCAGAAAGATTTGATGGACGCCACACAATCCGCCGTCCTAGTGGCCATATTCTGGGCTACAACAATATAAAGTTTTGACTTGCCATCGACTCGCTAAGAAGAAAAATATTTATATTTAGGGACTGAAATATAAAAAAAGTCTCCACTTCTAAATGATTAACGAGTGAGAACTTGCTTGTAAGTGAAACACTAACAAACTTAATAAATAATTCATAATTATTATCTTCTTGTATCGAAACACCTAATACGCGTAATTCCTATGAAGTCCACGTTTTACAAAGACGATGTGGTGCACATGTAACCGATATCCTGAGTCGAGTCACGAGACGGCGGCATCTGCACCTAATTTATTACAAACCCGAACTGCCGAACACATTTTCAATAACGATTTGCATCTCGAAGATATATCTTCATGGCATGCCAAGGAAAAAGCGCTTGAAAGCTCTCACGGGAAACATCAAGAGTAATAACATGGGTAGAATTTTGATTAAGCGTGCTGGTTATTTTTCTGAAACAATATATTTATAAAACTTTTTTAATTTAGATTCCTGAAGATTCCTAATTTGCAATTTGATATTAATAGAAACATTTCTTAAAAAGTTCTTTATTTAATACAATTTTGATTGTATTGATTGCTAATAAGATATCTGACACAAAGATTTCTTAAGCGCGTCAGCGAGCCTATCTATATCCTATATAATTTGACACATCAAGCAGTACCCGTACAAACCTCGACATTAATTCGGACAACTGAAAATTCACAGATACTGTTTTACCAATACTAAATAAATATTTCCTTATTTCGCTTCTGTTTCGAATTCTCATTAAATTGTTTTCTACCAAGATTTTCAGAACGATTTCATATTCATTATGTAACAAAAACAGACCACATTATACGGCACTTAGCCACAATGATAAGATGACTGCACCATCTGCCGTTGATTGATGACATCATAGCGAGATTGATGCTACGTCACTACCACAGGATGGATGTGACGTCATCTACCGCGGGAAACTCGAACTGTATTCATATTGTTAGGACTAAATTGATGCTGATACTGAATTTTATATATTTCCTACGCTGTAGAAGCTTAAACATTTTTTATGTAGTCATTTTCAATGAAATAAAAAAGTTTGTCAGATATAATCACTAGAATGGGGTATGACAAAAAGTCTACTCGTAGATTTGATTGATGACAATAATATGAAATATTTCCCTTTCCCATGTCAAGTCAAACGTGGTCAAACGTAAAGTTAGATTTGTTAATAAGATGACGTCACAAAGGTCAAATGGGTTATTAGGGTTTTTTGGATTTTTTAACATAATCTTTAACTTTTTCCGTTAAATGTACGTAAATAAGAATATATTATAGTGTAAAACCATAAAACCTCGAAATGATTTTCGTATTTCTTTATAGTCGACAAAATAACATACCCCATTATCAGGTTTCAACCATAAACGATGACGTCTCGACAAGCTTAGTAAGATAACTACGAGTACTTACAAAACAAAGTTACCTTTAAAACACGTAGGATTATATTTAATAATGTATCATAAACAAAAAAGGGATTTTTGAAATATACTTATAAATAAAGTACTTATAAACTTATTCGTATTCTTCATTTTGGAAATAGAGACGTGTGGTGAAATTCTAAAGATTTAAAAATGTCTTGTACGCTTATTCAAACGCACTGGTAATTTCAAAGCCTTATTCGAACGCAAAGAGCCAACCAGAACATTCCCCAGAATCGTTTTGAATTCATTCGGAAGGATATAAAGAGATATATATATAGATAAGCTGAATTAATTCGCTTTAACATTACCATGAATCCCTTTCTTTAAATTGCCTTTTTTGGAGATTTTTATCACAGAATTGAGGGACACATTCGACGTAGAGCAATTGAATGTGATTGAAAAATATATTAATACTTTTTGTTGGTTTTGTATTACCGTTGTACGCCTTTGAATTAATTTATTATATGTATCAAACAAATACCTATATAAATAAATAAATAAAATGTACAAAAAAGTTAAATGAAAATGCAACAAAGGGAATGTTAATTTAAGAGGAAAAGTCGCACCAATCATTAGATTGAAAATTGAATTACTTAAAGTTAAAACTTGTCCCATAGACAAAGCCTACCGTGGAGAAACAGTTATGTACAATTCTTGATAATTTGATTTCCATATATAATTATAATCTAAGATAGATATAATTATAGTAAGATTATAATCTTTCGATCTTGAGCTTAGGAATCTTTTGTGATCACGAGACGTAACATAAGTTGGCACAAACACGAACTAACCGAACTCTCCCCGCGGAAAGCAAAACGTAATTTAGATTCTGAAGGCGTAATAAAAAATCCCAACATGTTTTAAAAAAGGCGATGTTTCGCCAGCCTACAGAATAAAAGGAAGCCTGACCAAGCATGGGTAAATAAATAAAGCTATCTGAATTGAAAATCTATGGCAGCTGATGTAAATTTACGGCCATGTTCGGCCACGTGGGTAGTTGAATATTTAATGTACTACACTAGATGTTGCGTTCCGGGGGGAAATTAGGAATTCCTCACTGCAACAGCTTTCAAAATGACAATAATTATGTGAGCGTGAAACTTTCGACTTAACTAAATTACAAAAACCTACTTTAACTAGTCTAAACTAATAGATCCTATCCTCCTTTATGATTGAATTCGATAATTACAATTACAAACTATTTTATCGCTCCTAAACCCTAGAGATATCTCAGTAACTGTACTAAAATAATTCAATGTATATAATTCTATCATTTTGCTGAAGTCATCAACTTATTAAATACATGAATGAAGCAACGTCGGTAATAGTAACTTCAGTCTGGGATTATAATAACTATCCTAACAAGGTTATATAAGTAGAAGGGAAACGGATATATGGATAGAAATTATTATGATGGTGTAACTAACCCGACGTAAAACAAGGATCGACTTTCTTGCATGATAAAGGCACTCATAACTCATAATGAGGGTAGCCGAATAAAACTTAATTAAACAATAACTAGACCCTTTCTTGTGAGGGAGCGGAATACCGAAACGCTGAATTGCCGTTGTTGGCTAAAATATTAAATTGTTAATATACGAAGTGATGTAATTAGATGAATTTTTGATGCGGATGTGACCACACAATTTTAAAAACTTCAGGATAATTTCTTGTGGAGTTGCCTGAATTTGTCTGTTGTCCTTTGATCCAATCGCCAATTTTCTAAGTGGGTTTTCGGCAAAGAAATGTAGGTGTAACGATATCTAGTCCTGCCACAAATTTTGTCCCTACCATATGCCTATGTCAAAGTAAAACAAACAAATAGTAATAATATAGGTACTATAATATTAATTTTGTGACGATAATGTAACCATATTAATACTTTTAACCATTACTGAGTTATACTAGGAATATAGACACGTATCAGGAAGTAGATAAGTTCCAATATAAATGTACTCAGGAGATCTGTTAAACAATGATACCATATTTTGTCTGAGTTTCAGCTTTGGCTCTATGTTCAGAAACTTTCTTACTCTCAGGCAGTTCTGATTGCTCAATTTGTCTTGTCGATATGGGGTTGCCAAAAAGGTGTCGTATATTTCTGATCTCGGTATTCTGTCAACCCAAATGTAATCTTGATTTATTTAAAACAGTTATATTTTCTTTCTTTCTTTCTTCTTTCTTTCTTCTTTTTTTTCGGTATTGTATCGAAAGCCAACCTTATTCCTCAAGTTCCTGAATACGTCACTAATGAAGGTATAAATAAAAGGATTTCTTCAAAAGAACGGAAGACTGTTAAATATTAGGTATATTTTTTACCTTATTTGCATCAAAGTTATTTTTCCTTTGCACGCTAACATAGAGCACGGAAGATAAAACGACTTTCTTCCTCAAAAAACAAGCGAAGCGGCCCAAGTTTCGTTTCGTTACAGTAATTTTCGTTTTGGCTCCGCTTCGGCACCTTTCAGAGGCCGTCGCGGCTCTTAGCTAAGGACGAACACAAACAACAGTGTTCTGTTTCAAAACATAATTCTATTCTGTAAGATTCTAACGTCACGAAGTTTCCTATATTTTTTATTTGTCTGTATTAGGAGTACACGTATTTCATTTTGTGCGCGCGCATTTAAAAAAAACAGCAAATGTTTCAAATTCTTCAGGTACAATATAATCACTTTTTTTGCTTTATCCGAAAACAAACTATTATAGATTGAACTGACGTTGGCTGTGAATCTTGGAATAGTTTAGTGCCTGTCAATATTTTATTGTTTTAGAATTTCATCTGTTCATCCTTTTCACAAGACATCATGTAAGGCCACAACATTTGGTTGGCAAGTAATTCAATTTACCGCAAGTAACAATATAATACGCTTCTGATTGGTCGTTATCTATAGCGACGACGCCAGTGTTTGCCTCCGACACCGCATTTGGTTCAATATCAACGCATTTGTGTTTAGTTATCTCTCTCTATGCTCGACTTAATTCAAATAGCACCTAGAGACTGGTTAGCATGATTGAGTTGACGATTTCGATTCTCCATTCCATTTGAGATCGGTCCAAGCGAATTTTTAATTAATCTGCTGTAGTATTCTTAATAGGTAGCTAATAAATAAATAAACGTTCCTCGCACGTATGAAACAATTTGTATATTTTAATATATTTATTATATCATGGCATCTAAAATATCTAACGAACAAAAATACATTTGTATTCGCGCATTAGTATTTTTTTCAAACAAAACGTATTGATTTCTTACTAGCAACACTTACTAGTAAGTAAGTAAACCTGTCAGCAAAGTAAACGAAAAGTAGCATACTAACGCAAAAAAAAAATGATTTCCTCGAAAAAACGCGGGTTATACAAATAACCGTATTTTACGGTTACGTTGCTATATTCTTACGTGAGTAAAATATGTATCCTTTATGGCCCCCAACTCCTTTAAACAAACACGATCAATTCCTTATGACTGCTTACGAACTTTATCATTACTTGTGCGGTAAAGATGTACTCGCGCCGCGAAATATCTCAAACTGTTTACGACTTATAACTACTTACGACATGACATCAGAAATGGGATTTGTTTTATAAGGGAAAGTTTAATTTGTGTATTAAGTTATACCTATCATCGAGATGTGAGCTGTTTCTGTAATATACTCGAGGACGTTCGTTCTTTTTAACAAAATATTTATGTTTGTGAGCTCGTTACTGAAATAATTAACCTAAATTCTGGGCTAAATTTTTATTGCTTTCATATGCAAGCAAATTGTTGAGGTGCGTGGAAACCAGTCAGGTTTTCGCGATATTATTCAGCATCTAATGGCTATAAACACTCTTAACAATGCCGCTTAAGTTCACGCTGTTATTATTAATGGCCCGAGTATCATGCCCGAACAAACGTGCAGAGGTCAAATACTATTAGGAAAGGGTCGATAAATTAAGCCTCTAAAATAATAGACTTAAATCCTTCTATTCCTATGGTTCAACGTAGTTCGACCGCTAAAACGAAACTATTCCTGGTATCAATTTATGACAAAGATTCAATCTAAGGTTATAATAATTTGTTCATTTTTGATCGACAGTTGCTCTCACAAACCCTAGTGTTTGTGCAATAAAGCCGCCAAAGGCACTTTACAGTTGCTTCGTTTATAGGTGTAGTAAATATCTAATTTTCTAATCATAAGAGCGCTAGTACATAAACTAGATTTTCGTCTGTCAAGCCAATGTATCACTTGGACGGATATTTATCTTTCCGGAAAGAGGCGTGCCTTCATGTATGTATGTAACTCAATCTATCAAATTAATTAAGACGAACAGTCGGAAGCAACCACACAACTGACGGCGTACGGTATTGTGGTTGATATTGAACTAAATGCGGCTTAGGGGCACATATTGCACAGTTACTGGCGTAGAAGCAGGGTTGTGTTTCTTTACATGTATGAATCCAGTTTTTTAATCCGTTTTATTTTTTTAACTTCTTGCGGTACTTCTCCTACTGCAAGTTGGCTGTCAGCTCTGTTCGTTTGTTTTAATAAATACGAATGCATAAATACACACAATCAAGATTTCAAAACAAACAGAGTTCTAAACTTATGGGTTAACTACGCAGTTCATCATCATCATTATCCCCCATAGGTTTCCAACGAGAACGGTCCTACGCTATTTGCATCCACCGGCTACGCAGTTCAGAAAAACAATAACGTCATGATCAGTTAAGCTTACGTAAGGTACAAACACGTAATGATTTTCAATCGCATAACAATATAAGGTATAGGGGTGGGCCTATCTCTATGTCCCTATACTTAACTACACTTTCACACCATAATTTATGTGCTACGGCGTAGCAGACGTAGCTTATTGCTACGACGCCGTTCAAATTAGGAATTTCTCTTCTCTTCTGGATAACATTACAATTCTATATCACTCATTACGTCTTAAGTAACTGCGGTACTACGTGTTAACTTGCAAGTGTGCGTGTTTGAACAACATAAACTATTAGATACCGCCTAGGAACTTAAAGCCGCCGCCGCCTCGCAAATTACATCACGGGCCTTAACCATTACCACGGCTACCAATGTAATGTGCTCGCCGATTAATCAATAAGATAGAACGGTGATATTGGCAGCCCTCGCGCGGTTGCTAAGCAACGCACATGCCGAAAATAAATCGCCGAGGCTTCACACGTGCGAGTAGGCAAACCTATTGGCTTTGTAGTCCAGAAGTCGACCGCGGAATTACGTTGGGATAAAAATATTTATAAATAAAGCAGTCAGGTAAAAATAAATAGGGCTAAATTTTTAACCTAATAGAATATTTCTGTATTCTGGATTTCAGGATTACGTCGTTCTTATAAGATGAGGGTGAAAAGAATTAAGCTGCCTGCCTAGGTCTACGAGACCGAAGCGTATTCAAATTGTCCCGCTTCACATAACGTAATCACTAAATGTGTATAAAATCAGTGTTTATGTTGAAGACAATTATTCTCCGAAACAATAAAAACTAACTTTTAATTTTATTATTGAAGCGAACAAAATTAATATGCATTTTCAAGAATAAAAAGGTCCATGTAAAAATTACTTAGTCTTTTATGTTCTCTTTTATATGAATTAATAAACGGCTAATTGTATGAAATTACGTAGAAAGAGGCGAAGGTCGTCTACATAATCAGATTAATTTGTTTTTCGAAACGTGGTCTAGACTTCCAGACTTGCCGGAATTTATAGGTATAGAGGTATATATTTTTTAACAATTTTATATTCTTAAAATAACTAATTTTATAAATGAGTAACAAAATATAACTTTATTATTTGTGAATTTATAATGTATTGTTGACCATACATAATAAAGAATAAAGCTACAATATATTTTTTAAAGCATCGTTGTTAAGACTAAAAATAAATAAAAAAATACTAATAATTAAATAAAAATAACATTTTTGCGAAGTTTGATGAAAAAAAAAAAACTTTTCTGTATTCTAGTGAATTTTCTATATTTTAATGTTTACCAAATCAGTCGGTTGATAATATTTTCCAGCATCTTAAGGTGGTCTGGAAGAGATTGCTACCCTAGCAATCAGGTCGCCTGTTGACCTTCATGGTTTCAACTGTCTTGTTCTGTTTTTTTATAATATTTTTGGTGTCTCTAAAGTACCTATATTTTTATTGTATTGTAATATTGGCAGCGTGGATTTGAGGAACAATTTATTTATAGTTCTTGAGTAAACTTAGAGCAAAAGATTTAAATATGTAAAATGTTTCCCCATTCTGACTTGATATGCGTCATGCAAATGGGAAAGATTCCAAGAATTACTAGTCCATGCCTTAAATGCCGCTAAAATAAAAGTTACAAGTTGTAGTTCATACTAAGTAAATATTGAAAAATTATGTAAAAACTTGAAAATGTTTTGATCTTGGAGCTTGTCCAGGCCGAAATGACGCGCCCCACCACCGCATTTACACACACAATTCTGTTGTTTTAGGTTTTAGTTTTTCTGTTTGACCATAATGTAGACATACAGATCGTAGTTCACGTAACAGCCGACGCTACCATACAGATGAAGTGTCGTTGTTAATATTGCATTCGCACATCTAAAACAACTAAATAAGTAGTGGGGCGCGTCATTTCAAACTGGACAAGCTCTACCTATCTTTTTATATCTTTATATAATTGAATGTTATCTTTTACCTCATTCCACAAAGTGAACAACATTATATTTTTTAACCTTCTGTTATGTATGTAACACATATTATGTAATTGCCTAAAAACATCACGGATTTCAAGCCACCCTGGATGCATCTCTTGTAGTCAGCATGTCGCTGGATACTTTAAAACTGAGATCGTCTCTATCCTGTAACAATAGGGGCGATATTAATAATGTATCCAGCTGATTGTGCCGGCTCTTGTACGTCATAGCTTATGGTGAACGTATTTTTTATTGATTTTATATCCTCGATACTTCCGAAAGAAAATTCAGTTTTATTTCACGCAATTCCATAGCTTTCAGTCATGCACATACTGAATGTAATTACGGTTCCACTGGCTGCCAATTTAATATCAGCAGTCACGAGTCATCTAAAATTCACGCAATAAAACTGACGCATCAATATTGGGTAGTGATGCGCTAAGGTTTAGACATTTCGGATATTTTCATCATATACCAATAAAAAAATAAAACAGTACTAAACACGAGAAAAAGAAAAACCCGGAAAGTGTTTGACTTTTCAAACATAAGATTCAATTAATGTTATGTTTCGTGTTTAATTTTATAATTACTCGTTTAGGAGAATAGTTATAAATATTAACTTCGTTTCTATAATACATTAGCTACTTAGGTATATTATCTATGTGCAATTAGCTCTTGCACAGTAATAATTAAGCTGCTGTGAATAACACTTATTTAAAAGCACAAAATCCCCAGTTAGATGCCACATTGAATTTGCTCAATAAAAGCTGAGCAAAATGCAAATGCAATGCGGAATCACATCGAATAAGTCAACATTAGAAGTTATTTTTATTTGGATATTGTTGTGAGCACAACACTAGTAGCATTTGATTGATTCCGATTTCGCGTTTGATTGCGTTCTTTGTTGTGTAGGCGCCTTCTTGTTTAAAATGAAAATTTGGTGGTTTGTGTTTGCTTTGTCAGTTCTTGTCTGGACGGAGGCTGCTTACGTGCCCTTCAGATATTTACATGATTACGTTAAAGATGGACGTAAGTAATATTTATTTTAGAGAGCGAAGTTCATTTTAAACCAAGTTTCTAGATATATTATTTCATTTCCGATCTTGATAAAGCAAGCGAGTACCACAACTTTACACCAAGAAAGATATATTAATATTATCCTAGTCTTGTATAGTAGGATATTGTACTGAAAGTTTCTCAGTTCGCTTGGCACAGACTTTGCACTGTTTTCATAAACATACAGAATTGTGGTTCCTTGAGAACAGTATAAATAAATTCTCGTATTCGTGCAGGCTCTTAGTTATCTTAAACTTAGTTTTCTTGTGTAGTTTTGCTAGGTATGTTTGTTCGAAATAAGAAATTAGTTTTCTAAATACTTCATTCTATTCAAGGCTCTCAACATTAATATTTTAAAATTACTTTGTTTCATTCGTCACATTTTCTTATTGTTAAACACTCTTTCGTCTGTCGTACATATCTAATTCCATAGAGTTTCGTGATTTCATTTAAAATATTTGTTATACCTCTCAACTCTCGTTAGTATTTAATTTCTTATTTAAACAAAACATCAATTAAATTTTAAGGGAACAACAGAAGTATTACAGATCTATGACATAAAAATTACAGATCATTAAAAAAAACATAATATTACAGGTCCAAATGATGGTCCATTTCCTACCAGCCTAGGCAACGCACCGTACTACTGCTATCAAGTGCCTAACAAAGGACCATGTGGAGGTGTCTACATGGTGTGGTTCTTCGACGTAGTCACCAGAAAATGCCAGAGAATGGTTTATTCAGGATGTGGTGGAAATGAGAACCGATTTGAATCAGCCTCTGACTGTAATCACCATTGTGGCAGGAAGAGGGGGATTTAATAAAGTAATTTGATTTCCGTGTTTTTATTATCAACTTTCAATGTAAAACTTTCGTAACACTCCTAAGAGAAAATATAAGCTGATAATAACGTATTTTTATATCTTCTACTCTTATGCCTCTAAATACGGACATGCTACGGGTTGAGAATAAAATTTAAGCTTGCATTGTGTCTACAGCTTTATTTTCTAAGGAAAGTACTTCTAGGTAAAATGCGTTTAAAATTTAGAAAGTATTTGCGGTTTCTTTCGGTTTTTCGCTCATAACTTAGATTTATAGAGAAAATACAAAATCATATATTTATCCAATTTCATAAATCTCAGATTCTTTCTTGGCGTCACGTCTTACATGTCACGCGGTCGCAAAGGATCATGGTGGACCCTTCTCATGCTGGCAAGAGGCGTCACGTACAATGCACAAGTGACTTATATAAGAATGACTCGCAAATCTTCCCATGATAAGTGATATGATTACATTTTCCTCATTACTATTATTTTCATAGGAACCTACATAAACAAAGACAAGTAGGTATTTATTCAAGAATATTATCTTAAACCAGACCAGCTGAACTAGTTTATAAGAATTAAGTTTTTAGGTAGAATCCTTCATCAACAGCTCATATACGTCCCCACCGAGGGGCTCGAGCCTACCCTGCATTAGGCCGATTAGGCCTTAGTCGACCACGCTGGCCCAGTGCGGGTTGGTCGACTTCAAACACAACCTTTGAATTTCTTCGCAGGAGTGTACAGGTTTCCTCACGATGTTTTCCTTCACCGTAAGAGCGTCGAATAAACGTACATATGAATTTGAAATTCGAAAACACATTGGTACGTGGTGGGGATCGAACCCGCGTCTCCCGGAGCGGCCCTAGTCACTAGACCACCGACGCTCTTAGAATCGTTAGTTAGAAGGTAGAATCCTTAATATCTATAAAATATCGACAGTGAACTAACACCGCTACTCTATGTTCATAATCTTTTCATATGGCAGCATAGATTACGTCAAACCTTTGAAACGCCAAAGAAGGAAACGTTTAATAATAGGGAGTTAGAATTGCGTATCGCTCAGTACCTTCAACTGTCAACTCGTTTCTCCGAATTCAAATCTGACTCCCGATGATGGACCTAAAATTATATCTGTGTTAATAGAAAGTCAGAAAGGGTCGTTCCATCCACTCAAGCGTGTCGACTGATAAATTAGGAACATTAATTTCCATTGTTATAATAAAAGGCACATCGAGCAAAGATCCAGTGAACTCACCTGGGAACGGGAAATGGCTCCCGGTATTTATTTGGTTTGTATTGTTTCGTCTTTTCCGTTTCCAATACAATAAAATATCAAGGATGCTTTGCTTTTCACTGCTTTCATACAAAAATAATTTGTAAAAGTTATCATTAACTTCATTTTTACTGAAGAAATGGCAACATGACAAATAGCTCTATCTTTCCAAAAAGGTCAACAATAAAAATAAGATTTCCTCTTTTGTGAATCGATCATCTCTACGCATGCTTCCAAGTTTTTGTATCTTCCTTGGTATAAACTCTCTTGAGAATAAATATCGACAAATAACTATCCATCATAGCTGTCGTTAAAAAACTATATCTGGCATTATTATACCTAGAGGAAATAAATCTTCAGTCATTCGTGTCTTATTGCCGAAGGGATTTTTTTAATAATCATACTAAAATCTGACATAGTCCCTAAAATGCCTACGGTTCGTTTTTCATGTTAGCCGTAGAACACCAAGTTTCAAATTTGTCGCATGATTCATGGTAACATCTTCTAAATTCCTGAGAGGGTCTCGTTAGTTATGGGAGGGAGTATTATAAGTGAGACTTACAGCCAGCTTGACTAGCCCTATTGTTAGTTTTTTAATTAGCAGAAAAGCCTCTTATCCAGCCTCAACTGTTTCACACTGTTTGTGATTTTAGGGATGGCTAACAGATTAACTTCCTGTATAAATCACGAACGGGCCGTTGATGATGATGATGATAAATCACGAAAATAACTTCATTTTCGTGACGTGTACGTATATAGCTTGCTTGATAACTAAAAATTGATTTTATCCCTAGAGATAAGTTAGTGGCGAACATTTAAAAAAATTCTTTTCACATATTCCAATAGAAAAAAAGAAAGAAAGAAAAAAATTCCCACTCGAGTTTTGTTTATTAGTTTCCAATTTATCCATTAACGCACGGCACAAAATACAAAACAGCAAAGAGCAACAGACGATATTTCATTTGCAGCACCTAATTGGTTAGGTTGTGCGGATTTCACGACGATTTATTACTTTGGTTCCGCATCCGGAACCGCTCTCTGCGGGCAATTGCGGAAGTTAGTCTTTTATATTCCATGCCTTTATTAGTTTCAGCATTAACGAAAAAATAAAATGATGGACAGGACATTTAGTTTATGGAAAGTTTATCTAACCGGAAACAGCAGTTTCGTGACGTTAAAATTACAATGCTACTCTCGTAATCTGTTTCTTCTATCTTTCTATCTTGGAACCGGCTTGACAAGCAACTGCAAAATATCATCCTTTAGTTTTTTTTTTCTCTTTTCCGCCAGTGATATTATTCATATTATTGTCATTGAACTTGAACACAAAGAGTCCGTTGCAATCACTCAGCGAATCTCAGTGAGCTTGAAGTGCCCACCACAAAAAAAAACTAACTCTTCTCTTTAGGTACAATACAACATGGTTTTCACCAAAAATATGTGTACGGTCAACTAAGGGGCCGTGTATAAATTCTGTTGTTGGCAGTATTCCAGAGTGAAGGCAGCTTTTCGACTAAGCCATCTCCCCGGCCTCGCCTATCATCTGATGTTCGCCGTCCGTTCTTATTGAGCTCTGCAAGGCACGCCTGAAGTGGGTCAAGGCTGAGGATTTTCCTGTCATAACAAGCCTTGTATGTAGTGGCAATTTGTTGGCATCAGCTATCTTAGTTACGTCGTTGTTTGATCTTCCATTACTTTTTTGTCCCTATAAGTATCGGTTCTGTAATCGGTCCATAATAAATTACAGTATAAAAATGTTGCTTCCAGTACTAGGCTTCTCTTGTACCATGAATTGTACTCACAATTCACATATCAGAACGTAACGATTCAAACGAAAACATCGATGAGTTCTTTTTTTCGGCAGCAGCGTTCTGATTTTTCTTTATCAAACTCGTAGCGTTTATTAATAAGACGTCAAATAAGGTACAACAGGGAAGAGGCATGTGCGACCTTAGTAAGATTGAAGTCGACGTGCTTGATGACGGTCCCTTCTGTGTTGTAAGAAAACAAATATTTTCTTAAACCTCTGCTAGTAAAGACATTTTGCCTTTAGATACCAAAATCTCGCATGCGGCTCTGAATTTGCTTCTTTTTTCCCTTTTTGAACAAACTAATTGTGGAGTATAGCAACAGAGTACTGCAGGAGGTAATGTGTCAAGCTCAACTTCTATAGACTTGCTTATAGCTCTGCTCGTATTATAAAACACTTGCTTGTTGGCGATTCGTATAACAAGTAAGTTTGCATCTGCACGACTCTGAAATTATGAGTAGTCACCAGCCAGCCCTCTCCCTAAGTAAATAAATCACGACTTTCCTTTGTTGTAACGTCCAACAAAGGCCAAATTTGTACGCCCAACTCATTTTAATATGATTCCCAGCTAAATTAGCATATGTAGAAGAATTTTAGTCTCGCCATTTTTCAGAATGGTAAAATAAAACGCCCGCAAAAATGTTGAATAAACACTAAGCAATAATTTAGCAAACCTTTTGTTGCGGTGAAACCATGCGTTGCATACTCGGCTTCAGTATGAGTAAATAAAAATTTGTTTGCTCTCGAATCATCAATTTTTATGTGCACTTTTATTGGGAGCTTAATAATTACATCGTTTTATTTCGTTTTTATAATTTAAGTTAGGATTACTTATAGTATACCAATGTTATGTTACATTTCTATAAAATCATAAATTATTCAATAGATAAAAAAAATTGTTACAGTCAACTAAAGTAATATCCAGACTTTTTGTAATATACTAAGGTACAATGTTACTCTTACAGTTCTACTCGACGAATATAATGTGCTGTGTACTCATTCGTCGTCCTTAAAATTTAAACTCTTAACAAATTCGATCCTTTCTAGAATCCTCTATTAAAACCCGATTATCTAAATTCAAAATCTCGATGACTGCGCAATTTTGGCTTCCGGCAGACCCTGCTGTGTGAATAAGTAATCGCGCTGTGGCGAGTGCAACGTGGCCACACTTTAATGAGATGCGCTGACTCCACCGCAGATGTAGGGCGGCGAGTCAGCGCCCGCTAGTGAGGTCATGCTGATACTAGCGGAGACACCGAGTGAGACACGTTTTCCAGTACGAGTTTGCAGCTGATATTTACGGGTGCGAAAAATGTTCATTTACGAGTACAATACACTCTCCATTTCTACCTCTTTAAAACTAGTGAAATCATAATCATATCGTATGGGTTGTAAGATACCGACTCCTTAAACCCTTGTATCAATAAAATTGTTAAGCCCGCAATGGCTTCTGATATCGATCATAGCGAGTAGAGATATTGAAGGTCTGATAGTAAAATAAAAAAAGTTTTTATTGCTTACATTTACATCAATAGTATTGCCATCAATAGTATTACCAAGCGTGGTGATTATGGCAAAACTCTCCACTTAAGTGGAGGAGGCTCATAGTCCAGCAGTGGACTGTAACGGGCCGTTGATGTTGATGATGTTACATCAATAGTCTTTCCTGATTATTAAAAATGATTTGTTAGTTTTATGAATATTTACCGCATAGAAACTTTTTCACGAAACCAGTTCTTTGGTTTTGAACTAAAACTGCAAGTTCGCTGATGTCGTTTTAGTTGAAAAACTTCACAGAGAGATTTGAATCTGTAACTGGGAACTTGGCGGAACTAGCGTCTTCATTGACTCTCAACACTGCAACAAGTTTCAGCCCAGTCGGGACGTGAGAATTTTTTGAAGTTAGAAGGGAACTAAGAACTTTGTTCTTAGATTTTCTCTTATAGATATTGGACAATTTTCTGTTATAATAAGTAAACCTTACGCTATCTTGATGTCCGTCGGTGTTATGAGTAGGTATGCTAGCCAAAAACAGAAGTATCATTTTTATTATTAAGTTAAGCCTTCACTGCAATGCCAAGGGCTCCTATACTTTAAAATATTTCCTTGATGGCCAGTTTGAAACTTTTTTGTAAATTGCGGGATTTTATACAATTTTATTATTTAAAATTACATGTTAAAGTTCTAATATATTAGCACGTTGGATTGTCACAGCAGCAGCGTGACCTATTTCGATAATTACGACATGTCGCGTCCCCCTGGGCACGACCCTATTAACAAATATACGAACACTCTATATTCGTACACTTTTCTGACAGTATTCCTATAAATTGTGACTAAATTTTCGTCTGGCTTGTATTTAAACAAAGCTAAAGTTAGATAAATAAATAGAAGAGAGATCAAAACGTAGTGAGAATGAAATAGAATATAATGACTATTGATAACTTATTAATTTATTTTTCTACTTAGTCTCCGAGTCTCTCTACACACCGAGTCCAGCGCTTTTCCAAGGCTTCAATCCCTTTAAAAAAAAAAGTTTTGTCTTGGTCCTGCAAAAAGCTCTCCACGGCATCCATCACCTCGTTATCGTCTTCGTACCTGTTTCCACTTAAGTATTCTTCAATTTGGGGAACAGATAAAAATCGCTAGGCGCCAGATCTGATGAATAAGGGGGGTGGTCACCCAATTCGAAGCCAGCTTGCTGAATGGCAGCCATCGCAACTGCCGACCTGTGCGCGGGTGCGTTGTCGTGATGAAACAGCACACCCCTTCGAAGTTTCCCTCTCCTTTTCTCTTTGATGGCATTCCTCAACTTGGGAAGTAAAGCTGCATAATATTGGCCTGTAATAGTGGTTCCACGCTCCAGGTAATCAATCATCAATATCCCTTCTGAGTCCCAAAATATTGAGGCCATAACCTTGCCAGCCGATGCCACGGCACGAAACTTCTTCGGGGTCGGTGATGATGGCCGTTTCCATTGCGAAGATTGCTGTTTTGTCTCAGGATCAAAATGATGGACCCATGTTTCGTCCATTGTTACGAAACGAGACAAAAAGTTCTCAGAATCTTCTTGAAACTTGTCCAACAATATCTTCGAAATGTCAAGTCGATTTTGTTTCTGACTGTCGGTTAACATTCTCGGCACCCATCTTGCGGAAACTTTTCTCATATTCAAAGATTGTTTCAATATGGATTGAATACTTCCATATGAAATGCCCGTTTCTTGAATTAAGTATCGGATGGTAACTCTTCGATCGCTCAATACAATTTTCTCGACTTTCGCAACATTTTCTTGGGTGACTGACGTCGATGGACGGCCGCAACGATGTTCGTCTTCCGTGCTCGATCTCCCTACTCGAAATTGAGAAGCCCACCTTGCGACAGTAGAATACGGCGGAGCAGACTCTCCTAATGTTGCCTCCAAATCGCAATGAATATCTTGAGTCGTTAACTTTTTTAAACAGAGGTATTTAATAACGGCTCGCACTTCGTTTTTCTCCATTTTCGAGAACACGTTCCGACACGAAGCAAACAAATATCTACATTCAGAAAAAAACAAAAGAGAATCGAAGATTTTTTTCTTTATTAATATTACAAATATGTATCTGAGCTATGCCTGCCAGTATTTTTTTTTCTTACCAAGGAGTATGTCGTTCTCACTACTTTTTGATCCCTCCTCGTATTATGTTATTTTATGTGTTAGTACCTGGGCGGGCGACCGAGCTTTGCTCGTGGAACATGCGGTTTTTTAACTCATCAATCAATCAATCAGCCTATTGCAGTCCACTGCTGGACGTAGGCCTCCCCAAGGGTACGCCAAAGCGCACGGTCACCCGTTTTTCTCATCCAGCCACCACCAGCGACCTTCCTCAGGTCATCAGTCCACCTGGCAGGGGGACGTCCCACACTACGTTTCCCGAGACGCGGTCTCCATTCGAGAACCCGTCTGCTCCAACGCTCATCGGTTCTGCGACAGCCGTGGCCAGCCTACTGCCACTTCAGCTTGCTACATTTCTGGACGATATCCACCACCTTGGTCCTCTGCCGGATGATTTCGGATTGTTTTTTTTTTAACTCATAACCCTTATTTTTTTCATAGTGAGTAAAAAAATTATTTCGTCACTATGTGAGTTGAAGTGCCATCTGATGAAGAACTTTCAGTCTAAGAAAAAATATACAGGATTGTTTTTTATACGAAATGAAAATATAGTAAGTAAGTAATAAATAAAAACAACATGAATAAAAAATACTTAAGGGTTCGAACTCATGACCTTAGACTCAAAAGTCACGCGGTTTCCCAACAGAACTAATGTTACGCTAGTGAGGATGGCGAAATTACCTGCCTATTCTAATGATACATAGGTAAGAATTTTAATTAAAGAAGATAAAAAACATGTTGCTGTTTCGGGAAGTTGTAGGTATCTACTGAGTTCTTTAAATCTTCCACAGTATAGTGCCCTCAATAGTTAATTTACACAGAACGACAGATGAGCAATGCTAGAGAATATTGTCTATACCTACACAACCTGTACTAGATATTACTTTAATAAAGGTTTTGATGATCCCCTATATATTTTAAATTAAAGTGCTCGTGGGTTATAGTATAGTACATTACGATACAAGGATCGTAGGTGGCTTATTACAAACGAGGTGACTTTTGGTTTATAATGTCACGAGTTTGTTATAAAACCTAAGATCCGTGTGTTGTACGACGTTTTTCAATACACTTGTGAGAAAACTGATAGTAAATAATTAAATTGAAATGGTTAAGAAGGTACCCCTACAAAAGCTATGATAACTACAGATAAAATTGATCATGCGGAAGTTGTAAAAACTAACCTTTTTTATATCGTACGCAGTTTGAGCATCCTTACTATTCACATTTATCACTAAATATCAACACTTAATCACTCATAAAACAACATTCAATGTAAAACAATTAAATGAAAATTTCACAAAATTGGCGCCAACCACAAATCGATATTATGTTTCTTTTTTATAAGCATAATTACGAAGGCTCTGGCGGACATTCAGCCTCTACGAATTGATTCTTTGTTAAATCGAGATAATTTTATTTTTATAATTAAAATATTACTTGCTGATAATATTTTTGATACAATTTGTTGAAATAAAAATATATAAAATACTTTTCTCTTTGTATGAATCGATTTAAATATTTTTTAGTGTCAAAATGATCCTGGCTGAACAATAATTTTGAAGACCGTAGGAATAAAAAAAAAATTGTAATAAAATCGCACTAGTGCGGTAAAACGTATTTACCGCACAGTTTACTGCCTTCGTAAGTTCAATTTTCGAACAAGGTGTATTGAAAAATAATTAAGCACGCGCTCGCAGGAACTCGTTAGCAATTTTCTGGTGTGTAAATATTATGCATAAAACTATGTGATTTATTGGTAGGTACTCGTATATTGCGTTGTTATTAATTATTTTAGTACTTGAATCATTACTAGGGAGATTCCTTGAATGAATAACCAAGGGAGATTCAGAACATCATCTACGGAGAGCTGATAGCCTTTATGTTACGTTTATGTTTATATAGTTTTAAAAATAGCTTCTGGAAATATTATCTGACAAATACTGATATTTTCATTATAAAGAAAGAGTTTTATTTTTTATTTATGCTTTTGTTTGATGCGATATTATATTATAAAGGTAATATTGATGAACGGACAAGCAATTTACCTTCATAAATTTTAAATGCTGCATGTATACATTTTATTCGTTCTGAAATTCACGTTTTGCATTACAATTTTTGTTGCTTCTGTACAGAAACGTAAAAGTAATGCGAGTTTCTCGTACCGAGACGGAAAATACAGAACCGGAAATGAGACGATGTGTTTTTGTTTGTTTCAGGTAATGGCGCGTGAAAATTCTCACTTTTCCTGATTTATGTACGTATCGGTCGCTTTATTTCCCGAAGGAAACACTCTTTCCTGTAAGGTTACCTATTCGTCTTCTTCGAATATTAAAGAGGAATAAGAAAAGTTCATAGAAGTAGATGTTTGAAGCATAGCGTTTGTCAGAAATAATTATCCAAATAAAAATAATTCAAATGCAAGAAAGATACTTCAAAACATACACGCGAGAACTTTTATTCTTTATCCAAATACTATAAATAAATTGTGAAAATATCTAAATTTCGTAAATAAGAACTCGTAATATCCCATTGAATATAATGGTGAGTTGAACTTATTGTACCCATAGGTAACAAATAAAACCGCGAAAATATTAACTGTTCTTATGCTTTACTACGAGCTGAAACTGCGAGTATGTAATTTAACATAATATAGTAGGTAGGTAAAACAAAAGGTCATCCATCACGTTTTTATTAAGATAAAAATGGTTTACAAATGTGATTAACACTGAACCATTTTTTTCTATAAAGGTAAGGATAGTACTACGTATATACTATTTTTACATTTGTAAGTAAGTACGAGTAACGAGTAAGTACAAACATTTTACATTCGTTACATCGCATTATTGTTTGATTGAACGTATATAGGTATATGACGTACCAGGTAAAATAATGTATGTACCTTCTCTTCATAATTTTAGGATGTCTTTCCACTGGTTGGGGCTTTACCTGTATTTCCCGTGACATCTTATTTCCTAACGTCAGTCTTCTGCGCCTATAACGTCACATCTCGACTTTAAGAGGTCTCTGCGCGAAGACGATAAGTCGCTCTTCACACCAGATTAGGTAAATGTGGGTGTTTATAGCACATCGCTTACTTTTGCTGGTGTTTGCGAATTATTGTTATGGCAATTGTAATTTTAGGACTAAAGAGTCCCAGGAGTCATAAAGATGAAGCCTGGGACAGGAGATAGCTTTATTTGTAAGGATATTTCGACTTTATTTAACCCGAAGCGTAGAAAACGACTACTATTTTTGTACGTGTCTGAATGTTGATTTATTGTTCTTAAATAGCTAATTAGATGGACGTTGATGGGTGAGATGTCGACACCATCTCCGGGTTATTATATAACTGTAATTATTTTACCATTTACTCAAGGGGACACATACATATTTTGGGCGGATAAGTGAAGTAAGTACTCTTACTTCAAAGTACACTAGACTAGAATATTGAAGTATGTGGCGGTCTGCGCTCTGAAGTTCAACTTTCGACTCCTTTCATCAAAAAAATTAACTTGTTATTTATTAACGTTAACAACAGTGCCATGAATTATTATATCAAATGGATTCTAACAGCACAGACGCGCTACGCTTTTTTGAAATAATACCTGAATTATCTAAAGAGTGCGTTGTAGGTAGTCGTAGATAATAAACATGTTAAGAATATTTCTCCTGCATAATATATTTTTATATATCTGTCTTACCCTGATCATTCATGCGAACCATGTGAATAAATCATTTTTTTCCCTGTAATGGGCTCACCACAAGCATACTTTACCGTTTAAGGTTAACAAAGTTTTGCATAGATAACGAAACAGGGCTTAAAACTTGCAGTGGCAAGATCCTAGTGAGGATTGTCGCCTGTAAATCTTACGTTAAATAGCCAAATTATGCGAAAACAAGCGAGCTGCCAACAAAGAGCTAGTTGGGTCTGTAAAATTATTAGTTTAATTTAATTTTATGAAAGGAGACTGTGATAACAAACCTCATAATCAGGCAGCCATTAAACGTAATTGGAATCGCAATCGCTTTGGCTTTGTAGTACCTAATAACTTTGAAGACTAAGGTGATTCCATGAAATCGTTGAACCTTGATTAGGTTAGTTTTATTTAACAATTTAGATAAAACCACAAGACCAAAATGTTTATAATTATCTTTTAATGTGCTCTTGTTTTTTGAGTAGGTACCTATTTACTTGCATGATAATAGTACATTACGATACAAGGATCGTAGGTGGCTTATTACAAACGAGGTGACTTTTTACAAACGAGGTGACTTTTGTAAGCCCGAGCCGCAGGCGAGGGTTTATAATGTCACGAGTTTGTTATAAAACCTAAGATCCGTGTGTTGTACGACGTTTTTCAATACTCTTGTGAGAAAAATGATAGTAAATAATTAAATTGAAATGGTTAGGAAGGTACCCCTACAAAAGCTATGATACTACAGGTAAAATTGATCATGTAGAAGTTGTAAAAACTAACATTTATTATATCGTGCGCAGTTTGAACATCCTTACTATTCACATTTATCACTAAATATCAACACTTAATCACTCATAAAACAACATTCAATGTAAAACAATTAAATGAAAATTTCACAAAATTGGCGCCAACCACAAATCGATACTATGTTTCTTTTTTATAAGCATAATTACGGAGAAAAGGCTCTGGCGGACATTCAGCCTCTACGAATTGATTCTTTGTTAAATCGAGATAATTTTATTTTTATAATTAAAATATAACTAGCTGATAATATTTTTGATACAATTTGTTGAAATATAAAATACTTTTCTCTTTGTATGAATCGATTTCAATATTTTTTTGTGTCAAAATGATCCTGGCTGAATAATAATTTTGAAGACCGTAGCAATAAAAAAAAAATTGTAATAAAATCGCACTAGTGCGGTAAAACGCATTTACCGCACAGTTTACTGCCTTCGTAAGTTCAATTTCGAGCAAGGTGTATTGAAAAATATCTTAACAGATCAACGATATTATTATAAGGTATATCCGTTTCTTACTTTTAATATGGTAGGTTTATATCGTACTAGCGGTCCGCCCGCGGCTACGCTCGCGTTGTGTAAGATTTTCCCGTGGGAATAAGACCCCCCCCCCTCGTAAAAAGTATCCTATGTGTTAATCCAGGATACAAACTATATTCCAAATTTCATCCCAATCCGTTCAGTAGGTAGTTTTTTGTATGAAAGAGTAAGAAACATCCATATATGCGTTTATATTATTAATAAGGATGGCGCTTGGCGAGTTCCGCGCTCGCGCGACGTGTATACATTAAGACGGCGGCGTTTCAGATGAATATACGTATAGTAAACATAGATAGATTTGTTTGGACTTCCCTGCGAACTTCCATCTCCTATTTCATCCCTTTGTAGGTCAAAAATACAAAAACGCTGGAACAAATGTTTATTTACTTCTTATCAAGTGCCTAAATACAAAGTTTCATGGTTTTATCTTCGATAATGACGAATTCCCATGCAAACTTTCATCCCTTATTTCAACCCGTTCATGCCCTTTTTTACAACAGAAGGTAGCTTATGTACTTTCCCAAGGTCTAGTCTATTTTTGTACTAAATTTAATCAAAATCGAATTCGGAGTTAGGCGTGAAAGCGTTTGTTTGAACTTCCCTGTGAACTTTCATCTCCATTTCATCCCCATGTTGGTCAAAATTTCAAACGCTAGAACAAATATTTACTTATTTCTTATCAAGTTTTATGGTGTCATCTTCGATAATGACGAACTTACATACAAAGTTTCACCCCCTATTTCAACTTCTCCAAGCCTTTTTTTCGCGATCTATGGTAGTCTATGTCCTTTTCCAAGCTCAAGTCTGTCTCTGTACTAAATTTCATCAAAATCGGTTCAGTGGTTTAGGCGTGAAAGCGTAACAGACAGACAGTTACTTCCGCATTTATAATATTAGTAAGGAGTAAGGATTAAATTTACCTACTACGCTGTTTTTGTTGATAAAGGCTGACCCATGTCGTGCAGTTGACATTTATTTGGGATTCACCATTCTCACATCCCTATCACTTTACACCCCAATGTGCTAGAATTTCATTTAAGTTTATACTGTTACACAAAGTCTTATAAAATCAGATTGCGCAACTAATAAAAAAACAATGTTAATAAATTCGTTATGAACCCCAGCTGAACTGAACCAGCCATCCTGTTAAATAACAATTTTATTCAACTTTAGAATCACAGCTGAAAAGTAGCCGTCTGTTTGAATTTAGAACTCAGCCTTGAATATTTAGCAGGACACGTGTTAAGCTCGGTGCATCAGCCTCATCTATAATTCGGTCTTAGCCTGGTTCGTTGCGGCTTGCAACGGTGACCTAAAAACACATAAAAAGCTGGGGAAAATGTCCTCGAGTTTTCAAGAAAGTTTGGTATTTCAAATAAAATGCGTCTCAAAATATTTTTTGTGAGTTGACATGGTTCGTGTAATGTCTTTTGCCTTGCCAAAGGCCTTTTTGCAGCTCAATAATTTCAATATCAAATCGGTTGTTTACATTATAACCCACACGTTAAGAATTCGATTAGTGGCCAAACCAATTTTGACGTTATAGCGCAATACAAATAACTTTTTATTCAGCTTAATGTCTTAAGAAATCAAGCTCTGCTTTAACACCTTAACCAACCTTAAGGAACTTCTAAACAGATTATTTAATTATTTACAATTTTAATTTTCTTCCCAAAATATCTTCATCTTTTGCCAGGTGGATGTAAGGGGGGTAATGTACAATATTAATTAAACCTATCCACGTTTGTTGTTCTAATTTTAACTTTTAGGTATACTTTTAGATATTCAGTATTTTATCAATTTCAATTACACAAGTATCATTTTGTAAGACTTATCTAATAAAAAGAATGAAACCTAATCTATCCTACCTGAGTAGAGTATAAAAACTCTATAATGTACTAGATCTAGTATAGGTGTTCTGAAATATATTATTTTCACGACCAACCTTCTTTTTTTATAAATATCCCTGTATGAATCAGGAATGTAATTAATTCAAATATTAAATCCAGAAAAGATAGAACTTGTAAGATTACTTTATAGCCTTACAAAATCATTATTATGGTAATAACTCTCTCACTTGATTAATAGCATTGTTAGAGTATTTAGTTACTTGTCACTAACAGTGTTACGTGGGTGTACCGGGTATTACAGAATGTTATTTCACCCTATCCGAAGCAAGACTGCCCCTTGTTAAATCCAATTTGACTGAGACCCTGTTTCAAACTAGCTTTCGTTTTACTAAAGGTCGGTTCAGACATAATACTGCCGCAAATTATGGTTGTAGTGCTATTGTTAATGTTCTCTTTGTATCTGCTTATGATTGTCAATAATAGGGGATCGGACTATTCTATTTTAATTTTATAAATCTAAACTTCTTGGTTGCTGCTATCGAACAATAAAATAATTTTTGCTCTATCTTTAAAATTGACCGAGTTATAAAGGTTTGAAATTCAAGATTAGACAGAGAGGCACATACCCCTTGTGACGTTATTTGTTAGTAACGTCATATAATCTCCATACAAAAAATCGTTTTTAAAAGAGACAGACATATTAAAACTTTAAAAAATCACTGTAAATGATTTTTCAACCGATTCTGTTTTTTTCTTCGCGAATCGTCTGCTACTTATCTATATTTTAAAAATAATTCATAAAATATGGTGAACAGTCCGATCCCCTATTGTTTGGGTCTATAATTTTGAGGTGGTGAGACTGCTGGGCAGGGATTTAGCGTTTTTGTAAAATACATCAGCGTCCTATGCCTATATAGCATGTACAGCTAGCGGCACATATTGTGGGGTCACGCTGCGAATGCTAATAGTATATTTATTTTGCAGAAACGGGCTGTTCGTGCAATTTATAGATTAGGGCCTAGAGTGTCACTGAGGGAAAAGTTTAAAGAAATCAATATTCTGACATTTGTGTCTCAATATATCTATGACAATCTTGTGTATATAAAACGAAATATAAGTAATTTTCAGAAGCACAGTGATATACACAATTTTAATACTAGAAATAAAGACAAGTTGGTTGCTTATGTCAGCCGACTACATAAAATTAGTAATTCTTTTAAAGGCAATTGTATACGCTATTACAATAAGGTCCCTACTGATATTAAAAACTTGCCTTTAGACAAGTTTAAAATAATTATAAAACAGAAATTGTATAAAAAAGGTTACTATAGGATATCTGATTACTTAGAAGACAGGTGTCCATGGGAATAGATTGTTTGAGTAGCAGGCTTGCTATGTAATAAGCATTAATTTTGTAATTGACAATATTTTATTTAAAAAAGGAGCAAAAGATGCGACGACTGTGGAGTTTCTTCGGTGAGCTCTTCTCCACAGATTCCGCCATTGTGTAAGTGAACTCACCCAAAAAAATGTAATGACGGATCTAAGTGATGTAATAACATCCTATGGAAATAAATGATTTTGACTTTGACTTATATCTTCAGCTCTGAGCGAGCGGTAACTCTCTCAGTCAGGGGTGAGAGAGTTACCGCTCGCTCAGAGCTAAAGGAGCGTAAGGGTGGGGAGGGGACCCTTACCCTTTGCGAGAAAGAGAGTCACCGCTCGCTCAGAGCTAAAGATACGTGCCGCTAGCTATAATAAGTGACATATTCTGTGAATTTTGTCTTTATATTTTTGGAATTCTATCTGCAAATGTAAAGGTACTGGTTATCGATTGCGGATTAGGATGTAAAAGATAACTAATTTGATAATGCGTCCTAAATTTTTATTCATATTTTATATCAATTGGTGGCTACGATTGCGGGTGCAATTAGTGTCAAAATTGTGGTTCACCTGAATTAGGCCTAAAGACAAACAATTTAGTTTTGGTTGTATATTAATTTGATTGTGTTACTTACTGAATTGAGTTTCTGAGTACGCGTTTGAGTTAATACAGAGTTGCTACCTAGTTAAACAGTATAGAATGGAGTCTGCTACTTGATTTTGAGGAAAATTTGTACTCCAATGAAGCATAACTTCTGTAATATAATCCACTTACCGAAAGCTGTTCATGAACTGCTGAAATTAGACGTCTCTTGCAGTCACGAGAGAAATAAAGTTGAACGAAATGGTGCTATTTTTTAAAATTTATTATACCTACCTACTTTTGCATTTGTAAATACATTTTTCAACACGTTTACTACAAAAAAATCCCGCTTATTTTTTTCGTTAAGTTTAATATTTCAAGTAAATATAAAACTTTAATAATTTTACGCCGTTTATGTTTTATTATTTTTAAGCTGAAATAATACGAGTAAAGTCGCGTAACTTAACGATTTTCTCTAAGAAACAATTAAAAAAATAAAATGCATCTTTGGACCAAAACCGTGTGTTAAGTTGGTGATTTTTCTTTGTTTCAAGTAGACCCGGTCTCATTTAACTTTTTAATTTATAGATTTTTTATAAAGAAATAGATCATTCTGACTTGGTGATAAACGAATCTTCCTATAATTGTGTCTAGAAGCACCTTAGTGCAATAGAAAGATAGAAGAGAAAAAAAAATAAAGGTAGAAAGTTAGTAGATGTTTGTCATGAAAGATTTGCTAGCACTCGTTGCTAAAATAAGAAAGCCTGCTCTTTAAGCTCCTTATTGAACTAGTGAACAAATGAACAAACTGTTAATTAGCTCTTTTGACAGAAAGATAGGCTTAACAAGCGACTGCTAAACTTCCTTTGTTAAGAGTTCCTTTAATTAATAACTCCGTATCAAGTTCCGGAAGTCTGAGCTGATTTCAATTTTAAAATAAAACATTTAAGCTTTTTTCTTAATTCACTTTATTGTTTTAACTTTTTTTCGAAGGCCAGGAGTTTTTTACAACAACTTACTTGTTCGAAATTAGTTTTTGAAACTGGCTGGGTTGATAGCTTTTTAAGGTGTAAAACAAGCAGTAAATAAAGTCAGGAGCAGTCCGAAGGTTTATTGCTCAGTACCTACATTGATTTTATTTTCCTTGCAAGGTGCTTACCTGTTGTTTTTTTAACTATTAAGAGTTAAGACTGCAAGAAGAAGGACGGTTTTGTTAATTCGTGTTTATAAGGAAAAAATTAAAATCAGTGTAAAAAATTATGTTTCGGAAAACCAAGCTAAAAATAATAGTGTAAAAATAAGACATCTTTATATCAACCTTTAGAATATCCATGTGAAGTCTTCGTTAAAAATTAATTAAAGATAAAATCTTACATTCTTAAGAGCGTAACAGTCATTGAAGATACTATCTTATGGAGCTGGTTATCTCTCGTTACGTACGAACTAAATACAGATAGCGGCTGAGCAAAATGGCCAGCCATTATGGGCTTTGGCTGTGTGTCGCCATGTTGGTTTGCCGCCATCAACATACATTTTAGGCGACTAGATGTCATCAGCTCCATACGATGCACTACACAATAGTATCTTTAATATCTGTGATGCCTTTAAGTATCCTTTAAGCATGAAGAAAGAATGACATTAAAAAATAATTGGTGACTGATAAGATAACTGGCTAGATGCGAGCAACAGCGAATCAACTGTAGTGAAGGTCTTTGGGAGAAGCCCTTGCCCAGTCGAAGACTTTTTTGGACTAATAATATGTTGTAAAACAGATCAGAAGCAATATTTTTTTAAACTATACTCAAAACAAATAGAGGAGTATGATTCAACTAACCGTCGCGCGTCGGTCATAAAATGCAGATTCTTAATAAAATGCTCTGATATTATTGGGGATGCACGCGGTCCTGAATTCAAATGCTCTCTAACATAGTGCTTTCAAAATATTTGCGTAGTAAAATATTATCGATAAGTAGTTCCACAGAATATTAGCATATTAGATGAGGAGTGGTTAAACGCGCTCATAATCGAGAAGAGACCTTTGCCCAGCTGTAGAAATGTTCGTTTGGGCTGACAAAAAACTATTTAAGTCAGGTAGATTAATACTTATTCGTTCATCAATTACTTATGTTGTGTCAGCATGTTGTAAGATCATAATGTTTGTTTGTTCGTGGTATTATTTTAGACTTCAAAGTTTTTCTTGTAATCGTTTGTTGCAATACTATCTAAAAGTAAAAATATTTTGCTTTTTCAAAAACATTTTTCGATTTGCGCTCAATTCAATTATAATTTTGGCAATATTGGTATCAGTTATCGATAAATCTTTAGCAATTTAGCATCACTAGCATCCTTGAACGAATAAAAATATTGTCATATGGAGTGTGGCCAAGACTTCATCGGGGTTCTGCCAAATCTGTATGCTTTAAAGTTCTGGATTAACTGTGCGTGGGTAGCTTAGATTTTGGGTTAGTCGTAAATATGGGACTTCATAAACTGTGCGTTGCATTTTGCTATACCATTGTTTTTGTTTTATGGCTGCATGTGCAAGTTGAAGATTTGAGCTTCAATGGTTTATTGTTTAAAGTTACATCCTTTAGAACTTAAAGTTACGAATAAAAGATTTTTTGAAAATCTTTATGATTATGCGTTATAATGCTCTTACTGTGACGGACAACTTCGTCGTAAGCTAATGTTAGCTTAGGTAAAATAGAGATATTAGACTTACCTACTTTGGTCAGATTACAAAACTCAATGATAATATAATTTTAATTGAACGAACAAACTTAATTATGCTTTGAATTCTTAGAAACCGCCAGACATCTAAGATGGCAATTAAGCAAATCATCTCGCTGGTTGCGGTTGCAATGCAAAACAGCTTAAGAAATAAGTTACCAAGAGTTCTCATTAGTATCTCGCTTTTTTGTCATAGAAGAGGAACGGTCGCCCTGTCATTCAGCGTTTTAATTCAAGACGACTATCGCGTCAAAGGATTGCTTCCCACGCTTAACGAAAAACTTTAAAACGTTGCTGGTTCGTTCTAAAACCTTGGTACATTTTGCGGGGAAACCATCCAGATAACGCTAATTAGCAACTGTGAGACGCAAACAAAGCTTCGTGCCAACATCAAAGAAGTGAGGGCTGACACCCAAGACGCGATGTCAGGTGCGATGTGCGTTCCCGTGTTCCCGGGCATGTTCGTTTCACTTCGAATATTCCTCACGGGTTTAATTAAATTTTATTAAAAAGGCGAGGGTTTAATGTGCTGTAAGTTTGGGTTAATGTGTTTGAAGGGGATTACAAGCTTCACGGTTTAAAAAAAAATGCCCAGCTTCTATATTAACACTGTAAATACTATTGTTCTTGTGTTCTAGTAAATAGTCAACATTGTGATGATTAAATATTAGCTGGATTAAAATGAATGTGGTT
Organism: Carpatolechia fugitivella; assembly: GCA_951230895.1. NCBI lineage: Eukaryota > Metazoa > Arthropoda > Insecta > Lepidoptera > Gelechiidae > Carpatolechia > Carpatolechia fugitivella. Next base: position 11,156,491 of record OX579656.1, read on the forward strand.
TTGTAACAAATTAGAGAAAAATGAGCTTGCTTAGGTAAATTATACGAGCAAAGAAGACGCAATACTATACTCGTATTCTTCATGACGCAAGACTGTTTCTTTTTAAAATTGTTTAAATCAAAACAGTGAGAGCGTCGGTGGTCTAGTGGTTAGAGCCGCTGCCTCCCGTCCGGGAGACGCGGGCTCAATCCCCATCACGTACCAATGTGTTTTCGAATTTCGAATTCATATGTACGTTTATTCGACGCTCTTACGGTGAAGGAAAACATCGTGATGAAACCTGCACACTCCTGCGAAGAAATTCAAAGGTTGTGTGTGAAGTTGACCAACCCGCACTGGGCCAGCGTGGTCGACTAAGACCTAATTACTCTAAACCAGGGTAGGCTCGAGCCCCTCGGTGTGGACGTATATGAGCTTTTGATGTAAATAAAAAACATAGGTAGTATAATTTGTATTGTCTCGTCGTGACGCGTCGTCTTCACCTTAATGTTGTTGCCGACTGATCTGTGACTCAAATGATCAAACAGTTAAATAAAGGAATAGGAATTCGGAATCACACCTCGACCTAAACATATTTTAATAGATGATAATTTAGTTCCATCTCTGATGAAGCATTGCACAAGAAGCATTGCATATCAAATTCAAAGAGACTTGTGATGACATTGTGACCAGAATTGCATATAAGTGAGGCAAAACAGCTGATAGTATGACCAGACTAGACAAAACTCGCTCAATTTCAGTTAAAGCTTCAGCGCAATGGAGAGCCCACTAGAACAAAAGTGGAGAGCGCTAGTAACTTGGTGCATGCTGACAAAGATTGATCAGGCCGCGTCAGCAGCGCAGTGGCTTGTTGAGATGATATCCAGGCTGAAGCGGGCTCTTGAAACACGTACGTTGTACGTAAACCACTTCGTGTAAAGCCTCGCCATTGTGTTAGTGAACTCACCCAAAAAAATGTAATGACGGATCTAAGTGATGTAATAACATCCTATGGAAATAAATTATTTTGACTTTGGTAGTTACTCCGAGCGCCTGACTCCGATAAAAGTTTTGTAAAAATCTCCTCTTAGAGATTTAATACTAATAAGTAATGTATATTAAGTTTGAATTTAAGCAGAACGCTCATAACATTTTTTGAGCAAATATTTTCGTTTTTAACCAACTTTAAATGACCAAACCACTTTAGCATTCTTTTTTCAATTCTAGTCACAACTTGTACACAAAGTTGTTCCCATTGCACACATTTTCGTTCCCTAAATAACCTACTGTGATAATCATCAATGATAATAGGTATAGCGTAACGCGGAGATTTTTCATATAGCGCGACTCTTTTCTTAATCCTATCTAAAATATCATTGATCCTATCCTACCATTCTCCTCATTGCTCTATTTCTACGATATTTTCATCACAAACCTCTTTCTACATGACAATAATGTATTAGTAAAGCGCCAACTAAAATAATACTTGGCATATACTTAACTCCTCTATGGGTTTCTTGAATTATGTACCAAGGTTTGATGTTGACAGGAAAATTGTCCACAACAATGACAACCTTAAGAGCCTTATCTACAGCTGCTGGAATTTAATAGACCGATCAATTACAAGAACAAATTGGATAGCGGAAGCGAACGTTAACTTTGGAAGTATTTCCTCTGTAGAGCCGAAGTTAACCAATAACGATTATTCTCCACCGCTTCCAAGGTATTCTTGAATTAACTTAAAATGAGTACCTGCCTATAGGGAAATGGGCCACAAATCTGGAGAAACTTACTCTGATGACCAATTGTGTGGTCATCAACACAATTCATTTCAATTTTAATATCTACTTGTTACCATCTACTGAAGACTTGTATTATCATCAATGTCGTCGCTACTTATGTATTCCCTCTATATGTTATATACGAAACACTTGTTGTAAATATTCTTCGAACTGCTTTCGTAAATAAGCAAATAAATTACTTCGTAGAAATATGTTAGATTTCTTTCCTGTACACAGCTAACAAACTAATAATCTCGTACATCATCAACAAATATTAAATTTTTTGAAAGATAAACGCTAGAAAATATATTTAGAGTTGTTAATCGATGTTTTTTTTTTACTAATAATACTTACTTATTTTAAGAACCATCTATTTTTGTGTAAACTGAACAATTCTGAAACTGTAACAAAAAAACAGTGTATACTTACTATGGTATATATAGGTAAATGAGTAAATCTTAGATAAGTGAAAGGCTCGCCTAGATACCGCTGGCGTATTTGTAAAATACGGCAACAAATACTACGCCGAATTCGGCGTACCCGAGCTCGCGCCGACGCAGTCTCGTTGTAAACACGTCGTATTTCCTCCTAGCTTTGCATCCTTCCAAATTGTCATTGTTGAGATGCCGCATCCTCTGTTGTTATTACAACAGCTCCGTGCTAGCTGCTCTAATAAGATAGCGCGGTATCTAGGCGAGCGCCGCGCAAGCCTTTCATTTATCTAAGGAGTAAATCTACAAATAAATATACCTATACTATAGGCATAGTTAAAATACGATAGTCACTGAAGAAACATTTATAACAGACAGATGATACTTCACCATCATTAATTAGCTACTCGAGCTCTCTCAAATGAACCAGGAAAAGCGGCAATATTTTAACGCAGACATTGGGAACATTTATCAAACCGTGATCTTATGAGATAGCAATAATTACCAAGTCATCAATATTACTGTTATTTGGATACTTGGTAAATTATTTACCCGCCTTAGTTTACGTATCGCGCATTTTTGTTAATGTTAATTATATTTAAGTGGTGCCAATTTGTTTTTTTTTATTGTGTTGTATGGGTTTGCTCTTGACCCCGATCCAGCTGAGAGCAGGAATGGGATCTACGATGTAGCGAGCTTACCCAGAAGGAGACTATTCACTCTGGCTTTAAAGAGAGTCGGATTATATGAGCTCGGAAATACAGACGCCGGCGGCAGGAGATTCCACTCCTTTGCGGTACGCATTATAAAAGATGTTGAGAAGCGTTTGGTGCGCAAGCGAGGAATAGTCACCAAGAAAGGATGGTAACCTGCCGTGCGTCTGGACGTCCGATGGAAGAAGGGGGAAGGCGGAATGAGTTCATGCAACTCTTGAGCACACTCCCCGAAGTACATCCTGTAAAAAACTGATAAGTAGGCAACCTTGCGACGATGAGCCAAGCTGTGAAGCTTAGCTTCCACCAGTTTTTTGTCGCCAATGATTCTCTTGGCTCTGCGTTCCACCGAGTCCAGTGCAGCAAGTTGGTATTTGGCCGAGCCGTCCCAAAGGTGACAGCAATACTCCATGCAAGATCGGACTTGGGCTTTGTAAAGAGTTAGAAGCTGTCCAGGCGTGAAGTATCGCCTCACCTTATTCAGGATGCCAAGCTTCCTAGCTGCAGTTTGAGCCTTGGACTCGATGGTTGCGTCGAAGTTGAGGTCGTTTGTCAACTCCATCCCAAGGAGCTCGAGCCTACCAGTGAGTGGAACAGAACAGATCGATAGAGTTTTTATTATACCTGATTTTAAAATTGTGCAATAGAAAATGTTATCGTATTTAGTAATTAAATTAAAATCTTACTGGAAGCATTAATATTTTTAAAGATGAGCATTTTAAACATTAATTTTATAGTTGGTTTCGCCATCGAATCGTGGTGAAAGGATCAGCCAATCTGCGTTACCGACTAAGCTGTCCACGCAGATTGTTGCCCGGGGTGCGCCGGACGGATAGTGCATGTCTGTGTTTTGTCTCTCCACAAACAATGGCTCACTTACTGTCTTGCCCAGCGTGCCCCACCACCTGTACACGCGAAGACCTCTATAATGCCACAGATAATGCCATATCTGTGGCAGAGTACTGGTCTTCCCAAATTTAGTCGCCGAATCGACTCGACTCGAAAAGAAGCAAGAAAGAAAGAAAGAATAGTTGGTTTATGTACCTCTATAATATAGAGTCTATATCCTTACCACCACGTCTTATCCCAGCAGTTCTTCAACAAATTTAACTTTGATGAGTTGTTGTTGAACAGTTCTGCGAGCAACATGTGCAACAGCCCACACTGCAGATTAGCTGCTAACTCCATCTAGATAGCTATTAGGGTAGCGGATTATCTACTAAGTGCTTAATTTTAATTGGTGGATCAGGTGGCTCGAGCATATTGGTCATCACATGTTTGTAGATAAATTTACTTCTTCTTATCTTTATACTACACGCTTAGCATTATGATTATAATAAAATACTCAGTTTTTAAATGTTTTTAAATCCGCTATATCGTAGCTAAGTATATATTATTATTCTGCGATCAAAAATTTTTTTGTTCATACCTTAAGAGGCTGTTAAAAATCTTAACCACCAACAATTTTTAGGGGCCTTATATTTTTCTGAAAGTGTAATTACTCATAAAGAAAATTGTTTCTTTACCAGAAACAATCCTGGTTTCGGGATCATCATTTATTTTTACCGACTACGATCCAAGTTAATCTTGCGGTACGAAGGTAGTATCCGCTGTGAAATTAAATTATTGCAGCAAATAAGCTGTAGCGTTGCCTGGCGAGCTATCCAATCTATTCTATACAATTGGAATAAAGACTTTCTGGAGATACATCTTCTTGGAAATGTAATAAATACTCGTATGTAGACCTCTTACTAGATTGGAAATATATTAGATTACATAATTCCCCTAGTGCCTACTGATAGATTACTTTGTTAGAATTTTAATTTTTAGTATAAATATCAAAACAAAAATAACACTTCTGGAAAACTTTTACCCATTTCATTAAATTTTATGAAACATAATTCTTAATTACTCGTTGTCATACCTACCTTTTTTTGGCAACACAAGTGATTGCGGTTTAACAAAATCACTAGAATAACACTAAAGAAAAGTTTACTGCTGCTCGTGGTAAGTAAATAATACTTTATTACGTAAGAGTCTTTTCGAAGCAATAAATTACCTGGAGAAGTTGAAATTTATCCCCCGGCTAGGTTGTATTCACCTGTTTGATTCAGAAGTTCCGACAAGTTTGTTTGTTTTTAGCCATTATTAATATAAAATATAATTTTACTGAAAGCTTCGACGGTGTAGGAGCATAGGCATTTAGCGGAATGTCCCGTGTTTTCACGTATCAATTTCGAAATCTTCACATAAATTTTCGAGGGTCGTCTACTCGAAACTCATTGAAATCGATCAATATACGCAATAGTGACTAATGATTAGTGTATCTTGGTGTGAGTACACCTAGATTTCGAGTAGCGGGTTCCCATACAAACTTTAAGATGGAAGACTGTTACTTCCAGTATATAAATACTTACCAAATTAAATTAGTTTCATTGAATGAACTGTTTTTATTTCCTATCAGTAAATTCTTCAATATCGTAAGATTTATGAAAGTGTATTTAGCAGAAAAGTCCCAAGTGAAAAAAGTATCAATATCGTCGACTATTTCCTAAAATGAGGCTCCTTAAGCTGTAACCAAGGCCACATTCCAATAATCCCGGATCGAAAAAAGTAATTTCCAAATCTGTAAAAAACATACAAAATCGAACGATTTATTTTTCCTCCTGCTTAGAGAACTGGGTCAAGGATTCCAGGTGCAGGACACAATTTGCTCCGGGAAAGGTAGAACTGAAACGTAAACGAAAATATACGTTTAAAATTACATTTGCTTAAAATATCAGTCAATTTATTAGAAATTAAAATGTTGGCTGTCGTGTTAATTATAAATGTTCTTACAATAAAATATCAGAAAAATGACTACAGCAAAACTTGCCCTACTGTAGGATGACTATATACCTGATCCCAGTACTCAACCCCACTTTAGATGTGAAGACACACGCTTATTGTTTAAGGTATATGTGAAACGAGATTCGTCGTAAAGAAAACAACTAAGTTGATACTCGTACAATACTTATTCAGAGCTATAATAATTTAACAGAAATTTCCAAGGTAGCGCGAAGCAAAGCTTTGTGAATTGCTTTCTTTAAAATAGTTGGGATTTAGCAGGCATCCTTTATTTACCTTGAAGTAATGGCCTTAGTTCGAGGCGCTTAATATTCTAGTAAATTAGAAAAAAGTACTGAGCTTTAGTAGGAGGTGAAATTACAGGTAAAGAAATAGCCAAGAGATATAAAATACGAATTTACGTATTGGACTATAACAAAACAAGTACTATACGTTCTCCTCCTTTAAACCTTATGACACACTTTCGTAATTTGCTACATATAAGTTAATAATTCTGGGCTATTACCTAAAATTACCTAAAACTTCTGAAACACTTACACCACTAATACCTTCAAACAACCTGAAAGATATACTCCAAAATTAATGAAAATTACTTTGACGAATACTCATCATCATCATCGTGTAGGTTGTAAGGTCGATCTGGTGTCAGTGTTTAAGAGCCGCAAAATGCCAGTGACTTGGCTCGTGTAGCGACTAGATAGTAGCCGGGAGCACGTGCCTTCCGAAGCCCGGAATCATCTTTCTTTTCGGACAATCAGGTGATTCAGCCTGCAATATCCTAACCAAACTGGGGAATGTCTCACAAAGAGGTTTTTGCTTGACAGTATCCCCACCGGGAATCGAACCTGGAACCTCCGTAATGGGTGTCGAAATCTTGACCACTCGGCCACGGAGGCTGTTACTCGTATACGATCGACGAATACTTATACCAACATTTGATCAAAACTTTTGATGTACTCGTACTTAATTTATACTCTGTGAGCTGTAGACCTCGCGAATCTGTATATCTCTTTAAATTTATTTTTATTTTTTCTCCACAAACATCCCCAACCCCTTAAAATTTATTTATCTCATTTTTGTATTTATTTATTATTATTTTATTCTTTTTAGTTTTTTAGAGAAAATGAGCCTCAGCCTTGTAAGCTGGCAACCCCCATAACTCCGTCATTTTTGAAAATATCCAAAAACTAACTCGGCAAAAAAATCGATTAATTTATCGAACCTGCTCACAAAATTTCACGAGAATCTGTTGAGAAACGCGACCTGTAGAGTGGAACAAACAGACAGATGGACAGACAGATGGACAGACAGATGGACTGACAGACATACAAAAGCAATTTTGGCCAAGCTGAAACAGACGCTTCGCTCGCGTCGCTCGGTCAATAATAAGAAAAATGAATTAGGCTATGACAAAGTGTACTTGATTTTTATTATTTGCCTATTTAGGTAAAATTTCTACCATAATCCATTTTAGCTCACAATGTAGATGACCTCAGATGATGAAGAGCTGAGATTTCCATATCCATACTTTTTTCATCCTATCCCATTAACATTTGACGCCCTTCATCCCCTTTTACTTACCTTGAAAAACCCTACAGCTTCCTTCCTCTTCCATTAAAAGGTGGCTTCAGAAATAGTCACGGGACCCTTTCTACGTCACATCTATCACTTTGTCGTTTCTGAATGGTTTTCTCCGAATTTATCATTCGGTTATCCTTGTGTTCCGGAAGGGTAAATATATTCGCATTTGCAGGAGCCCAAACGCTAAACGATCGGCTGAGGTGTTCGTAGTTTTAAAGCCTTTAAGATTTATAAACGCTTGAAAGGGTTCTTTTAAGGTAAATCCAGAAATATTTTCCTACTCCATCAAATTCTTGAATTCTCATTGATAAAAAACATAAAAATATATATATTTATAAGCAGGTCTACAGTAAGTGGTGGGTGGGTCGGTTGTCGACCTTACAACCTACACGATGATGATGATGATGAGTATGAACTGGTAGATATGAAGGTGTATTTAGAACAGCTCGCAGCAGCGCAGAATAGGGGATCGAACTGTTCCTAAATTTACCATATTTTATGAATTATTTTTAAAATATAGATTAGTTGCAGACGATTCGCAAAAAAAAAAACAGAATCGGTTGAAAAACGAATTTACAGTGATTTTTTAAAGTTTCAATATGTCTGTCTCTTTCAAAAACGATTTTTGTATGGAGATTATATGGCGTTACTAACAAATGACGTCACAAGTGGGTATGTGCCTCTCTGTCTAATCTTGAATTTCAAACCTTTATAACTCGGTCAATTTTAAAGATAGAGCAAAAATTATTTTAGTGTTCGATAGCAGAAACTAAGAAGTTTGGATTTATAAAATAAAAATAAAGTCCATCCCCTATTGATGGCCGTGGGCCTGAATAGTTAACCACGTACTGAAAGTGCGACGATCTTTTAAGGGGGATGTCGCACTAGATGCGGATGACGTAGGGCCGATCGTTGTAGATGTCCTTTGGGGTCTTTGTCTAAGTGCAAAAACACATCTTTAAATACGTCGTATTCTTGAGTAAGATATAACCAAATAACAAATAAGTAGTCGACCATCAGGAAATGTATATTAATAAAAAATGCTTCTTTTTTCCTTACTCATATTATAAACGCGAAAGTTTGTTAGTATGGATGTACAGATGGATGTTTATTACTCTTTCACGCAAAAAACTACGAAATTATGATGGATTGGAATGAAATTTGGAATAAAGATAGTTTGTACCCTGGATTGACACATAGGATACTTTTTACGGGAAAAAGTCTTATTCCCACAGGAAAAATCCTACACAACGCGAGCGTAGCCGCAGGCGGACCGCTAGTTTACCATATTTTTAACATGTTTCTTTATTTTTTGTTACAGGTAAGATTTTCTTTCACAAAGACTGATGCAGCAGTTATACAGTTAAGTTGGATAAAATACTAAGCTAATGCAAAGTTTTGTTGAAACATTTCATGCTGCTCTTCTACTATTTTAATAAGGATACTAAACAATTTGTCCTAAATACCTAACAAAGTCTGCTTTATTTTAGAATGATGGAATAAAAAACCTTAATTTGAGGTATTTCCCACTCAAATTATTTATTTCCCATCTGGCCTCTCAACATGATGAGAATTTAAATTAATTTCAAGGGTCATTTCCCCCAATCGTGGCTATGGATATTAAAAGTTCGTTGTTTAGGGTCAAAGGTCTGAAATTCCGCAAATTTTGCTACAAATTCATGGGTAGAGCTACGGATTGTATACAGAATTCACCATTCAAGTCCTCTCCATTTAACTAACTACTCCCTTATACTACACCTGTAAACTATGAAGTTTGAAGGCTTTTGAGAACTCGAGGTACAAATTGATCATTCAAGCAAATTCGCAATCGCAGTCTTCGATTTGCTACAGAATTTGAGGGTTTCTGTTGTAAGAAAGGACTTTAAGAATTCTTAAATTGAAAGTGACTTCGACCAATATCGTAAATGTAATAACATAAAAGTCTTGTGAAAACTGTTTGGCATATAACTGCGCTAACTTAACAGGATCGGATAGATTTAGTTCTAATTCGATATTGGATTTGTGTGCATCATTATAATCTTTGGTTCCGATGATAAACATTTTCCACACTTGATGTTGTAATTCTACAAAATAGAATAGGTTTATTGAACAGAACAGAATGACAGAGCACGAATCCCTAGTTGAAGTAAGTTTGGGAATTTGGTCGGAAATCTCATTAGTTGAATAGAGAACTAGTGTTCCTGTTAAGAACAGGATAATGCATGTCCGATCCAAGCCGAAACAGGGAAACTTGTGCCCGAACACTGTATTAGTGATATAGAATTGTGTTTATATAGGTATACTCTGGTTGAAAACCTGTCGAACATTAATTGAGAAGAGTGTCTTTGTTGACTTCTATTATGCGCGATGTGCAATATCATTTATAAAACCAATGTGACTACTTACATTTTGTCAAGCACATCACATCCGTGAGTCAAGCAAAGTTTAGGTAGCATCGCTTCTCAAATTTATAGTAGTGTCTATCTACCACAACAACAAGCGCAAGATCGACTAGTAAAACAAACAAAAATATATTTTCACCTCTCCACCTCGGAAAGTTGACTTTTAATGCCCGAAAATAGGGCCGAAAATCGGTTATTCATTTTTAGACATGCAAACCATTCTCATGTCTAGAGAGGAGAATTCGTTTGAATTTCGAACATTTTACTAAGCAGCGCGCAAACCAACGCTGCGTTCCGAGACGCGCTAAAATCGACTGAAGCGCACTCAAAGCGCGTACCGAATTACTGTCAGCAGGCGAAATCCATACAATCTTTTGGTTTTCTAATCGCTCTGACGGCGTTGACAGTTTGATTCGGAACACACCCCAAACCATTCAATGATTCGTTCTGAAACTACTTTTAGAGTTTTCTTCGATTCCAACATTTCTGCCTATAATTTATTAAAACAAACAATCAATATTTTATTAAAAAAATAATGAAATGAGGCTTTATACGCAAAAATAAACATTTTAAATAAATTACCACATAAAAGTACGTTAAAAAACTGATAAAGTTTGTAAAACTTAATTAATTTCTCTACAAAATACAGTTTTGGAACGTACCTCAAAACTAAAACACCGCCAAAATCAAAATTTTCTTGTATTGTCTGGTTGTTTATGTTTGATAACGTCTGTTTTTAATAATTATAATGTCGGAATCAAGCGAAGAGGACTGTGTTTTAACTCCAATTGAGTTAAAGAATCAGGTGAAGGACGCGGAACTCGGCTTTGTTCCCGAAAAATCAAAGGAAAGATATCTCAAAACTTACGAGATATTCAACGAATGGCGTCTGTCTAAAGGCGCGAAGACTTTTTCTGAGACAGTTATGTTGTCATATTTCATTGAAATATCAAACTAGACAACCTAGTACAATTTGGAGCATTTATTCTATGCTAAAATCAACGCTGAAAGCCAAAAAGGACATACACATTGAAAAATTTCCAAAACTATTGGCATTTATAAAAAGATCTTCGGACGGATATAAACCGAAAAAGTCGAAAGTATTTACTGCCGACAATGTAGAAACTTTTCTAAACGAAGCTCCCGACCACAACTTCCTAGCTATAAAGGTACCTTTTACTTACTTTTTTATTTTTTCTTGTATGAATGAGTAATAAATCTTATGACTATAAGTACTTACATGGCTAATAAATTTTTGAAATTACAGGTTGCTCTCATCATTGGAATTAGTGGAGCATGCCGGAGTAATGAACTTTTAAATCTTACTGTCAACAACATAGAGAAGCATCCAGACAATTTATTATTAGTTCACTTGCCAAACACTAAAACCAAAATTGACAGATCTTTTGTGATTCGAGGCGAATATGCAAAAATTGTTGAGAAATACAGATAGATTTTTCTTAAAATATAGCAACGGGAAGTGTGTAAGACAAGCTATAGGGATAAATAAGATTGGTGATATTCCAAAGTATCTATTTTCCTTAAACTGCCTAGCTCATAACTGTATACTGGGCATTGCCTGAGGAGAACTTCGGCCACACTTTTGGCTGATTCAGGAGCTGACCTCACAACTCTGAAACGCCACGGAGGATGGAAGTCCAATACAGTGGCAGAGAGGTATATTGAAGATTCAATTGAAAACAAATCTAAAATATGTGGTCGTATTGTTGAGACTATCCACTTGAAGCCCACCGAAGACCCTTGTTCTGGCCCGTCCACATCGAAAGATCCCGTTAAAATATCTCCAAGTCCTCCACAGTCTCCATCTCCAAGTTCTCCTGCACACTAACCAAAAAAAAATATTTAAAATAGACGATAACAGCAACATTGACTCAGAAATATTAAATACACAAGTAAATAATAACAATACAACAATCACAGTGCCTAATAAAAATTTTACTATAAATTTAAAAAATTGCAAAATTGCATAATTGCAATTTTACTGTATTCTGGCAAATAAATATTTCTGATTTCTGCAGCAATTTTACTTTCAATTTTTAATTTAACAATGAATTATTGTTTTTATGTAATACTTAAATAAAGTAATAATAATAAATAACAAAAATAAAGTAAGTACATTAATTATATTAAAGAGTTTTTATTTAAAATGATTTCCTTGCTGGACAGGTGAAAAGTTGTATGCTGCATACGAGAGAAAAGTTATTCTCCTCTCAGACTGTAGAATCCCTCGCATAGCTCAGGAGTCTATTTTAGACTCCTTCGCTGGCTCTGGATTCAATATCAGTTCTCTGAGGAAAAACGGACTTTCCTCTCTAATTGCACAAATAACTATTTTCTCGAATAAAAATCATCGACATGTTTATAAAAAAATGTATTACAGATTTTCTTATGTCTTGTCGGTGGCTTCATTGCAAAAATATAAGAACATGTATTTCTACTCGCATATAAAATTGTGAAGTCACCACAGTAGTATCTCCTATTGAATAACTTTTTCAATAAACTGCGAACCGTTCTTATTATTTTTATCTTGTTCGAGGTATATTGATTTCATTGTGTACTATGTCTGAGTTCATTTTGAACGTGAGCTCTGTACAGCTCAGTTCCGCTATAGCTCACAATACTCTGAGATAATCTCTACGCCCACAGTCCGGTGAAATGCACAATACGGGGAAAGGTATTACTTTGTCTGGAGGTTTCAACCGTCTCTGTATCGTGCATGTTATATTGTGTTTGTTCTTATCTGAGTTGTCTATAAAATGTACTAGAGTTAATTGGGTTGTGGTTTATTTCGAATGATGGAGGACTTATCCAGCATAGTAGGTAGGTGTGGTATAAATTTATACGATATATCTGATAGTCGAATCATTTGCTTAAGTCTGTGAATATTTTACATACAACAATGTAATACTTTTTAGAACAATGGTAACAAAAAACATATTCATCTTAAAAATACACGAGATTTTTAACAGCTATTCGCCTTCCATTATTGATCCTTCCATAGATAAAATGAAGTTGTATTTAAAAAATAAAAATAACTGCAAAAACATTTAACAAGATACTCAACTAATCCAATCTCAAAGGAAATGGCCGCACTACTCCCAAGTTGGACGAAGTTGGGCCAATGCTAGCGCCAGTATTGCCATCGCACGTCGACTCGGCGGCACTCGCGGCCATTTCCTGCCGGCGATTGCTTTGCACCCGACTATTACATTAGCGAAAACAGACTACGAGTAAGATAATTGTAGTTCCAGTGTGGGATAAAGTTATGTTGCCTAGAGTTTATTAAAAGAGTTAAGTAGTGTTTGATTACTCTAGCGCGCCTCAGGATACGTTAAGAATACTTACGTGTGGGTTTTTGTAAACGTCATTTATATAGTAAAAATTATTATACAAACAATGAGAGTCCTGTAAAGTATTTAAGTACCAACTTAGTTTTAAGAGAGCGAGAGAGAGTTTAAGAGTTTTGTTAGAAACCGATGTTGAATAATAGTTATTTGTTAGGTAAGAGAGGAATGTTGATTTTTCCTCAGAGAACTGATATTGAATCCGGAGCATTCGAAGGAGTTTATAATAGAAACACGAGCGAAGCTAGTGTTTCTTAAAATAGACTCCTGAGGCTCTCGAGGAGTTCTAAGATTCAAGGTGAGAAAAGATGCCTCTCAATTTCAACACATTTTTACCTCCCCTCAAGGAAATTATTAGCTACTTACTTACGTAAATAAAAAAAATGTACAAGAGTTCTCTTACTTTCGATATACTTCTGTAAATTAAGACGTTGTTTTCGTATTTTATCATAATACTCTTTACTTTTTTAGTTAAATAGACAAAAACAAACAACTAATGGCTGGTTTACACGTATTAAGTTGTTTAGTAGTTAACTAAATTTTAACTTAATTTTAGCAACTTAATGCGTGTAAACAGCCAATATATTATTAATAAAAAAAAAAAAATTAATAATAAATAATTATTATATTATATTATTATATGATAAAAATAATAATATAATATAAAAAATAAATAATAATACAATATTAATTATATCAAAATAAATATTTTATTATACTTTATTATTTTATTTATTATATTTATTACAGATTTGAATTCGCTGTTGATCGTCCATCTTGGGCTAACTAAAGAGCTTAACTACTAAAATGACGTGTAAACACTTACTTAAAATTTAGTCGCTTAAAATTTAGTTAAAATTTAGTTGCTACTTGACAACGTGTAAACCAGCCATAAGACATATTTTAACTTAACGTTTTAGTTTTAATTTTAACTTAACTTTCCAAAACGTATTTTAAAAAATCATACAAATAATTTAAGCGTTAAAAACTTTACATGTTAAAAAAATAAAAATAATCGACGAGTGCCATATACAAATAAAATTTAAAAAACAAAATATGACGTCTCATTTTAATGACGTATTCTGAAACTAATTTCACAGGTTATTTATAACAAACAATACTTTTAGTAATTAAATATTTATTATTTAAGACGATATATAGAAAAAAAGTCTTAAGTCCTGTCAACAAACTTAATTGTTCGCTTAAACTTTTCCATGGCTTTCTACGATTAAAAAAATGCATTCTTCGCTTCCGTAGAAGGTGTCATAAAATCTTTAATGTTGCTCATAAGGATAGCAGAAGCGGCTGTGAACCCACTAATTACACAAAATGAGAAAACATAATCGTGTGAGGTGGCAACATGTGCTGGATATCGTTTTACATCTTTTTCGTAATAGGCAATCATAAATTCTCCAGTTTTTTTTAAAGCATTCACGCATGTTACCCGAAAACTCTGTTTATGTATCATTCTTGAAAAGAACGGTTTATGTTGTACATCAATCTAACAAAGATTTCAGTATAAGTTATGAAAATAAGTCAGTTCAAAACCGGCTTAGAGAGTCTTAGAAATTGAATCTATTTAAATTCTTTCTTGTAAACGATTCAGCCTGTCTACTCGTAAATAAAATCTTTAAAAATGTGCGCAAATCGCGATTAAACTTAATTTTGTCTCATAATGGACGTGATTGCTTTGGCTGTTGTGGCAAATGTTTAGACGAATAAAATGTTTTAATTTGATCAAGTGGCTCCAAAATCCTTGTTAGTTAGCTCGGCAGGTCGGCAGCAATTAGCCCGAGGAAGTCAATCTAGGATTCGGTCTGGATTCTGGTTTTACCCTCTGGGACGGTGAGGTAAGTCCGCTTTGCAAAATTACCTGGATTAGGTAACAGTTCCGGCAGTCGGCATAACATTCCTGAGAGACTGGCTATTTTGTTAATTAACGAGATTCCCCATTTATCACCAGTTTAGACCAATGATATTTTAAGAAAGATACGTCACGTTCATACTGCACACACAATATAAATTGTTCCGCGACACAGACACGCTATAAGTGCGACAGGAAATAGGCAAAGCGTAAGAGTGAAAGAGACAATGGTCACAGCTCGACTGACTGCAATAGTCACAATTAGGACCAATTCTACAATATCTACCTCTTGTATATATAATTGGTTTAGACCCAGTTATTAATAATAAATAGCAGAAGGTCTGTTTGGAATCTACCACGAGGAGCTATTAGTCCTACCGGAAATCACGTAAATCAGTTTTTACTGCAAAAAATATTCTCATTCCTACGTGAATAAAAAACCATAAAATCGCGGGTGAAAAGCAAGTAAAATCTTAGTGTAAAATATAACATGTAGACTGTTTTAAGCAAGTCATAGAAGCCGGCTTAGGAAAGGTCCTCATTGTGCTTCAATTATGTTGGCGATGATCTAGCAATTTGTCACTACAGGGTAAACTAAATTCTGCCTTTAAGTAGGATGTCGGTCTTGACAAATAATGCTTCACGTTCACGTATAGATATAACAATTTTATTAAAAAATGCCACGAGACGCAAATTCATATAGTAATCGAAAAATTGGCAAGTTATAGCTTCACGAGTCCATCTCATTTGTGTCTCCAAATTACTTAACGATGTAGAGTAAATTGTGCACAAGTGAATATTCCAATTTTACGAGCTCTCGTATCTTATCAATCCCCCGTCAGTAATTGCGAGGGAGCTCGTAAACAACAAGCCTCTCCACTCATTCGGATTTTATTCACGCTCGTTACTGAACAATCGAATCACAATCACTTGATGTCCCTTTGACACAGAAACGATTATATTTATTAGCCGGTAAATTTTGGGTGTCTAAACTTAATCTGCTACGATAGTGCTGAAAGTTAGCCTATTAATAAAGATATAGTAGATCGGCTAGAAAGCTTCCACCTAAAACAGCGTATAAAAATCGCGTTTATAAACTCTTTGTCGCTAAGAATGGCTATCATTATACCTTTTGCAATTTATTCAACCTCCTCCCCAAGAAAAATATCATGCTAAGAATTTTGCCTAAGAAAATGCAGACAAAAGATTTCTTTAGCGCTCGACCTAAATATTCAAGTATCTTGAGGTTATCTCTGTATTACTTTCCATATTGTACCTATTTTTCTGTTAATTAAGAGGAAATCTTGCTTTAATTTTCTTACGTGTCTACCATATTTCCTGCCAAAATTTGTGGATTGGCCTAGAAAAGCAGCTTATTCGCGTAACTGTTTGCGTAAGATAGTGTGATGAAATCTGCCACTTAGCCTAAAAAGGCGACGTCGTCGTTGTCGGGATATTGCGAGAAATGACTTTGCATTATGCTAATCAAATTGTTAAATGTATACTTTAGTTTTACTTTCTACTGACAGACCGGCTATTATATGTAAGTGGATGTTTATATTTCAGCCTTGGAGATATCAGCACGCTAATCTGAATTATTTATTGACACAAAAATGCAGTAAAGGGGTACTTAATAAGTAGGTAAGTTCCTAATTTTATCGTAGATGATTTTTTTTATCATTATAGGAATCGGTTCGCTCACTTAGCTCCATATTGGCAGTAAGCCTACCTATTAGCGCTCGATGTGCCAACTCTACGTTACTTCTACAAGAGGTCAAGATTCCAGACTGAGTTATTATAACGAAAGCAACATATTGGAGTTAATTTTTACGATAAGCATCCATTTTGTATTGTGACGTTTTTCTTAATATAACTTATATAGGTAGGTATTTTGAGAAATGTACGATTTGTCATGACATGAAATGGTGATTTGGTTTCCTGCTAGCTGGTCCTAATAGAAATATTGTTATTTATAATTTTTAGGATATTTCGAAAACAAATTAATTAAAAAGTCGTGTAATTTGCATCAATTTCATAATTAATCGCTAATTACGGCTACGAATTTGTTGCGACAGAATACCTTAAACTAAGAACTTATAGGTCTGATATGTAAATAACTTGTATTCTGTAAGCCTTTGGAAAAGGAACAGTAATTACTATATATTATGCAAGCTTTACATCAAAGTAAGTCATCTACGAAATAGACGGTTCGCTGTGCAATATTTCAATACCGTGCTTTGTTCCCAACGGCATAACAGTCTAAGTGCACTTACCGGCATATTCGTAAATCATGGCCCTCACAAAGATACATGTAATAGCTCCGTCGCCGCTTGCTATTGTGGCCTTTGATTACATTTTAATTGCTTTCCCCCTCTAATTTGTTTAACGACTATTTTGCGCCTTTGTTTTTGTCGTGATTTATTTCTTCATTAGAAAGTGGTCTGCACAGGAAATTTTAATATTACTCCACTATTTATTCTACGTTCAGGGAACTCTGAACCTAAAATGTAAACAAACCGTTCGCAAGAAGTTGCAAGTTACCTCTCTCATTCATTCACATATTTACTATAATAATCTGACAATGATATAGATAATCTAACTAAAGAAACAAAAATATCCGCGTTTACTTAGATCAATGCGTTTATCCACGACTTTCTACGACGTCGCACTTACCGTTTTTATTTACATCAATATAGTTTAAAATATTTGTATGTAAAATCTTCTTTTGTATGGTATGCTTCAAATTACAAGTGAAACTAAAGAGCTGCCCTTACGAATGCCGCCAGTAAAAGCAGAACAACGAAATAAAAACTCCAAAAACTTAAGTGCACTTAGCATGTTTTTCACAGGTTCGTAGCCTCGTAGCCCTTGTCTACGGCGTAGCACCAGCAGCGTAGCTAGTCCGCTGTATGAATAAAACAAATCCCACAGTCTATGCTTACTGTTAGTGACTCGACTACACACAGTCTACTAGGTTTTTGTGGATGAATGGAGTTAACCGCATGTCAAGCCTAACCTTTGACCTTTAGGGCGTCTTGATTCTGTAACATTAAGGACGGTATTCGTAGTAAAAAACGCGTTCCCGCTCGGTCCACTACGTTTAAAAATATATAAAAATAACACAGAAAGTTTTGTTCGCTGAGTGCTGTTGCTTAAAAATTGAGGAACTGTAAATATGCGCATGTACCCGCTAGCAAATGTCATTACCAAGCGCAGAAACAGGAATTCTTGTTTGTGTTGCTACTTGCTACTTAATTTATAAACAAATTTTACTTTACGTAATCTTACATGCACTTAGAAACTTAGTTATTTTGATAAAAAGCCGTCGTATGAGACAAACTTTAAATTTATTTACGAACTTATTACTTGTCTGAAGGACGTGTGCTTATCTAGGCAGTCTGCAAAGGATAAATATCAACTATTCAGCTGTATGTAGCCGGTTACCGCCATTATGAGGTTTGCATTCTGCGCATCGCAGAGTACGGCGGTTCCGATGAATTTACATATTGCATTCTGTTCTCGCTTACGGACTCACTTTGTCTTTGTTACACATATACGCTGTCTATAAAGGTCAGGGGGTGATCAGAGGCCATTTAATTGAAGTAATAACTTAGTTGGAAATTGAAGTAATAGATTAGATAGAAATGTAAAGATCGGTGAACCTTCGCTTAGACGAGTATGATATGGCAACTCATAAATACTGTCTAGTTTGTGGTCCTTGGGAGCCAACTAAGGTTCTGCTCACAACTTTGGGGATAGGAACGTAATTTTAGGTATGCAAGCTTTTTGTCTATTTTTTTTTTCCGTTTAAAAAAATATAAGAGCTTGAAAAAGTTGTAAATTTCTTGAACAGACAAAATTTTTTCATCCACAAGTTACGTGTGTTGAATACAGGACGAAATAGTCTCATACATTATATTTAAAGATCAAAAAGCTCCCTTTTTTACAAGATCCGAACAATGGGTCTTGAAATAACTTCAGCAGGCTCCTGCCTTTTAAGCTAGACGTCAAGAAATAATTTATAGAATGCCGCATAAAGGTCATGTTGCTTTTACCGAGCCCTCGTCTCTCGAAAAATAGTTTATGTAATAATTGTCTAAGAGCTTTTGACCTAGAAAAGTTTCTTGCCAGCTCATATACCTATACATTTACACCAAAAGTTTAGAGCTTACCCTGTTTTAGGGTGACCTCACGCCAGCCCGATACGGATTGGCTGAATTCATACGAGCTTTGAATTATATTTCATTATTTGTTTTTTTCTTACGATATTTTTTATTCACCATTACACCATTAGCTTAATCAAAAACACAATGATTTCGAAATCAAACAGTTCGTACGTCGTCGTGTTCACATCACAACTTAATGACAGATAGTCCTAACTGTTACATACACATTACCTGGTAAGAACAAGATTGTATCATATTCCGTCTTGAAAAATCTAATTGACGTTTAAAACACAAAAGTCTCTCATAAAGATTTAGCTTTCTTTGAGCGACAACAAAAATATTATCCTCGTGTTGTTACTCCTATTTTTATTACCTTCTCATCGTAGTAGAGCATCTGAATATGCTAAATTATAAAAGTATGATACACATCTACATAGAAACAACTTTAATATTGTATTTTCTTCAGACTTCAGAAACAAAATTTTGGTTTAAAATATTTCTATCCAGCTCCAGCTAGTTTTACATTAGTTGATTTATTACAGTACTTTCCTGTTACTTTTGCGGTCTAGTTTATGTTTGCATTTTGTCCAGCATTCTACTATAGTTCATTTTAAATTTACTTCAATTTATACTCCAGCTATGGTTTATTATGTTATTTACTACAACACCACAAATAAAAGCGGGGTGAGCGCTCCTAGACAGGTTCTTATTTCACCTTGTTGTTGACAAAGACTTTCTTTACCTAGTATTTCCTTTACTGTGCCTTCTGAGGTATATCCAGGTGGATTTACCTCAGAAGGCACAAGACTAAATTTAACTTTACTTTTTTCATTAAAGTCCGTAGTGAGCTTTTTCCCGACCCTGGAAAATGCTTTTACGTGGTTCAAAAGTTTAGCTTCGTGGGCATGTTGTTACGTTTTGTTACCAACTTGTTTATTAGTAGAGATTAATTTCGACCTTATTCTTCTGTGGTCAATAAGTGTATTAACACAGTTGCTTTCAGTAAAAAAATACTGAGTTTTTCGGTGAATGAAATTTATGGTGATCCTTGATAGATCTCTAGTATGTCCTTTTTTTTTTCAAATAAGGATTTTGTGTGTGAAGCGCAGACTATGAATAAATACTGCAAATGTTAAAATAATATTTAAGATATGAAAAACGTATCATATTTATCTTATCTGACTGCATCAATATAGCTACTTACCTTCCAGTAAGTACCTCCTCAAAAAATTGTTGTAAAACCAAATGTCAAGAACGTGTTACTATTTCAAGCAATAAACGTTTCAAACTCACTGTGAAGTTGCGTGCGGTTTGTATGCCGTAACGCGAATACGGAATGAAAGTTTTTCGGCAGTTGTGGTAATATCCATTCTAGTTTAGGAACAATATTAGTTTCTTGAGGAATGCTACGCGTACGAAGGGAGCATTTATTATAGCCCACTTTGGTTAGAACCTAAAACGTTTTTTTTCTGCCATTTCTAATATTTCGTTTAAAGTACCTATAACAATTCTTCATCTTAGCATGTCGATTCATGTATTAAAAATTTGTAGCGTTTATCAGTCTTTGTCAGATATATGTATGTAAGTAGACAGAGATAATTAGGTACCGAAAAGGAAAGCAAGATGTAGACGACGACGACGGCGGCCCGTACCGTTCATTTACGTTTTACTAAACACATTTTTGTTTATCTCTTGAATGAATGAATGAATGAATGAATATACTTTATTGCACACACAGAAATAATAAATGACAGAGTGGAAGTAAGAACAGGTAGTCATGTACAGTAAGGTAGTCATGTAGTGTCTTGACTATAAGTATACAGTGAAAAATACCGCTTCGGTGCGATAACTTCTAGACTAAAGAGAGCCTTTTACTCGAATGTTCGCCTTATGCAAACCTAATCTTAGGTTTAGGTAACTTTGCATCAACCTGTTGGATTTTCCCAACAAGTTTTCTTCCATTCAGTGGGGAGCTTGAAGTGGGAATGTTAGGCAGTACGGAGAATTTAGAACTCGAAGATTATCTCGAATTTGTGGGATAAAAACTGTGTGCATAGTTATTAAAAGAAATATGTGTCAAACCTGGTATCTTCACAAGATAATAAATCTTTATTTAAATAAGATTCTACACAATATTAAATGAAGTAAACGCTAGCTAATAATAGCAATGATGACAACCTGAAAATTAGCTGTTAATCTTCAAAAAGCAAAAATATCTTAGGTAACCCAGTGTATTTGGTGTTAATATCTTAATATAGTCGAAGCTTTTGGAACGTGTAAAGGTCAACGTTGCGGCAGGATAGTGACAATATTGTATGACCGCAGCGCTATTACCCCGCCCGCTGAGAATTCGAATTAATTACGCACAGCCGAATGGTAATTTATTGCTTTAGGCTTCTGAAGTTGCGATTTGAGAACTTGTAATTTCTCAGTCTCGAGTTCAATTTTATTACATTCCTGCATAGGCTTAGTCGCTCTCACCAATGCATTGAGTTACGCGGCTTCTGTTATACCTACTCGTTTCTATTTGATGCTCTTACGGTGAAGGAAATCATTGTAAAGAAAGAACAGGTTTCGTCCTGCGAAGAAATTCAAAGCTTATGTTTGAAGTCGACTAATCTGCACTTGGCCAGTATGTTCGATTAAGGCCTGGTCGCCCAAATTCTAGATACAGGTCGAGCTCCTCTGTGAGGATGTTTGTTGTTGTTAATGATGATGATGATAGCTTATTTCATTACAACGCATGTGTGAGGGAAGAGTTAGGCTTTTATAGAGGTAGACTTTGGGTTGTAGAGAGCAGAATGTATAAGAGCTTGTTGACACTTTTGAGCAAGTGCTAGTACTAAACCCGTACCTACACAAAGCAAGGATAGTATTTTTGTATTACTGCTGGTAGTAAGATTGGTAGGATTAAGGGCAACAAAGGGTGCAATCACAGTCATTCTTGACAAATAAAGGCGACAGTTGCGGTGGGGTATTGCGGATAATTTGCGGCCACACGCTATTACCCCCAGCCGCCTGTCGATGAGGATTAATAAAAAAACACCCCACACACACCCCAAATATTTTATTACAAAATGATAACGTAGTAATTTAAAACAAAATGAGAATTTATTTCCGGGTGCATGTTGTTATTATTCATGATGCAGATTAAAGTCATTAATTTTAATCGAAACTGTACGTTTCGGTTAATTTTCCGGGTTTATGTGTAGTAATTTAAATAAAAATCTTTCCACATGTCTTCAGCTTTACAGAATGGCAAACAAAACATAAACAATTTATCAAGTGTTTGCTTGAATCTGTAATACGACTAGATTATATTAAATTATGCTTATGTCTGCGTTTATAGATTGCGTGGCGAATTAGAGATGCCGGTCGTCAACCAAGGTGTGGGCGTTGATTGGTATCTGATTAATTACTTGGACGGTCGTTTGTACATAATCGACCTTTGTTATGTTCTTAGGTCTAAAATTGAAAATTTTACAAAGCGCACAGGGGGTGAAAAGAGGAAAAACTAATGATGTCGATGGTTTATTAAAATAACCTAAAGAGGTGGTTTGTCGATCAATGATCTTTCCCAGATCCATTATTGTTTTACGACAAACAATTTAATGTTGAATGCCAAGAAAACGAAATGTGTAAAATTTTCATTGCCTGATGTAAGGAACAACAACTTAGCTATTGTCTTGAACAACGAAAATCTTAGGGATCGGCGCGGTGGCATACGCAGTCAGAAATATTCGTCAACTGAATGAATGAATGAATGTACTTTATTGCACACACAGAATTAAAAACAGAGTGGAAGTAAGAACAGGAAGACGTGTACAGTTAGGCGGCTGAAAGACACTACTGCCAGACTTGTATATTTTAGTTACTTTCATAGCATTATGTCCTACGGAACCTATTATGGGATCAAGCTGCCTACATAAATAGCATCTTTGTGTTACAGAAGAGGGCGATATGTTCCATATATGAAATTCGTGGTCGCGATTCCTTAAGAGAATTGTTTAAAGAAATTGATATCATGATCCTTACAGTACGTATTTGAAAACATCTTGTATGTTCGGAAGAATAAAATATTTTTGATTTTGATTGAATGAATACCATCATGAAAATAATGTTTAGTTTCATGAATCAAAATGAGACCTGTTTTATTTACACAATTCTGAACTGCTTTTCGTCATCAAAATCAACCAAATTTTGCCGAATTGAATATCAATATATCAGTGGATGTTTGTTGAAATCTGAATATAGTGCTAAATATGCGTAATTGAGCATTCCGTTGTATACATTCCGATTGAAACCTATACTTACCTACATACATACAACCTACACTACACTACAGATACGGTTTTGCACCCAAATAATTTAACAACGAATCTAAGAGATGAAACAATATCTTATGGAAAATAACATTTACACTTTTGTTTTCCTTTAAAAATATTGTACTAATATCCGTTAAAATTATGAAGATAATGAGGATGAGGTATAACTACTTATTAAACAAAAACATAAGATATTTTACTAACTCATTAACGCGCAAATTATGAAGTCATTATTTATCACATTGAAAGAAGATAACTTTATCTTTACTGAATTTAATTCACGGTTCATTTTTCAGTAACGACCAAAGTTTCTTTCACTTCGCTTTAATCTAGAACTTTCCGGCAAAAAAATCTGGCGAAAGCCGTTCCTAAATTAACTTGTCGGAAAGTTTCCGAGTGCTAAGCGGATAGTTTTCAATGACCGTTAATTTAATTTCGCATAATCCGTTCGCCAATAAAATTTACGAAATCAACCATCGGTGTGTCCGAATTCGAATTGCAATTTGCGGTTCTGTTTTAGTGAGTTTTTTTATCTATGTTTAGTATGCTATCCAAACTCTTTTCAGTATTTTAATCTGATACATGTATTCCATTGAAATTGTGTTCAGGATCAAACAAGTTAAATTTTACCCATTTCATCTAGGCAAAAATAGCAATTATATTAATTTGTAAAAGACCCATCGTAATTCTCAACACAGTTACAGTCTTCAAAGTTCCTCATAATTAAAAATGGACTTTTCTCTAGATATCACCTTTACAGAGACACGAGAACTGACATTCTGATTATAATTTGCATATGGTGATTACCATGAAATGATTAACATGAAAGAGACGTTACTGAAACCCGTGTAGAGGCAAACTAGTATATGTAAAGAAATATAACCCCAAAATGGACGAAAATTTCAAAGAAAGATGCCAGGCTCCTAACTAAACAGAAAATTAAAATGTGATTTCTGTTAAATTTAACATTTTATGAATAGTAAAAATAAGCATAGTAAGAAAATCGTCAAATACTGAGCCCAGGATATATATGTACTGCTGATTTAATTTCCCTATTTTATACAAAGGTCTTTTTTTAGATACTTATATAAGCAAGTGTTATAATGTAAATAAGAAATGAGGTAAGTAAATAACTTCAAGTTGTTTCGTCCCAGACATTTCCAGGCCTTTGTTGATGTTTGCTCACATCTCGTTTTTCAGAGTTCTCCTCTACTCTTAAGTAAAGTAATGAATATTTTTCCATCCGCTCTATTCTCTGAATATTTTACTGAGCGAATCCCATCACGCACACTTATCGCCTGCCATTATTTGGATTTGCGTATTTGTCATTGAATTTGAAAGCATCCTTTTCCTTTACCTTCAAAGCTCATGACAGTATTGACAGTGCAGTTTTCATTTTATTTCGTATTTTATCTCCCTCGATTAAAGTTAGTCTCATGAAATATAGTTTGTATAATAATATAACACGATATTTATTAAGTCAGTGTAATTTATAGGTAGTCGTCAATATACCTACACTCTTTCAGAGCATAGCATAATGTCATGAGCCCGTGCCAGCCAAGTCCATTCGAACATTAAATGTAATTATTGATTTATTTAATTATTTTATGATTAAAAAATGCTACAAATTCGTTCAAAGAGTTCACCATTTCATTTTATAACAATTGCTACTCCTTAAAAATTACAATTATAAACTTGTAACCATGATACAAAGTGAATTATTACAAGACTTAATTTATCATTCTTTTTTTATTAAGTTAACGAACGTAAGAGACGTTACGTTCGTTTTTTTTTGTAGGCAACACCTTTTTTGTATTTTTTTGTATGGCGTAGTGGAGAACAAAAATTTACCCATTTTACCACCAGCGGTTTATGTTGGTGATTTAGTTATACGCAAACACAGTAAGCTTGGTGAAATTATTTATTCAAGCACTCGGTTCGCTCGCTGTTGGTTGACTATTTGTCTTGTGGATTTTCTAATTTGTGTATTCCTAAATTTAGTTCACGCCATCGGAATTTGTAGAGACGCAATCTGTTTGAAACTTCATAAATGTACCATCAACGGCTCATAAACATTTCCACCTAGGGGTTTGAGCCATTAGGTTTATCAGGTCCACGCTGGCCCAGTGTGGGTTGGTCGAATATACTTACCTCAATGAATAACCATACTTTCGTCAATTTTCAGCTACGGCTATTAACATAAAAAAAAACTTTAATAGATTAATCAATCACATGTTTTGGATAGTTTTAATTTCTGTTTGCTTTTCTTTTTACATAAAATTAAATCTTTCCCTAATGTAGCAAGAATCTTGTTGAAGTCTCCCATTTGTATGGTAATGCGACATGCAAATGCTTTTAGACAAAATCAGGCAATTAGTGCCTCTCTTATCTCCCTAACACACTCTTTAGCATTGTCTGCTAGTTTTAATGTAGTAATACCAAAGTAACACCAAAAACAAAGCGCTACTGTTGTTATTTAATTATGCTCCAGTATTTTTTTCGTTACTTTCATTTGTTTTAAATCAATTAATCACTATTTATATGCTGCTTTTTTACTTATTTTTTTCTTGTATTCTAGGTTATGTGAAAAGAATATACCTTATTTAATATATAACGTAATATAATATAACAATACAAAAGTTGTTCTGTTTCATGGGCTGAGTTGTATACATCGAAATAAAATGTATTCGCTATTATGTGTTGCATATTATATTCTATTTTAAGTGTTACCAGCCAAAGCATTCAACATAGAAAACTTTTCTATCGACACAGGATTATTATATTACCAAACTGCTCCACGGTAGTTGTGACATAATGCCCCGTGTCGTGCACATATTGGAACATAATATTCTGATGTACCTTACTTAATACGGGAAAATGGTTCCTGCTCTACGCTGCCTCCATTAATTAATTTCCCTTATAATTCTCTTTGACGTCTTCTATCGTGTCCGTGTCCACGAAACGCCATTGTTACGTCAGTTTTCATAAAATTGGTTCCAGATGAATATCGGTTACTTCCTGTTACTGGTTTTGATCACAGAACCCTTCTGTAATCGAAGGTTACTGGCTGTTACCTACCTTTGACAGGTTTTAATCATAATAATAGTATATTACGATACAAGGATCGTAGGTGGCAAATTACAAACGAGGTGACTTTTGTAAGCCCGAGCCGTAGGCGAGGATCTATAATGTTATGAGTTTGTTATAAAACCTAAGATCCGTATGTTGTACGACGTTTTTCAATACACTTGTGAGAAAATTGATAATTAATAATTAAAATGAAGGTTAATAAAGTTACCCCTACAAAAGCTACGATACTACTCGTAAAATTGTTCATGTAAACCAGGGGTTCCCAACCTTTTTTTGTCTATTGCCCACTTTAAGAATAAATTACTTTTTAACGCCCCCCTTTTTAAACATACTTAAAAACCGCTAAGTACTTATAACTGATTATTGAAACGCAACTTTATAGTATTCGGACAGAGTATCTTTTATTGAAAATAAAACAAACATAATCAATTCTTATATAAAAACTAATGTGAAGGTTGAATTTGATGCTTTTCAATAAGTTTGTTGATATCAGGTTCCAATTTACTCAAAAACAGCCGCAAGTCGCCACGTTCGGTAACACGCAAACGATTTCTCTTTTTAGTAAGCAGCGTTGCCACAGCACTAAATCCACGTTCACACAAATATGACGATGGGAATGCTATCGAGAATCGTTGAACAATTGACCACAATCCAGGGTACAATTGCGGGATCGGTTTTTGTAGCCAAAATTCTTGATATCCATTTTTGAACTTGATTTTTATTTCTTCGTTTGTTGTCAATTCTATAAGTTCTTCTTCCAGCTGAGGTGACATTGCTGTGTTGATATTTGAAAACGGATCCAACACCCAGTCTGGTATTTCCAAGTTTAAAATGTCCTGGTATCGTTCGGTGAAGGCAATGTGGAGGTTTTCCAAATGTTGGCAGTAGGCAAACAAGTCGTCGTTACTGCAGGATACTGATAAATTCGGAAAGTTGTGAAACTCACGTCTGCCCATATTCTTTTTGTGCAGAAGCAGTTTGGCTGCGAAAGCAGCAACGACATTTTTTGTTTTAATTAAATTTAGTTCATCGCCTTGCAGTTGGAGGTTCATGTCGTTGAACAATTTATACAGGTCTGTCATGTAAGCTATATCATTCTTTGATGTTATGAGCTTGTTGCGCAGTTCTGTATCTTTAGTTTCCAAGAACTCTATCACAGAGTCAAACAGGTTGTAAAATCGAATCAGACAATTGCCTCTTGACAGCCAACGAACTTCAGTATGAAGCAACAAACGGTTGAAATCTTCGTCATTAGTAACACAAAGCTGATGAAATAATCTATCATTCTAAGAGCTGCTACGGATTTTATTGACTGCTTTGATGACATATTGCAGTGATTGAAATAGTCGTTCACTTAAGTTTCTAGCAACCAAATGTTGTCTATGAATAACGCAATGTATAGCAAGGACATCTGGAATTTTATTCTTTAAGTACGCTATGAAGCCTTTATGGCGCCCTGTCATAGCCGGAGCGCCATCCGTAGCAACTGATATAATATTTTTCAAAGGAATCTCTTTCTCTTCACAAAACTTTTCCAATGTATTGAATATGGTTTCGCCTTTTGTATCTGTCTCCAAATTTCTGGCAAACAATAGTTCTTCACGTATTTTCTCATCTTTAATAAACCTCACGTAAGGTAGCAACAACGCTTCATTAGTTGGTAAAGTGGACTCATCGAGCTGAATTGAGAATTGACTAGTCCTCAGATGATTGCACAATGATTCTTCAATGTTTTCAGCCATTTCATCAATTCGTCTTTGCACAAAATTATTACTCAAAGGAATTTTTCGGATAATATCTGCGGCCGGTTTATGAAGCACAGTAGTTATTACTTCCTTTATTGCTGGCAAAATTAACTCTTCTCCGATGTTGTGTGGTTTGCCTTTTTGAGCAATTAACAAAGAGATATTGTACGAAGCTCGAAGTCCGTCGTCATCTTGCTTAGCAGCCGCCGAAAATAGTTTTGATACACTTGGCTGAGTATTATGCTTCTTCTCTAGGTCTTGAAAATATGCGACATTCTTGTGTTTCTTATCTGGATGCATTTTATTCAAATGATCTTGCAGTCTTGAAGGCTTCATTGCTTCGTTCGAAAATGTTTTTAGACATAGAAGACACAAAGGCGACGACGGGTTTGTGGGATTTTCAATAAATCCGAATTTAATATATTCCGCAGAGTATTGCCGTCTCTTCTTTTTTACTTCCGACATTGTTTTGTTTTGAGAAATACGTAAGTGTTGAAATCAAGTACTGCTTATCTATTATGCGCGAAACCGCAAATGAAAATAAAATAAATTTACGTCGTTTATATAGGATTGCATAAGCAGCACGCACCAACAGGAATAAGACAAACGTGCATAAACTCGTTTATCTCATTCGACGCCCAATCGTACTCGACAAGCAAGAACAAGTATTATAGAACCAGCCGATTGATACAGGAATGTACAAATCGGATTATTTAACAAAAACTTGTTAAAACATGATTGCCCGCGGTCTATTATATCGGACCGAGTTTGAACTATATCTTAATTAATATTAGTTGATATTCACAAGATGTAGTCGAGAGCTCAGTCGGTGTCTAAGTCTTCCTAGCTAGGTAGATGAAATTATAAATCGACCCCAAAGCCCTACACAACGCCCCCTTTTTTTTCTGGGTCTCTTACCGCCCCCATTTAGGCCTGCAGCGCCCACAAGGGGGCGTTATCGCCCACGTTGGGAAAGCCTGATGTAAACACTAACCTTTAGTATATTGCGCGCAGTTTTAGTTGCTGTACTATTCACATTTATCATTAAATATCAACACTTGAGCACTCAACAACAATCAATGTAACACAGAAATTAGAATTTTATAAAATTAGCGCCAACCTCAAAACAATAATAGATTTCTTTCCTATAAGTATAATTACGGAGCAAAGGCTCTCGTGGACATTTTTCCTCTACAGATAGTTTTTTCGTTAAATCCAGATTATTATATTTTTATTATTTAAATATTACTGGCTCATACTATTTTTGGTACAATTTGTTGAAATAAAAACATACTAATATTTTTCTCTTTGTAAGAATCGATTAAATAATTTTTTTATTATTAAAAAGTTCCTAGTTAATAACAGTTATGGAGACCATAGAAATTAAGAAAAAAATGTAATGAAAATCGCACTAGTGCGGTAAAACAGATTTACCGCACAGTTTACTGCCTACGTAAGTTCAATTTTCGAGCAAGGTGTATTGAAAATATAAAGTAATAGTAAAGTTGAGTATATGAAGTCTGCTGCGTGGCGATCTTCTATTTCCTAATTAATTGAATTTTTCCTTGAACCTTTCACGGTCTCAAACATTGTTTGATGTTTACATTTTATTAAGTATGTTGTCATACTGCTACTCTCTGAAGTATGGGTAAAAGTGTGCCTTTGTGCGGTGCTTGGATAGCCGTGTTAATTTTATAAACAACAAGAAAAATGTTTATTGTTTCCTTGAAACTTGCTATGTGTAAAAGGATGTTCGTTTGTTCCGCTTTCATGCTTAAACGGCTCAACGGATTTGAATGAAATTTTGCAGGTAGATTGATCCGGCACTGGATTATCATGGGTTGCTTTTTGCTGCGAAACTTACTCTTACGGGAAAAACGCAATACGACGCGGTCAAATCTGCGGGCGGACAATTCGTAGACAGTAAAAATGAAATTGGCTTATGATCCTACGAATAGTTATTCGTTATATATATCCATTAATAGGTTTATTAGTGTCTGGTAACAGTGTTAACAAACTTCTAACTAGCTCTGCGCCGCAATACTCATAAACTTTGCAATAAACGCGTTAGCAAGGCAATGGTGTTATATTGTCCCAGCCCACTGGTGACTGGTTAGTGGATAAAAACTTCAAAAAACTTTTGTCTAGTTTATTTGTTTCACCCTGTATTGGTTTACTTACTATGTTTCATTTTAATCTTGTCATAGAAATTCGACTTTTAAACACTGATTTTATAGAAATGTGCGGTATTAAAATCACATCACACTAATATTACGCCTAAACTACTAATCGGATTTGGATGAAATTTGCAGTTTGTACTTTGGATTACGACATAAGACATACTTTTTACGGGAAAAGTCTTATTCTCACGGGAAAAAGGCTTATTCTCACGGGAAAATGTCTTATTCTCTCCCATAAGGCGAGTAAAAGTAATTTGAGGACACCAAAAATTTACAGTTATTTTTTTTTTTCTTTTTATAATTTCCTGAGCCTGGGACTACTAGTCTATTCTATACTTTACGAGGGCTGATTGATAAGTTTCCGAAACGACAAAGAAAAACTTTAAGAATCTATTTAAAATAAATTTATTTCTCAACGTAGTTTCCTTCTACCTCGATGCATTTAGTCCAGCGCTTCTACAATGCCGTTACACCAGTTTGATAAAATGTTTTCTCCAACCCCTCAAAATACTCGTCCACGGCAACAATGACTTCTTCATTTGATGAAAATCTCTGGCCACATTTCTTCAGGTTTGGGAATAAGTGGAAGTCACACGGGGCCAGATCCGGGGAATAGGGTGGATGCGGTAGCAATTCGAACCGCAATTCATGGAGTTTGGCGACTGCAACCATTGACGTGTGTGCAGGTGCGTTGTCATGGTGGAACAAAACTTTTTTCTTGGCCAAATGTGGTCGTTTTTTCTGGATTTCTTAACTTAATTTTTGCAGCAAGCTTGCGTAGTACTCTCCATTTATTGTTTTTCTTTTTTGCAGATAATCCACTAAAATAATCCCTCGAGCATCCCAAAAAACAGTCGCCATCACTTTGCCGGCCGACAAAACCGTTTTTGCTTTCTTCGGCGCAGGTCTTCCGCTCTCAGTCCACTGCTTAGATTGTTCTTTTGTCTCGGGAGTATAATGATGTATCCAGGTTTCATCGACTATTACATAACGCCGCGAAAACTCGTTAGGATCTCGGTTAAACAGCGCCAAACACTCCGATGAATCGTCCACTCGACGTTGCTTTTGGTCAACAGTGAGCAAACGCGGCACCAATCGCGCGCAAAGCTTTTTCATTCCCAAATGTTGGTGCAAAATATTAAAAACACATTCAGATGAAATGCTCACCATCTCTGCTATCTCTCGCAACTTCAAGCGCCGATCATTCAATACAATTTTGTGAATTTTTTTGATCATGTCCGGATTCGTGACTTCATTTGGACGGCCAGACCTGTGGGCGTCTTCGTAGCTCTGTCTTCCACGTTTAAAATCAGTTACCCAGGTGTGAACTGTGTGATGGCCCAATGCCGAGCCTGAAGTCTCAGGCTGTCAGTTATGCTGTGATATATTTGTTATAATTTATAATGTGATCGTCTAGTAATTATTTTCTTGGTGGATAATTCAGTAATACTTGATTTTACTTTTTGTCCTTGCTAAACATAATAAGCAAACGAAAAGGGTTCAAAGAAAGTTTCTGTGTCGAGCTCTACCACAGCGACTTCCTGTGAATGAAGTTTTATGTAACCCCAAGAAAATGAGTTTCCGCGCAAGGCCCTCCCCCCTCGTGCTTCTGGAATGCAGAGATACCTGTCCCAGCCGCGACATACAAGGCCTTACGAAGCGGGCTATACGACAGCGACTCCTCTTGAAGGTTAAAGTGTTAGCTCTCTGTAAACTTGAGTATTGCTGTGCACCCGACTGCGCCTTCTGGAACGCACGTGATTCCAGCCGACTACGTAAGCAGCCCTCTGGGTTGTGCCAAGGATAGTGAGACTCGCAGTATTGTTGTTACGTAACGTTTATTTTTGTTATCTGTATCTCGTAGTCAGACCCGAGAACAGTAGCTGCCTCTTTATATTTTAGAATGCATTCATTTAGTTGGTTTGTGTTTTATTTGTGTGTGTGAGTGGCCACTCGTGAGGTCAGCTATAGCGCTTTTGTTTGTTTGCAGAGCTCATTTCTCAATGACACCGCGCAGTGTATACTAAAGTATTAGCAGAGTCTTTTAGGCAAAATTTAATATTTTATAACTTGTCTTTATCATGTAATGTTTGCAAGGATTAGGTATTTGAAGCAACTTTATTGAGTAAATTATAGTTGCTTTAACCTAGATCTTGATAATGTCTTTAATTCAAAATTAAGGTTATTATTAATGCAAGTGAATTTGTAATTTAGAGAAAGGCTTAAGATGAATTTAAGGGCAGATTTACTTATTTATGAAAAATTATAGATTATTTTATTTAGAGGAGAGATGAGGAAAACACAAGATAAATTAAATTATAAACTTTAGTTTATTATTCTTTTCTTTACTTTTAATTTAATCTGATTTAAATCGAGGAATCCGAAGAACGGTATTCCTTGACCCTCTGTTCGATTTCTAGGCCAAAAGTATTCTAATGAAGGGGAAAAACGAACAGAAAAAGGAAAAAACCCCTTAGGCCAATTATTATCACTACTGCTATAATATTTATTTGTGATTCAAATAATGATCAAGTGCTAAGAAGTTTTATAGTAATAATAGCTCTATCTGAGTATAGTTTATGTCAATATCGAAGCGTAAAATACAACGGAGAAAATAGGAATAGAAAAATAAGCTTATCTTTGGGCTTTAAAATACAATTTAGTATGATATGCAACTTTGGATTTAATGTTCTAGTAATATTATGAATATTGTTTAAAATTGGAACTTTTATTGAATTATTTATTTATGTAGCTTTAAGTTTTAAAACCCAAAGTTCTTTGTACTCCCTGTCACTGACTCTATGATTAATCAACACTTAGAAATACACTGCACTATCGCTTCGACGCTCCCGGCTTGGTCTCCCGCTCTGCGTTGACTGTCCCTATCCTAGTTTCCCTACCCTATCTCTAACATCTAATCTCCGCCTACAACCCTAACCCTAAATCTTAACATCTAATTGGTCAGCTAAGTTCGGCCGCTCTCCATTGGTCGATCCGTTGATCTTGATTGGCCGGCTGCTCCCGCGCACCGACGATGCGACGCTTCTCCTTGCGAGCTCTCCTGTTGCCATGCGCGCCATCGTCAACTTCGCCTCAATGAAAGCCCTGCTGACGTCACTCAGGCTTCAGCGTTTCATATGACTTCATAGCTGCTGCTATGCTTAGGACTTCATGTAGACAGCCTGGAATTTAGAAGCAAAATCCTTTGCGTAATCCGTTTCTATTGTACATACACATATTGTTAATAATATGTAACTTGTGATACACAGTGTTACACCGTAGGTGGAACATGTCTAGTATTACCATTGTAATAAAGTCATATCAATTAGGGTTTTGTTTATATGAATAATATAATTATGAAACTCGTTTAACATAAGACATAGTTGAGTTTTGTCTTAGGACTTAGAGTCGTACTTTGCATAGCAAACCATAGTGGCAGTTTCACCCTTTTTATCTTAATATTATTTTGTCTTGTCTGACATCTGTTTGGTGTAAAAGTTTTGGGTCGATAAGGATTTCTCTATCTTCCTACACGTGCTACAGCAAAACCATTGAACTTTATCTGCCTATTGTTTGGTGGTAATTTATATTTCTTCGAACCGTCTGTCTTGTGATGCCGCTTCCCGGGGTGTTTAGATATTTCCGTTTAAAAATATCGGTTTATTACTTACTGACAAAAGACCTCTGGCAGTTTTAATTTTTATTGTTGCCAAATGTGCATTTCTCGAAGCAATACTACTATTTATTACTTGTCTTTCTCACGCTCATCTTAATGGCGCGTTCGGTACCATCACATCCCTCTCCCTGTGGACAGTTAGAAATCTTGTTCTCTAACTTTCTACATCAAATCCTAAATCAATGGTGCTAACGCAGCCCATTAACTCGTATAGTACCTAAAACTACCTACATAACTACCTACCTATTTATTGAATGCAAGCCTAATCTAAACCTATCAAATAACTACAAGTCATCCGCATTGCGTCGAAAAGAACTGAAGAGAAAAAAAAAATACCTACCTATCAACCCTAGACTAAAGCTAATTCATTTCCTACCTAGCCTACCTAAACAAAAATACTAAAGTCTAACTTCCTAAGTCATTTTTCAAGATATACCTATGTATATACCTATAGTCAACATCATTTTCCACATTACCATTTATATAGGGCTATTAATTTATTCATTCTCACTTGGTTTTATGAAACATTTAAATAAATGTATTGGCATTATTATTATTTTGCTTTCGATTTCTTTTGTAAGTATAACTTACTCATTTTTTATGATAAATGGCTCCGATTGTATATGGTTTATTGTAAAAATGTGTTAATCTTTGTCAAATATTTTATCAGCTTCTTATTTTTTTTTATAGTTCTCAGCTTGATAAAATCATCAATTTCTAATATTTATTAAATAATGTTTCGTATTATTTATACTACCGTTTAACCCTTTCAATACGACTGTACAACATAGCTGTAAATACCAACTATACATAATGCATTACGAAAATTACTTGTCTTTTAAAACAAATACCAAAGTTTAACCTGTTTCGTTTTACACTACTAAGCTTTGTCCTGTTAAGTGATACATTTCCATGATTTAACTTCAGAAAACATCGAATTTTCCTTAAATTGTTTGCTATTATTTATGATATAATTATTATTAGCAAAACAATATACTTTATCAATTTTTATAGCGTTTCTATTTCAAAAGTGCTTTTAGTACAAATTCCCAATGAATGCTAGTTTATATAATTAAATTTCGTAGCATTTTATTTTCAAATCCATCTTAAAATATGTCTTTCTAATTTTTTTTTATAAGTAAAATATCGATTTGGTAGTACAGTGGTCTACTTATTTTTTTATTTTTTTATTTAATGGGGTCATATGTGTTACTTTATTTCAAATTTCAGGTATACTTTTATTTAGAGAACATCTCGGTAACAGCAGTGATTTTATTTTTATTTTTACAGTTAGATATTCTCATACGGTACACTTCACTGGATGGACAAAGTACCTACTGTCAATCATTCCATCGGTTTACCTTTGTTTGACTATGCGGAAAAATGAATTATTTAATTACAAATGGAACTTAGGTATTGTTTCGTGATAAGTTATTAATCTTTAGGTAACTCTCTCGCTTTTAGCCAAGGTAAGGATCGAATAGATTGATGAACGGTGAATGAACTTTGTATGGGATTTTGATCCATCAGTTTACGACCGGTTTCACTCTGACACGGGGAACCCTACACCAGTAAACTGGCCCTGTAATCAGGTGTGGGGCGCAGTCCTGACACTCCTTTAGCTACGAAGCTTTTACGAATACGAACATCAGAGGATGACGTATTTATTATTGGGCTTTAAGCCCAGTCCAGAACCATGGTTTTGTTTTATAGTCGGTTCATAATAAAATGTTAGATTTTAGTTTGGTCATGACAAGGTCGGAGGTCAGCTGCAAAGACATGGCGTGTATTATGTGCCCAGAACCGCTGCCGTGCTGCCATCGAGTCATGTACTGAGAGTACGGGTCCAATTTCCCTTCTTAATTTAATGTTAACCTTTTTTTTACCTTGATGTCTCGAATCCACAGTAAGTTAATCTCTAGATATTTATGTTTGAGCGACAGAATCAAAATTACTTTGCTTGTACATAATATTTCTAAACTTTATACTTAAATTTAAGCTTAAGCTCTCACAAATTATAGTGTGTCTCATTTAATTAAACAAAATTAATTATTGTTTGTAATTATCGATTATGCAATTAAAATAACGCCTCTCCCAAATCAAATATATCCCGTAAATTTATGTCTTTGTACTAGTTAGTACTGCTAATCTCATCTTACTCTGGCGTTTTTACTATGTATAGGTAAATATAAGAGGGTTTTTTTTTTATAGATTAATTTATTCGATTAAATCAACGTATTCTACCTGAATCAACCTGTATTGTATATTTCTTAACAATAATACTCTCAATAGTTTCATTCGCATCCTTTATCTCCGTATGTGTTATCTCAAATAACAACATAGCTTTAAGATACAACCATCGTATTCAGAAACCTTGATTAGTTTGTAATTTGCCTCACAATAAAATTTTCCAAATTACACTATCATAACTCGTAAGATTTATAATATTTTATTATAATTTCTAGAAATAAACAAGTTATTATACTTGTAGATCTTGGCCTCTAAAACAAGTGTCCATATGATTGGATCATCATCATCAATATCATTGACGTAAGAGTTTATTTACTCATCATCATCACCTGCTGACATATTCATCTAAGTCTCCACTGTAGAGCTTATAATTTACATACATACACATACATACAAATATGTATCTCTTTTCCTGAAGGTAATTAAGACCTACAATACTTTATTCGCTAAGAACCAAACATACTGTCATAATAAACTAGTTGTTAAATTTTATTTGAAAATTAATATTTTGTCACTTAAGACACTTCTGTTCTGGCATAATTTCCTTTGATTATTTATTTATTTATCTAAAAGTTCAGAGGACTAACTCAGTATGTTTTTTAATATAATAATATTTAAATGCTTCTTATTCTGATCAATGTCAATTGCTTTTTAAAATTTTCTTTATTTATAGCGTTTATAGATATCTCTTAATGCATACTAGTCCATCATAATCTGATGTTATTGACTTAGTATCGACCTCTGAAAAACTAAATTACATTTAGTTAAACTTTATTAAAGTTTACTTGTTAGCTCGTAAGTTAGAAATTTGCTTTAATTTATTCTTTTCTACTATCTTTATAAGTACTCGTGTGACTTTATCATTTAAAGTAAGTACTTTATTATAGTAACACAAGTTGTGTTATTCTGATTTTCCTCTAATTTTATTCTACTTGCTTACATAATAAAATAACGTAAAGTTCGTGATATGACGTTCGAATTATTGTTTCGTCAGACTGTCGTTCTAAGTCAAGCCAGAGACGTTGACTTAAAAGTTTTGATCTTCTTCTATATCGTGTGGGTTATAAGGTAAAACAACTACTCGTCATTATTCTGACAACTATTAACGACTTCTGATTAAGGACCCGGTCTTGTGGTTTTAAGACTCTTTCTCGCCGCTGCAAAGGCCTTTCCTAAATAAAGATAAACTTATACTTTTCTACAAACTACAACTTCTAATTATATTTTTTTATGCGTGCTATACTTTACTAAGACCGCTTAAATATACTTATTTAAGTCGTGATGGGGCAAATTAGGCTTTTTCTAATTTATATAGTAAGATTTTTTTTTTCTTAACAACCCCTCAATTTCCTCATCTTATTAACATTTTGTCAATAATTTTCTGTTTAAGATGATAATTATTTACTGATAATTTGTATGCTAACTCCTTCGTCAAACATACACTGATTTAGTTAAACTGAGATTAATAATCAAAATTGTCATTATGTGTAATGAACACGAGTCACTTGTGACATACTTAGCACGCTCATACATACGCAATACATATATTACATACCCATACCTACTTGCGCATAAGATATATTTCTTAATCTTATTTAAAAGTCTTTTAATCATCATTTTATCATCATAATTTTATTGTGCTGGACGCAGGCCTATATGCGTCACTAATTATTAATTAGTGTCGTTTGCACCAATAAACACCTTCTTCTCTATTTGTTTACCTTTCTTTAGAATGTAAGATGAGTGAACGTGGTTATAATTATACATTCATACATATATTTTGCGTTTTCTTTACTCTATTGTGCAATGAACATTCAATCATTCAATACGACCTTGCTATTATTTACTAACGCCAAATTCTAATATCTTAGAAATATCTGTAATTACTATTTATTTGTACTAATTTATTTAATCTAATGAAGCACATTATTTTGAGTGGTTTAACTTAATTTGTGTCTTACTCATAAATCACTTCTTAAGGTCTTGATTTGTTTTACTTTATTGATTTTGTTAGATTTTTACATTGAAACTAGTCTAAATTCGCGTCACATACTAATTTTGTTAACTAAACACGCGACAATCGAACACAAAACAATTACACCTTCAATAAATGGAATAAAATAAAAAAAATATATATAACAAGATGTCAGACAATACGTCCTGTAAAACACATGTCATGCAAAAGTGTACATTACCGCTTCGATATTTCAATCTATTTGATTTTCTTTAGATGACTTATTTCTGTGTTTTTTTTTTTTTATATTTCTTTACTTTACTTTCAATTCCTCTTTATTTACTTTTATTTAATAAGTAATAAATTCTCCTCTCCCAAATATTTCGATTAAAGAAATATTTTATAATATTAATAAGTTCTCAAATGTTTAGTTTCTTGTACAATATTAATAGCAATAAAAGTTTATCTTTAAAATATTTAAATTATTATTTCATTTTAAAATATTTAATAATAATAAACCCTTTCTCAAATTCAGCCTTGCTTTAAAACTTTGATAATTTACGTATTACAATTTTACTTACTTTATCACACCAATTGAAATATTTGTTCTACGTTGTGTATTTTTTATTTAGTTCTTTTCTAGTTGTGTCCTATTTTATTTTTATTTTTAGACACAATGTTCTAGATCCTGGTAAACGCGTACCACGTGTGATGGCCCAATGCCGAGCCTGAAGTCTCAGGCTGTCAGTTATGCTGTGATATATTTGTTATAATTTATAATGTGATCGTCTAGTAATTATTTTCTTGGTGGATAATTCAGTAATACTTGATTTTACTTTTTGTCCTTGCTAAACATAATAAGCAAACGAAAAGGGTTCAAAGAAAGTTTCTGTGTCGAGCTCTACCACAGCGACTTCCTGTGAATGAAGTTTTATGTAACCCCAAGAAAATGAGTTTCCGCGCAAGGCCCTCCCCCCTCGTGCTTCTGGAATGCAGAGATACCTGTCCCAGCCGCGACATACAAGGCCTTACGAAGCGGGCTATACGACAGCGACTCCTCTTGAAGGTTAAAGTGTTAGCTCTCTGTAAACTTGAGTATTGCTGTGCACCCGACTGCGCCTTCTGGAACGCACGTGATTCCAGCCGACTACGTAAGCAGCCCTCTGGGTTGTGCCAAGGATAGTGAGACTCGCAGTATTGTTGTTACGTAACGTTTATTTTTGTTATCTGTATCTCGTAGTCAGACCCGAGAACAGTAGCTGCCTCTTTATATTTTAGAATGCATTCATTTAGTTGGTTTGTGTTTTATTTGTGTGTGTGAGTGGCCACTCGTGAGGTCAGCTATAGCGCTTTTGTTTGTTTGCAGAGCTCATTTCTCAATGACACCGCGCAGTGTATACTAAAGTATTAGCAGAGTCTTTTAGGCAAAATTTAATATTTTATAACTTGTCTTTATCACAAAATCCTTTGCGTAATCCGTTTCTATTGTACATACACATATTGTTAATAATATGTAACTTGTGATACACAGTGTTACACCGTAGGTGGAACATGTCTAGTATTACCATTGTAATAAAGTCATATCAATTAGGGTTTTGTTTATATGAATAATATAATTATGAAACTCGTTTAACATAAGACATAGTTGAGTTTTGTCTTAGGACTTAGAGTCGTACTTTGCATAGCAAACCATAGTGGCAGTTTCACCCTTTTTATCTTAATATTATTTTGTCTTGTCTGACATCTGTTTGGTGTAAAAGTTTTGGGTCGATAAGGATTTCTCTATCTTCCTACACGTGCTACAGCAAAACCATTGAACTTTATCTGCCTATTGTTTGGTGGTAATTTATATTTCTTCGAACCGTCTGTCTTGTGATGCCGCTTCCCGGGGTGTTTAGATATTTCCGTTTAAAAATATCGGTTTATTACTTACTGACAAAAGACCTCTGGCAGTTTTAATTTTTATTGTTGCCAAATGTGCATTTCTCGAAGCAATACTACTATTTATTACTTGTCTTTCTCACGCTCATCTTAATGGCGCGTTCGGTACCATCACAACTGTACTCAATGCAGGAGCAGAACTACCTAAAACACTGTCTAGCTTGGTTTTAATCTGGGTTGCTGTTTTCTGTTTTAAAACGTAAAACTTTATCACCGCACGAATTTCGTTTCTTTCCATTGTTAAGAAAATTTACGACAGAGAAAGTTCTACGTCCTATCAAACAAATTCCACTAGTTCGATTAAATTCAAATTTGGCGTTCTATTTTCAAAAAGATGCCAAAATATAATGTAATATTTTTTTTTTGCGTATCATTTTTTTAAGTTCGTCGTTTCGGCCAGTTATCAATCAGCCCAGGTATACTAGTACATTCAATAGTCTTAGCTTACTTAGCAAGCAGTCTTTTTGCATAATTAATTGATACTGGTAACTGTCGGAAAATTTAACAAAAAAGAAAACACTTGGAAACTGCCCTTATTCTCAACATTTACGTTTAAATATTTTAATGGTGTTAAATCTACATTGCTTTCATTAGACCCTTCGTATAACTTGTTAAGCAAACATCAAAGGGTTTGATTTGGTTATACATAAAACATAACGTTCATGAACTACCTACCGTTGTTTGCGTAACAAGGCTCACTGACAAAGCTTTCATGGTCAAACTAATTGAAAACGATATCTGGAGATCTCCTTGATATTCTGTAGTCGGAATCAGGATTATTTGAAATAATGTTAAAATTCGCTTTTGTTACAACGCAACATTATATCGTAATTATCTTGATATTGCTTGTTGTTTATACATACGGCTTAGCAAAAAAACCCGCGACATAAGTAGCTTAATCCCAGCCAGCCAGCTTTCGCATTAACGACATCAACAGAACAAAATTTTTACCTTTAAACCTAAAAGTAATGAGTAAAAAAATGTTAATTAAGTTGATTTAGGTGAGTTTATCAACAGGTCGTTTCATAAGAGTTTCTATTTCATCCTGTACACGAAAATTACGTTTTCCTTTACCGTTCCGTCAAAACCAGACGAAACCCTTATCAAGAAAACGTACATCTCATTCGATCAAACATCCTGCATTTTCGTCAGAAATTTTTCGATCCCTTCAGAAAAGGCGGTAAAATGTTTACCAGGCTGAATCTTGGTAAATTAGATTTCAACACTTATGATAGGCTTCTCGCTGGCGATAAAAAAGTTAGAGCCGATATAAAGTTGGAATAAACAAGTTTCCGATCTGTTTTTGTTTAAGAGGATTATCTGCCGCCCGCTAAAGTTTCAAACTTGTCGAGAAAAAATGAAACATAATTCCTTATTGTCTTGCTGAGCCGAAGTAGAATTTGCGTAATTTACGCAGATGAGTTATCCTTTAATTTTCACTTCTAATTTGTATCCAGGATGTAGTAGATGTAAACATAAAAAGTATCTTGGCACATTCAGTGGTTCTATCCCATTATGTTTTCGGTTTTGTTAAGTATTAAATTAATTTAACTTTTGATCGAAATTTATGTGTTTAAAACTCCACACGAAATGTTGGAAAAGCACGATGGTGCAGGGTTTAAGCATCAATTATTATTTATTCAACATACTTTTTACTAGTTGGTAAACTTTTAACATTAAACAGTCGTATGCTCAGTATGTTATCGGACATGTTTGTAGCTTTTTCCTGTTTATGTTAATTGTGTTTACGTCACGTGAATCGTTCTGTACTTTTTCGCATACCTAAACTTTATTTCAGTTTGTCTAAACCAACCCCACACATCTTAAAGAGAAACGTCTATAGTTGCAGAATGCAGTTGATAAATGTACCCCGTCCCCTGAGACTGTCAGTCGAACAAACCTTGCGGAATCGAAATTCGGGCTCGCGATAGGGCTGTAACAAACTGATTTTGCTCAGATCCCGCTTCTTTTTGTCCAAATAAAAGTTCCCTAGGGACGGCACCCCATTACTGTTACGTTGGCACGTACAATTGAGATTACCGAATCGGAATGATCTTTTTAATGAGCGATAAAGAAAAACTGATATTGCCTCGGAATTTTTCTCGGTTTTCTTCCGAGATGATTTTCATGAATAAACTATTGCAAAAAACAGTAAGTCGTATGACCGCATTAAAAAGAAAGATGAATTTATCAATGATGATAATTTAACAAAGATTTTGGCGCCTTAACTGTATTTGAAGTATTTCGTCTTCAGCTTGACTATCTCCTATGGAAACTCTAGGGAGTTTCCATAGGAGATAGTCAAGCTGGAATCGTTGTCTTGCAAACTTAACACATTCTATAAAGTTACAAGCGATTGAAGGGCCTTGCCTCCCCATAACATTTAGGAAGGTCGGGTCAATCCAGGATCATTCATTAGCGCTGACCTTTTCAACGATAGCTTGTCTACTTTTATCATTCTCTTGAAATTAGCTTTATCGTAGATAGGAGTGGTTATACTTTTCGCATGACCAGTTAGGTGTCCTCTTATTTTATTCAAATCAAAATCAAATCAACGGTCCGTTACAGTCCACTGCTGGGCTACGAGCCTCCTCCACTTAAGTGGAGGGTTTTGCCATAATCTCCACGCTTGGCAGGCGGGTTGGAGATCGCAGATTTAAAGGTTACTATATCAGAGAGCGCTGCTGCCCGTTCCCTGTTCAATGTGTAGTCCCTAAGTCGCCTCTTACGACACCGACGGGAAGAGTAGGGGTTGGTGACAAATGTATTCTACTCTGCCGTCACCACACAGCGGTGACAATACACTTACTTTCTTAAATAAATGTAATGTCATTTTCGAATGAACTTCGATTCCTTTAATAGAGAATTTCATTAAATTAATGCCGTGGTTTGTATGAATAAAGGTGTGGGACGACAAGTGGATCACCGATATATTTACTGCTTGTGTACTATGTAATGTACCTATTCTATTTATAACTATTTGTATTACTAAAATTGTTTAACTTGCCAACCCTGCTTGACCACATCAGTAGAGAGAAACCAGATAGCCAGCCGAAATTCTATCACCGCTAGAGTACGTCGCCAATCACTTGAAAAAAGAGAAGTGAAAACAGGAACGGAAGTCCGGTCGAACAAAGCCCGATAAACAAATAAAAGTTAAAATAAATACGGCCTGTTTCAATCAGTCCGATCCAGTCTGTTGATCACGCGCAAATCCAATATTGAATAAATAAATTTTCTGATACGCTTTTAACTTCTTTTTTTTGTGATGAACGATAATCCTTTGTTGCTATCATCAAAATGTATTAATGCCAATACCAATTTTGAGCTTTGAATTTTAACTAATATTTATCAAAAAATTCCAGAGATAGACCACAAAATAAAAAAGGTTACAGAAAGACCACTCTCGCCTTCTTCAAAAATAATTACGTCATCTTGCCAGACTCACTAGGGTTGGTTGCTACCACAAAATAAATAAGTTTCGTTTCCAGAAAGTCCACTCCCGCCGTTCTCGAAAATAACTACCTAAACTTGGTAGACTGCCTAGGGTTGCTACTGTACTAATTGTGAAATAGAGCAGTTTAGGTGCTTTACATTTACACCGATACATCAATTCATTTACACATTCATCTTATCGTACGTGCATTCCTAAATGGGTAGACAGAGCATCGTTTATCAAAAAGCATGAGTACATAGGTAGGTATACAAAACATCTCTACGTCTCACACGACGACGACGGCAACTATGCTTGTCGCCATTTTACCCGACCCGAAAACAAGTATAATGTGATGATAATAATTATATTATTCGTAATAAAAAATATGCCAGTTTTTAAAAATTAGTGACGGAAAAATATTTTCTTCGATTTCTACATTGCTTAAAAGCACGATTATTGTATTTTAATGTGTAAAACATGGGGAAACGTGTGGGAAACATGTGCACGGCATTGGAAAAGATAAATTTTGAACGTTCGTTTCGTTTACAAACACGTACCTAGTTAATACTCGCGAGCGACGACCCGACTGCACGTGGTCCGAGATGGTCCGACCACGGCCTGTAAACGCGAATGATCAATGTGTGCGTAAGAATATGGCGCTTAGTTCCGAGTGTGCCATCTGTCTCGGCGCGCGCCGCGGCTTTACGTAATTTGTGGATAGACCATGCACTGCAAATGCAAAGCTGGCTCTTTGATGCACCCACGCACCATCCAAGTTCTTCTACGTGCGCGGATAGTGAAAACTTACAAGAAGTAGGTATCGTTAGAAAAACTTGTTGCCTATGCCTTGTTACCTGATAGAAGTTGTACCTACCACTTGAAAACATACATAGTACCTATTTACTATGACATTGATTACTTGTTTGACTAAATGATACATACGTACTTTCATATCAGAAGTTCACATCAAAAATGTTATCTAAGCAAATAGTTGTTTTGAAAGAATCCTTTACGTCACAATATTGGTTAGTCGGACAAAATAAATATTAAAGATAGACGG
Source organism: Carpatolechia fugitivella (assembly GCA_951230895.1). NCBI lineage: Eukaryota > Metazoa > Arthropoda > Insecta > Lepidoptera > Gelechiidae > Carpatolechia > Carpatolechia fugitivella. The sequence continues at coordinate 11,201,277 of OX579656.1, forward strand.
CTCTGTAGCTTAGACGGTAGTATGCCTGCCTTCGAAGCACAGGGTCGCGGATTCGAATCCCGCCCAGGGCAAACATTCGTGTAATAATCACTTGTGCTTGTCTTGTGTCTGGATGTTGTTTATCTATATAAGTAGGTATTTATCACGGCGACTTACGTACTTGCGCGTTCTCATACCACGTTACATTATGTAATGTATATCAGCTGTTTGATACCCATAGTACAAGCTCTGCTTAGTTTGGGATCAGATGGCCGTGTGTAAAATGCGCCCAAATATTGATTTATTTATAAATGCCCTTACAATAATTACTGTCTCATATTCATCAAAAACTAACTGCAGGTAGATATGTACGTCATGCATGTTACACAATGAGTATCTTCAACCCTCGTAAGCACAAGTGGCGTAAATAGCATCCCATTAGCATTCTTCGTGCGGAAGAGAAAGGCTAATCCCACATGATTGTTCCTTAAAAGCCTCTCGACGAAGTCAATTGTCGTGGCTTCGCTTTCTTCGCTCTACTCGTTTGTTTCGTTCTGCATCTGACAATTTCACAGTCGGTGACGGGCGGGATTTGTCTTGATTTTGCAGTTTCATTTACCATCTTGAGAATAGCTAGTTTGTTGGAATTAAAAGATGTATATTCTTGGGAGGAATAGAAAGAAGTATTTATATTGAATTAAATAGCTGTGGAAAAGAAACACTTTTTATTTTCACAGCCACAAGTCTTTACATTTAGAAATTATTTAGTTTAAATAGCGCCTTTTGTTACTAAGTTTGGATGTAAAATACGCATTTGATTCGTTCACGCTGCATGACGCAAAAATATTCCTTTGTTTGTACATAAATATATTCATGTTAGTTTAACTGTAGACTAGTTACTAGCTCATATACGTCTCCAACTCCTCATCGAGGGCCTACCCTGAAGAAGGGCAAGCTACTGCTTAACAGTGATATAACGTTGCATGCATATTGTTTTTATTTAATTTATGTTAAAAAGAGCGCCGGTGCTCTAGTGGTTAGGGCCGTTGCCTCCCGTCCGGAAGACGCGGGTTTGATCCGCACCACGTAACAATGTGTTTTCGAATTCATATGTACGTTTATTCGACACGTAACGACTCTTACGGTGAAGGAAAACATCGTGATGAAACCTGCACACCCCTGCGAAGAAATCCAAAGTTTGTGTGTAAAGTCGACCAACCCGCACTGGGCCAGCGTGGTCGACTAAGGTCTAATCGCCCTAATTCAGGGTAAGATCGAGCCCCTCGTTTGGTACGTATATGAGCTATTGATGATGTTAAAAATAAATGAACAGAATTACAAAACTCTGCTTAGTTTATGTTACTTGTGCTTTTTGAGCAAAACGTCAAATGTTTAAAAAAATGTCCTAAATGTTTAAAACCCAGCCCTAGACATTCACTCGTACGTTCTTACAAACCCATTTGTTATATTAACGCTCGCATAGTGTATATGTAACAAGTTCTTGTAGCCCCGCCTCTCTGTTCTCAGTTTAAACATTACATTTTGAAGATACTAGAGAAGAATGTTTAGGTGATTACAAATTAAACAGCAAACCCCGTAGATGCTATGGTTATCATTCTAAATAAAGACCTAATGTAGAACGCTTTGTCGTGTTTAATTATAACCCTAAGTCTTTCGTTCTTAATTAACGAAATCTTTCATAAAATAAACATTCTAGAGGCTCTCTTTTACGATAAGATGTCCAGCCTTTTAATAGCCAGCTTAACAGTACAGATGCCTTTACTAAGTCGATTGATTATAAATTGTGCAAAGATTTCACGACAACGAAGGGGTCGCATTTGTCTTTGAAATCAAAATCTTGATTATTGTAAATTGTAACCCCATTAGAAGTTATTTAAAGGTATTATAGTGAAGCCTATGTTTATTCCTTAAATCTATACGTACTAATACATGAATAAACAACTAAATACGTATACAAAATGTGAAACGAGCTATTTACGAATCAGTATGAAAAGTCAATGTATTTCTCGCTAACTCGTTCCTTTGAAAAAAATTATAAAATATCCGGCCAGTCCTTTTACAAAGACCACCAAAGGCTTTCTACCTATATCCATTAGAGAGTTTTCTTTAGGCTAAGTGGGTGTGTAGGTATCAAGAAGCTATATCAATTTTATTTTATGACGAGAGAAATATGTTTAATGTCATAGAAACAGTTTTAAAAACCTTGATTTGAAAAGTAACGGAATTTTCTAATATGTCCATATAAATTCTGTTGCATGATTCATGAATTCGTGTTTCCTGATATCGAATTTTAAAAGCGTTTCGTATATGTTATAGTTTCGAAGCGAGATCGTTGGAATATCCTCATATATATCCTCTTTTAACGTTAGGATAACATGTCCAAAAAACGCCAGACGTCAGTGATCCTTGACAACCGACCAAAAAGTTCGAGACTCCTGTCATTTTCCTTCAAAAAGTATTCGCTATTCGAAAAGATTGAATGACGAAAAGAAGATCGAAATACTTGTGTACCTACTTACTATACGTGAGTAATAAAGGACATATTCCTCGTGAACAATTTTTTCAATCCCTGAACCCCGCTTGCTCGTAACAGTATTATTCCTTTCGAGTATTCCTAATGTCAAAATTGGATATTGTAACTGGAATCAAAACTCTTATCTTGCCGAGCTTAACCATTTTCATTTCACATACCAAACCAAATAGAAAAGTCAGTCATCCGATAGGGCCAAGCCGTCAGTTGCCCATCAGACCGGATATTTAATTTTTCCATCGTATTTTCACTTCCATTTTGATATTATTTGTTGAACTGTGAAAAAAAAACGTTGTTACAGAGTGCCAGAACAAGCTGACATACTTACAACGCCATAGGTGATTGATTTAACAAGAAATTAAAAAAAATTGACAAAAAAAAGTGTTACTCGCAAATTAACTCAACACACTCGCGCATTTATTTTATACTAACAAGTCGTTGTTGTGTACTTTGAAAATCGTTAAATTCTAATGAACGCTATATGGCCATTTCTAAAAATACTTTTATTAATGATTTTGCTATCTTCACAGCTTGGAATTGTATCATAGACGGTCCAAGAAAAACTATTATTTGTCTTCAAACAAATGCGAGATTACAATTTATTGTCACACGTTTTAGCTTTAAATTTTTATTTGCCATAAATCGAGACAAGCAATCGTCTTTCTCTTTAAAGTGAAGTTTACTTTGCAAATAACGACCGCGGAACTACTCATCTTAGCACTATTGCTTTCCAATGACATAAAACTTTGAAAACGGCTACGCCTCGTTCATTCAGATATTGCCGAAGTATTTTCTTCAACAAATTCTTTTGTTCCATTGTTGGTTTTGGCTCTTACATCAGAGAAACTTATTCCTGAATGCGCCATCTTAGAATAGGTTTCTTTCCTCAACGAATTGAGTTAAGATGGCCTTAGTTTAACTTCATTTACTTCTTTGTCTGTATAACTATCAGAATAAGTACTTATCTTTGTCATCAGTTTTCCAACTGCCTGGCAAGAAATTGTGCCCACTACACTTATGGTTAGGCGCACGGACTAGTCTACCTAAATCCCAATAAAGGACAACAATATTACCAAATTAATATCAACAAAGACTGGTGTTCCTTGAGAACAAAAGCTTGAGCTTTGTAACAAAATTATGTACCTTATTTACAAAGTGCCCCGGCGTCATATTTCATAGCAACATCCTTGCCGTCACTATCATAAGGCCGAAATTAATGCGAAATAGTTTCAATAATGAAATTCCTCCGTCCACTCCGCACCTGGCTTCGTGCCACTCCAGTCAGTTTGGCTCCAACAAGGAAATTGCGCTGCAAAAACTAACAGACCGAGATGTACGTCCCTAACTTGTGTAGTTGTGTCAGATTCAGAGGAGCCAACTATTTGTGACCTTTTGGCAGCAGTTGCAACTCTGCTATAACTGGGTTGAATAGGATTTTTGGTTTGTTTTAAAACTATATTTTTTATCTCAAATTTTGTTAAGTTTATATAATTTACAATAACTTTACCTTCCTATCGTGCAGCTTTTGCATTTTGTGCTTGATTTTGTGAATCTATTTACTTATCTCTTGTTTTGTTTTTTTTTTTTGCCACGTAAAGAACTCCATTTAGTGAAGTAGCATAAGCACCAGGTTAGGTCCTGATGTAGTAGTTTTTATATTATTGAAAAATATATATTTTTTGTAGCGAAATCTTTTACTGTTAGTTTACAACTTGATTGGTTATTTCTTAAGAGGTAACTCAGTGTTAGGAGGTGAATGAGTTGTGAGGTGCCTAACTAAATACTTAGTAAAAATATAGTAGTGTAGTTTGGTTAACATTTGATTCATTGTTGATAAAAGAAACCATTTAACTTTGTTATTCACAATGACATGTTAAATGTTACGTTGTGCCTAAACAGAAACATCTCCGAAAAGGCTTTCGTTAAAAAAGAATGTCTAATAGACGTTGACTGATTATCTGTCACTGCAAATCTCTCTGAAATTAGAAAAATGTTGCTGTAGTGAAATATCGCTTTCAACGCTTTCTGGAGCAAGCGAATTATTTATTTTCGCTTATTCTTCAGAATTTATCTAATTACAGCTGAGTCGTCGCACTTTGTGCTTACTTGCTAAATACTTGTAAAGTAGGTAACGATCTGTCAGGTACCGAGTATAAATTTTATTGAAATTTTTGATAACTAGGAAACTAAATGAAAAATGGTAAACCACTTTCTTGGTCGACCTTACATATGTGTTAACCATTTAGAATAGAAGTAGACTTATTTTGGGAAAATAAATGCATTCTATTTTGTTGAATAACATGCTAACCCGACGACAAACGTCCCGTCTCTGGAGTTAATACAAAAGTCCAACAAAAAACACTTCTATTTTACCCAAATTTTATTTTTTCCGGCCAATTTTTCCATATTTTCTTTCCTTTACTTGGACTTAACATTTTAAAATAAGCCATTCTCAAAAGACGCGGTTACCAAGACAGCATTTCATTACATTTATGAATATAGATAGTTAGAGAGATTTATTAGAAATATTTTAGCAGTCTTCCTGCACATATTTTATTTAAATGTCCATATAAGAAGCCTCAGCATTGTCAATTCTTATTTTTTCATTCGAGAAAAATGCAGCGATTGGCATATTGGCCGGGTTCCCCAGATCCAATATTTTTGGACGCAATGCGGATGCCAGACCACAGGCAAGCTGGCACTCTTTTCCGGAATTCATAATATGCTGCGGCCTTGGTTTGCTGGGAAAGTTTAATTGCTGGAAATACTTCGGCCCCTGCGCTTTTAAGACTTTTCATGAGCATCAGGTTTTGCGATGCACTTTCCTTCGTCGCAGTTTTAAAGTAAAACGCTTTTTAATGCTTCATGATATACCGTTAAAAGGAATGTTTTTAATTTAATGAATCTTCTGTGCTCTTTGGGATGATTTTGATGGGAATTGTTATTTATATTGTGAGCAGTAGGTACCATATTGAATTTAATTTTCTTAAAAACAGATGGAAGTAATTTAAAAATATATATTTACCACTAGACGCCAGTCCGCCGACTTTTGTTTCAAACCAGTTACTAAACCAACATTTCACAATCCGTACCTTATAGTTTCAAAACATGACCGTCTCAATATTAATCAAAAGTTCCTGCAAACGACAGACTGGGAAATTGAGAGAAATTGTTGCGGAATATCTGAGCTATAGTCGAAGAAGCAAACATCTTGATCTCCCTAAAGCTTCGGCACAAGCAACGTCAATACGGATTTCCTACAAATGGTTCCATTCACGTTGAAAGATTTCCGTGCAGAAAGCTATTTATTGCGTGTTTTGATGGATACATGTGCTAAATTTGCCCATAACTTACAAGTTTCTGCAGCCATTGCCCTTAAAAGAGTATAATGAAGATAAATATACAAATCTAACTAAACTATATACGAGTATCTAAGACTGAGACTTCACTCTCATAAAAAAATCTTTTGTTTGTCCAACGAACTGCCACATTTCGATCCAAACTTCGATTCTTTTCTACAGTTAGGATAGCTTGTGTTGGCTATTTCTTTTTTTTCTTATTTCTGTTTTATCTCGCTATATGAATCTGTCTATTTATCTTATATATTGTCCTAACAGACTTTTCATGGTATCGAAATTTATGAAAGAATCTCTTAAATGGTTTCGCAAATCTGAATTCAATTGTGTGAAATTTTTGTAAAATAATAATATCGCTCACCTTCAGTGAATTCTTTTTAAACTTCCACACCGCAGCAGACATTTGGTTAATATATGCCCTGTTCTTGGCATTTTTCGCTAAGGTGCTTGCAGGTGATTTTGGCTTTGTCCCAAGCATTATATGCGCCACTGAGGTTTTAATTCCAGCACCACTTACGAGAAGTTGGCCACCCCCACCCCTTTCCTACTTTGTTAGCAAGTAGTAAAGTGACACCTCGTGTTACTTTAATAAATGGGAGTACGTCTTTCTTGAAACAGATGGATGGATCGTAAATTATTTAACGTGATGGATAAGAGCAAACTTGTATTTTCTCTAGTATCAAATTTACTTTTTAGACAATGTATTAGAGCTTAAGAAGAAGAGCTTAAAATAATAGTATACCGGGTGTCCAAAAAGGGTATTTGCACTTTTAAATACCAATAAATCGTCTTAATGAGGGTAGATAGCAAAAACAAATATAATGTCATACGTGGAATTTATTGGAAATTTAGTTGAAATGGATTCGTATACCGGAGCTCAGCGCGCATTTTATGTAAGAGCTTATTATCAAAACAATAATTCGATAACTTTATCTCCCAGTGCGAATATCATTACAAAATGAATTAAGACTTAAGACGTAATAGACGTCATTTGGATAACATATTTTGTTTTGTCGTAAACTTTCCATTGTATGTACTGTTTGCAAATAGTAATAAAATTATGAAATGATATATTTTTCATATATAATTTTTGGGTATAAACTGCCAACACCCTTTTTGGACACCCTGTACCTACACCGTAAAATTTACATCGTTTTGTTCCCGCCGTGTAGTGATAGTACTCATCAAACTGAACAACTTTTAGCGGAAAAAAAAATTCTGAGAAAAAAATTTTTGTTCTCTCAATACAAAGTGAGACTCCCGACCGATTGAACTCCCGACTGATTTTGTATGGAGAGCACAAAATTATTTTTGTCGCAGAAATTTTTGTTTTCGTGAAAAGTTGTTCAGTTTGACGGGTACTATCACTACACGGCGGGAACAATGTAAATTTCACGGTGTATTTAGTGCTAGTGTAATTATTATTTTGTGAAAAGGAAAAAAGTTTGATACAACTAGGCAAGATTATCTCTGGTACTCAGGTTTCAATTTTGGTAATTAAAACGATACTGCACCATGACTTATTAATAGGTAAGTTTAAACCTACCTCAACAGCGACATTTATTTATGTTTTAAAATTTTCGTGGTTGCAAAATAAAGTGTAGTGAATACACTATTACTACATCTACTATTATTTATTTACTTTTATTTTATCATCTTCTCAATGTAATATAAACTTTTCTGAACTCTAGGAAACAACTTTCACAAGCTATTTGAACTTTTACTAGTTACTAAACATTCTTTGGCACCTGGTTCCTTTATTCCACTCACGTGGTGAGGGATACTGACTGCATTGTTTGCCGGCACTGGACAGTTTCCACGATCGCCGCGTCGCGACTGATGTTACTGAATTTCGCGTTCTTGTTTATTTGTATGCTGCGCACTGTGCAGCTATCGTCTCTACAAGGTAATGATGGAATTGTCTACGTGTTGGGAATCGCCAATATGCTCAATTGATTTGTAGATGTAGGTCAATATTGTAATGTTTGTTTTGTAAAAGCATTTTCTCCATATACTTTTCCTCGGAACAAGTGAATTACGTCTGTCCTGGCTATGCATTTTAAAATAAATGTTGAGCTTAGTCGCAATATAACTATGCAAAAAGAAAAATGGTTGTAGCCAGAGCTCTGGATTTTCTTGACGTTTTGTCCTTTTCATAAAACCTATATCCGTACATGGACAATTTATTTAAAAAAATCCCTTAGAATTACATTTAATTAAACGGAGTGCAAATAAAAATGCGCTCTTTATCAAGCTGCAAGATCTGACTAAAATATTTCATATTGTGGACGTTAAACCAATCTGAAAAATCCGGCCTTTGTATTCACAAGAGCTTAAGATATATCTTGATACTAAAGTTTTTCAAAAGCGTTTTGCTCTTTGCAGCTTGGGAAAGAGAATGTCGCCTTTTCAAATTCTGAGCGTTGGAATTTTCCGATATCCTGCTGGATATGGTTTTTAGGATAAATGGTTTAAACCTATGCATTGTACGTTTAAAATTTACTATAACTATTCTCGTTTACATCAAGAATAAAACGCATGAGTCCAATGCCTTATATTGATAAGGATTGTTTCAAATTAAACTACACAAATTATGTTTTAGAAAATATTATTTGCAAACATGCATCTTCAAACAAGATTCATAATGTTTTTTTAGTTGATTGAAAACCTTCAATCTATTAGTCGGGTTACATACAGTAAACGCCTTTAACTTATCATTAAGATTGTTCAATGTGACAAATTCTGATGATCTCATTCCATCATCATCGGGTCTAAAAATGGTCGCAGTAATACGAGTAGATTCTCGTTTCTACAACGTTAAAAGATCACAACTTCAAAATTATTCGATGTATTTAATCGTATTTTGTTATATACTGTTACTTTGATGATACAGACCAGTCTAATAAATGTTCGTTTTGGCCTGTTTACGCTGCTGCACAAATAGATTTCGACCCAGCAAATACTTCGGGGCGAGATGCTCGCCGCGGTTTATTACTTCCTGTGCTTCCTAATGATTCTTCATTATTGCCTTTTCTTTTACAGTTTTTTATGTTGCGCAAAAGTGTTTATATATTTTATTGTATTATTATATTTCCCAATAAAAAAAAACTTTATTTTGAAAATATTAAATAACACACCACACACCCTCTATTATTATTTTTAGTGAATATTATGGCAAAGCTGCTGTTGATAAAGGGCATCTACTCATGTGGCCATGGTTTTCTGACGACTGTTATTTTGAAAAAGAAACAAAAGATTATTTTCATCCTAAGGTTAAGGGCAGGGAACTCATGAAAGCAAATGTGTTTTAACTATTTTTTTGTAAAGATTTTAGCTTTCTAACAAATTCACTTTGAATTTCTGGTTTACTAAAAATATTTCTATTTTTTTTTAGAGTCCATTTTTTGTCCAAACATTAATTAAATAAGAAAATAATATTCTCATTGGGTCTCATTTACGTTGACTAAAGGGTTCCCATTACATTTAACTTAGTATCCACGGTACCTTCGTAAAATTTTACGCAGTTGCCTGTCGTGTTCCTCTTTCACGCATTCTCCTCCTACCCCATAAAACCTAAGCGAAGATTATCCTCATAATTCTCGGATATTTCGGCGTTTCAAAATTCATGATCAGTTATATTTTAATACAACAGCAGAGCCCTAAGCCTTTTAATGTCCTTATTTTCATATATTTTTGATGTTTGTACCTTGAATATTAGAGTTGGCATTTCTTAATACCCAAGTCGGTTGTCGACCTTACAACCCACACGATGAAAAAGAAGAAGAACATACAATAAGGTACCTTACGCAAGCAGTTTATTCAATTTATTTTTCAACGTTGGTTCTAATTTCATTGAACTTTTCATTATAATCCTTTTTGCCTACGTAATATAACATTGTAAGTTGCGTTCTTGCGGATCCTTTTCCCAACCCGTAGCTTCGAGTCTATAATAGGATCAGACACAAACAGAAATTTACTTTTGACTACAATACACAATCCGGCCTGTATTGTATTTTCAACTCGACCCATATTTATGTTGACTAGTCCTTTCATTGATCCCTTTGTGTAACAATATGGAACTGGGCGCCTCAGTACCTACCCTAACTGTCATGCCCATATCACACCTGTCATAAGTTACGTCCTTAGCAAAAGTCGGGTGTGTCGCTTCCTTTAGGCAATGCTGCTTGCCATTTCCTTGTATCGGAAATGCGTCGAATATTTTTAAGGTTTGGATGTAAATATAACTTATGATACAAAGACGCTGACGACCGCAGTCTAAATGTTTCTGACGCCAATTAAATAAAAAAAAGTGTAAAAGTGGTTACTAAAATGACTAACCACAACCACGCTTTTCAAAGTATTATGTTGCTCATAGAACCTAGTTATTGAAAATATGAACTCTGTGGATAAATAACCAAACACAAACAACGAATCCTCTATTTTCATAACAAGTGAAAACCCAGCGCGTCCGTATCGATGTTCAGTAATTTCACGGTCCAGATGCAAAGCGAGTGGGCTTGGGACCTGGCGCAGACATGGGCGGAAATGTCACGAGTTCCGCGAACACTGGAGATGGAGACGAAATGCATCGAAAATTTGAAACAGCAAGGAATTGAAACGTTGCTGTGTTCGAGTTCAAACGCTGCTTGCAATTGCAGTTTGTTGAAAATTTTATTTCTGCAGATTTACGGAGTTTCTGGGCATAGAGTATACGCGTCGCGAGTTCAACAAAAAATGCTCTTGATGAGTTCGGATTCCATTTTGTAGCGTAATTCAGTACCTAAGGCCGTGTAACGATTTTATTGATGAATAATTCTCCACTTTTAAACCAGTTTTCTATATGGTTTGTACTTTTTCTACCTTGGCGAAGTGTGGGTCTAAGATGAACTTGCATTTTCATATTATTACCTACAGCAATTTTATTGGTATGGCCACTGTGTCGCTTGGCATTGTGTTGTGACTTTTTATAACCCTTTACGTTGAGTTGGGTTACAATGTTGTTAGTTTTAATAGAAAAATGTCAGCAGGTTTCTCACAAATAAATGTTGTTTGGACTGAAAATAAGTTTCTAAAGAAAGATACTGCGGTCTCAATCTCTCACAGAAAATAGAGCCATTATGACGATGAATGTATTGACAAACACGTACAGATAAATAGCTCAACAATTAGTTATAGTAATAATGATAGTAATACCTAGTATGGCTATATAGTTATGTTCAGTCAGATTATTCCAAAATTCGTTTTACTAGACACTTTTCGCAGATTTTCTTCATATATTTATAATGGAAATCCTCAATTTCTCGGATGAGTTGTACATCCGGATCGATCGTGTCTACAAGGCTTGCCGTCGAGGAAAACTCTTAGATTCTGTTAAGGAGGCGCCAGTAATTAGTATTTAACATCCCCGTTCAAAGTTCTTCGCTGTTATTTATTCGCGACAGCCCGGTGATGTTAATAAAAGGACTGAAGATGTTTTGAATCTATTTCGAGAGGAAGTTATTTGTTTAAGTTTGTAATTTTATGGTTTAGCTCTCAGTAGAATTTAATATTAATACTCGTGTGTAAGTGATACGAACTCCGGATTAAACAAAAAAAGTACTAATCGATAATACTAGTACAAAAATCTTACGTCTTTTTCTATCTTTCGTCAATTTATTTCGTAAAAGTTTTAAAATATTGAGTCCATGATTAAACAGATTGTAAGTTTTTGTGCCAAAGTATACTAATTTTCATTTCAATGGGTGTTCCAATTTGCTCCAGCTTCCCTTGCACCTGTCCGCAACCCTTTGTTATATCAATAAGTTAAAAACTTAGACAGTTTCATCCTGTTATTACAAGCATCAATTAAACGTTTCATAATGTCATTACGTCTATACTTCTTGGAATTTAAGTCAATTTTCTTCGATACCTGTTGCTTAGATTGCGCTATTTATCCAATAAATTACTTTGGGATGGTTTTATAATTCCCTTAAATCTTATCTACCTTTATTAAATTTATGTTATGTCTTGTTACAGGTATGTTTCCTTTTCATTACTGGTTGAATAGAATAGCTGCAATATTTCACGATAAGGTGGCCCTTTTTATAATGAATTTTTGGGATCCATGACATACGAGTATTGGGTGGAAGTGACCTTTACAGTATAATGTGATCGCCGAATTTTTTTGTGATGTTTTTTAGGCACGTGAAATGATTAGTCGGAATACGTATTAATACATTTTATATATATTTTATTCTGTTTACGAGTACTGTTGCACCTATAATAGTCGTAGAAGAATCAACAATATCTTGATAAAATACGTTATCTTCAACCTTTATGGCCAGTTTAGTGGTCAGTTTTCCTGCAGCCATAGCTATGTCTGACTGATGGTGGTAGCATTAATCATCTTCAATCACAGCGAATTCTACAAAAAAATCACCATCATCTATGTCATCATGACTATCGTAATACCTTCTTCTAAGAGACACATAAAACTCTAAATAATTACTATAAAATAGATTATAGCTTTTGAATGATAAATTGTTCATTCAAGATGAACGCAACTTTTTTTAACACCTAAATTTCCCTTTTATTTTTGTACATTGTGAAAAATATGAAATTTCATGTGCTCGTAAACACTCAAATTACATTGTTTCAGCAAACGGCTTCTTAACCTTGTAGAAGTTTTAATTTTGAACCAGTTGAAAAATATGGCCCTATAAACGCGTTGTCAAAATACTTTGTATGTTTAATGCTGGATGAATCACAATGTTAAATGTTTCTTAATTCGCCAACAATGGTGATAAAAATCGATGATTAAATTGAAAATGAATACTTATCAACACGGCCGAGACAACAACAACATCAATAACAAAGAGTATAAAAAATAACTCGACCCGTGGTAAAAATATTTTTTCAAATATTATTTATCTTTATTGTCAGCAATGTTTACGTCCTTTCATAAGATTATGGTCCTATCGTCGGATACCACAGAAAAGTAATTACTTACTCGGGACATCTCCCTTTTAGTACGCGTGCCGGGGTTTTCCACAAAAATTAGTTGGAATTACGGCAGTAAAAAAATGTGCCACAGGGACTGTCCTTGGACGGCTGGAGTTAAAAGTTGTTTTTGATGTGGTCAACAAATTGGACAGCCATTTTATTGCCGACCCTTAGCCAATGTCAAGGGCTCTTTGGGTTATTTTGGCAACCTTTCATTTCCAGAAAATGAGAAAATAAAATAAGTCCTAATATAATGAAAAGTGGTTCTCATATTCTAAGTACAAGTAAACGAATAAAATTATACAAGAATTTAGAAATAATAAAGCTCACTCTAACAATATACTAGTGGCTCTGTGAGCTGTAGACCTCGCGAGTATATATATATATATATATTTTTTTAATGGCTGATTTATAATTTTTCAACCCTCATAACTGACTCGACAAAAAAATCTTTTCATTTATCGAACCTGCTCACAAAATTTCACCAGAATCGTTTGAGAAACGCGACTTGTATATGAGAACAAACATATATAAAAGCAATTTCGGCGAAGCTGAAACTGAGACGCTTCGCTCGCGCTGTGCGCTCGCTCGGTCAATTAAAGATGGACCAACATATCGGATTTAAGAAATAACCCACAGCTTTTTATTTATAATAATAATAATATCAGACCAGAGTCCATAAAAAGGTTAGTAACAATTTTCTTAATAACTATGCTAGTAGGTACAGATGGGCGAGTAAATTTAAATTAAATGTGGCGGATCCAACCTCACGCCTTAATAGCGTAGAGTTGCAACCACCTCTGCAGCATGGAGGTGTCCCACCTCGCCGCGAACACGCTCTGGAGGGTGCTAGCACTGCCACGCAAGCGCTCCAGCAGGGAGGCTCACCGCTTGCGCATGATGGCCGCGAACTCGTCGGTGCGCTCCTCCGCGAACATTCCCGACGCGCTGCACCTCCATGGCAGCCCCACGCTAGTTAGTACATCCTTTTTGGCAGCCCCAACAGCGCTCTGAACGCGTTATTATATTGGACGTGTAGGTCGCTGTATGTCCGCTGTTTGTAGTTTACCCACAGGCCGCACGTGTAAAATGATTGGCATATTATACTCTAGACTGAAAACATTTATGAGTATCACAACAATTTATTTGACTATCAATCAGCCTATTGCAGTCCACTGCTGGACGTAGGCCTCCCCTAGGGTACGCCAAAGTGCACGATCACCCGCTTTCCTCATCCAGCCACCACCAGCGACCTTCCTCAGGTCATCAGTCCACCTGGCAGGGGGGCGTCCCACACTACGTTCCCCAAGACGCGGCCTCCATTCGAGAACCCGTCTGCTCCAACGCTCATCGGTTCTGCGACAGACGTGGCCAGCCCATTGCCACTTCAGCTTGCTACATTTCGTTTCGGATTTTATCCCGTAGCGAAATACCAAGCATAGATCTTTCCATACCGCTTCACCGTCATGTTCCACGTCTCGGCTCCGTATGTCAAAACGGGTAGGACACACTGGTTATAAACCCTGCTTTTCAGGCATTGCGGTAGTGGCGACAGTTATTTGGCTACTCGTACATAAATGATTTAATGAAGATTTTAGACAAACTGTTCAAAATAATTTGAAGTTCTTAACAAAGAAGAAGCGAACACAAAGCAAGCCTACATTAAAATTAGCAGCGGAGGCTACAACTTGTTTCCCCTAACGCTGAGGGATCATTGAATTCATTCAAAGTATATTTACATAACACCCTGAAAGTTCAAGTTAAAGGAAACATTATGTCACATTCTAATTGCTATGCAAGGAGCGTCTATTGGATTCTGTAGCAGGTTTACTTTGACTATACAAACATGCTACTCTAAGCACGGAAACACCTAGGTATTTATTTACTGGCATTTCGTCTTCTGGATGTTATGTCGCTTGCAGCTGCTCACCTGCCGGTTTATCGCACGGAGAAAATGATATTTTTTTCAGCAAACGCTGAAAAGATTTTCCATGTGATGTGAAGCCTCTGTAATCATGTTTAAATGTGTTACATGAATGAATTAATAATGAATGATTATACTTTATTGCACACACAAGAACAGGAAGACGTGTACAGTTAGGCGGCCATATTGCTTCATAGCAATTTCTTCCAGGCAACCTTTGGGTATAGGAGACTACTATAGTAACGCGGAATATATTTCGATTGCCATTTTAATTTGACTTGTCTACAGTTCATTCATCGTGACGACGACGGGGCGGCGCCATTTTGTGCAGTCAACAAAGGAGATAGTCATATATGCCGCTTAAAACCGATTAAAGTGTAACGAGGCATTCGTCCTCTTTCCTGTTTTATGACTGGCAACCTTTCTTGCTGGCAGTTTCATCTTTTATTTTAAATTTATTTTCAAATTTAGATTTCTTATGTTTCGATTTTGTCTTTTTTCTGCCAAAATTCTTCACTTCATGTCCTGATCTCCGAATGTACATACCTAAGCTTTTTCTACTATACTCTACTATTTGTCAGTTAATATAATATATAAATATCTTCTTTTCCTTGGACTGTGCCCTGGTTATTGCCACATAACCCTCTACAACACTCTTCGTGTAGTGCTCAGCAGCTCCGTGGTGGCTGTTGGGCCACAAAAGTATTCGCAGATTATTCTATTTATTGGAAATAAATCACCTGGGATAACTTCATCAGTATCGAGCAGCCTGTACCTACTTAGTTGAATTGGATGTACGTTTGTACGGACATGGACGAATTGTACAATTTACCTGCATACAACATATGGAAATTATCAATGGTGGAGTATAATATCATTATCTTCCACTAGAAGTTCCAATTTTGAGGCGTCCTAAATACGTCACAGTGGGCAGGATTTGATTAGTCAGGCAAAGGCAGACAGGCAGCAAGATTCGATTAGCGCGCCCGTGCTGACCGCCATAAATTGGTTACCCGCAGAAACATTCCTCTTTCAGGGGTTTCATAAAATTTCCTACTGTGGATGTACAGCAGTCTCAGTTGGGACCGTTCTTTGGACGTGGCAGAATAGATTAACATAATTTTAGATGTAAATTCTAAATCAGGAAACGAAGATATTTAATTCAGTATTATATTAAAAGTTTTATTAAAATGTACTTATACTTAACAAGGTTAAGTATAAGTACATTTTACTTTGACTGACTCCATAAATTTTAAAAATATGAATCGTTTAATTTGAAATATGGTTTTTCAATAACGAATAGAAATGACAAGTTTAAAAACAAATTTAGAATGGAGTGGAGATTATAAAACCTCATATATTTCCGATCTTATAAGAAAAGCTAAATCTCAAAAGCGTTCTTTGAAGTTTCTGGGTCGGTACTTAAATGTACACAAGTCCCAAGAGTAAAACCCGGACTTACAAATAAACTAGTTTGCCACTGCAAGTTTCTAGGAACGGAAACTTATGAATAACACTAACTTGTTCCAAGAGGAGCGTCGATGTGACCAGCGCGATTCATTGCATTTCAATCCGGCATTTATTCACAATATTCCTCCACCTGCATCCACGACCAATTATATCTGACCCGTCACTGCACCTCCTGGTCTACATTCCTCAATACGTTTCCAGTTGGTAACAGCTCAACCGAGGGTCATTTTTCATCAGCCAATATTGTTTTTGCGTCTCTCACTTCGCTATTTAGATCGGTAACGAAAAAGATAGCAGAGCGTACGTAGTATTCCCGGACAGTTCTTACGATAAATATTTTTTATGTATTAAATACGTAGCTCATTTTTTGCACTCAATATTAACCTTTATTACTATGAATGCCATAATTTTAATAATTTTATTGATAAAGGATGTCTTTTTCTTATTCATATGAAATAAGTTTTTATTTCACCCTATATTTTCTTAATATATTTTTAGGCGAATTTCAAATAGTGCGCGCCGCCAAAACGTTCAAAATAAATAAAAATTACGAACCGTACACTTTGAATGAAATTGAAATGCATTAGAGCCACATGTTCGATCTAGGGTAACCCTGCTGCTATTTCAGCTAAAAGAGTTTATTTTTCAACAAAATGTTCCGTATTTCAACAGCTTGTGCTGTTGCGGTTGAACGTGTTTCATAAAGCAAAACTGAAAGATGGGACCTGCGATATGAAATACGTTATCTGAATTCCCAGCATACCTTATGTTAAGTTTAACTTACCTGAAGGATAGGTTAGTGAATTTCATAAAGTTAGCAAATAATTTTGTAAGATATTGAAGTTTCAGAAATAACATTATTGTTTGTTTATAGCCTCTTGCATGCGTAAACTAAGGAATATGCACTTTGAAACAACCTGTATAACGCCACAATATGATAATATCTCAAAACTGATCCTGGCTCAGGGTCATATGAAGGGGTCTGAACATTTTTTGTACCCCGCCGAGTTTGCACCTCGGAAAATATGGCCCTCCCGCGGTCCATAAACTCTCGTCCGCTATTTCGCGGAATGGCCCTCAGATAAGGCCAAACAGCACATTTGCTGCACTTCAACGTTTAAGGACCACCCCTGTTTACCATTTGCTCCTTTTCTCTTATTATTTTCCTCACTTCAATAGCGATTTGGGATTTTCAACAGATGGCTGCAATACTAATGCTATGATCTAGCGAGATCATTTTCTTTCTGTAATAAATGCATGAGATATGTTTGTTATTAGTATCTTATATCATACGGACCGGTGTTTTAGAAAAGGGTGTTTGTGAAAATTGTGGTCGCTTTTCGTAGTTCCTTTCGGTAAAAAATTGCTACGAGTAGAAACAACATCTCTTCTGTAAAAATTTACCATCTGTGTTGCTGCGTAAAAAGGAGTAATCAGCAAACACACTTTCGCATTCATAAGAGTCGACACAAGTCGAAAGCAAACTTCATTAATCCAAATTGGTTCTTCGTCTTTTCCATTGTTGCCTCCTCTAAATTATTTACTCAAGCCCCACTGTGTTTCAACTCTATCACGTTTATTGGAAAATGTTCGCTAAAATTAGAAACATTGTTTGGTATTGGAAAGGGAAAGCGAAACTTCGCATGCGGCTTTTTTACCCTCTCAATTGTACTCTATAAATTTCTTTTAGCGTTCACTTTTCGCCGGTGCGGTCGGTCAGTTTTATCTCTTCCGTTTACTCGGAAAATATACTTACCATTTTCCTTGTGATATGTGGTTATACTTTTGTCGCTTTTGTCGCAGTCGGAAGCTGTCGAATTGTCGATGTGTTCGCTCGTGCATGTAATGACGTGATTGTTAGAGCACGTGACACATTTTTCATTCCATGTCTACTTCCTCTCATTGCTAGAGATTTATTTCACGATTTCGTATCATTGTATTTTCTAGTACATTATCGCGCCTTTGTTCGTTCAAGGTTGGGCTATGTATAAAATAATATATTCAATTAAGTATCTGAAATAAGATTTTCCGATCGTATGATGTCAAGGCTCGAGCCCCTCGGTGGGGACGTATAGCTCATATACGTTAATGTTGATGTCAAATTTGACATGTTCATTACTAAAACGTGAAGGCTAATAATATTATTTATTATTTAGTAAGTAGGTACTTAAAAACATAATTTAACTCGTATTGCAGTCTTTGTATTTTATTTTCTCTATTCATCTTTCGGCTAAAATTATGATTATCACAACAGTGTTTTATCCTTCTATTAATTTTCCAACGTCATAAATTGTAGGTCCTGCCATAACCCTTGACATTGGAAGATATAATTATTTGCGGTATTTTATTGTATTGCTTACATGCCTCTACGCCTCTAAGTGCCAGCATGTGCAGTCAATAAATTTAAGTTTTGGTCCTCGGATCACACAATGGCTTCCGATATTGACATATTACACTCTAGAAGGTATTTAAGATAGGTATTTAAGATGCTTGTTATGGAGATTATTAGGGTAGACCCTTGTCTTAGACTATATGATACTGAAGATGAAAGTATTTACATTCTCATTTATTCCAATATACACATAATTACTGTTCATGTTTGCAAATCATCAATAATGATCGAGACATCATTATGTACGTATATCTATATAGCATTACCTTTGTAACTGAAGTAAGTTCTAGCAATGTCATATCTTGTACCCACAGGATCCTTTGCAAGTACGCCGATCTTAATAGCAATTGGGGGTTACCATTAAAGTGGGTCCTTTTGTAATGTAGATGTCGAGTGGGTCTAAATGAGCAACCTCCAGTAAAAAGTAAGGCTTTTTCACGAGGGTATCGCCAATTTTTCCTTTATTTTTACGTTCTCGTCAACTTTTCAGCGCAACTAAATTGTACGGCTCTTAGTGTACTCAACTTAATTAAAGTTTCCCTTCGACTAATTTCGCGAGCAAATAATTAAAACTTCCTAATTAAAATGTTGAGGGTCGTCTGCAATGTGGAATCTTTTCAGTTTAATATGAATACATAATCTTAGAAATATTTCCTTTGCTCGCGTCGGATCCTTGTTTTTACCCGAAGAAAATTATTAAATTTTGCCTCGATAACACCAAACTTTTCTCGACGCCTCGTCTTTCAGTTTACCTTATTTCTTTCTTTTTTAACAAATCACTTTATATTGCGTACGAAAGATAATAAAGAACAATGACGGTGAAATCAAGATTTTTTTACAATCGTTAATTTCAATTTGTGTGATGGGCAACAGAATAATTGTGTTTCAAAAGCTTTCTTTGAATTATATTTTCTCTAAAAGATATTGCGATCGTCCTTCTTCCTTCCTCGCAATATCGGTATAACTGGATAAAAATAAATTTGGCAGCCGAATACTAAATTGTTTTAGGGTACTGTAGCAGCTGTAGCCACTTTAGTTATGGCTCGCTACTTAATAAAACGCACTGTTTATAAATACTTCTATTATATTCAATTTTACAACTTTTGCACTGGAAATAATACTATCGGCAGGTAAGCACGTCAAAACACCCCGGCCAAGCTCGTATGAAGTTTCTATCGCTCTCTTTTTAAATCAGGTAGTTAAAAAGAGAACGAATATATTCTAAAAAGAATCACATCGCCAGCACCAAACTACATGGCACATAGACCAACGAGGCCCGATGCTACAGTACCGTAACCAAAGGGTGCCAAGCCCTATTACTAAGCCTCTGCTTTGGTCCGGTCGTCCATCCGTCTGTCTATGTATGGGCTGTATCTTTTGAATAGAGGTGTATTAACAACAAATAATGAAAAAAAGGGACAGAAACACCATCATGAAAAAGTAAATGAGTTAAATCTTGTACGATAATAAGGAACATCCGTGTGCGAGTGCGACTCGCACTTAGCCGGGTGTTTTCATATATCACATGATAGAAAATGGGTACATAAGTTACACGTTTGTTGATCAACGAGTGGTACATCCACGGTAGACTACTGTAGCGACCTACGTGCTGCCAAAGTCAACAATGAAACTCGCATCGGAACCAGCGGAAAAGCAAATCACCAATCAGGTCTTCCGAACTAAAACCAGTTTTAAGTTTTCGTAGTCATTTTATTTTGTCGAAACTTAACCATTACTAGTTAGACTTCGATCACCTGTCCACAACTCCTGGTTTGACTGATAGACCTTTTCCCTCCAGAGTAACCTTTAACCAGTCTACCAAACATCATCTAGATAGTTTTCAATTTCTGGAATGCACTTTCATTCGTCCAATCTATTAACTGAATGGCAAAGTATGCCAAGCCAACCCGCATTGCGTCAAAACTGGCTTTACGATAGACAAATGGACGAAAATCATTTTCAAGCTTAACTCACCGTACGTGGAACTCAAGATTCAATAATGTTTTGTGTGATGTATAAATGCTATATAATGAAGAGTATGTAGGTGAAACGCTTTATTAGGGTCTGATCAAAGTTATCGACACGAAATGAATATACATTTTTTCTGCTACGCTTCGACTTGAAAGACGTTTCTCGTATTCGACCCGTTTACTACTATATCATTACGAGAGGATTTAATTAATGCTACTGACAGTGCGGTCCGCATAGCAAAATTTTGGGACGAGACCATTTGTGTTATGCTGTCGACTCGAAAAGAAAAAGAAGATTGGGACATTCAGCTATTTCGGACCGTGTTTTAACTATTCCATGTCGATAAGAATGCTATGACAATATTTGTTTCTAAAATCGACCCATTATTTCCATCCTTGGTTACTTACTGCTCTATTGAAATAGGGGCCCGACATATGAAGCTACAAAATTATACTCAATCAATTATACTAATTATAATAAGCCTTTTAGATGATAAATTTTTGCTACGCATTTGGAATAGTAATTTAACTAAACGTCCGCCCTCTAAAAGGCTCTGTACAATTCACATTTTGACACGCAGAGCCTCCGAATCAGCCGGCTCAATCCCAGTAACTGTTCTACCAAATAACAACTGTCTGTTGCACTATTCAAACCCAAACAAACCCATAATAGGTTCTGACGGTCACATGCATGCATCTTCAGATGAACGCAGAGAATCACCTTTGGGGCTTTGACGTGTGAATCAATACTCCATCTCGACATTACTGTACTTGCAATTGTTGTTTGTATTCCATTGTAGGCAACCTAACAAAACTTACTTTATTTGTATGAAAAATTTGACGTGTCTTCATTTAATGTACGATCAAAGCTTTATGTGGTAATCAAGGTAAAGATTATAACAGAAAAATTTTAATGTAGATTTTCCTCTCTGATCATCAAGTACCTACATTAGGACACACCTGTAAGTTAGCTACAGAATAAATTATATGCTTAAACGGCCATAAATTGTTCAACACAAAACCCTGGGATTACCAAAATATTTGAAAACGTAAAAGCATATTACACATTTGAATTAGAAGATTACCTCCCATTATTCTCAAGTCCTGTATTTTAAATGTATACTCGTCTTGGTTGTACGTTTCATTATTATATACTAAAAGAACACAAGGATCACGTATTATTATAAGAACGTGCGAGTTCGTAGTGCGAAGGAGTAAATACGTACCTACGTACATTCGACAAAAAGTTGGTCATAGAGTTCTTGCTGTCATTGTAATAAGGTTTTCTTCAGCGTGTACATTCCCGCGTGGGTCCTTTACAAGAGAGGTCCTCACGCAAGGGCTAATTTTCACTGCGTTAGGGAAAATTTGCCGCTGAAATACGCTGATATAGTATTTCGTACACGTTTTTAAGACATAGATATAGCACATTTGTGTATTTAAAAAATAAAATGGTATGGTTGTAAAGGTTTTATTTTGTGTTGTGTAATGTGTTGCGGAGGGTTACTTTTCAAAGTAGGATTTTCCTTAAAAACGGATGAAAACTCTTCAATGCTCTTTTAAAAAGCTTTTACGTGATTTTGAAAAGGAAACATCCACGCACAGGTGCTTACTTGCATAGAAATTCGAATGATGTAACCTTCCTCATGTTAAAATTATGAATTACGACCTACTTTCAAGATTGGTTACAAGATTTAAAAGCTTCATTGGTTAGCTAATTAACGCCACGTGCAGATATAGTACATTACTGCCGCGGACGCAAAATTAGTTATTGTTGGACGAGGGCACGTTTAAAGTCCGAGCCGCTGGCGAGGACTTTGTGTAGGAGTCTAGCCAGAGTTATTACGGCCGAGGCTTTGTATAGTGCTTTTTTCTGAAATATGCAATGAAATTATAAAATACCAAAAATATTGTGGTACCATGGATTTAGATATCTTCTTGTATCGCACTAAACTTATAAGTTTTAATCTTTATCACTTTAACCTCTACTTCGACTTCTTGAACCATTCATTGTTACAATATTTCCCTAATTCAATTATTCATCCATCTCCTCTCCATCATAAAAAATTAGTAACAAAATAATTACATAGTACGATAAAAATAAAAACGGTGAAAATTACTAACTGCCATATTGCGCACTTTTCTTTTTATTTTGTGCAAGTGTCATACAGAGCATACATCCAATTCAAATTACTACTATTCATGTACGATTCATATTAAAATTTTAATTTAAAATATAAGAGTATGCTGTTAAAAGACACAAAAACATTGAAATTTCTAAATGAAAGTTACTTTGCCGGCCTAGGCCGTTTAAAGGCACATTGCTGGCCGCTGTTTTGTATGGGGCAATGTTTCGCCCAAAAATGACTCACTTCGCGTATTGTTTTTTTTTTTACAGTAATTATCACATTTTCGAGCATTATCAAATGGGCAAGCCTTTACTGATACTCATTAGTGATTAAAGTATAAAAAATGAATGTAATAACCGATTGCTGTTACTAAGAGCTATTAGGAATTTATATTTCAATCCAACACTATTATGAATTTCATGTTCTAATTCATCATTCATAAAATATTCAAACGTTTAGTCTACATCATGTGTCAGACATTTTACGGGTATTTCTACATGACTACATGACATGGTCTAGAATTTGATAAAACGTTCAGTATCAGTAACGTTAATATACGAGCATTACGTATTACGTCTCGACAACTGTACTGTCTAACTACACGTGTACCCACTACATCATATCACTCTTACTCTCATAATAAACACATAAACTAGACTACTATCTCATATACCTTATATGAGTATCAAAATGAGTTTATGTGTATCGCTAATACCAACGTGTATATCAATTCTGTCACAAACACAGATACATGTGTGCTCCTGGGGGTAGGCTGCGGCAAATTGTCACATTTTATTGTGGCGCAATCCTTGACTTTCGGCCTTCGCAATCCTTGATTCTTGCCTTTATTGGAGGAAGGGGAAATCGGGTTATTAGCAGCATTGTTCGGTAGGTACTTCGGCTATTGTGAAGGAAATATATATTGTACGGAAACAAGATAGGTATTTTTTTTACAGATACGTACATTAAGGTATACTTACACGTCAGTTATATTACTTTCTATCATTCTTATTTAGAGCAGACTCAAGCCCGTCCCGTTAAGGATAAGGATGATGATACCTAATATTATTATTCTTAACAGATCGAACCAATCGCCAATAACTTTCTTATCTTTATTGGAATTTCTCAAATAACTTCTAATTAAATTCCCTCGCGTCATGAAGTATAGGTGTAGGTACCTGTATCGCGTAGGTGTCAAGTTATTTCCAGTAGATATTTTATTTATTTTTTACAACAATAAAACGTCCAATGCTATATTTTTGCGCCCCATTTAACCGACAAGAAGTAGCCTTACAACATCGTGTGCAATATTTCAAACCCAACCTCTGTCAATACCACTACCCATTTGAAAGACAGATGATGCTTTTTCGACAGTATACAAGCAAACGGTAAATATATTTGTTTTATTGCCGACCATCATTGGCTTACATAATTTTCTGCTAAAGAAAAAGGCATTCCATAAATCTGGGAATCAACAATTGAAATAGTTTTCATGATACAAGCTCATAGCGATTTTAAGGGTAAGGTTAATTTTTTTGCGTTTCGCCTGTCTTAATGTACATATTATCCATAGGTTACTAAATTAAATATACCTTTATGAATAAAAAAAAGTTTAGTCAAGTTAAAGTTTTAAACAGAGGTTAGGTTATAGTGTTTACTCGACGAGTAAGAAAGACGATAAGATACTCTGGCAGAGCATAAAAACATATTAAAAATAATAAAAATGATCTCTCCAACAAAGATACTTCTTACATAAAATATTAAAAGGTATTCTAAATATGATCATCAGATATAATCAGTTTTTATGATTTTTTAAAGTGTAGTGTCTACACATTAAATTGATCAGCTGTTTGTGGTAAAAAATGTATCCCTATTTCAATAAGTGATTTGTAAGCTTGCAAAAGTGAGAAAATTGCACCTTGAAGATTTGACCATGAACATCCCGGCAATGTTTCTCTAACATTTTTCTTCGTGGAACTTTAATGTCTATTTCATGTGATTACCATAGAATTAAGTATTTCTATTCTACTTCGCTTATAAATTGGAACGGTACTCCAAAGTGGAGTCGCTTGCGAATTGTCTGTTTCTTATTTTCGTCAACAGTCACCAACCGATTCTTTTATCTCCTTATTCCATTTGGAGACTATTTATCACTGGGCCTTCCACATTGGTTCACCTTCACCCGTTTAGGTATTCAGCAAGGCAATTCAGTTAGTGTTGAAATATTATGGGCAGTGTGCCAAAACGTGAAATGATGTTATGATATTGTGAAGAATGTCTGAATTTTGAGATAAAGAAGCGTGGTAAGTACAAAGAGTTCAGTACGTACGAGCTTAGATCTTATTATTATAATGCATTGCGTTTGTCTTTTATTGTTTCGACGGTTAAGTAACGAAATTCTTATTTTTTTCTTTTTTATCTAGATTCGCTATTATCTATTTATCGATTTTATAGATGTCTTATTCAATATTTGTAATCCTTTATTTATTTTACTTATATATAGTGAGGTCTCACTCATTTCAAGATAAATCATTTACTTCCAGGTATGCAAAGACCTGAATTTCAGCTCAAATCGTTATCTTTACTAAACTATTACTTGAGAAGTAAGACATTTTCTACAAACAATGCTGCACGTAGTTTTAGAATGTAACAATCCATTTATATGAATTTTTAAACTCGCTAAAGTTGGCATCTTGGCTGTATTCCAAGGCTTTGTAATGAATAAGAGTAGATTAGACTTCGCAGTGTCAGAGTGGAGCAAGCACTACTTTTTATCACCCTACATTTTATCCGAAAAAGCGTTATAAAGTTTTCTCGGTTGTCCAGTTTTAAAGATCCGGCACAGAGATCTGGTTCATACTGATTCATATCCTAATGCAGTATAGTCTTCATAATTTTAAGACTGCTAGGACTTTGGCCAAAACCAATAAAATATGGTAGAAAGTTTAAAAAGGATCTATTTTTGCAACAGTAGAATAATAAAGGATGTATCATGCAGGATAGGAGAGTATAATCCGAATATTTTAGTGTTTTTCTAGCAAGGTTTGAAGTGTATATATGCCCTTCTGTCGTCTGCTATCTTCACAATTTTGTGTTAGTCTTCGTATTTAGTTTTAAATTACCATGGTTGACTAGCAACATTCGATTTATGACTGATTTACGTGACCAAGCACACGTGAAAGCAAAAGCTACGAAACTAGATGCAGACAAAAAGGAATACAAATCACTTAAGCATTTGGTCACTGCGTGTACGTATGCTGAAAAAAGTGCTTATTTCACTCAGCACATAAATAAAAATATCAACAATGGGAAAGTTCTTTGGAAAAACCTAAAGTCTACTGTATTGCCAGATTTTAAAAATAAAACCGATCTTTCTGAGCATTTCAATGATCCTAATGAGATTAACAGACACTTTTTAAATGTTCCAGGAATAGATAAAGTTGATTTCTCGTTATTAACTTTTTACGAATTTCACAAACACAGTGATGAAGTTTTTGGACTAACTACCGTTAATGAAGACGAGATTGGCAAGATTATCTTGGGGATTAAATCTAACGCTCTAGGGTCCGATAGCATTTCCAGAGACATGATTATTTTAACCCTCCCACATACCTTACCTGTGATAACTGAGATTATTAATAAGTCTATCCTTAGTAATACGTTTCCGGATGAGTGGAAAATTGCCCTAGTTCGCCCCTTGCCGAAAACTGCAAGCGCAACTGAATTGAGTGACCTAAGGCCCATTAGTATCTTGCCATTTCTCTCAAAAATACTTGAGAAAGTAGTGTACACCCAAGTGACCAAATATTGTGAAAACCTAGAGGTATTCCCCGATCTTCAATCTGGTTTCCGCAGAAAGAGAAGCACAACTACCGCTCTACTCGATGTAGTTGACAATTTGTTGCACAACCAAGACAAGGGCATGGGCTCCTTCTTGACGCTGCTAGACTTTTCCAGAGCATTCGATAGTCTTAATATTCCGTTGTTACTCTCTAAACTATCCTACTATGGCTTCTCCAATCAAACTATTAAATGGTTTAATAGCTATCTTAGTAACAGATATCAGAGGGTTACCATTTGTAAGAGTGATGGAAGTAAGCTACTGTCTGATCCATTACCTGTCGATCGAGGAGTACCTCAGGGGACAATTTTAGGTCCACTTCTGTTTATAATATATACTGCAGATATTGTAAAGTGCCTTCATAACTGCAAATATCATTTATACGCAGATGACCTGCAGGTTTTTATGCCCGTAGGTGTAACTGACATTGACAATTGCGTAGGATTGATGAATGAAGATTTGGATAGAGTATTTCTATGGGCGAAGGCTTCTTCTCTTATCCTTAATCCAGCAAAATCAAAATTTTTAATAATTGGCTCTAAACATAAGAGACAAATTATTGAGTCTAAAAATCCAAAAATTGCTGTAATGAATAAACGTGTAGAATTGGTATCAGAG
The DNA here is from genome assembly GCA_951230895.1 of Carpatolechia fugitivella. NCBI lineage: Eukaryota > Metazoa > Arthropoda > Insecta > Lepidoptera > Gelechiidae > Carpatolechia > Carpatolechia fugitivella. Next base: position 11,228,488 of record OX579656.1, read on the forward strand.
GCTCGCAACTTAGGACTTATATTTGATAACCATCTAAGATTTGAATCTCATGTAACTAATCTTCTACGTAATTGCATGTACAGGCTTAAGGTTCTTTACCGTATTAGACAACATATTAATGTTAATCTACGTATAAGGCTCTGTGAAGCGTTAATTTTATCCAAACTAAATTTCAGTCTAACAGTATACGGCCCGTGTCTTTTTAAAAAGTCGCTTGTGCTGGTTCAAAGAATTCAAAACGCCTGTGCACGTTTCTGTTTCTCCATTCCCCCTAGATCACATGTAACCCCATTTCTTAATGAAGCAAATATTTTAAATATAAATAATCGACTCAATTTGTTCTACGCCTCTCTTCTACATGACGTAATTAATACTGGGCAGCTAGTATCTATACAACAAACTTCCATGGCGTCAATCTAGGGCAGGGATTCGTTCTCGCTCTGATGTGATGTCTATTCCCAAGCATCAAACTGCAGCCTTTCGAGGATGTTTTACATATTCTACAGCAAAAATATGGAATAATATCCCTCCCCCCATTCGCTCTTTACATTCTAAATGGACTTTTAAAAGAAAATTGAAAATGTATTTATTGGAAGCACAAAAAAACATCTGAACTAAAATTTATATTTATTTATCCACTATACAATAACTGTATCTATGTAGTAATTATTAATAATAATAATTATCACTATGCTATGTTCTAGGTATACTAATATAACATTACGTAATATTTTTCAATTAACTATCATGCATATAACATTACAAGTATATTAAATGTTATTATTATATTCATATGTCTATCTATTACTTGCACACACCTATTCACTTAAATCTTACATCCGCTTACAACGCATACACATACATTCAACAATTACACACACTTTCACACACCCACACACACGCACACGCATTCACACGCATATACATAATACATATATATCTATCTATATATATATATATATCAATACAAGCACGCATGGAGTAATATTTTCGTTAGTTGTTTAGATAGCGAGCGTGTAGCTCTAATAATCTTAAGATAGGTGCTGACTGAAAATCAGTGTTGGAAGTCTCTTACTTTTAACGTTTGCTGAGGCAGCACCTTTTCATGTCGCGATGCATGTTGCTAGGAGCAAATCTCATTCATTTTGTATACACCTATTATTATATCTATGCACTTGATTTGTATCTTGGTAATATGAATTGAGACTGAATAAATTTATTTTCTTTCTTTCTTTCTTTCTAAATTAAATACCTGCTTTTCTGTGTGTTTCTATTTACTGTTACCATGTCTGAGTCAGTTATTGAGCGAAAGTTTCCTAGGTGGAAACGTCCAAGCGATAGCAAGCAAGCAACAAAACATGTTTACGTTTTTTGAATTTTTGATACAGAGGGTTTTAAAATACAAATTTCGAAGGGAGAAAATGTGGCTTATAGTAATAAAACTCGTTAAAAAAACATACTTGACATTGTTATTTATCCTACAAGCGTGTGTGTTTTGTTTGTTGTTTTTTTTCTTGTGTTTCTCGTGTTTTACCTGAAATAAAAGAAGAAAATAACTTGCTTTGCAGATAAATACGATTTTTACTAGAGTGCATCAGATTCGAAACATAGAGGTGTAATACTAGTCCCAGTTCAATTATGCTCTGAATACGACGATCTCTCTCTACTTGCATTTAGTGACGTATGTAATAGTTACCTGTATTTGTGCTTTCGCTACTACTGACTTTTTATATTAAATACTCCTATTAATTACAGCAAAAATACGAGAAGACTGTGAAACAAAAATTCTATCCGCTGCTTTTCGTCTCTTATTTATTACCCTACAAGCCGATTGAAAAATTGATGTTCAAACAAAATACTTATATCTAGATTCCGTCGGACGTTGTTCATTTATCATTGACCCAGTTGCTTTATTATTTTGTATTCTTTTGTAAATGATAGCTTACCGCCCGCGGCTACGGCCTCGTGGTTTAAGACTATTCCCGTGGGCTGTAAAATATTCGATGTGTGTCACAACATTTTAATGTGTGATTGTTTATAGACATTTTAATATTCATAATTTAAAGGTAGGATATAAAAATAATGTTCTATGTAAAACGAAACTGACTGACTGATAGATCAAGGCAGAACCGAAACTACCTACATGGTGTAGAAAGGTTTTAAAAATAAGCCTTAAAAATATTTTAGGAAATGGGAAAAGTGAGGATTGGAGTTTGAATAAAACATCTTCGGTTTAAACGTAAAAAACTAAACTTACGCGGATGAAGTTAGTTAGATTCATAATCAGTTCATTTGATTAAATATTGCTAGGAATGTAAATCACCTTTGTGCGTAAATAACAGTAACAGGACTGTTCTAAATAAAACAGTGTTGTTACTAGCTTTCGCAACATCACTAGTGGATTGTAGTGAATTTATAGTGCAGTGGTGGGTGTCGGGACTGTGGTTGCGCACATGTCGGGATAATGCCTATGAATGGGAGCATTCATATCAATGAAATCTTTAATACTGAATGGGCAGTCTACTTTCTAGTGAATTGGAAATCATTCGCCAAATCCGCCCACGATTAATTTTGTATAAAATCTGCTCACACACTAGATCACGATAACCATGATGCAAATAAGTGATGCTCTATAGAAAAATATATTACCCTCGTTTGAAGTTATGCATGCATTTTTTCCACATCATTCTGCGAATTCCATATTCTTCTTTGAAAAATATTTCATCGTCATTGAATTTGAATGAAAATGGTTCAATTCTTTAAACAGTTTTAAAGTAACTGTGTCTCGACGAACGAAAGTATTTGAAAGTGTTGAGCTCTTGGTCACGTTTCTTGGAAGGTTCGACGCTTTGCAGTTTTGCACCCGAGCGCTTCTTTTGAAGCACTTTCATTTGGTAAACTGCAGGGAATATTCTTTATTCGAAATCGATTGTGAATTTCTCCAGAGAGAATCCAGCTTTTCATCGTCGATAAAAGTTTATTTTTTTATTTGAGGTGCTTCATCAATATGTTCTAGTAGGTATAATAATATCATCATCTCATCAACATCATTCGCTTACTTAAATCCCATAATTTGGGGTAGTCACAGTATGTTTTCTTCTTCCATTCATTCAACTGTCTTTTTAATACTCACACCTTCCGGTACATATCACCCTTCACACAAATTCGCACAATCCATCCATCTTCTCTTTGATCTACCTCTCCCTATAGTATATCTATCCACATTCAAATTCAAATCTTACTAATATTATAAACGTGAAAGTTTGGATACTTGGATGTTTGATACTCAATCACGCAAAAACGGGTGTACGAATTTGAATGGCGCACAGAATAGTGGATACTCGTAGCCTGAGATGTCTTATAACCTGAATTAAGACACAGGAATACTGAATTCTGAATTCCACGTAGATAAAGTCGCGGACAGTAAAAGTATTTCATGAAATATTTGCAACACCACCAACAACTCGGAGGAAATCCAACATGAAATATTATGTTGGAATTTAGGATTGGGAGGTAATTATTTATTTGCTAGCTGAGGTTTGTTAAATAGGAGTCTAAATTTAGATTAGACTAGCTAAATTTAGATAAATTTCGTATTGCGAAATATATTTGCGGTATTTATGAATTTCATATTATTTTGTAAATAAATAGGTTTACTAATAGAATGCGAAATTATAGTCAAATATTCCGAGGGAGGTGCTTTGCTTTTATATAAAAAAAATATACTAACATAATTAATTATTGCTATTTGAAAATAAAAAAACTTACTACTAACTAGTAGATAAAAATACCTTACCGTCGTCGGTATAATAGAATGAACTACATTTTGAATTTGTTTCTGTACAGGAGATTTCTAAACCCATTTAGAAAGGTTTAGCAAGTAAGCCCCTTATTTACCGTGCCTGTTCTTTTAGTTTAGGGTTCTGCACCCAGAAGCTATTAAATACAATCCAAAAACCAAAAATATTTTTTTAGTTTTGTCACGTCGTCGCCGTCCTTACGTTTTGTTAGACATCAAAACCTCTTTATCTTCAATCCAAAAAGTCCTTTTATTATGACCTCTAACATTTTAAATATACTTTGGATACGTCTATACGTCTTTGTAAACATATTTATATAGTATATTATGTAGTTGTATTATTTATTTATTTATGTAGCTATATTGACATATTATGTATGTAGGTATATATGTAGGTTTGTATGCCCTAAGTATAAGTAGTTTGTTTATGTAACTTTGATTAATAGTATTTAATAGTTTATCCTATTCTGTTTTTCTTGTGTGCACCGTCCCACAGTTCCAATGAAGTTTTCTTGTACCCTAAGGTTGCCTGGAAGAAATTGCTACCTTAGCAATAAGGCCGCCTATCTGTACACCCTTTTATCTATCTTCTGTACTTTCATGTTATATCCTTGTGTGCAATAAAGTATATTCTATTCTATTCTATCAAGGGAAATGTTTGATTATGTTAATTGCAAGTTGTTTCCGGTTTACCCTTCGCCAAGTACTTTCTTAAACATTGCCAACGGACGCAAACTGTAAGAGAATGTGTGTAAGACACGTGCTTGGCCGGTTTTTGTTTTGCTGCCCGCGTTCTCTATGTGGAGCAATTACGCGGACGTTAGACGAGTGTAGCACTGTTTAAACCCCTCATTTCAGTTTACTCTCCACCATTTTCTTTGTTGGCACTAGACTTTTTTGCACTTTCTATACTCAGTCAAAGGAAGACTGCAAGCGTTGTCGGGTTAATAGAGACGGCAAAGCTTTTTCTTCTATTAAAAACTCATCGTGGGGCTCTAGGGTGAGTATATTATAGGTATATTTTTACAATAAAACATACTTGAACAGCCGTGTAATAAGCTGATTTTGTAACAAAAACCATAGTAACTCAATCCATTGCCTATTACGTTGCGTTCTACGTATTATAATGCGATGTATTACATTTAAAACCATTACATTATCTAATTGTAAAAGTCTTTTTCAATAATGCATTATTAATTAAACATCCCATTTTACTTTCTCGATTTTAATTCATTTTGCATCGAAATTTTATATCTAGAATGCTTTGGATCTATTTTGTATAGTCTTGCTTCATCCACCATCGTGTCGAAAACGCCTTTGTTTAGCATAGGATGTCCACTGGGGCCTTTTTTTTCTGGATAACGAGAAGATGCCTCCAGATAAAATTGCAATTTATCTCTCTTGAAAAACGGCGTAGAGTGAAGTGTCGGCTTTTTGTTTTTGTTTGTGGCTGGTCGGAACTTCGGTCAGTTTGATTGGAGGGTTGTCGATCTTTATTACGCAAATGCGACACGAAACATGAAAATTGAAAAAATACAAAAGCTAATGCCCTGCTTGCCCTGTTTTGTAACGTCGTGTTTTTTTAAATGTTATGTGGGTATTTTTTATTGATTTTTTAATATTGAGGCTTTATCATTAAATTCTTAAAACCTACTTATTGCTAAAAATGGACAACGTGTCAAATATTAATTATTTTAACACGTTTTTTTACTTTTATTTTAGATCTAAATAAAAAAATAACAATTAAAATCCTCTATCAAAAAAATTTACACATGTGTAGAAGTTTTTTTTTAGTTACTTCAACGTGTCATTTTAGTGAAAGTAATAAGGATATATTAAAATCATTTTCACACGCTTTGTTTAGGACTAGCATATTCTGACTTTTTAAATATAAATAACCTATGTTTTGATTTGTTAGACTTGAATAAAAAAAATGTAAATGTATTGACGGTGTCGCCGAACCCAAAAAAGGTTTTATATGGAAAACGCTGCTGGCTAAGATCAACATAAACGTATCAATACTTAGACTTAACAATACTATGTTTGCATTGCCGAAAGTCGGTCTATAAAAGCTCCGGAGAACCTTTACGAATTTACTGAAGTAGTACAAACTCGTGTATCGAGGGTAGGTTGGACGACTCCAGCCCTTAGCTTAGAACATAAATTAAGGCCAGATAATGGCAAAAATTAGCAACTCAACGCGCTTTAGTTGAAAGTTTCACCGACGCACCACTGATATAACGTTGATATTAGCGTGCGATGCTTCACGGTAGTTACGTCCGACACTGCGCAGGAATCGTGCGAAAATCTCGGTTTTCTTGAACTCTTTTGATTATTAACAGAAAACGGCAGAGTTTATGAAAAATGTACTCGATTTAAAATCTAAGTCAATAATAGGCAAGAAATATTAAGAAAAAAAACTATGCTTATCGCTTTAAGCTTTAAGTTACGAGATCAAGGACGTCAAAAAATATTTTTGCTGCTTTTTTTTAAATCTTGTGTTTCTTATTTCTGAATTATTATAATTAAAATTCTACTCAATTTGAAATTTAATTAAGGATGTATTCTGTTATCATATTTTTTTTTTACATTTATAGCATCAGTAGATTGATCGTCAAAGTAGCGACTACGGTATTTCCACATAACCCCGCCTTTTTAGTATTGTATGTATTTTTATTTTAAATAGTTATCAATAGCACCTAATCTACTGGATGTCTAGGTCTATTATTTATTCTGTGACGCTGCTTAACATTTCCTTTGTGTAATGGAATAAGAAAGAATAATTTATATAATGCATTACGTCAAGGCTTTATTTAAGTAACCCTATATCCTCGTTGAGTTTAGTTTTTTCGGCTACTATGAACGTTATAATATAATATTTGTGAAGAAATCTACTTCAGTATAGTATAAATCAGACCGGGTGTCTGAACTACCATTTCGTCCACAATACCTTTCCACCTACGCGGGACGAAATATGCTACTGATATTTCATATAACGACGCCGGCAGCCCAATGGGGCACAGAGAATACCGTCCTACAAAATATCAACTTGTTATTATTTGTTCTATGCAAAGGCATTGTGGGTCCAATATTTGTAGCGCAAGCACAATGATGAGCCTGTATTGTGCGGAGAGAACGCTCTCCCAGTACACTCGTATCGTAACTAGTACTTAAAACATGTGTACACATGAGTGCATGTACGTACAACATTGTCGTTGTTTACACTTTTATACTTTAACAAATGCAGAAGGTTTATACTTTACATTTTCTTTATTAACAATACGTTGAAAATAAGTAAGTAAAGTAAAAAGTATTTATTCAGTTAAACATTTTCAATTAAGTACAATGCACACTGATTCTCACACTAGGATACCCTGTGTTGTGAGTAATCAGCCCCTTCCTTGGAACAAATTGGGACGGATTGTTTACACTGAACTTGAATAAGAAGATTACGATAACCTAACGATCTAAACTAAGCTATATACTAGAGGTACATAAAATTGTACTAACCCTTGAAGAACCATTGAAACAATATATTTCGTCAAAAGCACCAACGTGTATTGAATATTTTTTTATAAAAGTCACTATATTATTTCGAGCCGTGAATGATCAGTATATAGGTAGATGTATCCTCATCTTTTCCATCCATTTCTAAAATGAATATCGAAAGCAATATATTGCTCTGAATACGGATCTTCATATCCAAATACCGACTAATTTGGTTTTTGTTCTTATTAAATTTACCTTGAAGGCATAGCGCAATACTTTTTTTTTTTTTTTCAAAAAGTCCTTCTTTGTGCTTATTAACTGAGTTAATTGACAATGAAATTTATTCAAGCGCCAGATCTTGAATTTTAAAAAGGTTGTTTGGTTCGTAAAAAAGGTGCGTAAACTCGTTTCTTTTCCTTTTTTTATTTTTTCTTATGTACAAAAGAAGTGTTAACTTAGGAGTTAAAACTCGTAAGTACTTACTAAGTAGAATTTGTTATTTGCATAGGACGTCGGCTATGTTGTCGGAATAAAAAAACCTGTCTTATTTATATTTTACCTTGTTATCTACATGTGAATCAGTTTCGACAGAAAAGTATAAAGGTCCACCTTGGGACTAAAAATGCAGGATATGCTCACTCTCATTGAAATGATTCGTGTTTACTCTTTGTTTCCGCATGCTAATTTAAACTTTATCTGTATGTTCTTGTGGATCATCTGCAGCTGCACCATATTACACGCTTAATATGACTGGAAAATTCACTATGAATTAATTAGTAGGTTGTATTCTACTCGTTGTAGTATAGAGCGTCGGTGGTCTAGTGGCTAGGGCCGCTGCCTCCCATCCGGGAGACGCGGGCTCGATCCCCACCACGTACCAATGTGTTTTCGAATCTCGAATGAATATGTATGTACGAGTATGTTTATTCGACGCTCTCGTGGAGAAGGAAAATATCGTGATGAAACCTGCACACTCCTGCGAAGAAATTCAAAAGTTGTGTGTGAAGTCGACCAACCCGCACTGGACCAGCGTGGTGGACTAAGGCCTAATCGCCCTAATTCAGGGTAGGCTCGAGCCTCTTATTATAGATCGAGAGCAGGGAGAACGTCAAACGCTGTAAAAGACATGGAAATTATGAATGACACAATTATTTACAGACTGCTAGGCGAGCTTTATTGCTAGTGTATCTGATTACAAACTAACAACGTCTACTAGATATCGATTCATCCAGCTCGAAATTCGTGTTTTGCTTACATGTGTCTTTATCATAGATTAACAAAATCCTACAAAGAGGCTTGCAAACACAGGCAAATCATTCTTGGAAAAGGCGTTTTTCAAGACCCGTGAGAATCCAACAGAAGTATAAACCGACCCCTAGTTTCCTGCTATTATTTAAGAACCATTAGGAGCGATTTCAAATAATTAGGAAGGCTTTAGGGGAATCATGATGAATGGTCTCCCCTTCCCCTCTGGTAGTGATGTGACGAATAATAGCAATAAATACCGAATACCAGATCAGAGCGTGCGGTAATTATGTAATTCATGGTTTTGTAGAAAATCTTCTGACATAGATAATAATATTAATTTATTATTTTAGCCTGAAAATATATTAAAGAGCACAAAAATAGCTTTACTAGTGTTTGTACATTATGTTGCATTTGTTTAGTTCTTAGAAATCTTTCTTATTTGAGCATGAGTGGACTCGCTTGTTTTTGCGTTTCTGTGTTTCTTTTTGTTGTTCAGAAATCAACTTTAGGGAATATTTTGTCGTCTGTGTTCCGTTTTTTTTTTCTTAACTTTTTTTAAAACACTTAGTTATCGATAACATCATTACCTCATTTTTCTGGATTTCTCAAAACCTACCAAATCCGCATCTCCGCCAATCCTAAGTTAAATACATAAATCTTCATATTATTATCACTCTGCCCCGTCACCCAACGAAAATTCCCCGTGTTACAGAAGATCCTCTTAACATTTTATAGGGACATTCCACCACATTAGAATGTACTATGTAGGCGAATAAAAATAAGTGGAATACTACCTTGACGCGGAACTCGGAAGAAAGCAATAACTTCGTGCTTAGTTGTACAAACGAGTTCTGGCTCGTTTCTACGTAGTTTGTGGGTTTCTTTTGTTTCTTTAGTTTGTTTTTTCGTAGATATACTTAAGTTTATTCTAATTTCAAATTTTCCTATGTTTTTTTAAGTAAGATAGCGAACGTGAAGATGACACTAGTAGCACACCCCTGACACACTCCACACTAGAGAACTGAACTGAAATAAACAGAGTGGTAAAGACTTTTCCTCTGTACATAATGGGCTTCTTGTGTAGGGTTGTCAGAATATTGGGTAGGTAATGGAACTTTACTGTAAACTATAAATAGGTTTATGCCTTTTTATCTGTGGTACATGCATTATTCGTCATACACAGTTCCTAAACTATACTCGAATTTATTAGCACTATCGTGAACCTCTATTTATTTTGATATTCCTTATTTCTTTGTTAAGGCACCAAATTGGTTCCCGAAATACTCGTAAATAAAGTATTCATCGCATCGTCTATTATATGTATTTTGGCCATCTTCGGGATAGGGAAGCAGTTGCCAATATGTGGTTTAATTTGTCAATCTAATCTAACAGTTCTGAGTAGAATCATATCTGCTATTACGATTTCTCATTTTTAATACAATTTTCTAGATTTTACTTCAGTTTCATTTAACACATTAAATACTTACAAAGAAAGTACGTACGAATTAACAAAAAATAAATAAAAAATATATATCAGAGTTGTAGGTATTCTATTAAAATAATGCTTATTTACGGGTGACGTAATTCAAAATCACCTAAGTTAAGATTTTGAGCTAGCAGTAACAAAACCCAAATTAAACTGTCGATTTGCTAAAACTATTATAACTGTGTGCAATGTCTGTATAAAAAAAGGTTGGTGCTTCTTATTTTATCACGAATAGCTGATTAGGCTCATTATTAATGATATAAAATATGCAATAAGATTCGTTTTACCTATAAATGTGTTAGGTATGAGTACATACCTATACCTCTTTGCCTCTTTGGCTGTTGCTGGCCGTAAACACTTAGATTAATTTGAATTAGGAAGATAAGTTTTGACATGAGTAAAAAGAGCTGATTCTAGGTTAGACTGCGCGCGTGTAAAGATCTTAGCAAAAATAATAAAAAAAGCTTTTCGTGTAACATCTAGTTTTCATTCAAAATACCACCTCCACCTACGATAACGATAACAAAAAAAAAAGTTTTTACTGTAGCGAGCAGCTCGTTTCGATGCCGGTCATTTTCATTTCCTGCTCTTATTAGGCCCTAAAAATCTTGAAAAGCCCTCACTTAGTATGATATTCAAAACCAAACCTTTTGTCTCGCTAAAGCGGCTCAAAGCAGCTTAAATCACTTATGCAAAACCAGTATTAATCATATACAATATCGAAACACGATTACCCACACAATCTGACTGGTCCAGCCTACCTCGTTAGTCCCGCTGAAATGTATTAAGCCAAGAGCGGATAATTAATTACACCCTAGGGTTTTGATACGTTTAGGCTACCTGACTCGCTAAATATTGCCAAAAGCACGCCTAATGATAAGGGCCTTGTTCGGTGTTGTTTCAGGAAAATATGTTAATATTTTGCGCTTTGATATCAGTGTGCTGAGGGAAAATGTAGGTATTTAAAATCTTGCATCATAAACTGTTTAGTTTGATATCAGTGTGCTGAGGGAAAATCTAGGTATTTAAAATCTTGCATCATAAACTGAAATTTAATTTTGCTACAGAGAATCTATGACAATGTTTGTTATATTTGTTTGTGACAATTTTTGTGTACAGAGAATCTACCCATTTTAAACGATCTTGTATAATACGAATATGATATATGAATCTAACGTTTTTTTTTTTGTTTATAGGTAAGTCGTCTTTATCAATCTATAAAGAAAGGTAAGGAAAAAGAAAGGTGAGACAATATCTTTTTACGTAAAATTTCATTCATTGAGGGAAGAATATGGTCTCGACACAGCAATACGCCAACGCAAGCCTTGGTTCGAAACGAAAGAAACCGATAGCCTGTCTTGCCAATAATCTTGTGCCGCCCTCTGCCCATACTTTTGAAAAGTACGCATTAGCGCCATCTAGGAATGTCCACTTTCTGTACTAAAAGTGTTTCAGCTCCATCTAGGGAAATACACCATGTTTCAGTACTAAAAGTGTTGCAGCGCCATCTGCTAGAGATTGCGTATACTACGAGGGGGTTGGTGAGGGCTTGAGAGGGTGAGGTTCGATGGAATGGGTACGCAAATAGCTCGAGAATATTTAATTCGGTCACACAGAGAAAGTTCCAGTTTCCTCCACGAGAGGTCTAAAACTACAAGATTTACCTGAGGCTATACGAAAGAAATCACGACTTTTATGTATAATAATAATACATGATGAAGTTTTTAAATCGAATTTGCAAACATAATTTGTTGATATTCGTAGCGCCTTCTACATCGGTCGTAGCGAGCCTACTCGTAGTAATGTAGAGCGAATGCTACGAGGAAGAATGTGTGAACACGAGAAGTATTTTCTTAATTTTAAGTATCGTTGCAGATTTACGTTCCACTGTGGACAATAATGATATATAGGTAGTTATTAAAACACTACTCTACGAAAAAAAAATAGCGTTCTTCAAAAGTTCAAAACCATATGGCACATGATGAATAATTGGCTACAGCGTATTTGATTTGGCTTTGATTAGAACTACTAAACTTCGTCAGCAAACTTCTACTTCCCTAACACAATCCCTTTGCGGTTCAACGATTTATTTTCCCTTAGCAATCAAGTCACACAACCGTGTTTCCAGCTTTGTGGGATATGTGCTAAAATCTTCGACAGTCGGAAGAAACTCGTAATAAAGTTTTTAAGACCTTCCAGGAGGACAAAAAACTGTCTTCGAACTAATATAACACGTGTTGGCCCCCAATTGGTTGTCAGATAAGTTCGCAGTTCGGCCGATGTTTTATCGTTTCATCCTTAGAAAAAATAACAACATTTTGATATTAGTTTTTCTCAAGTATATTTTTATAACAAACTCAGTACAGACTATCTCCTGCTTATCATTGAAGTGTAAATTGGATTTCATTTTAGGTTGAACAATTATTTTTCAGAAATAGCTTTTGAATAAACGATTCTAATTTTAAACTGGCATCTGTTATTATTATTATATAGATTGAATTTGTGCCAGGAAAAAGGGTCTATAATGTTGAATAGACCCTTTTCTGGGCAGACATTCGATTATTAATAGGGAATAAAACTGAAACTAAATGGCGTTTATTGTTTAAACATGGACGTTTTGTAATCCGAAAAAAAAAATTAACAGCTTTAATATTTCCTTACAACTATTTTCAGTAGTTTTCCATTCCACGTCTATACCTCTTCATTTGTATTTCTGTCTAAAAGATGTTTTTATTAGGCCAGAGTTTAACGCTAGTAAAAGTTTTACGCGCTCCCTTTGTAGAGATGGTTCTATGTCGATAGTTTTATTGGTCGAGAGATAAATAATTGATCTAATCTAATTTACCCATCTCTTAGCTTGGAATCTACCGTATTTATTAGACAATTCATTCAAATTAAGTGTTACTAGTTAGTGTCTTTACAATGTTTCTCTATTCTCATGTGGAAGCTAGTACTGCTAAAGTCATCATGCTATTGTTCTTCATTTAAAACACGTCTTGGTATATGTTTTTTCTAATTAATAGTGATAAATTGCATGTTCAGTAAAGATCATACATTATATTTAAGTGTAAATATAAATTCCACAATATGTTTCTAAAATTCAATGAATGACCCACATTGTAACAATTCACAGGGTTATTAATTACTTATTCTAGATCACATATAGTGATCTATGTGATCTTGAACAAGTAATTTATAGATTATATAGATCACTATATGTGATCTAGAATAAGTAATTAATAACCCTGTGAAAATGATCTGTTGATCGAAACCGGTCGGGTGAATATAATATAAGTGGAACTAATAAAAGTGACTTTTATTAAATATGTGTACCAAGTTCCATCAAGTACCGATAATCGCAAGTATTAATTGCATTATTGTAATAGTATTAGGTAGGTCAGCCTTTTAGTTTTATAATACGGACAATGAAATATTCTGTGTAGCAAATAGTTCAACATAAGAAGCTATTATGCTGCTACAGATATTGCTAAATGCTATTAAGGGATTCCCAATACGATACTTCCTATACGTAACTGATCCAGTTAATCACTATCATAATGTTAATTACATTTCCCTGAAGATGGAAGCCGTTGTAAATGTGATTATGTTATATTTATGATCGTTGTTAGGAACCTTGCCAGACTACTACTTTAAATAAGTGATTAATAAATTACGCGAAGAGTTATCTATATTTTCGAAATTCGATCATTTATTTTGTTATTCTATTCGGAATCTGTTTGTACTTGATAAATCCCTTTATTTAATCTGTTTACAGATTCCACTATCGTTTAGTGAAGTCACCCAAAAAATGTAATGAATAATGTAAGTGATGTAACAACATCCTATGGAAATAAAAGTCTGTTTTTGGATCTTCTCGATGTTTCATCCAACAACTTATCAAATACGATAGAACAATTTCACATGTCTTACTTACATTCTCCCTCTCTGTAGCTGCATTCTTTCTTCAGATTTCTCTCATATACCATGCGCAATAATGCGCATGCATTTTTCCACCCGGCATCGCGGCAGGAAGCACTTTACACTTTAAATATTTTACGCTCTTAAGAGGTTTTCTGTTATTGGCGTGCCTGCTGCGTTGTGCATCACTGCTATAGAAACACAACATCGAACATTTTTGAATCTTAGTTAAGAAATGTAATTATTACTCTGCTTCAAATGCTTCATTCTTGCAATGTGCGTGTGAGATTATTCGTATATTTTAACTTTATTTTTGTAGAAATTCACCGTTATAATTTAGCGTTTCTCTCCAATATAAATTGTACTCCAGTCTGTGATAAAACTTAATGATCAGATGACGCTGTAGCACGCCAAATAGGTTCCTAGAGCTTGAAATGACTTATTTAGTTGTTTTAGATGACGAGTGCAATATTAACAACGACACTTTCATCAGTGTGGGAGCGTCGACTGTTACGTGAACTACTACGATCTGTATGCCTACATCATGGTCAAATAGAAAAACTTAAACCTAAAACAAAAAAAATGTGTGTGTAAATGCTGTAGTGGGTCGCGTCATTTCAGCCTAGGCGAGCTCAACCTACCATTATATAATATTATAAAGAGCTAAAAACATTTTGTTTTTGCGTACTCGTATTGGTTCATCAGAAAATTTGATCAGCGCGATAGAGCACGCTCTCAATATTAAAGACTACCATAATCTTTATAGAAACCTTCCGTAAGTGTTTGATTTGATTACCAGGTTAGTACCTGAACCTAGTGTTATTTTTTTCATCAGTATAGGACCTGTTTCCAACAAAGCAACGGAAGCTTTTATATTCACATCGTGCCGCAATTACAAACGAGTTGTGGTTGTTGTTGGGCCCCTGGGAACACCGATCGGAAAACGAATTGAGTTTTCCGGCAAATGTATTCAATTCTTCCTTTTCGAAGGAAGAGTAAATTAACTTGAATGAGATCAATTTATTGAACTGTGTGATTGTTTGTTGTCATGAGTTTAAAAAAAATTCTTCATTAATATCAGCTTGGCTTGATTTTTTCTAGTTAAAATGTAAATAAAGAAAATACATTCTAAAGGAGTTCGATGAATTTCTGTAATAATAAATCAGACATACTTGTTGGTCCCTTTGTACCTTTTTGTATGCTTTCTAAAAACCTGATTGATGCTTTATCGTTTCCGATCCAATACTTCCTGTCTAATGGTCTTCCTGGTATGTACGTAATGATATTATTAAAAATAATAAGTTAATAAATATATCAATGAATAATTATTTTTTTAATACCGTAATACACGAATTTTGTTTGAATTCGCTTTTTGGCCCTTTCTGCAAAATGCGTTGTTTATTGTTTCTCAAGGAAATAGTAGCTGGTTTCTATCTATCACTAATCCAACAGAGACCAACCAAATCGACACGTAATTCTAAGCCCTTATGTCTTATATTTTCCTCGTTCGACGTTTTACGATTGTACTTCGACCTTTCCGCTTGACCGACGATGCGGATTGACCGGGCCCTTGTGCCATCCCTTAATATAAATCACTTTGAGAAACAAAACGCCGCTTCGCCCTTCTGGGAAATCCTTAATATCTGTTTTGTAATGCCGGTTAGTGAGAAATCGTTTTAAACTACATAATATAAAGTTCGTGCTAGCATCGAGCGCATAAAACATAGTGCCATGATCAATAAACAAAACACTTTTTCATGTTGGCATGGCTCTGCATCAGAATTAATCCTATAACATAACCAGTCAGTAAATATTAGTTCGTCAGTCCTTTTCACCTTTTAAAGATTAAAAACGGACAGGAGATGGCCATCCTAATATTAGAGTTCTCAAACATCGAATTTGAGCCTTATGGACGCGTCAATTGCACAATTTTAGAAAGCACGTAAAATATCCGACTTAAAAAACTCTTAATCTGACAGCTACGCCCTTATTTTAGGTTACCATTCATTCAATATAATATTATTCGTTCATCTGAATTCATCTCTCTCTTTCATTAGTCATAAAAACGAAATAAACAGTTGGAATTTAAAATTAGAATTAGAACATGACATTAATTTCAAATCAAGTTGCTGACCCGTTTAAAAATATATCATGATTAATTTGTGGCAGTGCCTCCTCACCTCATCTCCATGAGGCTCAGACTTGAACAGATACAAAGTTACGGCGTCGGCGTCGTAGTGGTGACTAGACAGGTGAAGCGTAGGGTATAGACCGTTATATGAAATGAAAAATAAGTCTTATCTCTTTTGTTCAACACTTCTGGATGGAAGACCATGTTCATAGTTAGAAATTAGTAGCATTTTTTAAGTACAAGGTGTAAAAAATAGCACCAATAATAAAGTATCAAAAATCAATATAGCAGTCTTCGATATATTTACAGTTAAGTGGCTTAAGCGAAACCGGGTTAATATAAGGTAAACATGGTAATGCTTTATTTTATAGTATTTTTATGCTATCTTAACCTTTTGAACTACCATAACGGGGTATATTTATGATCTTTCTTCCTTTTACGCGTTTTCCATATAAAATATAGGTTAGATAAGTTTCATGCCATGTTTTTATACCTCGTATTGGCATATCAGAATAGAAATAGAAATAGGTCTTTCGAATACTATGATTCTTTCCATGTTTTGGCCTCAAGTGTTTGTATCATACATGATGTCCAGGACAACGACTTTCTTCAATATCACACTAGAAATACAAAGTACGATTTCTTAATCTTACCACCTTATAGGTAGTGTCGGTTGTACGATCTAATACAGCATTGTTAAGAAAGTTAAAAATTATGGATGCAAGGCCTGTAATTTTTAAGAATGAAAAAAGATTATGACGTAGGACAGAGAGAGGGCAGATGACTGGACGATGAATACGAGCAGACTCAGACTTGTACAACATGAAATAACTCATCACTCAATAACAATGATTTCCTTGTAAGGAGCTCAGTAAAACAAGTTGGTACTAAAAATGTGTGAATACTATGTAGGCGCAGAACATTAATGTCCGTATCTAGTTTTTAACATATTCCACAGTCACGTCCCAAGTGAGTGGAATATTACGAAAAGGCCAGGTATATTGCAAAACCAAATAAATAAAACATAAAGACCCAATTGTATTGATTGATTAATCAATTACTACTAGCTATAATCCCTTCTGAATAATAAATAGACCCATTTTTGCAGTCAGCGAATCACAAGATCAACTAATAAAGTATAAATTTATTATCTTAGATTGAATACTAACTTCACTCCATACATAAAAAATAATACAGGTTTTTTTTATATTGATTAAGTTAGATAAAAAAAAATATGCTCATTTTTTGTCGTGTATTATCTAATCTAGCTTACAACTAAAAAGCGTCATATATTAGGATATATGACGCTTTTTAGTTGTAAGTAATTAAATAAATTTGCATTAAAATACTAGGGTATTTTAATGCAAATTTATTTAATTACGAGCTTCAACTTATGAATATTAAGTAGTCCGTGGTAGACCATTATAATACAATTACTTATCTCTATATAATCAGATCTTCTTAGTAGCTTGTTGAATAACAATAGTAACCTAAGTGCTGAAGTGGGTATTAAAGCGAGAACTTGATTCTCTTTTCGTTTACATTCATGGGAAAATTTGGGAACGCAATAGCGTTAAATTCAAATGAATTTCATGGTTTCCAATTTAATAATTTTCCAACAACCTTTCTCCATCATATGAATATGAATAACTAATTTTTAAACGTGGATTATACTATTATAGGTTGTGTTTCTGAATTATTCGTAAATAGCTTTTGATCCTTGTCAATTTTCGTCAGCCTTGACGTCCATTTGCTAACTACGAGTTATATTTTTTATAAAAGTTTGGATCTGAAGCAGAAAGATTAAGCCTGATAATAATTTGATGATAAGTAATTTTAGGAAAGGTGTTTTTACCGGGATCCCTTTCTTTGACATAATGTTTTTTTACTGACATATTTTGGCATACCATGTTTCGCTTATTTTTTTTCCCCTATTATTTATTTGGCTTAATATTTTTTTTCATAATATTTGTTTTGGCATAATACTATTTTTGACTATTTTATTTATGACTACTTTTTTTTTGCATAATAGATTTTTGGAATATTGTTTTGTCTACTAATAGTTATTTGTCATAGAGGAGAAATGGCTACAAATGAAACTATTATTACTTAGATAAATAATAGACTTCAAAATAGGTTCAGGTGCGGCGTGGGCCACCCCTAAGCCGCCTCTTTATTTTGTTGGTACAAATAAGATATAAAATTATTTTACAATTGTTGAAACTTACCTTTTCTCTTAGAGCATTTTGTTCATGATTATGATTTATATTTTTTTTACTATTGTATGCCTATTTTGATTATGGATTGATATTGTTATGCTTTTATTTAATTATGGTTTTGTATATTATGCTTTAATATGATTATGGTAATAGTTGTTATGCGTTAATTTATTATGCTTTAAGTGTTATGCTTATATTATTTTATGCGTAAGTGTCATTAGTTTAAAGTACATTATGCTATTCAATATTATGTCTTCAATTTTTATGCAAATAGATAGGGAACCGTTCTTACCTGCACTTATCCAGAAGAACAATCAGATTAGATAAAACTGTCATCTTTAGCTCAATATACATAAATGTAAGTATTACCATTTTGTATCTCAGGCTAAATCAGCTTTTGTATGTTGCTGAAATATGCTTTCTAATATCGCTTAAGCAGGCTCCTTGACTGCGAGTTAAGTACCCGACTCTAGCGAAGCTTAAGCACGTTTCGTAAGCGACGTCCACTCGAAGCCTGCCCATAGGCGATATTGCTCAACCTTGAGTTGTTGAGCCATAACTTGTATGCTTATCAAGTCCCTCAGAGGGTATTGGAATCTTCGTTGGTTGTTTTTTATACTGTACGTAAGTTTAACCGCTCAATTTGTTTTATTTACTGTATTAATAAAACAAAGCGCTACGACGACATGTCGTAGCAATCGTAGCAGCAGCATCTACGAGTTGGCTACGATATAGACACGAACGGAGAATAATTTCTTCTCTATCCTCCAGAATATGGTTCCTTACCATATTGCAAAGAAAGGAATTGGTGTGTTGTATTGTGCTTCACTTTCTTCTGTTTTTGCTTGATAGAACCAAGATGTGCCAATATATAAGCTTTTTAGAGTTTTATTTGTGACTTTCTTATAAATATTTACTATTTTGTTTTTCTTGTTAAAATATTATCATTATTATATTTTGTGGGTATGTATTAAAAGTTCGACGACCATTGGATGGAACCAAACCTAGTCTATGTACATAAGCGGTACCTTGACCAGACGTTGCTTGAATTAATAGGTTTTAAAAATACATTTTACAGTATAAAACCAAGTAAAGTCCGCTATGTTACATAACTCAATGACTTTGAAGTACAAGCAGTGTTTGCTCTGCCTGGTACCCTTGAGATGTTGCAGTTGAGTTAAAAATAGTACAACTGAAGTAGAGTTTGAAACGAGGTTGTGGGTGGTTTGTGTTAGTGATTTAAGTTTCCTGTTTTGCACCCACTGGGGCAATCTCGCTCTAGAAGAAGTCGGGCTGTTCCAACTTTGTTTGAGATTTACGGATTTATAGAAACTGAATTTCTTAAGTTTATTTGCTTATTAATCCTACCAACACTACTGCTGCGAGATTCGTAAGGACTTCGAGCACCATCTGGGGCTAACTTCACGAATATCTTTGAATGAGTAGTAAACTAGTTTGCTTCGTTAAATGGGTACAGTTGTTCACTGACAATTAGACAGAATCAAGCCATTGTTAAGTTTGTCCTAGTATTTGGAACTGGTATAATATCAGGCAAGTTCCTTGTGACATAATCAAATATAGATTTGCTACGTCTGTCTCGTCTTGGCCGGTAGCACTATATTAATTCCGTGTCTTGGTATGAACTTATCCAGGGGTTGGTGCATTGAGAATAATTTAGAGATGGAGGAGATAAAATCAGGCATCGTGAAAATGATGCGACTTTGAAATTCGTTGCAAATAAATAATGCATTTGCAAAATTTATCTCGCATGATAATAGGCTTGTGTCAACTAACAATGAAATCAATGGATGAATGTTTCTAGACGTAAATTGTAATATTTAAACAGGGAAAACCGAAATAATTCCACATAAAAGTTAATGATTATTGTTATTTTTACAAATTAAAATCAAATAAATACCCCCCCTGGCCCCTCCGCTGTGAACGTCAATCAGAACGTATTACGTCACATAGTGGTATGCCGCCATTGTTGTTTTGACGCTTGGTTAACTTTTTCATACAACAGCACAAGTGAACACAATCGTTTGCCACTACGTGACGTCATTCACGACGCCATGACACTTTTTTGTGTTTTTACGCCAGATTAAAAATATCCAACAAAAAATACACAACATCTCCAACATTCAATGTGTCGCCTCGATGACGATTCCGCTGTTAGACAAGCATTGACAGATACTCGTCCTTAAACCGTTGTCGTAGACAATCCCTCAAAGTTTGTAGAAAACGGTGTCTCAAATTCACACTATTAGAATCGACAGAATCCAAATCAGGAACGCTAGAAGAACGCAAAGGTTGTAAGAAAGTATTCGGAGTAAGAGGTTCTAAATTTTCAGTCTCCGTAATATATGTGAGAGGTCTAGAATTGATTACTGCTTCAACATCACTCAATACAGTTCGTAATTCTTCCTCGATAAGACTTGCTCTACCGAGGACTTTGCGTAGTAGGTCTTTAGTAGTTCGAACCATACGCTCCCACCATCCTCTCCACCAAGGAGCGGAAGGAGGATTAAATATCCATTTTATAGGACTTAAGTTAGCATCACACTGAATCGACTCCCAATCTAAGTCTTGCAATAAATTATTAGTCCCATGAAAATTCGTTCCGTTGTCAGAATAAATAGTTGACACGCGTCCTCTTCAGGCAATAAAACGTCTCAAGGCCATAAGAAATGCCTCTGTTGATAACGAACTTACCAACTCCAAGTGTATAGCTCGATATACTGCGCATGTGTAAAAAACAATATAACTCTTCTGACCGGATTTCAAAACAAGGGGGCCTGCTAAATCCACACCAGTAGTTTGGAAGGGTTTCGAACACTGATTGATACGATCAAGAGGTAACGCACCCTCTGGAATAACGGGCTTTGACGAATAACATCTACACCTCACACAACTCCGCACGACGTTTTGTATCAATCTCCGAGCACTAGTGATCCAAAACTCTTCTCTTATTTTCGCTAAAATTACTGAAGTTCCAGCGTGTGATAACTTCTGGTGCATATACTAAACGCGTAATAATTTCATGTGTATTCGGTAACAAAATTGGAAATTTGTAACTGTTACTTTCACTGTTCATATGCAACCTTGTCTCTACCCTAATCAAATCTTTATCATCCCTCACTGACTTGAATTTTAGTTTTCTTAAGTAATCATTAGAAAATGACTCCTTTTGAATTACTTTGAATAGTGACGTTTGCGCATTTTCATACTCTTCAAATGTCAATTGAACGTCTCGTCTTTTGTTCTGGACGTGAGAACTAAAGATAAATCTAAATATCCAAGCCACAATTCGTACTTTTTTCGTATATTTACTAAGAGCTAGTAAACGATCGGAAAAGTTCTCCTTAGTAATATCAACCTGAACTGCGGTGTGGGTGGCGCTTCTCATTATCAGCAGTGTGCGGTTCGCCTTTTCCTAAATCTGCACACATAATAGTAAGGTGACGACGAGAACATATGAAACATTTACGAAATAACTTCGACAGGTTCTTACATAATGTCCTGGTTTGAGGCAGATTGTGCATGCTCGCTTTTTCTTCAACAAATCAGACTTTTCTGTGTACGTCAGCCTGGAAGCTTTATAACACTCGCTGCTGGAATTATTTTTATCGCACCAAATACACAGAGGGAATTCGTTTTACTGTCATTGCCGGAAGCAGTTAATACGGACGCTGTAGGATAACTTTCAGTGGCCTCTTGTATTTTAAAATTAGATGCGAAACCTGACCTCGCCATATCAATCTTCTGGAGGCTTTCAACTTCATGTTTCAGGAATTCTAGCAGAAGTGACAGTCTGTTATCTGTGCCATCGGTGTCCCGATTATGAGACTTCGAACGTTCATAGGCACGTAAGATGTCGTCGGGCAATGCTGATTCTACCATAGGGTATAGCATTGCAGCGTACTTGTCTGACGTCACTCCCATTGACTCCATCGCTCGGATCTGAGTCGTTAGCTTATCATACAGGACACTTAGGGGCTGGGAATCGCTCCGTTTCAACACCAACTGAAGGAGTTCGCGTACACATACTTCTATAATTAATTCTTCGCGGCCGAATCTATCTTGAAGGTGCTTAATGGCCTTTGCGAAATTATCACCGGTGGGTGGAAAACTGCTGACTAATTGTCTTGCACTAGACCCCTCGGCTGTGGCCTGAATAAGATACTGCATCTTATTATGTGCGTCAATATTTTCGAAAACTGACCCCAAAACTGCAACCAGTTCTTGACGTCTCCGTCGAATTTATACAACTCAAGTTTGCGGAGTTTAAACGCTCTATTTTTTGCAGTGTCGGATTTGCACGTTTGCAAGGATCGGGACGGACACGCATCGTCTTCCTGGTTAAGTAGTAGCTTCATTTTTATTTTGACTTCGTTTCACTTATCCATGTAGACATCCGTCTCCTCGTTCTCTCGCGACAGGTCTTCCTCTTTTGTATCCTCACTATTGACGAGCAGCATACGGATTACCTCATCCAATTGCGACATTTTTTGATTTTTTTCCGATACGGTATTGAAAATGTCAACAATTTCTTCCAAGTCTGTTTTCTCTTGCAAACATTTTAAAATTTTGTCCGTTCGCTTCGTGAAGTTTGACCTTAAACCGATTGGAGATCGCAGATTAAAAGGTTACTGTATCAGAGAGCGCTGCTGCCCGTTCAATGTGTAGTCCCTAAGTCGCCTCTTACGACACCCACGGGAAGAGTAGGTGTTTGTGACAAATGTATTCTACTCTGCCGTCACCACACGGCGGACAATAAGTTAGATAGTTGTGTTAATTGTTCCAATTTTGTCTTAAGTTTGAGAACGGGATGAAATTTAAATAATTCATTCAGTTAAGGAATACATGTGATCCATCGTTGGGAAGAAGTAAATTAGTCATAATTATATAAATCGATCATAGTTAATAATGTATAACGTATAAGTAGGTATATACGTTTTTTGTGTTACTCAGTGAAATAAAAAATATTGTATTTTAACATTCTCGTTTGGTTTATGTTGAGAATTTTCATCGTCATTGGCAAAATGTGTCCAATCGAGACGTGAAGCCGTTAAAAAAAGAATATCATGTACAGTATTTGAAAAAGAACTTTAGCTTTTAGTTAGTTCAAATTTGTCACAATGAATTATTATTCGTATCACAACTTAAATTAACCTTTGCCTTCTGAAGTCGCCTTTGACGTTTTAACCTATTTATTATTCTAAGTGATATTCGGATTTTCTTAAGGAAATTTATTGTCTGATTTATATTCCAGCTACATGTTTTAAATTCCTGTAAGTATGGCATCTACCTACCTAAATCGTATAACATAAAATACAGGGCCGTACTCAAGAGCTGGCGCCTTCAATATAATTTTCTATATTTGATTAAAACACCATTTACACATATTTTTAAGCTGTGAACTAACACACTCCTTTTTCATCTTTATCTTGTCTTTTAAACCTCTTGAGCACCCTTGAGGCATCTAAGCGCTGTCTTAAGATCTCAGGATAGTCAGTTGAATTCAAATAAAACAAGCCTATCGTTACTGATAAAAATTTGTTGACGTGTGGGATACCTACCTACTTATAATATATACTTTTGTGGTACGAATCCTTGCAGTAATACTAAATAACAATGATTTTCAGCTCAGAAAATTCCTTACTATATATGAAAATTGATATTTTAGCAAGCATCATGGTACAAAGTATTGTAGCTTACATTTACTACATGAATATATCGTGCTAATACCTTGCCAACATTGGATCTAACAGCTAAATATTTCTGATTATGGCCCTGTGTATTTCTCATACAAATTTTGTATGACAAATGATACCCATTCCAACGTGGACTACCTGAATGCAATGTGGTACCTCAACGGGATACCTTATTTATCGTACAAATCCTTGTAAGATGAATATAAGTACAAATCCTGCTTGGTGAGTATGCAACGTTCGTACGTATAACAAATGATAGTTCTCGTACATGCATGCAATATTGCTTGCCAGGTAATGAAATAGTTTCTGCTCTTGTCTAGATAAATTAATATCGTTGTGTTCTTCTCGCTCCATATAAGCATTTGTTAAAGAGAAACGATCGTTGGCAAGATTTCGTTCAATCAGGCGAAGTAAAACGGAAGCTTGTTTTTCGCTCTACAAAATGTATACTGCGGTTCTGTAAATCTAGAGTATTACTATGAATTATCCTGTGCTTCAAGCAACAAATATATTCTGTGTCATTTAAATGCTGATGCATACATCATACATACATTACTGTCACTTTTCGGAACCGACACCATCAAAACTTTAGCTTAGTATCGCAAAACACGCTACAACTACGAACCGTAGAAAAAATCTAGTTAAGGCGGGGTTATGTGGAAATACCGCCCATAGTCAAATACTAGCACTTCTACTGATGCTATAAATGTAAAAAAAAATGTGCTAACAAAAGATATCCTTAATTAAATTTTAAATCGAGTAGAATTTTAAAATACATTATAATAATTTAGAAATAAAAAGCACAAGATTTAAAAAAAAAGCAGCGAAAATAAATTTTGACGTCCTTGATCTCGTAACTTCAAGCAATAACCATAGTTTTTTTTCGTTAATATAATTTGCCTATTATTGACTTAGATTTTAAATCGATTACATTTTTCATAAACTCTGCCGTTTTCTGTTAATAAGCAAAAGAGTTCAAGTAAAACGAGGTTTTCGCACGATTCCTGCGCAGTGTCGGACGTAACTACCGTGAAGCATCGCACGCTAATATGAACTTTATTTCAGTAGTGCGTCGGTTGAACTTTCAACTAAAGCGCGTTGAGTTGCTAATTTTTGCCATAACCCGGCCTTAAGTTTTCAGAAGATCAAGATTTTCTCTTGCACATTCAAAATGGTAGTACAGACGAGAGAATGTCCCGTTTCTTAAAACTAGAGTGATATCTATATTTGTATAAAAAAATTGTAATGCTTGCTGTTTGTTTCATACTACTCATCATAATTACACGGTCTGTTTCCATCTCCCCATACATACACAGACGAATTCCATTTACCAGCAACATAGCACTGTACTCGCCCAATGCGTAAGCTGCAGCCGATGACAAATGATACTCTCTTGGTATGCAATATTGTAGCACTAACTCACATCACCCATTTGTTATACAAATCCTAGAACAGGGACGTTAAATAAGTGCCGAATCAGACCACGTATACAATTAGATATTCTATATAACCTATAATAAATAAAAGAAAAATGTAGAGTACAAGGTCTATAATATATATAGAATAGAGTGATCTACATTCAAGCTTTAAACATGCTCTGCTTTATTTTCTCGCCTCCGCTTGACGTCACTGAAGAAGATTAAACATGTCCTTTTCTCTTCCACTCAGTAATGTATTGCAAACAAAACATTATCTTTAGCTCTCTAGTGTAGCCAGACGGTAAGTCGGATGGATAACGAAGGTCTGATTTATATTCAAGTCCTAAAATACTTGGTTAGTACTCCGTGGGTCAATGACTCAATTTCCCTCAGGCTTAGAAATGTCCCGCCGTTGACTAAAGTTAATAGACCGGGTTAGATGGTAAATTAACTTAAAAAAGTTAACTTCACTCGAAAATAGATGACCTTTATGATGAAGAAACAGAATTTTATTTCAGTTTTATCAGAAAACGAGGCTACGAATCCCATTCTAGATTAAAATAAATTCCGATCATCTGTTTTAGATTCAACTTGAATAAAGTGTTTTAAGTTAACTTGACGTAAAAAAAGCTTGCTAATTACTTTCTGGAATTCTCTTTGTCTTCTTGCAGTCAGTTGTAAAAACTGCTATTAATTTTTAGATCCTCCATTAAATATAATGCTCATCCATATTTCATGGCAGATTAAAGTGATGGTACCAGATTTAAAAGACATTTAAAAATAATGGGATTTTCTGGCGTTCGCGTGAAACAATGGTTATGATATACTTACATATAAACAAATTACGCTTAAGCTTATAAGTAAAAGTGCGTGTCTTCTGTATTACAACTTAAGTGTACATTGCGATTAGGTAAAATTTTACTTCCGACACAAGTAAAATATTCCGAATGCTTATCCATTTTCCCGGCTATAAATCGTGCCACTACATTCCAAAACATCGCGAACAATGTCCTCTGCTCCTGAATATGAAAGGGTATAGTCCATTTATTCCAGTTCAGTCTGTAGCCCAGCACCGCACCGAACGGCCGTGTCGCTATTCGCCGGGTAAAGCGCGGGAAAACTTTACGAAACTCCAAAGCAATGGCGGCGAACGGTTTTGAATTTAGAATCAATTAAATTTATTTTTCTAATCGAATTAGAAGTTTGGAGAGTTTGCCAGTCAGATTTATTGACATTGTTACTAATAAATATTTGAATTTAGATTGATTTTGTTTTTAAACAAAAGTTTGTGTTAGGCTACCAGTAATAAAGAGGTGACCTAAAATAAATAAGAAGAAGTCAGTTTCAGTGAAAGTTATCAAATTATGAAAATATTTTTGTAGGATTCGGCAGAACACACAAATTGATATGAATCCGTAAATGCATCCGAAATGCTTTGCTATGTAAGTATTAATAAACTAATTGCTATAACAATTTTTAGTGCAATGTAACTCTATCAAAATATATTTTATTTATTGAGTCAATGTATTAGATATTTTTTGTACCAAGGAATTAGGTATTGTCGACTTAGCAGGTTTTACCTTGTTTCCTTTTTTTTTTTTATTATATTATATACTAACCTTTTTAACTTTATGGTTAGCCTTTAGCTAAGTACTTGGAAAGAAATAACTACCTTTTCTTGAAGTTTTGACACATTTTCTCCCGACCGTGTTCACGAGCCGGCACAACTTACCTCAATTTGGACTAGTTAACGTACCGACTTAAAAATAAAATCACTAACTTCTGGAAAAAAGTTCGAGTGGTTGTACCGGTGCTCATAAGTTTAAATTAAGGCATTAGTAGAGGTTTAGCGTACTACGAATACAAGGCAATAAAAACTAAAAGTTTACAGCTAAATAGAATTTATAGTTAAAAACTTACTAAGAACTTCTTGTGTGAAAAATTATAATTCAGCGCTTTTGTTTGCCAATTTTCTGGTTTTTTTTTTATAATTTTATTTGGAAGTTTGTGTTACCTACGTGATATTCTATTTATTATTAAACTGGATTGGGTTGGTTAGAACGTTATGTCTACCTACATTTCGTGCATTTATTTGTGCCTATTATTATCCCAACCGAGATTTAACGTATCCTTTTAATTAGGGCGATCAAGGCTTCTTAAACTCCGCGGGCTCTTTGCTAATTTCTTATCAGTCGTCTGCAGTTTGCCTCATGATCTTTTCCTTAGCCGAATAAGAGCTTTAATAATCATACGAAAACATGGAACATGTTGAAGTTCAAAAACAAAAGACATACTCTTAAAGTCGCTTCGTCTCACTTTCTTATCATATTGACTCGATCAACTGACCGGTCTGTGTTTTTTATCATAACAGGAATGCCTTTTTTAATTAAATAAATAAATATGTGGGGACATCTCACACACGGCCATCCGACCCCAAACTAGGCAAAGCCTGTACTATGGGTATCAGACAGCTGATATACCCACACAAGTATATAAATAAATACATATATAGATAAACAACAACCAGACAAACACAAGTGCTCATCACACGAATGTTTGCCCTGGGCGGGATTCGAACCCGCGACCCTATGCGTCGGAGGCAGATACACTACCACCTAGGCTACGGGGCCGTCAAATTAATTTTTTTAAAAGAGTTTTAGATAGATCATGGTTCAGTTTAAAATGGGCTGAGTTCTCCCCCAAAAGTTTTGCGTAATTTTACTAACACGTCTATATACTATATGCATTGCGTTGCATAACACCAGTAGTCTTGGTTGAACTACGTTCTAGCAGTACTGGATAATCCCCTTGAAGATAATCCAGTTAATCTGATCCGATGCGATGCGATGGATCTCGGTACTCCGATTAAAAACAAAGAGAACGCTAACTACTGATTGATCGACTTACATTAATTGAATCTGTTGTTTCTTGAGAAAATATTTAATTAGCCTTTCTAAATCCTTGTCATTCAGTTGTCCGTCTTATCTTATTTTCTTTGTACTATCTATTGTTTTGAGCGGTACTTCTAGGCCAAATCGCTAGATACGTCGCCGGTCACACTCTGAACTGTTCTTTTAATGATTTAACTGTTACTATACAGATCGCTGCAGGCTCAAATCCCAACTCACTATACACTTTTAAAATCATAGGTTGTGATCTGATGCATGTGTCAAAAAGACTTGCGGGATCGGAATTGAACGGCGCTCACTTGGAGCCTAAAACCTAGGCATAGGACGTCGCCATGTCGAGAAGTGCAAACGGGCAAAATGGCCCTGATGTGATCATGCTCGGTTATGCAGAACAGAAATACTATTTCTTCCTCTTTCTCTTCTACAGCAATCATGATAGGATCATCGTAATCGAAGAGTATACTCCTAAATATAATAAGTTCACGTCGCACACAATTTTTCCGGCTTCACACATCAGGACAGAGCTTTCATAAACGATAAAGGTATACTTCCATAATAACCGTCCGTACGAGGTCTTGTGTTCCCTTTAGAGGTTGGTTCAAACATTCTACGACCCCATCTAAACGCCACGATGGCAGATATTCCTCATAGTTATTCTCACCCGATGATGTCATTAGGCGCCCCATCTCGGTATCGTTTTCGCGCCATGTTCCGATTTCAGCGCTTCGTGGACTGCGTCGCAATGGACTCAGGTTACGTCACTGTGGTCCGACAAACGTGACAGGAATCTGGTTTCTTGAAGAAATGCTTCTGCTTCAGACGTTTTATTTCACTTTTAATAAAAAAGGTTCTCTTTTTAAATTAAATTTTTTCATCGGTTTGCGATTTTGCACCAGAACCTGCCATCTTTATGATATTACCTGTTGGGCCGCCTACTCTTTATGATAATATGATGTCTAATTTGATATGCCTTTTATTGTTTATTGTTTAATTTTATTCTAAATTATTATATCAAAAATCTATGATTAAAATCATGCGATCAACAAGCTTCGTATCGTTCAGTAGTAAAATGTCCAGTTCGCAAAATGTTCAAAGTAGCTAAAGATGCTAAATTCTCAAAATGAGCAATTCGCAAATTGTCCAATTCTCAAAATGTCCAATTTTCAAAATGTCCAATTCACAAAATGTCCAATTCTCAATCAGTCACACAAATTATCCAAATTATACTTAACTAGTACGAGTAGTGATGTAGTACTCTGCCATCTTGGATTTTTGTCAATTTTACAACTGCATTGTTATTTTTATGCAAACACAATATGTCAAACCAAGTTTCACCGAAATCGGTCCATAAACAAAAAAGTTGGCCGCCATCTTGGATTTTTGTCAATTTTACAACTGCATTGTTATTTTTATGCAAAAACAATATGTCAAACCAAGTTTCACCGAAATCGGTCCATAAACAAAAAAGTTGGCCGCCATCTTGGATTTTTGTCAATTTTACAACTGCATTGTTATTTTTATGCAAACACAATATGTCAAACCAAGTTTCACCGAAATCGGTCCGTAAACAAAAAAGTTGGCCGCCATCTTGAATTTTTGTCAATTTTATAACTGCATTGTTATTTTTATGCCAAAACAGTATGTCAAACCAAGTTTCACCGAAATCGGTTCATAAACAAAAAAGCTGGCCGCTATCTAGAATTTTTGTCAATTTTACAACTGCATTATTATTTTTATGCCAAAACAGTGTGTCAAACCAAGTTTCGCCGAAATCGGTCCAAAAACAAAAGTTGACCGCCATTTTGGATTTTTGACATTTTTAACATTGCATACGCTAAAACAGTATCTACCGGAATCGGTTTATAAACAAAAAATTTGTGGCCGCCATTTTTAGATTTTATTACTATATTTTTATTACCATAGCCCTCTGGCTTCTGAAAGCCTATTGAGCGCTATAGGCTGCATTATTATTTTTATGCCAAAACAGTGTTTCGCCGCTAAGAATTAATCTGTAATATAGGAGCTTGGGGATAATGATCAAACATACATAATAATTACGCTCAGATTGACCTGAAAATCCAATTAAATAATATGAGTAAATAAGTTTACGTGTACTTATTAATTTTGAAGAAATTGGACATTTTGCTAATTGGTCATTTTGAGAATTGGACATTTTGCTAATTGGCCAATTTGAGAATTGGACATTTTGCTAATTGGACATTTTGAGAATTGGACATTTTGTGAATTTGCAAATTGGACATTTTGCGAATTGGACATTTTACTACTGAACGCTTCGTATCATGTTGAATTCCTGCGAGCCAAACGCTTAAAAAAAAAATTTTACTCGCGACTTTTCTATACCTACATTACATACAACGGAAAGTTAAACCACATTATTAAATTCATTCATTAATATTATAAAATACAATTAATGTTATTTATACATTCTCGTATCTATTTGATTTATAAAATGTTTATGTAATATTTGCTTGAACTATAAACTTATTCATCGCATTCTCTTAAGCTAAATTATGTTAATTAAAAGTAACCAAACGAATATAGATCGTATATCAATTATTTAAAAGTAACAAAATTGAAAACTAAAAGAAATTAAAATGTTTAGAAGCTTGTTAGAAAATTATATTAGTTTCCGCTTCGATAAATTATTGATATTTTGCCTTTTGTTAACTATTAGTTAACTATAGGTATATACTTTGTTACCATTACATACGGCCCTACACGTCTCTTAATGTCTCTTCTAATGAGTTCAACTTGCTTATCCTTATCTTAATGGCCACTTTGATATAATCACCTACCTTTCTATTCTCAGCGTGTCATGTAGGTATGTATTTTTTGACAGAATTATTCTTCCTAACACTATATCGCACTAATCGCTTCCATACACGCCCTTCTATGGGGATAATCCAACACTAACATGACTGATTCTAATAATCCGTACCGTAGGCAGTTCCGAACCTTAAGTACGGTCAACTCGAACAATAAATTAAAATAAAACAATATAGTTAGTGTTCTGTAAAATCAATCACCATCCATCAGCCTATATACGAGGATAGTATCTAATTATAGTTATGATAATAATATGATAACTTCATAATCCATACAAAAAGCTACTACTACATATATTCAACTCATACCGCATCACATTTTTTTTTACTACGTCGGTCATAACCAGTCAAGCTTTTGATCACACCGCGCTTGGTTAACGCCCATGTGATGGCAAAAATTCCAGTGAAATGAATGGAAAGAAAAAACATTTCAAGATAGTAATAATGAGTTCAAGGACGGGGTGCGAAACGGGATCCCAAAATTCCAATTCACTGTTGGTCAAATGAACGAAATCCCAAATCACGCTTAACCAAAAACATCTTTTCCCAAATCACTGAAAGTCAAACGAACGAAATCCCAACTCACGCTTAACCAAATACATATTTTACCAAATCACTGTAAGTCAAACGAACGAAAACCCAAATCACGCTTTGCCAAAAACATCTTTTCCCAAATCACTGTAAGTCAATGAACGAAATCCCAAATCACGCTTTACCAAAAACATCTTTTCCCAAATCACTGTAAGTCAAATTAACTAAATCCCAAATATAACTACTTTGAAGACTTTCTATACAGCCATCTAGATCTTACCATATCATGTTGAAAGATGTTCAGTTCACAGCTGCAAATACCATGATTCGTTAGAGTTTCTGCATATTGTATGAAGCCTAATACAAGAGACCTTTATTAGTTGCTCCTGGAAGCCATTTATATACGTACATTTTGTATGAACTCGCCTTATCACTTAAGAAGTGGCCACAAAATTGTTCACTCCCGAAGAAGATCGGTTTTCCTCAGGCTAACTTTGTTGCTGGTTCCGTAAATATGTTGCGTTTTGTAAACGGTTTAGGAGTTTGATGAGAAGCCAACAAGCTAACAAATTCCGCCAATATTTTCGGTCAATAGTTTTATTTGCCTTCACTTTGCGTCTTTTGTACGCTAAGTTCTTCGAATATCCAGTTGAATTGTACAGAGGGGTATTATATTTGATGTTCGGTCAACGTTACTATCTGGTGTTGTAGGTACTTCATAATTATTAAATCTCACTTCTTTTGTTTTTTATTTAAAATTACTATAATTAGACATTTTATTCGTATTCGGCATGTAATTCGATATATACTAATTATATACAGAAACTCCCTGCTTTATCTTATTACAATATTTGATAAATTATCCAGACGAGACTAAGGAAACATGAGAGTTAACATTTTGGTCGTGGATTACCGTGACAGGCCGCATTAGGCTGGTTTCAGCCGTGATTATTTAAATTTACATGAAATGTACGCTAATAAACTGAGACGGTCGTGTTTTGTTTCTAAACCCGCGACTTCACCTTTTATGTATGTAGTAACAGCTTTAACTTGCTTGACTAACTTAAGTTTCGTGATTGAACTCTTCATGTGTGTTTAAGCAAAATTAAGTTCGTTCCATAGTTCTCGTTTTCTTTGAAAATGCAAGGAACAGAAGATTTTTAGCTAATGTTTGAACTGTCAAATATTAGTATATTTGCATGTAGAAAATAACAACCCTTAAAGACATGTTTAAATGCATCGTTATTCTAGAGCTGTATTTTTTATTATTCACTATGGAAATTTAAATTTTATCCATATCTACAGGAATCAGGGCAAATGCTAATGCTAACTAAAACAACATGAAAGTCACATTAAAAACAGCGTAGTCTGCATGCCCACAGGAAAACACGCAACAATGAATAATTCCAACAAAGTTTCAGTCAGATATTAAATACCCACGACATACCTACTGTAAACTGTCTTCTGTAGGTAAACTGTTTCGCGGATTAGCCTGGTTACACGGCATTAATTTATTGCGTTGCTGATTTGAATTTAGTGTTGCCATGATGAATTTTAGCTATGAATTTAGAATATTTGAAGCCGAAACGCTAACTAATGAATGCGTTGAACAGAAGCTAACACACGCTGTCAAGTGATTTGAATTAATAATGTGGGGACACCTCACACATGGCCACCTCACCCACAAATAAATGGTACCATTACCATATTATATAATGGTAAATATTTATTTATTCTGTGTTTGATTAGGTTTCTTTTATACCTATATTACTAAGTCTAAGTACTTTGTTGGTTAAAAGTCATGTTTATCATAATATCGAAAAAATGATCATTCTTTTATTATTATTTTTGAAAAATTGTTTTTATTATTATTAAAATTTTTATCCAATGTTGCCAATTTTGAAGACGATGGCGGCTAGTTGTATGAAAACTTGAAAGGGTCTAATACAATTTGAAAAATATTATTATCAGTTTAAGACAGAACGCAGAGTTAAGAAGATAGATAGACTGTAGTGAAGTAAACCGGTCTGATATATCGCGAGCGGTCGTTTGTAAACCATTTCGCGGATTAGCCTGAATGCGGTCTCGATTTATTACTGTCCCTACTTCAAATCCAGTTTCCAGTGTTGCTCTAGTGAATATACTTTCCAATCCCACGTGAAGTTTTAAGTCTTGGCATGGGAAACGTACATTAAGTACATACTTGGAAAGTAAATATATACAGAGCATTTCGTCATTTTTAGGAACTTGGTATTTTCTTAATTTGAATTCTAATTAAGACTATGAACAACGGCATGACTGGCGTATTTGTTAACAGAAACATAATACTTTTAACTTAGAGATATTTTATCTCTCTAATAAAATCGAAATATCAAGCAATTAAAGAAAGAAAAAAAGAAAACATTTATAATAAAAATCTTCAATACAAAATATTATTAGTAGGTTTAATATTTGTAGTAGGTTTTAGCTTTCAAATATCTAAACTATTGTCTATTTTTATATTAAATTTGATAAGTGACATAGTATCGCAGCTGTAAATCAACAAATCGTTAGTTGGAATTCTCGTTGAAAATACATTTTATTTTATCGCAGTGTCGTATAGGTAAAATAAATCAATCGGTTTTACTTAGTTTTAAATACCTTTTAACTTTCTTTTTTATGATGATCAATAAAACGTTTTAGGTCTTTTAAAAACAAAAAGAGATATGAAGATGAAAACCTTTACCTAAGTATACTATTATCATCATCAACAGCTTCATATACTTCCCCATCGAGGGGTTTGAATCTACCCTGAATCAGAGCGATCAGGCCTTAGTCGATCAAGCTGGCCTAGTGCGGGTTGGTCGTCTTCACTCACAACCTTTGAATTTCTTCGCAGGAGTGTGCAGATTTCCTCACAAAGTTTTCCTGCACTGTAAAAATGACGAATAAACGTACATATAAATTCGAAAACACATTGGTACGTGGCGGGAATCGAACCCGCGTCTCCCGGACGAAAGACAACAGCCATATCCAAGTTAGCATACTAAGAGCGTCGGTGGTGTATTGTTATTGTACAAGTAATAAATATAAAAAAGAATTATTGTAAAACAGTCTTGCTCTATTCAGTCTAATGTATAAGATCATAGCAACATATGCCTGTCCTACACTCGACATTAACCTCTGATAAATCGGTCATCGCTAATGGTGCTAGTACATTTACCAATATGTTTCGGGTCTAGAAGACAAATCGATTCAATAATCTGATCCCACAATATGCATCGAACCTTGCGTCGGTTTTATAAAACTTCAATTTTGCTGTATATTGCATAGCTATATAATATCGGTAAGGTAGAGATTTAAATCGTGCTTATTGACAACGCAATGTAAGTATCTACGTTAAAATATATTTGAAATACAAAATTTTGTGTGGAATGTGCCCTTCGCCCTCGCCTGAGTGGTGTTTTGAAAATAATGAGATCAAAAATAGGTGGCGCTTATGAAAACAATGCGAGCGTAGTATTAGGATTATCTAGTTTCTAAATACAATTCCCTCACTCCGACGCATAACTTAGAGTCCAACTACATTGATTAAACTGAATACAACGAACTGAACCGTCAGTTTCCGATACTTGCGGTCTCGGAAATGTTAGTATCCACAGTATCTCAAGTATTAAGGGTTAAATCCCTGCTCGGATATTGGATATTACAGTCTTCTTGTAAGTAAATGTGAGTATTTATTTATCGGCGCATAATATGGTATTTGACTAAACATATTATGGTATCGATAAGATGATCACTAAAAGCTTTGTGAAAGCTGAACTATTGTTATACCATAATCTTCGGTGAATAGTACATTACTGCCGCGGCCGCAAAATTAGTTATTGCTGGACGAGGGCACGTTTAAAGTCCGAGCCGCAGACGAGGACTTTTATTCTGTACGAGTCCAGCAAGAGTTATTGCGGCCGAGGTCTGTATAGTGCTTTTCTCTGAAATATGCGAGGAAATTATAAAATGCTAAAAAAAATACCTTACGAGTATAAGAACCTAGGATTTCGATGTCTACTCGTAAACTAATAAGTTCTAACCTTAATCACTTTAACCTCTAATTCGTCTACTTCAACCATTCATTGTTGTAATATTTCCCTAATTCAATGATTAGTTTACTCCATCATGAAAAATAAGTAACAAACTAGTACGATAAAATTAAGAGATGAAAATTATAAACCGCCATATTGCGCCCTTTTTTTTGTTCTGTGCCAGATGTCATACAGAGCTTACAGCCAACTCCAATCACTACGATTCGTGTACGATTCATATAAAATTTAAATTTAGAACATAAGAGTATGCTGTAAGACTCAAAAACATTGTAATTTCTAGACGTAAGTTACTTTGCTGGCCTAGGCCGTTTGAGGGCACATTGCTGGCCGCTGTTTTGTATGAGGCAATGTTTCGTCCAAAAATGAGTCATTAGCGTTTTGTTTTTTGGCAGTAATGAATGGTAATGATCACATTTTCGAGCGTGTCGGAGAAAAGTTATTTTAATGACCTCAGTCATAAAATTAAACTTTTTTATTGATTGTATATAGGCATCTCTTGTATTCAGAGACCATAATAATATGTGAATTTACTATCAGGTGATAGTACTATTAAATAGTAGAAAAATATTGTTATATTAATAAATATATTAGCAACATAACATAATATGTTATCTTATCATCATCATCATCAACAGCTCATATACGTCCCCACCGAGGGGCTCGAGCCTACCCTGAATTAGGGCGATTAGGCCTTATAATATATTAAAATATTGTTGCTGTTGAGGATCAGAAGCGTTGCGTAGCTGTAGTTTTGGACTTCTGTATAGTGAAACATTTTAATTACTCTTACTTGTATTTTGTTTAAATATGCTTTCGTTCTCTTGTAGATATTTTAACACGCAAAGTTATATTAGTTCGCGAACAACGTGAGCTTGGGCACAAATTTAGGATTAGCATTATGATTTAGCATAAATACTGCCAAAAGTAAAATTTATGTCTAAAGCTTAAAATTCACAACAGTTGAGTAACACGATACAACTTTAGTTTTAATGTTTAGTCGCAGTAAAGGAAAACGGCTTATTTTACTTTTACGATTTTATTTTCCATTTTAAAGGGTTAGTAAACAGTTCCTTAGGCTAAGAACGATATTTGTATAAACCTTGTCTAAGTATGGTCCTGTGAATGTTTCTGAATTTATTTATCTCGAGCAACTAAAATAGAGTTAATTAATTTATAGTAAGAGGTCATTATTATTATTAATTCAAGTATATCAGTAACCAATATTCCTGCTTTAATAACAGTGAGTCCACAACAGCATTATTTTAGCTCTAACATGACCACTTCCAACACATTCTATTGTACAGCAAAGCTCTTGTGGAATTCCGCTTCGCCACAGAAATTCTACAGCTAAAATTATACAATTAAACTCTCCGCCCACGGCCTTGTTTTTTTTTTTTTTTTACTGTTACAAACATCGTGCACTGTTTCTAAAGTTAGACATACAGCTATGCAACTGTGAGAATGCATGCATTTAACTTCTAGCCGCAGTAAAATTGCATGTGACGGGTGCTAACTGCTTTTTAGTTTTAGCTGTCGTTATCAGCTCTAAACAAGCCGGAAACCAGAATCACCTGGTAAACGTTAATGCTTATTTAGGCGGGAATAAAACATAAACATAAAAACATAAAACATTTATTGCAAGTCACAGTTGGTACATAGAAGGTCTTATGAATATAGGGTACAGTATTTTGTGACACCCTGCAAGGGCGCAGCAATCTTGTGAGAGAGAGCATTATTTCACCTACTTAATAACTCAAATTATTAATTTTGTATACTCAACAAGATATTATTTCGATAGACAATTTAATTAGACTACACACATTTTATAATCTATAGAATACACTTTATTGTAAACACAGATACAGTACTTAGTATTTGAAATCACGCCTTGTGTCTGGATCTATTTTATCTATATAAGTATGAATTTATCTATTTATGTATGTATAGGTATATCAGCTGTCTGGTACCTACAGTACAAGCTCTGCTCAGACTAAGATCAGATGGGCGTAAGTTGGATGTCCCCACAAAATTATTTATTTTTGTTATTATTTATTAGTAATTATTTATTAGTAATGGCCGGACCTAATTTATTTTTATTAATGATGTTTTTAAATTTTATTACATATTATGATTGTCGTTAAAAAATTCATTTATGTTATAATAGCTCTTAGCAATTAGAAAGGACTTTAAATGTTTATTAAACAATGAAGTTTTTTGTACGTTTTTTATGGAGTTCGGTATTTTATTATAGATTTTTATTAACATAGTGTGAGGTCCAGATGTAACTAATTTTAATTTGGAAAATGGGACTTGCAATTTATATAGGTTACGATTATTACGCTTTATTTCTGTCAGTGGGGTATATAAATTTGGGTGTTTTCTTATAAATTTACAGGATTCAAAAATATATATTGAGGTGAGTGTTAATATTTTATGTTTTATAAATAGAGGTCTACAGGATTGAGTTTGGTTTATATTAGTCAATATTCTGATACATTTCTTTTGTAGAATAAAAATATCCTCAGCTACACTACAATTTCCCCACAAAATTATACCGTAGGAGAGTCTGGAATGAGCGTAAGCATAATATGCGGTGAGAGCCGTTTTAAAGTCCGTCACTCGTTTTAACTGTCGAAGGGCATAAACGAACGAAGATAATTTATTAGAAATTTTATAAACTTGAGTTTTCCAATTCATATTAGTGTCGAGGTTTATTCCTAGCAAAGTTGCCGAGTCTACAACTTCTAAAGGCGCGTTATTATATTGGTAAAGTATTGGCAAAGCAGTTCTTTGATGGGGTTTAAATTCTATTAGCTTAGTTTTATTTAAATTTAGAAGTAGATTGTGGCACTCTAGCCAATCTGTAATTCTGTCTAATGTTGTATCCAATTTAGCTTTCAACTCGTTTACATTTGAACAAGAGACTAAAACCGATATATCGTCAGCAAAAAGTACAGACTGATTATCTAGCACACTAGGAAGGTCATTTATGTATACCAGAAATAATATGCACCCAAGAACGCTACCTTGGGGGATAGAGCCATTTACAGCAAGCTTATCCGACCTTACACGCTCTATTTTACCTGTCAAGTAGTTTGTGGAATCAATCTCTACATACTGGTAACGGTTTTCAAGATATGATTGAAACCAAGTGTGCGCAATACCTCTTATTCCGGATTTAAAGAGTTTATCTAGCAGTGTTTTGTAACAAACTCTATCATAAGCCTTACTCATATCTAGTAGTAGTCCTACAGCATGCTTTTTATTATTAATAGTGTCATTAATTTTTTGTACATATTTATAAACGGCTAATGATGTAGAATGATTTTTTCTAAAACCGTTTTGGTTTACATGGAAGAAATCAAACTTTTCATAAAAATCGTAAAGGCGTTTAATCATCACTGTTTCAAATATTTTTGCAGCTGTAGGCAGTAGAGCAATAGGCCGGTAGTTATTAACATCAGTGATATCTCCTTTTTTGTGGACAGGCTTTATTATTGATACTTTTAACGCATTTGGAAATGCGCCTTCCAAAAAAGATTGATTAATGAGCATAGCGAATGGGGCAGCTAGCTCTATTGCGCAACCCTTAATTAATATGGGAGGGAGTTCGTCTACACCGAAAGAAGTTTTGTTTTTTAAATTTTGAATAACGCTGTATACCTCACTTGGGTCTGTTGGTCTAAGAAAGAAACTGTGTGGAAAAGCGCCAGTTGTAATATTGGGGTTCTGCCGAGAAGGACCTTTTTGTTTATTTCCAATTGATGTGAAAAAGCAGTTAAACAAATTAGATACAGATTTGGGATCTGATATTAATGAATTTAGATTATCTTTAATGTTAATATTGTTCCTAATTTTCCTTGGCTTTTTATTTGTTTCATTATTTATAATTTGCCACATGCAACGAGTTTTATTATCAGAATTTCTGAATTTAGACATATTACTAAGCTTTTTTGACTTGTATGTACATTTTTTTAATATTTTGGTATACATTTTATAATGATTAAGTAAAATTTTATTTTTTGTTTGTGATGCCAACAGTTTAAGTAGTCTTTTGTTTCTGCATGCTATTTTTAATCCCTTCGTAATGTACGTTTTTCTGCATGTTAAGCTTGTTTTAAATAGTTGTTTTGGTATACAAATATTTAATATTTTTTGTAGAGTTCCTAGAAATATATTATAGTTTTCATCAATAGTTTTATTTTTATCATTAAGTAAATCATTCCAGTTTATTTGTTGTAATTCCTTTTTGAACTTGATTATAACTTTTTCGCTGTATATTCTTTTATATTCTGAAAATTGCTCAGTGCAGTGTAAACCGAGAGCCGTTTTAAAAACAACTCCTGAGTGGTCTGAAAACCCAAAATTGCGAACATTTACTTGGGATTTAGTTGTTTTAAAATTGGTAAAGAGTAGGTCGATACACGTAGAAGAAATGGGTCTTGTAATATCTTTCACTTTTTGGTGAAAGTTATGTTTTAGCATAATATTAGTAAGTCTTAATTTTGCTTGTCTGTCTTTTTGCTGTTTTTCTTTTTTAGATTTTTTATTAATAATAAAATTAACATTTACATCTCCTCCAATCACAATATTTTTGTTTTTATCTTTTTTTGACAATAAGTTATGAAGTTTATCTAAGCAATTGTAAAATATTTCGATTTCTCTGCTGCTATCAGGCCAATACAAGTTTATAATCAGTAATTTTACTTGAGGTATCTCTATAGCACAAACTTCAAAAATTGTTTCTACAGACAGCAGATTTATATCAACTCTCTCAATATATTTCAGTGTGTTTTTGATTAAAATACATGTACCACCACCGTCGTGATGTTCGCGACAGAAAGACGATCCTAAGACGAAATTATTTATTTTTAGAAGCTTTATTTTTTCCCTATTCATCCAAGTTTCAGATAGACATGCAATGTGTATGTCAGTTTCTCGTTCCATAAGGTCTTCTAGTAAATGGACTTTATTTCCCACACTTTGCATATTCTGGTATAAAATAGTTATATCAGTCTTGAAAAGTAGAGTTATTGAAGCTACTCCTAGTTGAGGGTTTCTCATTTTCTGCGATTATAGGTGTTTCTCTACTTTCTTCCAGGGTATTAAAAATTTTTCCATCAATCACTAGTTTATTATCCCTTATAATAGCGTGATGGCCGTTATTTCTCGCCGTATACATATCTTGTCGTAATTTTTTTCTTTCTTTCAGGGCTGATTTGGTTAAGTACTCCGTAACCCCTAGTCCGGTATCTTTAAAGTACGAGGAGTTTTCTAGTATGTATTTTTTCATTTTTTTACTTATCAGTTCTATTTTTATAGGTCGCTGTGATCCCTTTTTACCTATGTATGATATTTCTTCCAAATATCCCGATAGGTTTATGTTCAGGACATCATAGAAAATATTAATAATTCTATTGGACACTTCATCTTCGGTTTCCCAGTAGTTTTCTTGTAGACCGTGTAGGACTATTATTTTTTCCGTATTTTCTTGTAGTTCATGTGAATTTAAATTTATGTTTTGGTTCGTCTTTAAGTTTAGGATCTGTTTTTGTAGATTTTCACTATCCATTTTTAACATAGAGCATTTTTTATTTAGTTCAGCTATTTTCTGCTCCATGGAAGCAATATCTGATTTAATTTGTGTCTGTTCTTTACATATAAGCTCTCTATGATCTTGAAAATCTCTCTTAAGTTCAATTAAGACTTTTTCAAGTTCATTTTGGAGGTATGTTTTTATAGAGCACAAAATATGATTATTGTTCTCGTGAAGTATAGAAGTGAATTTTTGAATTAAAGTTGAATCATCTTCGTTTGTTTCTATTTGTTCATACAGAGCAGTTTCTCCAGTTACTTGTGGTGATTTCAACGGGTTCTCCAGCTCTTGTGTATTTCCATGTGGAGAACTAACAGAATCATCTTCATAAAGCGAGGAGTTACGGTCGTCCTGAGCATTTTGAGAACGATCCTTTCGAATAGTCACATTAGGATGGATCATAGTATTGAGATTACTTGTCTGTTTAAGTGTAGGTGGACTATTATTCCTTGGGGTAATGGT
Organism: Carpatolechia fugitivella; assembly: GCA_951230895.1. Lineage (NCBI taxonomy): Eukaryota > Metazoa > Arthropoda > Insecta > Lepidoptera > Gelechiidae > Carpatolechia > Carpatolechia fugitivella. The sequence continues at coordinate 11,270,333 of OX579656.1, forward strand.
AGCATCTTCACATCTTCGTATCTGCTGAAGAGTACCAGGCTTCAGAGTATCACCCATTACACTACTCCCTTCTAAGTTGTCCAAGGCTGGGGGCACCCGGGGGCTGGCCGGCATATTGTCACTATTTTTAGTTCTTCTAGTTAGCCTGAGACAGTCAGGACATACCCAAGTTCGCTCCAGCACATGTTTTTGTGATTGAAAGTAGTCTTCTTTTATGTTAACACATAAATAATGGAACTGACCGTTGCACGCTGTACAGTTCAACAAATTGGTGACATGTATGTGGGCCTTGCATGCTGCGCAGTTTCTCATGATTACTAGGCGCTACCAAGTGTCTAGGATCGAATGTAGAGACCACGGCAGATATTTTTAGTTTTGCCACTAAGCAAGAGATGGCGTTGTAGTATTTTGATTTTTCCACTCAAGTATAGATGGCGCTGGTCTATATGTTTCAGCTTCTCGACAAGAGATGGCACTGTATGGTATCTATGATGATAAGCTTATTTTACTGTAGGATTTTTTAGGTTAGTTATCTATTTAATCATAGATTACTCACTTTTTTGTGTCCTTTTATAAAATTAATCCAGTATTGTTTAGTGTACACTTATTACTTTCACAATTTTCACAATTTCTTGGTAACTTTCTGATTGTTTATTTATGTGTCGATCCAAAACTATTTTGTATTTTTATATAGGTTCTTATGATTTTTCACTGTTGCTAACAATAATCCTGGTGATTTATGGCCTACTTCACGTAACTTAAATATTTTCTTTGCAGGATAATGAAGTAAACTATTTTTAAATAACGGAACAAAATATTTATAAACGATATTCGAGCGCCCTCTCACGGGGAAAAAAAAAAGAATATAATTAAAAATTATAATTAAAGAAAGAATATAAGAATATAATTGAGAAAATCAAAAATTATTACTGGTAAGTCAACCAGGGGTCTGCAGCGGTAATAACACTAAAAACTATGCACTTACGAATATTTGTTGTGTAAATGGTGTGGTATGTATTATTGAATGCTTATGTTGTGTATAAAGTGCAATAAAGCGGTAATAACAATTATAAAATATTTAAAAACTGCGGAGGAATGTCGAGTCATCAACGACCGAAACAGAAGCGCGCAAAGAATCAGCTAGAGGCGCTGGTGTGCAAGGGATGCCAGCTATAAAATTCTGATTTTATCTAAAAAATAATGTTGCCATTCAAAAGGCCTAACTAAGCTCATTTACGAGCATACCCTGCTGCATAGCTTACTGCCGTAATATCGTAATAATATAATATATCAGAATTCTTAAATATTAAATTTCATAGATATTCTAGCCTTTGTACTTACGTCTTTTGATTAACAACAGCATTGAAATTTCAGTAAGATTTAGATTTCCTTAAATTACAAACAAAAGAAAATCTTTATCGTATAATTATAAAAATCTGATACGAACAGGAAGGACGCTTGACTCTAAAGCTTGCTTTCTTAATAGGATATTCTATTCTCAAACTTAGAAATTCTATTCTTAATTTAAGATGGTTCTTGGGCCCCGGGACGAGTCTTAAGAACTTGAGATCAGATCTTTACTACTTTAATGTGCTGAGACTTCTTTGTGGACTCTTAGCTCTTTAATTAAGTTTTTTTTATCGAGTGAGAGAATTTATCTACTTGTCTCCGTGTTGCTATCTTTTAACAAATGGCTTCCAGTTTTCTGAGTAGTAGCAAACTAGCGACCAGTTTTTGCCTAAATTAAATTAAAGGTGGGTGGGACCATTGATGTATTGAAATTCTCATCATCATCATACTGTGTGTGAGTTGTGACGTTGATCACCGACCTCATAACCTTGGCATCAGTATAACACTGACGCAGAGATCAAAGCTTATGTAACGACCCCCGTAGATGATTGCCGGGACCGCCTTCCGAATCATCATCAGTTATATTATTTTCAATAAAATGTTACTTACTTACTTATTTCGGACAAAGGGGTGATCAGTTTGTCATGTTCTAACCAAACTGGGTGTCTCACAAAGTAATTTTGATAGTGAGATCTGAATTCGAGTTCAAAACCTCCAAATTGAGAGTCGAACGCTTTGAACCAGAGAGGCTAATATAAATGAATTTTTCATCACCAAAATTATCATATTTTTTTGTTAAGACTACAAGGTAAAGTTAAGCTATCTAAGCAAAAGGCACACAACTACAGTTTAAAATTAGCTAAATCATAAATAGGTCTGCGAGTAATTTTAACATAGCAAATTATTCGCACATAATAATATTATAGGTACGGTACATAATTTAATAATATTAAGCTTGAAATTATTATTCTATTTAGACGGTAAAAGGAAATAAATTGAAGCTTTTCCGAGAAAATTTACTTGTTCCTTTAAAGTTGTTCGCATTAATTTTTCAATTAGTTCTTGGAGTTTTAAAAAGAAACTTACACTTTTTCTTAGAAAATATGTTGAAGTAAGTAAGTAACATTATATTGCACGTTTAGTGGAAGCGTACTTAAACTATAAATGATTAAAGTTTCACTCATCAACACAACACTCTAAGTTTCACTAGATGAATAAAAAATATCTTTTAGTTTGCGTTGGAACCAGCTCTAGCAACAAGACATTGATTTTGAATTTTTATATTACTGAATACTGATTCTTTGTTTATTTAGCCATATGTTTAGCCAATTGGTTAGATTCGTAAATAACGTTCACACTATTCTAACTCACATTTTGTTTTACCGAATTTCGTTTTACTTTTTCGGCTTTATTTCTTCTAAATGTTTAGTTTTGCGGACCAAACCACACTATCCTTAGATCCATACATATATTGCTATTGTGTATTATATGTACTCTGTGGATTTGAAACGCGTAGCGGCATTATAAAGCTTAGTTTTGTGCACCAAACAAAAATAAAGTAATATTATTCAAAGTATATTCATTCATTAATTTTTTGTTCCTCAATTCTTCGATGGGCTTTCCTTTCTGCTGCACTGTGAATTTAAAACGAGCACCACCGGAATTATAGGAAACGTGCTTAAGTGGTACAAACCATAAACAACCGTTCGCCGATGTGTACGAAGCCTTAGTAACGAGATTAAAATAATTTGTATGTATACTTCTTGTTTTGTAGGAATATTGTAAAAACAGCTTGGTTCAAGTTCTAGAAATTTCTGAAAGGTGGTGTTGGGATATCATTACAGACGGTAAATACGACTTAGTAAGAGCATTAATTTGGTAAGGTGAGTTGTATATGACAAAACCCATTCCCATTACTTTGGTCAGAATTTCTCATTAAGCAAAAGCTTTCCCGTGTTTCACACAATATACGTACATACAACGGTAGACGGATGTTATTGACCAAACATTCATTTGGGCAAAAAAATAAATACATTGGCCTCTTTTTGGTATGTGTCTAGCTAACTGTTGTTAACGTAATTACGATACTAAAGTTAATAGTAATTTTGTGTTCATATGTATGGAACTGTCGATGATAAAAAGAGGACTAGTAGTAATGGCACTTTTAGTAGACGAATATGATTCTAGTTGTTCGTGACCGTACCTAAGTTTTTAGCGAATGAACCAGTAAAGTTGGAGCTACCTATCTACTAACTACTGAACTATCAAGGCGTCCTCTTTTTAGTCTTTGTTTTAAACTCCCATCGTCACAATATTCTTTAGCTCTGCCTTAACTTTTGTATTTTTTTAAAGTACAGATGATATTATTCATTTTAATAGAAAATATTTCCAGCAATGCGAAATGCGTTTTCTATTTAAATAGCCTTCGAATATAATTTACATGTAATTTTTCTCTTGCCGTCAAGTCAACTCAACCAACATCTAAAAATACATGTTTTTAAAATTGCCATGCACGTTCGGTACCCACCAAAATGAGCTCTAAGTTGTTCTTGATAGGCTGAAGATAAAATCCTTTGGATTTATTGGAAGATTTCACCCTGCTGAGAGCGCGGAGACATGTCGGATTTTTGGAGCTCCTTCGCACTTGAGCGAGAAACCATGAGACTTCAATGGATTTTTAACGTACGTGAGCAAATGCATAGTGATTGATTTATACGTAGTAGGTATAGAATAGCTGGTAAAATACGTTAGGAAGCGAATTATTCCGTTTGACGTCAAATTCAGGTGACGTCAAGTCCGATGATAAATAAATCAAAATGATGATGATTAGCCGTGTGGTGACGGCAGAGTAGAATACATTTGTCACCAACCCTTACTCTTCCCGTGGGTGTCGTAAGAGGCGACTTAGGGACTATACGTTGAACAGGGAACGGGCAGCAGCGCTCTCTGATACAGAAACCTTTTAATCTGCGATCTCCAACCCGCCTGCCAGGCGTGGAAATTATGGCAAAACCCTCCACTTAAGTGGAGGAAGCTCATAGTCCAGCTGTGGACTGTAACGGGCCGTTGATGTTGATGATGTTGATGATGATGATGATTAATATTTATGATCTTAATCTGATATCGAGTTCGGTTCCGGTAGCGTCGATTCCGTTCTGAATAAGATAGTTACAAACAAAATTAAACAATATCTCTTGACTCTTCTTCCCTTATTTTTGACTCTTCGGCTATTTCTTGTTTTTTCCTGTTGTTTTTGCACTAGTTTCTGTAAAAAAAAAAGATAGTTTTAATAGTTGTGTTTGGGGTATTGTATAGAATTAAATACCAGTATTTTTAATGGCCTCATATAAACTCAAGACGTCGTCGAGGTGAAATAATGGAGGCATTTGCCACACAGAAGATTTTTTCGATCCGAACTCATTACAAGCTAAGTCTTTTTATATCGTAGATTTTTAACTCGACCAACATCCTACAGAACTCTTCCAACTTGAACACATCTACCCCTTTTCTGTTCTTCGTATTTCGCAGTTTATTTACAAGCGCGTTCACATTACCGTGATCGATGGATGAGTGTCTCTAATGGATAGCGGCGCGGGCGCTGCGCTGCGCTAAAAGCATTTCGCTCCCTTATTATATTACCATGAAATTCTTATCGTTTTGTTCCCTTGGCCAGATGAAAGTACCCATGAATATGAACAACTTTTTGTATGGGACCAACTTTCCTACTTGAAAAAAAAAAATCAGCTGTTTCATACATTTATGTCAAGTAGGTACTGCAGTTTTGTATGGAACAGCTGATTTTATTTTTCAAGTAGGAAAGGTGGTCCCATACAAAAAGTTGTTCGTATTCATGGGTACTTTCATCTGGCCAGGGGAACAAAACGATAAGAATTTCACGTTGTATAAGGATTATTATAGTATATTGTAAAATGAAGAGCCGATATTGTGGTAATATGTGAACGAGCTTTGGGCTCGGTATGAAAATCACTCAAGAAAAGGATATTGACGCAGCAAAGTTTTTTTTATTTAGTAATATTTATCTATCTATCTATTTCATACTTCAGCTGAACAAAATGCCCCTTCGTTTTTCCTTTTTTAACTTTTCCAACCTCCGCAAAGTTAAGCCGATTTATTTACTAATTGAGTTTGCAGTAAATCCAGTGAATAGAATTTAATCGCTTTCTATTTCTATAATCATTATACGCTTGTGAAAATATATCTTTTCTATTATAGGACTTACTTATCTTGGTAGCTAGCCTTTTCCAATCCAATCCAATCATCTGAACAAGTTACTAGTTTATCATATAACTATACTCAAAATCCCACGTCACGAACCACGCGAATATTGCGGTCCATTCATCAAGGAGGCGACATAGCGTAGTTCGCTTGTGTACCAACCGCGACAAGTTTCCTACTACAATCCGTGAATGCACTAAATCTTACTCCACGCCTAGATGTCCTGGACTGTACAAGAGTTTGGAATTGAGTGGAAACCATTCCCATTCTATTCGTTCGTGATGTGAGTCTTATTTCATCTTGGCGACTGACTTATTTTACATTTTCAATCTCTGTAAAATCTAATATTTCAACTGAACAAAACCTTTCTTTAGTTCCTTTGCCAGACAGGCTATTTATCACAGTGTAGCGTCCTTGTAGACATGCTTGTTTGTAGCCGTATCCTTGCGACCGACTTCCTGCAGTACCAAAACATACTATACCTAAGTCAGTACATTTGCTAAGTGTACATTCATCATCATCATCAACAACGGCCCGTTACAGTCCACTGCTGGACTATGAGCCTCCTCTACTTAAGTGGAGGGTTTTGCCATAATCTCCACGCTTGGCAGGCGGGTTGGAGATCGCAGATTAAAAGGTTACTGTATCAGAGAGCGCTGCTGCTCGTTTCCTTTCAATGTGTAGTCCCTAAGTCGCCTCTTACGACACCCACGGGAAGAGTACATTGCTCACCAACAACTAACAATTTAAAATAAGTCCATTTAAAACACGCTATACGTACTTGTTTACGGGTTTTAGTTTATTTATGAATGATCCACAACTTTACTATAAATCATTGTCTCAGTCTGCCGTTTAGTTTATATATCTATCTATTGTAGGTACTTCTTTTAAGTTTTCTGGAAATTTTGGTATTTTCTGACACAATTTGATCTCGAAAGACAAGGTCTTTGACACTATCAGGTTTTCATGACTCAGCCAAAGAGGTACGAAAAATAAGAATCTGTTGTAACATTTTCAATATTGATTTATTACACTTGATTTTGTTTGATAACTGCGTACTAGAGATAGTTGTATTTGTAAATTGTAGAGCTGCGGTGCGAGCATTAAATCTTACTCAACGTTCGTCATTTAACTGCACTATTTCACTTAACTACGGGAAAGTCTGTTTTTTTTCCTGTGGTAAGATAAATCTGTGCAAAAAGAAATTAAAAGATAGTTAAGTAAGTTAATTCCTCAGTACCTTCTTTATTGAAAGGTATAGAAAACAACTATTATACGGTAGTAGATAATGATGTAGCGTGGCCACATAAAAAGGCCTTTCAACGAATTGAGCTGACGCAAACTTTAGAAACGTTTTTTTGCAAGCTAGTCACTCTACTAAATCACGTCCAGAGACATTATCAATAACACTGTGTCTCCTTTTGATGTTTATAAATGGCGTGTAGCGTTATTGGACGATATTCAAACAAGATAAAAGCTGTTCTCACTAGAATCCTTGTAAAGATTTATTACTTTGGATAGGTACGAGGGTAATAGAAATTTTCTATAAGAAAGGATAGGTAACGATTTTCTTTCAAAAGGTTACTTGACTTTCAAAGGGATGTCTACGAAGTTTATAATTAAGTATGGTATTGACTCAAGACTCTTGAGTAATTGCTGCGTCGTCGTAGTATGAAAGAATCGATAAAAGGGTGCTTAGACTACTTCGATAAATAGCCCGTGAGTAGAATTTTCCAGTTAAATCGCGCTCGAAAATTCCATCCGACAAGTTTCTTGTATTTTGTGAAATATTTCAACTGGTATAACTGGTACAATTTATATATTTTAAATACTTACATACTTAATTTTTAGTTCTACGTTAGACCTTCTGGCTTACCTACTTAAGCATCATTTTTTTTCATTTTTGCTATTTTCTTTCTTTACTTTCTTGTCATTCTCTTAATATCTATTTAAGCATGATGCCCTTAATGGGCTTTTATTTAATTTTCATTACTTTCTTAGTTCTTTGCAGATAAAATTCGGTCGACTAATCGACTTTAAAAATTGGTCGTGGAAGAAAGATTTAATATTACCCACCATTTAGTAGATCTTCATTTTATAACGGAATGACCTCTTCTAAGGTTCTTAATGAGAATAGTTGGTCTCGGATTTTATCTGATATCTGTCAATCTTCATAATGTGAATCGATTTTGTTGAGAGCCTGAATCTATTGAATAGGTTTTTTGCAGACAACGACGTACGAACCGAAGAACATGGAGGTACATATTATTCATTAAAAATAACATTAATGATGGCCCCAAGGAAATTGATGACTATACCTGGGCTGATTGATAACTGGCCGAAACGACGAACTTAAAAAAATGATACGCAAAAAAAAAATATTACATTATATTTTGGCATCTTTTTGAAAATAGAACGCCAAATTTGAATTTAATCGAACTGGTGGAATTTGTTTGATAGGACGTAGAACTTTCTCTGTCGTAAATTTTCTTAACAATGGAATGAAACGAAATTCGTGCGGTGATAAAGTTTTACGTTTTAAAACAGAAAACAGCAACCCAGATTAAAACCAAGCTAGACAGTGTTTTAGGTAATTCTGCTCCTGCATTGAGTACAATTCACACCTGGGTAACTGATTTTAAACGTGGAAGACAGAGCTGCGAAGACGCCCACAGGTTTGGCCGTCCAAATGAAGTCACGAATCCGGACATGATCAAAAAATTCACAAAATTGTATTGAATGATCGGCGCTTGAAGTTGCGAGAGATAGCAGAGATGGTGAGCATTTCATCTGAACGCGTTTTTAATATTTTGCACCAACATTTGGGAATGAAAAAGCTTTGCGCGCGATTGGTGCCGCGTTTGCTCACTGTTGACCAAAAGCAACGTCGAGTGGACGATTCATCGGAGTGTTTGGCGCTGTTTAACCGAGATCCTAACGAGTTTTCGCGGCGTTATGTAACAGTCGATGAAACCTGGATACATCATTATACTCCCGAGACAAAAGAACAATCTAAGCAGTGGACTGAGAGCGGCAGACCTGCGCCGAAGAAAGCAAAAACGGTTTTGTCGGCCGGCAAAGTGATGGCGACTGTTTTTTGGGATGCTCGAGGGATTATTTTAGTGGATTATCTGCAAAAAGGAAAAACAATAAATGGAGAGTACTACGCAAGCTTGCTGCAAAAATTAAGTGAAGAAATCCAGAAAAAACGACCACATTTGGCCAAGAAAAAAGTTTTGTTCCACCATGACAACGCACCTGCACACACGTCAATGGTTGCAGTCGCCAAACTCCATGAATTGCGGTTCGAATTGCTACCGCATCCACCCTATTCCCCGGATCTGGCCCCGTGTGACTTCCACTTATTCCCAAACCTGAAGAAATCGTTAGGTGGCCAGAGATTTTCATCAAATGAAGAAGTCATTGTTGCCGTGGACGAGTATTTTGAGGGGTTGGAGAAAACATTTTATAAAACTGGTGTAACGGCATTGGAGAAGCGCTGGACTAAATGCATCGAGGTAGAAGGAAACTACGTTGAGAAATAAAATTATTTTAAATAGATTTTTAAAGTTTTTCTTTGTCGTTTCGGAAACTTATCAATCAGCCCTCGTAGATATTTTTATAACTGCGAAACAAACAAAATAAACGTTTGAAGAAAGGTATTGTACTGAAAGACTTTTTCGATACCAAAACCCATATTATACTTGGTACTGGACAGTATTTTAGTAAGCTTAATTCAAAACGTAAAATAAATAGACATTTTCGTCCCTAATTTTTATCATAATGGAAAAATCTGCTCGTCCTTGGAAAGGGTAATTGAAATGAAATAACAGTCTTTATGAACCACTAAATGATCCAAGGTCTACCAAGAGAGCGAAATGTGACTGGGAACGTTTGTCTTGGACTTTTTGTTAAGACAAATGCTGGAAAATGTATAAGGCAAAGAATATTATTCTAATGGAATTATGTTCAATTTTTTATTACTTCTGCCGCAATCTGGACATTCTTAATATCGTAATGTCTCTAGTTAATTGTTACATTGATAAAAAAATATTATTTTCGAATGATAAACGTACTTGTGAAAGTTGCACACACGAAAGCACGGGTCAGATGTTGTGTCTGTGTTATCATTTCCAAAAATATTATGTTTAGGGGATTTAATTTTAAAAATACTTAGGCTTACGGCGTTTCATGCTTGTTTTCGTGATATGAGTGAATTTAAGAGGCTCTGTATCACTTACGCCATGATTTGTGAAGTCGCTCTTCGATTAGCACAATCCACGTAATATTATGATGATGTTGTGCTACTTTTTCGCCATTATTGGTGTAACCCAGAGCATTCTGTTGACAGTATTTTATTTACATTGTTTTTTTACCTAAACGTTTTAATAAACATTATTAGGTTTACTTTAGCAAATGGTTGGCTAGTTAGCTCTAGTTTCGTGTTATTTTGTTGCTGGCATTGCAACTGTAGGGTTGCCAGACTAGTGAGACATGACACAAAATTTATGTTGATAGCTACCCAGGATATAGCAACTGAGAATTTCTTGGCACAAAAATACTTGTGAAACAACTCTTTCTGTTTTCTGCAGATTTTACTAGATTCAGGTGTGCGCTGCGTGACCATTTCCGATAGCTTCCGTTTGCATTTCCTTGATCAAAAGGCAGTCAATAGCATCCTTGTATCCGTATGTTAGACATTTTACATTTATTTTTTAAGATTTAAAGTTATTGTTTTATATTTATTTTCATCCTGACTACTAACGGAAGCTTTCACTGCGTGGCCCGACACGTTCACCGGTTTTTCAATTAATAATTTAGATTTAACCCTAGTCTGCCTCGAATTGAATTTTTAGCTTGCGTATTGTTGAGAAGTCGTTTTATTTGCGGAACCTCTGCCTAAACGTTGATAAGGGTCAACTGCTTTGTTGTGCGACGTTCTGCGATCTTGACCCACCGACCCGTGTTAGTACCAGATTTTATTTTCGTTTATGAACTCCCTATTACCACCACTTTCGCCGCACGTCGTGATGTACGGGTTTTCCGCTCTTCTGCGATCAGTCAAAGTTACATAAATAAACGTATTTGCGATCATTGGATAATAAGGTACACGAATTTGCGTTCATTAGCATACGATATAGTCGCATTGCAGAGATTTTGACATCCTTATATTCTGCCGCGCGTATCAAGCGTGAAATAATGTTTTTGAACAGCATTATTATTTTTTACAAAGCAGACAAATTAGTAATAGTTTTCATTATTAAAATTTCATAGTAGCAAGATACTTCTTCTTAAAGTGTTAAAGTTTATCTGACCCGTAAAGGACGTCCTTGCCTTATGCCATTGGGTCGATTCCAATTTATAAATTTAGCCCAACGTATTAGATTAAAAAGTCATGTTGAAAGTAAATATATTAAGTTTGGTAATTAATGAGTATGAAATGACATGACTAAATTAACGAAACTAACGTATGAATTTACCCGAACTCAACCTGTTTGTTAATCAGCGTTCCTAATTAACACGGATTTCGATTATATTACACCTAAACAACCCATTTAAATTACCTGTCAGGCTTTGAACGCTGCGGGTTTTGCGGTACTTTTATGATTAGGTTTATATTTTTACAAATCAAATTATAAAATAAAAAAATGTACAAATGCGGACTCATCTTTCGCCTCTTCCAGACAATTTTTGACAAAGTGAAGAATTCTGATCATTATTCCGTTGAACGAGAAGTGCTTCTGAAAACTGTCTTTAGTCCTAGTAAAATGTGAAAAAATTGCGTCAAATGCACAAGTTGGAAATGGAGTAAAATATATTTATCGTTCTGTGATTTATATTTCGCGGGTGCCAAAATTACGAGTACCAGCAGGCCATCTGCAGTTGGTAACAAATCATGATCATCAGATTTGCTGGATAGTCCCGTCTTCTTAAACATAAGTTTTTCACAACCATACTAGATAGTCTCCCTAGCACATCTCCAAACACATCTTTTTAGCCAACCGTAGCAGTGTTGTCTCGTCACTCTAGAAACAATTAAGAGAAGTATGCAGCCTTCTTGTAATTTCCTATTATCCTATCCTGCTGGAAGCTAACTGCGAGCATCGGTCTTGTTTTCCCTCTGTCCTACTCGTTACCGTATTCGTTTTAAAACTATATCTATTTGCAAGTGACAAAATGGTAAAGACGTGAATAAATCTTATACTTTAAACAAAATCTCGGAAACAGCTGCAATGATTTCGATGAAATTTAGTATATAGGGGGTTTCGGGATGATAAATCGATCTAGCTACTCGTAGGTTTTATTTTTAGTAAAACGGGATTTCCCCTTGTTTTCAGGCTTTAAAAAACTAGTACGTAATAAAAAGACAGGTAATTTCGCCACCGTTTACAACACCACAATAGCTCAGTTGGGAAACCGTGAGTCTGCAATGTCTCTTGGTTTTTGAGTCTTGAGGACAGATATATTATTCGTGGTAAAGACGTAAATAAGTCTTATATTTTAAACAAAATCTCGGAAACAGCTGCAATGATTTCGATGAAATTTAGTATATAGGGGGTTTCGGGATGATAAATCGATCTAGTTACTCGTAGGTTTTATTTTTAGTAAAACGGGATTTCCCCGTGTTTTCAGGCTTTAAAAAATTAGTATACGTAATAAAAAGACAGGTAATTTCGCCACCGTTTACAACACCACAATAGCTCAGTTGAGAAACCGTGAGTCTGCAATGTCTCTTTTGGTTTTTGAGTCTTGAGTTCGAATCTCGACAGATATATTATACATATTCAAGCTATATCCTTGTGTGCAATAAAGTATATTCTATTCTATATTTTTTTTTATTTCCTATTTGCTTCTTTATTCTTTCGTTTAGTTATTGAAATAAAAAATAAAGAATCTTGTATATTTTTTTCGTAATCTGAAAGTTTTCCAACAGATGGCACGAGCAAAGCTCGGTCGCCCAGATTTCTAGTAATGAGTACACACGCCAATACAATAAAGAGAAATAAATTGAACCAGCCATTAGATGAGCCCGACCTATCAGCCCTTCCAATCTATCATCAGCAACTCGCGCCTCAGTTCTCTTACTAGTAATTTCAACCTTCACTGGTCCGCCTAGTAAACCATCAAATTGTTACCCCAATTCTACCTTTTTATCCAATTTTTGACAAATCCTTTCCGGATTATCCAGATCCTTAATTGAAGTTTGGCATTTTGTCTGTTCATTAAAATGGTAGTTTTTTATTCGTTGGTCCTTTACGAATCAATTAGTTGGTCCCTGAATACAGGCAGTGTGATTCGTTTTTTAAATTAATTTAAAAAGGATTTAGCGGTTTGTTTTGCTGGTTCTTGACATTAATTTTGCACTCGACATCAGCCAACGACAAATCGTGAGGTATAGATTTTTGGGTTCATAGTACGACTTCTTTTATATATTATATTTTTCAAGTTCCGTATTCTTTTCCATGAAAGTAAATTAATAACCATTTGAACTCTGGTCGATTTCAAATCGTCGAGAAATAGGGTTGAGTTGTTAACTTTATATGTGCAGATCTTAAGGAAAAAGGAATTAATCCCACTCCTAAATGAGCGAGTTAATCCTTAGCTAACTATTCTTGATAAAACTGGAAACGTTCCTGGCGTCGTTGGGCCTTAACTAAGCTTGTGTCGTTCTCTTCGATCCGTTCATCTATCTAGCCTCGCGCACATAAAATAAAACTCGTCTAATCTGATTGATTGAACCGTTTATGAGAAGGTCAGAACCAAACCCAGAATAACTCATGAATTTTGGAAAACTCTTCTCGGTTGCTTATTCCAGCAATTCACACCTTACACAAGAGAATTGGTGGTATAGCGAATAGCGGTTACGTTGTTGCTTTCTAAATGAACAATTGCGGGTTTAAATGCCACTATGTACCTATATCACATCACATAAATATGAAAATATATTTGGATGTTTGTTACTCAACGGATATGGATTGATTGATGAAATTTGAAATGGAGATAGTTTGTAACCTGGATTAACTCATAGGATCTTTTTACGGGAAAAAGTTTAATTCCCACGGGAAAATCTTACACAACGCGAGCGTAACAGCGGGTAGACTGCTAGTGTTTTCTAATTATAAAATCAGGGAGACAACATCACGATTTGTAAAACATGACCAATATGGCTAGAGTTATATGAAATGAACCGCACTGCGTCCATACAGTCCTGTAGGCCGTTTCACGAAGCTACAAGTTGCAAATTAAAAGTACAATTCGACGTATATTGCGTAGACAATGAGATAAAACGGTAAGGGCTTACAGTTTAAGCGAATTGGCTACGCGATGAATATCAAATTGTAACTTGTTACTTGTAAATTGTTGCTTCGTGAAACGGGACCCTGGTTGTCCTAATTTTCTTCGGTTTAAATCTTTCAATGGCACCATATACAATACCTGATAGAAATATACTTACAAACACATTTGTTTTGATTTTACAAGCTTTCGACTTTATCAAAAGTTGTTAATTTTCAATGCCGAATACGAAAACATTGAGACAGTCGTGAGGGTCCTGCATGAATAAAAAAAAACATAAATATTAACGACAAGGGGTCACGTCCTCCATATTCAATTCCAGATCGTTATCTACATGTGCAGAAATAATGTTCTGAACGAAAATGGAAAAATGAAAAGACAGTAGGGTTGGTCTCAGTTAATACAACCTAAATTCTTAAATAATAATGTTTGCTTATCAATGATCGTAGGTAACGTTTTATTTCAAAAAGTTTAGTAAATGCCATTTTGAAAACATAGTTTTGGAATCCGAAACAGCTTGTACAATATTTTGCTGACGATTTTTTTAAAGACTTCGCGTTTTGATAGCTCTCGTTAGATAGATAGATAGATAGATAGATAGATAAATTGTTTATTGCCACAATAACTTACAAATGAGTAGATACAAATGAAAACATAAACTAAAGGTATTGTGGCAAAAGGTCCATACTCAGCTTTTGTACTGTTCCAAACCAAGTCTGAAACAGTGCTGTTTTTCAGTATGTTTTTACCACAAAGGGGTTTTATCACGCACGCCGTTAGATAGTCTTGCATAAATAAATAAATAAGCACAAGCTTATTTACTATTCTATAATATATCTCTTCACAATTATAAATTTGACGATGCCTAAGACACTAAGAAATACTTAGTTTAAGCATCGCAATATTTTATTTTAAATATAAGTATTATTCTGAACATTAAAATATCCTTTCCTTAAAAGCATTCCTTATTAATGGAGTTAAATTGTTCCTAAAATATTTTAGCAGACGGTTTTTGAAATTAAACCAAGCACTCTGAATTGAAAACTATTTTAATACCCAGCTATCCTAAAATATTTAGTAGAAGCAGAGTTCTTTAATTTTCAAAGTGATATTTAAATTAATTTAATTACTTGTCGTCGTTGTTGATGAACAAAATATGTTTTAGGCAAAGTTTACTTTCATATCTTAATAAGCTAAAAGATAATTAATTATAGCATTGGTTAACTAAAGTTAATAGCGATGGTTTCCACTTTGTTTTCACTACAGCTTTCTAACAATGACGTACGTGCACAATTACATTATAAAAATATCGTAAGTGTATAAAGGTTGAGCATTTTAAAAGTAATCTTTCCCTAATGAAATATTGAAGTCTTGGTAGCAACCCGCACCACGTTGGTAAAAAATATAGAGTACCTTTCTTTATATTGTAGCATATTTACTCGTCTGTATGTGAAGCGAGCTGCAAGGCTTCGAAAGATATTTGTATTCCCGTCGAATGTTCAGCGACATATATTCTGGTACTTTGCGAGGGTGTATTTTTAAAGAGCTAGTCTGAAACGGTTCTTACAACAATGGCTAATAAAAAAAAATGGCTAATAATGGGTAATGTTGGTTATGGTTCTATGGTGGTTGGTTGGTTGGTTAGTGGTTTGGTTTGGTTGGTTGGTCGGTTGGTTGGTTGGTAGGTTGGTTGGTTGGTTGTTGTGCTTTTTTCGCGATAGTGTGTTATGATAAGTTAGATCAGTTGTTGAATATTGAATTTCAATCGCTATCCTATAAATAGTTTGAAGCAGGAAATAACAAACTCACTTACTCGAATGCACGGTCTTCGTCATAATAAGATACTATAGTTGCTAATGAAATACTACTATATAGCTGGAAACTCATCTGTTCAATGTTTTTGTTTTTTTTTTTTACAGTTAACGAATTTTAATTTGATTGACGGCTCCGTAGCCCAGGTGGTAGTGTATCTGCCTCCGACGCACAGGGTCACGGGTTCGAATCCCGCCCAGGGCAAACATTTGTGTGATGAGCACTTGTGTTTGCCTTGTGTCTGGTTGTTGTTTATCTATATAAGTATGTATTTATATATTTATGTATGTATATCAGCTGCCTGGTACCCATAACACAAGCTCTGCTCAGATTGGGATCAGATGGCCCTGTGTGAAGATGTCCCCACATATTTATTTATTTGCAATTAGTCTGTACTCTACCGTATCAACACAAAATAAAAGGGTCCCCGCGTCGCTTTACCTACTTTGTCAACTGCAAAGTATGAATGAGTGAATGAATGAAATATACAGTAATTACAGAAGTAAAAATAGTACAATAACTCCAATAAAACTTAAAATATAGATTATAAGTATTTTTTGCAAGATTAATATATTATTTTTCATGAATAGTACTCGTTAATCAGTCATGTCAAGCACATAAAAAATTGCTTCCTCTTTCTTTGTTCGGGGTTCGACTTTTATTTCAACTTTCATAAAATAATAAATATAAAATGGCTGCGCGTACAATATATCTCGGCTAGTGTTATTTACGTCTGCAGTTGTCCAAACCACTTATGGTTTCAACCCTCGCTGACACTTGTTCTCTTCTCCTCGTTATTTATATAGACTATCGTGTTTATACCATTTTATGTAATATTTCACGATAAGTGGATAGGGAACGGACGGAAACCATTTTCCTAGAACAACGGTTGAATGTGAACGTTCTTTATGTAAGGCATTCCGTTTCGAATCACGTAATATTTTTAAAGCTATAAGTCACATCTTGTAAGCTACATGAACCTATATTTATCCAATTTACTTAAACAAAATATCTTAAACTTAATCCGTTTTTTTTTGCTAGCCTGTGAGGTCCCTCTGCTGGGAAAAGGCTTTCCCCGAATATTTATTTTTAATTGCAACGTTACCTTTCCTTTTCATTGAAATAAGCCGCAAAAAACTTCCCTGTTGCATTCAAAATGTTGCTACTGAATCCAAGAAACAAATTGTATTAAGAATCACTTTGCATAAATAAAATATTATTCCCATAGTCACTTCGGAACACTCGGACTTTAATTTATTCGTGAAATTTTGTTGGTAACTTTGCGGTGTAAAGGAGTCTTCATTATACAGCAGAAGACTCGACAACTAGTTATGTTGTGTCCAGCCTTCAGGCTACTTTGTAAACAACTGCTGAAGTAAGTTTTACTTAGACTTCAATATTCAATGTCATTTTAATCGGAAATACTTCTTCAGTGGTAAGGCATGGAACCAGTGGTAGGGCAGCCTAATTCAACCCAAACAAACGCTATGTTCATTCGATGGTCGAAAAAAAAAAACTCTTAATTGGGTTTTACAGTTTTCTGTATAAAATGGTATTATTATGTAGCTGGAATTTCTGGTCACGTCAAGTATAAGTATGGTATATAAGTTCACATTTTGTACAAGTCATCAACATGTCATACCCATGGAGGGGTTCATCGGGCGGCGGCGTGATCGACGATGGCCTGGTCACTCTAATTCAGGGTAGGCTCGAACCACTCGGTAGGTCGTATATTATGAACTATTGATGATTTATTGCAAGTATTTAGACCCTGTTTCAGATAACATTGGAAAAGTCTTTCATAGGATACATTTCTAGACACCTGTCAATCTCGATTAGCTGACAAGTGTGAATCACGAATAACCTTTTTTAACCTTTCTTTCTCCACAGTGAGCGTACACTGGTAGTGAACGTGCCATCCTTGATAGCATCTTAATTCGAATAAAATAATTTTGATTTTTATGCTATACATATTTTTTGTCTTTTTTCCATTGTTATTTGAAATGAAGTATAGTCGAAATTCCACTTTTGATATATGCATAAAAATCTATGTAACCCTGTACCTTAATTATTAATCCTACCCCAGGTGTACTCGTACTAAAGGCTTTCAAAACTTAAAGAGTGATTGTGGGTAGTGGTGCTTCCTGCCACCTGCTCTAGAAGGAGCTCCAATTACAACTGATCACAAGGGATTAATGTTGCAAAGGATCAAAATGTTGAATCCGCTGACATCTGCT
This sequence comes from Carpatolechia fugitivella, assembly GCA_951230895.1. Lineage (NCBI taxonomy): Eukaryota > Metazoa > Arthropoda > Insecta > Lepidoptera > Gelechiidae > Carpatolechia > Carpatolechia fugitivella. The sequence continues at coordinate 11,288,263 of OX579656.1, forward strand.
TTTGATCATTTTAATTAAAGAGCTTTCAGACAATGTATCAAGACTAGCTTTGTTGTCTAGACACATATTAATTAAAGGAGTCTTTTATTTGACATACGGTTATCGACTGTTCGGCTTTCCTTGTTACATCATGAAAACAATACAATTTCTTATCAAGACAATGTATAACTAATTATTCCTTAGCTCTTACCTTAGGTCATTTCTATTATTTTTGTATTTTTATTTTTGTTGCGACTTCACGAAATATTTCACTTGTTACGAGTGAGTGACTCGTACTTTATTGACGTAGCTTTTATTAAGTTACGTATGTTTTTTTAACACACAATTATCTGGGTTGGAGAGTAATTTGAGTATTTTTACCGCATAAGAAGTCCAATTCCAAGTTAGGTTGCCCTACCATTTCGATGAAGGAAAACATCGTGATAAAACCTGCACATTCCTGCGAAGAAATTCAAAGGTTGTGTGAAGTCGACCAACCCGCACTGGGCCAGCGTGGTCGATAAGACCTGAGCGCCTTACTCCAGGGTAGACTTGAGCCCCTCGGTGGAGACGTATATGAGCTGTTTATAAAGAAGTCCATTCTTGTCCCGCAGTAAAACTAGAATCTTCTAAGTTTCTATATAATTTAGCTTAAAACAGTTGTGCAATTAGAACTATTGTGATGTGATTGTTCTTTAGCTCTCTGTTGTTGAACTCTAGAGTAGTAATGCTCATTATGATTTGTCAGATAGATACGGTTTCTTTTTTAGATCCCACCGTACGTTTTCATCTTTGTGATATTTCTTTGCTTAAAGATCTCTTAGCTTAAAATTCCACGTTTCGTTGCGCAGCAGTAAATTTTCCTGGGTCCTTTGTGAGTCGACAAGACAAGAACCTCTAACTGAATTTACCCAAGTTTTAACGGAAACAAAAACAAAACTGAATATTTTAATACCCGCTCGTATTACTCGACCCCAAGACAAGAGATTAATAGTTGATGGAGTTGGCAACCTTATGTTTTTGAGCTCCTCTGTTTTAAGTTAAAGACGTGTTTTTGTATACTTTATGCACTGTAATTAAATTAAAAACCGTTGCCGTTTGTAAAAGAATGGCAGGATATTATAATTAGTATAGGACTATAATAGCTGTCCCATAAAGTCTTATTTTTTGTGCTACACTTATGTTTCTATTGGCAAGTAAAGCTTAAATTCCTACTGACGACACTAATAATATTATCTTATTATTTTATTTTCATATTCTTCTGACACATTTTCACGTTTCAGCCTTTTCTTTCTTTTACGAATACATTCCGTGGACAAGGATCCTCGGTTTCCTTAACATTGGAACCTGGAAACGTGCCAAGATTTTTAGTATTTTATTTTCAATCATGTTCCTGCGATTCTACTTGTATAGCAGTATCGAAACGAAACCGTCTGTATGACTTTTTGATTGCGCGCGACGACCTCTTCACTTTTTGTTGGAATAGTTCAGCCCAAAATCAACATTGCAGCCTTAAGAGGGAAGAATAGCACGTGCTCGTCCATACAAAAAGAGAAAACGTTTTTCCACTTCTAAATATTTTCCAATCTCCATGATTTTTTAGTATGTTATTTACACAATAAATGACTAGGTTTATAGCTTTTCAAACTTATAGGCACCTCAAGTAACGTAATTTTTGTGATTAAAACTGTGTCGAATTAAGCCGCTTGTTGAAGAAAAACAATGTATTTTAAAAAAAAGCCAAACCTATAAACCTAAACTATATTGAGCTGAAACGATCGACATCAAAATCAAAGTAATTTGTTGAAATTTAGTTAGTGGAAACCGTCTTCTCCCGAAATGGGAATTTCATCAAGAAAAATACCTATTGTCAGTCACGAGCTGCAACGCTCTCTATCGTACGATTGGGGTCGCATGAGTGCACAAGCGATAGTAAATGTTTTCCTAAATACCTATTTCGTTAGGATCGCGAAGCTATTCTTCCCTCTTAAAATATTTGCTTGCGCTGAAGTGACACTAACATAAAGCATGGACGTTTGCAAAAGGTTTAAATCAGACTTTGTATATTTTGTTAGTTCCATTTACTTTTGCAACGAAAACTTGTTTTAAACATACTCGCATAAAACTTGGAAGTAATCACTGTAACTGTATGTCACCGGCTAGTATTCAAATAGCAATTTCGCTCGGTCGTTTCGTCAGATGGACAGACAATTCAGAAAGATTAATGTTCCCGCCGCGTCTGCCTATCAGTATGATTGGATAAGGATCTATCTTCGATCGAATATTATGAAGAATGGTTTCAGTTTTATTGAAATTTAGTTTAGTCTCATTGTAGATATGCAAGCAGTTTTATTTTCAGTACAATCTTATTGCTAAACAAGGCTCAACTTATCCGAAAAGTATGTAACCGACCCAGTCAAATTTCTTCCAAATTCGCAACCGAATATTATGTTTCATAAAGTTGCGACAAAACAACGGCCAGTAACGCCGTACAGTAAAGCAGCGAGTGGGCCACAGAGGCCGCAGGCTGCATTCCTCGCGCCCCATAAAATTTTTTTTTAAAAACTCTTGGAAAAGTTTTGAAAAAATTTTTGTCCACCGTACAAAAGTTGTAACCTAAGACGAGTTACCTGCCTAAGGTGGAAATATTTCTTACTTTTCGGATAAGTTGAGCCTTGTTTAGCAATAAGATCGTACCGAAAATAAAACTGCTTGCATATCTACAACGAGACTAAAATAAATTTCAATAAAACTTAAACCATTCCTCACGTATAAATTTATACGTGCTGGTGACCTTCATACCTTGTTTAGATAGAGTATTTGAAATTGTATGGGTATTAAAAAATGTCTTTCTGGGCGTTATGAAAAGATAATAAAATAATTGAATTACCGTAATACGAGTTCGAGTATCAACGGCTGCCAGACGGTAGTTGTGTTTTATTCACAGCAGTAAAATAAAACAATTTAGAAATAAAACCATTTCACTTGGATTATATGCCGCACACACGTCTGTCTGATTTCAATCCTTTATTTTCTGGCGGCATCGCACATAAAGCCATCTTTATTATCCGTATATTATACTGCCCTGGACTGTAGTACGAGATAAAACATTGAAGTGTCTTAAAAATAAATCAGAGATGACTTCTATTAATTCTAATTTAATTTTCAGAAATGAACACAATAAAATCACTAAGTTTGGTTGTTTTTTCCATATCTAGGTAGTAAACTATTACGTTTATTTTTGTCTCATTGATGATTTTACTTATTTTAATATTATTTGTTCCAGGTAAGATCCCGGTACTTCTTTACATTTTCTAGAACTTGCCAGCTTTGTTCGATGCTACAGTTCTGTAAGTTATCATAACATTTATGGTAATACCATGGTGATCGTTTGAGCCGCAGGTTGCCAAACCGTCGGACGATAAATCAACACTGATTTATACGGGTCCTTCCTTTTTGAATATTAAATCAATCGCCTATTAATATTCAATGTGTACAGCCAAGAACAATTATCTTTCAGCATGATGGCGTTTACTGATTTTTTGTTAACTTTTTATTAATGGATTTCGAGCGTTTTAACGACGGGCTTGAATAAATTTGCTTTAAATTCGATAGAATCTTATATTCTCAATTAAATTCGACTCTGAGGGTGGGACCGACCGGAACGTAACATAATTAAATTAAAAAACACTTAACAGTGAAAACAAATATGTCAATACATTGCATTGATCATGCCGACGACGGCCGCTTTGATAAACTCCAGTTTGCTATACACTTAGGGAAACTTTTGTAAAGTAGCTCCTCAGCTCTGTATAACTTTCGCGCAACCAATTTCTTTGATAATAGCAACTTATAGAAATACTAGCGGTACGCTCGCGTTGTGTAAGATTTTCCCGTGGGAATACGACTTTTACCCGTAAAAAGTATCCTATTATGTGTTAATCCAGGTTACAAAGTTCCAAATTTCAACCAAATCCCTATATAAATACGCAAGGCAGCAACAAAAATTTGAGAAAAGCTGAAGATTGTGATCAGTGGCGTGCAATGAAGCAAATACAAGCTGTGGATTATCACGAGCGGTTTATTTCACCCTTTTTTCCAGACATGTAACCACTGCATGTCTACTTGACTCTTAACTCGTTGGCTAAGGTACGGATGTGGGCCACGAACAATCGTCTCACGCTTTGAGGCGCCGCGAACTAAATCTCGAGACAAGTGAGTCTATTGTGTGCTCAGAGCAGGCAGAAGACTGTTACGTACCAAAACCTAGGCACTGCAAATTGTAATCGTTTGTGTGTGTGTGTGTGTGTGTGTGTGTGTGTGTGTGTGTGTGTGTGTGTAAGTGATAGGTTTTCATAAACGAATACAGTGGTTTTAGTATATCGTGCTAAAATAATCGACACACGGAAAAATTATTAGAAAATTAAAAAAACTGATGATGTTTAAGTAATGTAGTAAAAAACAAATTCCGGCGGAATATTTTTCAAAATTTTGGGCTGTATGTACTTAACCCCATCAGGAGACCTATCACTTGCACATTATTTAGTAAATAACCAAAACCAAACGCGACGACTTTTCGAAAACCCAATAGTATTTTTCTTCTCGTAACCAATGTTTTCTATAAAACAAACCTAAGTCACCGTCTATAGAATTTGATTTCGCTCCGTATAGTATTGCAAAACTTTCTTCCCGATAACCGCATTTCGTACGATAGCCGCAAACTCGTTAAGTGGAAAAATAAACATATCCTTTGCTAAATACGCAAGTCGCGTAACCCGACCGGCAAAGTTTGAGAGTGCAGATCCCAAATAAACATGTTTGTGTTACTTAAGCATAAGTAACTTAACACTTACGGCTACTTAACACTTTTACTTTAGACGAACTAAACAACCAAGAAGTACAAAGTTGGAACAGGATGATCCTTAAAAAAAATCTTTGTGGGTAGCATGACGTGTGATCAAGCCAAGTTCCCACATCATTCACAGGCGAAAATGATACAATCGTCTGTGTCGCTTGAAATGTCATTGTCATCTTATTCAGGAGACGTCCACTGCTCAGCTGCTGGACAAAGGTCTTCCCCGAGGATCTGTCATGAATGACATGACATACAATACTACATACAAATTCGCACCTTTATCGCTGACATTAATTTCCGTCTTTCTAGTATGGCTGAAGATAAATATTTACTGTACTAATATTGCCTAGCCTCTATTATTACAACAGTATTGTGATGTTTTTGTTGACGCCGTGTTGTGACGGCAGAGTAGAATACATTTGTCACCAACCCTTACTCTTCCCGTGGGTGTCGTAAGAGGTGACTTAGGGACTACACATTAAACAGGGAACGGGCAGCAGCGCTCTCTGATACAGTAACCTTTTAATCTGCGATCTCCAACCCGCCTGCGAAGCGTGGAGATTATGGCAAAACCCTCCACTTAAGTGGAGGAGGCTCATAGTCCAGCAGTGGACTGTAACGGGCCGCTGATGTTGATGATGTTGATTGTGATGTTTTTAAGTACGAGTACAAAGATGTTTTTGGATGTTTGTCTACATGTCCCTAAATAAGTTACTTAATCCAAAGTACCTAATTAATTTCAGCTGTGACTTTCAGTGCCCAAGATAAGACAAAATAGAGCCAACCTAGTTGCACCCAATGTGGACTGAAGAATTATATCTTTCCACTACGCGGTTCAAATATAAATTAAAGTCATAACTTTGTCACAAAGTTGAAATTAGTGAAAATTTTAGTTACAGAAACTTGCTCTTGTTACCATTCTTTAGCAGTGTAGAGTTTCAATTCGCAGATCAAATGCAAGTAAGTCCAGTCTTTTATTTTTAGTTGAAGTGTTCTCTTAACTCTTCCTCGTAGACTTAACCACAGAACATTTAAATTTTGCCTTATAATATTTTGACTTCCGTATGCTTCTCTTTCTTTAATAAGTACTTTATGCTTTCTGCGAGGCAAACACTTTCGGAGATTGATTTTTATTCGGATGGGGGTCTCATATAAGTATTTTTATTGGGACAATAAATTCTTATACCGTAATTTGAGGTCACAGTATTCAACCAATTCACTCCGTTCTTTGCTCCTTTCTTACCTACTCTCCCTATTGGCAAATATCAAGCTAAAACCTTACACAAATTAATGTTTTGACGTTGCAATATACAGGTATTTTATATATTGTATATGTATATTTATATATGTATATTATAAGTAATAGAGTTTTATTTTCTAATTAATCGTTTAATACACTTAAAAGTTTTGATATTACCCAATACTTTTTTTTTACCATGTTTGTGTGGTATGCCATTCTAAGTACACGACAAAAAGAAAACGATTTGCCGATGTAGAAGTTGTCCTCGTTTCTGCCAACTCTTGGGTTTACATGAGTTATGTCAACTTCTCAGTTCATGTGAGCTATGAGTTGTGCCGCATTTTCATGACCCACTTTAAAAGTTTTATGGTTGTCGTGTTGTGGAATAATTTTTCTATTATGAATTGGCTTGGGATTTCTTTTTGCGTACTATGTAGTATTGTCATGTTCGTTTTTTTTAAGCTCTCTTCTTGTCTTGTACGTATTTTGTTTTTTAATGTTCCGACATTTTTGAATAGTGACTTTTTTGTGGCTCGAAGTATTGTTTGGATAACTGCCACTTCACTGTTTTAGTTTAGATGTTGGATCTAAAAGTTCAAAATGTTTATGATGTTAAAAAGTTGAAATGGAATATACAAAAGCTTCAGAAAAAGTTTTTAATTTCGTTAAAATGAATATTTATGTATTTAACTAAATTTACTTTTTGCACTAAATAAGGAGGGAATTTGGAATTCAGAGTGAGGACTTGGCGTACTTAGACCTTTATGGGCACTTTACTTGTACCTTCTCTGGAGAGTCAATCTAATCCATATGGGACAAGAAAAGGCTTTCTCGGTTGCTCTACCTCATGATGAGAACCAATTTGCTTTAGAATACCACTATATTTTCAACAGCCACCCTTTATTATACCTCTGATCGTTCGTCCAAATAATAAGAAATAAATATTACTTTTTTACATGTTAGTTAAGTATGAGCCGCAATTATTATAAGATATTTTAGAATGGTTGAATCCAAAACCATTTCCTTTTTTTTTAAATCGCGTACGCATTTAGCATCGCTTCCCTAACTTTCGATTACTGCGTGTATTCCTGCCTGCTCGATCGTCTATTTATTTGCTCGGTGTGCGTATTATAGTACCAAGTAAAAAACAAACCCTTAACATTTCAATCTTGGAGATTAGCTGGTTAAAAAGAGGCATTACTTAGTCGTTGAAGAGGAACGGTTGAAAGCTTTTAGAAGGCCTTGTGCAACATCCAACGTAAGGCGTAAAACGTCTAAACAATGCATGAGTGAATATCAGCTTTCGTCGTACCGTACGAACAAGATGTAGGAGTGCTATTCTTGAAAATCCGTGTACTCCATCTCGCTGGTTGAAACTTTTTACAGGCAACTGCACGTAACTAAAACTAAGTTCATTACTGAAAGTTATGTTTGGTCTTAAGTTACCTTGCAGCAGCGTGTTTAAGGCGTTTAAATCAGCTTCATTCGAAGAGTTATAGCAATTTATGGTAAAACGTTACTTTGTGAGTAGACATCGACAACATATTGTCCGAATCTTACTGAAACTGAATTCAATAATGAATTGGACATTTATTTTTCAATTAATTTTTAACTTATTTATTTTTAAATCAGTAAAAATGTTAATGAGTTTCTAACTTTCTACCGCTACGTGGGCGTCTTGCAATTGTGTTTCAAGAATCGTCCACTGGTCCTGTATCAAGTTCTCATCCTCTTATACGTTACATCTTATACCTTTCTACTGAGACATTATACACGAAAAGTAACCTTGTACACTTGGTGCGTCAAAAGTTAAGGTAAAATCCAATCTAAATTCGAGAGTGTGTTACATGCGGAGTTTTCGTTACGAAAATAAGATTACGAATGACAGTACATCAAAAGGTGTCAAAATGTGAAAATGTCTTTTTACGAAATAGATGAGTGTTTTTGATAAGGTACGTCAGAGCTGGGGTTCTATTAATATTAGATATTTTATACAATTACAATTTAGTTTAGTTTTTCCTATCCTAATACAAATTAAAGTTTTAAATAATTTCACTTCGGGAAAGTGCCCTATACAAATATATTTAACCTTTATTTGATTAAGCGATCAAAATTAAAAGGTAACGTCCCGTAGGAAATTAGTTTAAACCAATCAATAGTTTAATTAAACTCAAATATAATCAGCAATCTATTTTATAATTCTAGGAAGTTTCACATTAAAATGGGCAACGGCGGCGCAAATCAAATTTATGGATTCACTAGCTTTCTGCCCGCGGTTTCACCCGCGTTAAATGAGTTTTCCCGTGGGAATGAAGTGTTTTACCGCAGTAAAAAGTAACCTATGTCCTATTCCAGGGCCTAACCTAAATGTGTGTCAAGTTTCATCCCGATCCGTCCAGTGGTTCAAGCGTGATTCGGCAACAAACATCCAAACTTTCGCATTTATAATATTGGTAGGATTTTCTAAGATGGAAATCTCAGGTCATTTTATAAGTAATTTGGGTCATTAAATCATTGCTGTTTCTTGACTATTTCTATTCTGTAAATGGTGTCACTGTGTTCGACTAACTTTAAAAAAAACGCAAAAGATGCGACAACTATGAAGTTACTTCGGTGAGTTCTTCTCCCCAGATTCCGCCATTTTATTAATTTACCCATACAGAGAAATGTAATGACGAATCTATGTGATGTTACAACATCCTAAGGGAAAATAACATTTTTGACTTTTGACTATGATGGTGATAACTTTTTCAACTACCCTTATGTGTCTCGATAAAACAAAACGTTTGATCCCCTTATTTATACTCGGATTTTTTTAAAGACGTACTAAAGTGACATTTAGAGTGTTGCCACTTTTGCGCAAATTAAAAATAGTGTTGTACCTGAGTGATCCATAGTTCAATTTTGTGATTGAATCAATTTGCTCATTGAACTTGATTGTTGTTGAACAATTAGTTTTGAGTGTTACAATCACTATAAGAGTTTCGATAACCTATTGAAGTTTGATATTTAAACATAAAGTTCTTATTTGCATGCTTAGTTAATTACAGTTTTTATTGTTGTTATAGATTGCAGTTTTACTAGTGTAAAATACTTTCATGTTTTGTCAGAAAAATGGCGTGGCGTTTTAACAACAATAACAACAAGCAGGCACAAACTTAACAAACAAATGAATAACGTAACAAGGAAGAAACAACGGAAACTTAACAGAAAATAACAACAGAAACAAGCGTGGGCAAAACTGAGAAAATATTCGTGCAACCAATCGCGAGCGAAGTAGGGAGACGAATGACGCGCGCGACTCTGGTTGCGATGACGTATAGGTAGCGGCACGTATCTTAAGCGCTGAGCGAGCGGTGGCTCTCTTTCTCGCATAGGGTAAGGGTGGGGTGACAGAGAGAGAGGTACCGCTCTAATAGATATCGCAACAAACATTCAAACTTTTTCAAATAATTGACCTGAGTAATTTTGATTTATTGAGATATAATATGTACGCCTAACAGTAAAATTAACCAGACTTATTTTTTTCGTATACGCGATAATAGTTTTCTTACCTTTTATAACTCGACATTGGCACAAAGTACAATTAGTGCTATCAAAAAAAAATCAATGACTCAAGTCATATCGATACAATGAATAACTTGAATTGAATCATTAACAACACTATTTTTCTATAGGTGGCAACATTAAAAGAAATATAATCCGTTTGCATCTGTCACTTTGGTACATCTTTATAAAAATCGTAGTTTACTTAAGTCGAGTTCAATTTTATACCCTTTGTCACGTATTAGATAACCTTTGTCCTATAGATCAACGCAACTTATACGTACTTTAAATACGGTATTTATTACTACTTACTTCATACAGTCGTCGTAAACTTTGATTTGAAGTTATTATGGCAAAATCCTGATTCAGATCAGCTACTTTTGATGACACCTGACTATCCTGAACTACACTCACCGGCACATCCAACCGCCCACCCTTCATTTCAGGGAATATTCGAGATTCTTTGTAACTCTATTAGTTACAGCTGGTGTTAGTTAAAAAGTAGTTAATTTAACGTTTATTTAAGTGTGTTTAATTTATCATAAAATTATCAATAAATCAGTTGTAATGTATAACAATAAGCGTAGTTTAAAATTAACTCGAAATACAAGGGTGGGCGGTTAGATGTGCCGGTGAGTATATTTTGTTTATATTTGTCCCTATTAACATGGCTTCCCTGAAGAAATCTTATACAAAGTTATAAGTGTAATTTTTTAATACATATCATCTCTATTCTATTTACGGTCTCAACACAACGAAGTTACTAGTATTCGAAATCCTATCAATCTTAAAAGGTCCTTAAGGAACTTTCGTGGCCCGAAAGCCTAGTTAGCTTTTACGAGGCCCACCTAAATAAATTTAACTCGGTACTTTGTCACGGTTCGCTTATGAGGCTACACAAGTCCTTACAAAACCAGAATGAATCTGTTTAAGAAAGATACGTCACGTTCATACTGCACGCACAACATATAGGTAAATTGTTCCGCGACACATATACATACAGACACGCTATAAGTGCGACAGGATATAGGCAAAGCATAAGAGTGAAAGAGACAGCGGTCACAGCTCGACTGACTGCAATGGTCACAATTTTATTAGGACCAATTCACGACTCGCGTTTGGTGCGTTGGTGGCGTATCTACCTCTTGTATGTATATAGGTAATATCATTGCATCAAGCGGTTTCCCGCAACGTCACCCGATTGTGGTCGAAGTTGTTAAAATCCTTGTGGAAAGCCGCTAGACAAGGCTTTTGGACATCTTCGACTATGATGATGATTTCTCAGTCTATGCTTAGCTTAACACTTTTTAAGGAGAAACAATTATTGCTTTTATAGTTTTTAATTTTATTTATGCTCTTGAAAATCTTGAAAGTAATAAAAATAAAATAGGTAGGATAAGATCAGACGGTAAGGCCTTCTTAGTATTTTTTCCTGGTTCATCCCGGAAAGACATTTGTGAAATTAATGTACCAAGATTATTATCTCTAACCTTGTATGTAGTGTTTCAGGAAGCAATTTTCGTGTTTGTGGCCTCTGAAAGATTAAGAAGTTAAAGAACAGTGCATAAAGTTTTTGTGATACCAGTTTAGTTAACAAAGCTCTCTTACTGTAAGTAACTATTTATTGCGTAACACGTATGGGACAACACTACTGTCTTGATTATTTGCGGCTAGCGCACATTATTTGATCTACAATAATAGCTCAATGGATCTACAGATGTTTTGGTCGAAAAATAAATACTCAGAGCTTTATGTCTGCAAAACACACTTCACACAATATGTAATACCTCGCTTCCACTTAGCACTGAGACCTTTACAAAGGATTACGACAAAGGGTTATCCTTTCGCAAACAATGTTTTTTTTTACCCCCTCCATTGTCACGTCAACAAACACATTAATAAATCTTTGTGAATTGAGTTGGGGCCCTGACTGCCTTTTGATGGCTACTCTTGGTAGAATAAGGTTGTTTTTGTTTGCGTTTCTATGAGAAAAGTTTCGAATTACGATGATAGCTATTACTGAATTTCCTTTCTACCCCTCGTGCGTGACATTATTGGCGGGATGACAGGCTACGCAAGTGGTAAGCTTTACAGATGAAGCAAACTCTTTTTTGCAATCTCTTAAATACTTACTAGATATGCCAATACTTGGAACAAGAACTGAATCAAATTAGTTTATAGAGGTATTGTTGGTGCCGAAACTTGGTTGAACTTGGTTTTTAAGAAACAAATTATTATGTTTAAAAATATGTACGGTGGGTTTTTTATGTCAAGTGCATTGAATAATGGTTGCTTTTCCTGTAAAAACAGCACCCATTTATTATAAGGAATATAAACAATAAGCTTCGCAAATTAGTTGATCATATTTCTAGTCACGTTGTTAGCGCTTACTTATGACCGGAAAATTAACTTTACTTTGAAAAATGCTCCGTTTTTATTCAATTTGTCTGCAGCAAACGGGAGAAAAATTATATGAAAAAAACTAGGTGTCGCTTTGTTTTTTTTTTATTTTGCGATGCAATGAACGTCATTAAGATTACAGCACCCTGAAATAGAAGTTGAACTATGATAATAAAAGCTAATGCATAATTTTCAAATGAAGTGGGAAGCATTTTTCTTATTCTATTCTTAGACTAGACAATTATTAAATTGCCAAAACGCTCATGGTAAAACCTGAAAATTATAACAAATGGCTCTTTTAGGTTTTTTCTGCTTGGTATTTTTTTCTTATTAGGCAACCTAATTGTTGGTTATTTCTATTTCAACGTTAAAAAGTTAAATGGTTGTTATAAAATTTAACATGGCTACGCTCCATGAGACCTTTACACACTTTTAACCCGGAAAAAGGTCCTTTATATTTAAAATGTGTAATAAATTTCAACTCCCTCTTGGGGGTATCAGATTATAGGCTGTTTTATTATCTTTTCATCTTGCCTAGTAATTTATTGGGTGTAGATTTTGAAATTAGTTTTAGGGTCTTGCGATGATGAAAATGTATCTTTGGAAAGGACGTTATTTTATCAACGTCGTGGATCACGAAAAGTTTGTCACTGATTAGATAGATAGATAGATAAATCGTTTATTAATCGTTTTTTTCGTTTATCGTTTTAATCGTTTGTTTTGTTCGTTCGTTCGTTTTTTTTTTCGTTTTTTTTCGTTTGTTTTTGTTTATTACAACAATATTTTGCCTGAGGAAACAGATTTTGCAAGATTCCTACTTTTTGATTTGACGATAGTTTTGTTGACGTATTTTCATACGAGCGGACTCAGTGGTCGATCTTTAGATACAGTAAGTCAGTTGGTAACTTTGTAGGAAAAACATAAATAAAAAAACAAAACAACACAACTTAAAACAAAAACATAAACATGAATAGGTGGAAAATATTTTTACACAAATCTACATATAGTTAAGAAAACCCTTGAAAACGGGTTTTTATTTCATTACCAGTAAAATAGGGGAATTATGTTTTCAACGTGTAAAATTTGTAAAGATTCACATGTCTTTGATTTTGAGATGAAATATAACCCTTTTCTGTTCGTTGCGTTTAGTTTACTATAGATTGTCACGTAATAGAAAGAAAAGCACATCCCTTCAGGGCTCTAGAAGGACAATGAGATTTTCTCCCGTCTGGGATACGTCGTAAAAATCTAAAAGGATTATGTGTTTTGCTTGTGTATGTAGGTATATTTGTTTTATTCGATACAAATCAAAGTACCGCCCATATAATATCACCTACAGTATTACATAAGTTTATTTTATTTTATCTTTTACAGACTGCCACGAAAGACTACAAGGCTAAAAATGTTTTTATTTTAACAAATCCCTTAAGAACTGAAAACAAATTGAAAAAAAAAACAATTATATAATTGATATTTCTCCTCTGTCTGCTACTTACGCATAAAAATTAAATTCCCAAAGATCTGTTGATATTACTGACACTTTTATCTACCATTACAACGTTAGGGAGGAAAAACGTACGCAAAACGTACACTTCCGCGATTTATTATGGTAAAAAATCGTAACAAATGCTCTCGGTTTGCCGGAGATATTTTGCGAAATTCAGCGAATTTATGGAAATCTTCCCTGTTCCTGTGAATTCTGTGCGCCAAAATGGTAGGAAACGCGTCTCCACTACTTTAGTACACCCGATGCCGGATGCCGTACGCCGGTCAATGGCATTGCTTCCGATGTTTGAGTCGACTAAATCTTCGTAAGCAAAGCTGGCGACAAAATACTTCCTATGCTTCTTAAGCCATTCAATAATCTTATTTTAAGTTCATCCTATTCGCTACAAACCAGATTACCAGCGTCACTTTCCATCAGGTGAGGGTGAGGTCAATTGCCATTATGGGCTTTGATGTGCCTATAGGTACTATAGCTGGTCTTAATAGCTTCAGGAATATATCTTTATTGATTATTCGGACTTTATAAACATGTGATAAGAGCAATCAGACCTTTTATGGCCTTATTTTTACTAATGCGGCAACAATACTACATTGTTATACGAGGGGTGAAAGTAACTTATTTAGCGCCGAGACGGCGAAGGCCTTAATAGTTTGAGGCACTAAATACGTCTCTAACCAGAGGTAAACAAACACTGTGCTTTTCATTAGGAATACAAGGAAAGTAAAAATAAAAACATGTATTAACTAAAGAAAAAATGAGTGACTTCCATATCTGTATCATATGAACTCATTGTAAACAAAACCCTACAACTCGAGAAACAAATGATATCGGATTGTTGCTTTTTTTCTTTTTTTTTTGTTGTGGCACTAGGGATTGTCGCTTTCCCGCCTATTTTAATTTTTTGCTGTGGCCGTGCCGGCCAGCTTTTGAGCTATTATTTATAATTTCTATCATTGAAAAATGTTAAGTATTTTCCCCTCATCTATTTTATTTTAAAGAAATTGTTGAAATTTAATTATAATAAAGTCATTTAAAAATGTATATTTTTTAATTAATACTTAATTTTATGTTATTTCAATTTAACATTGCGCTGTATAGAAAGATGGAACATAGTTCAATAGAAATGTGAAATTGGAACCAGTTTTTTTATAATTTGACAGCTGTCAGTTGAAAGTGATTCTCCCTCCGGGCTGAAAAGTATTACCTTCAATCCGCTCCTCAGGCAACTTCCGAACTAATTTCAGAGTATGAGTAATGAAAATAATTAATCCGCAACTTTACTTGGCTTAACTTTTGTGACGGACCATTCTATTAGTCCCTATTTGCAAACGAATTATAGGCCACAAAAGATCTGGAGGCACTAACATACCTCTGCGGCCGGCGAAGGTAAAACAAATAATTTTGCTTTGTGTTTGAGATGGTTGACAATAACACAAACATAAAAATAACACTACGTACTTAAAATCTAAAAAAAAGAACGTAGATGGGTTTTTTTTTTATTTCAGTTGTTTTAATCGAAGCTTCTGAACACGAGGGCTCGAGCCTACCCTGAATTAGGGCGACCAGGCCATAGTCGCTCACGCTGCTGGCCCGGTGCTGGTTGGCAAAAACTAATAGTTATCGTACGCTACAGAGTACCTAGTGGAGAAACGCTCCAAATGTCCGTTAGTGTTACAAACCCGCATGGAGATAGCCGAACAATGCATCAACGTCAATCAAATGTGCGGTTCATAAATTCTAGTATTGTACGAGGTAACATTATGTGCTCTAATGTTTCTATTTCCACGTTTGAATTGGTATAACTATAGGTATTATTTGCATAGAAAATCCAGAAGTATTCGATATGCTTAAAGTCCTTTTCTGAAAATGTTGCAGTGGTGCCATTATTGTACACTTATTATATAGGTATTCTTAGTTTTTAAGTAACGATATTTTATACGACCAGTTGTAAGAAGTAGGTAATACAGGTCCCGGTGGTGGTAAATAATGCTCATCGAACTTTAGAAAGATATTAATATGTTAATGCTACGTGTGAGAAATACGAACCTCTACAAAGCCATACAATGACATGATGTAATATTACTTAATTAATATTACATTTCATCATTAATATGTTTCAAATAGGGCCTAACCCATCTAATAGAGTAGGCCCTTTGAGGCAGCCATTTC
This sequence comes from Carpatolechia fugitivella, assembly GCA_951230895.1. Taxonomy (NCBI): domain Eukaryota; kingdom Metazoa; phylum Arthropoda; class Insecta; order Lepidoptera; family Gelechiidae; genus Carpatolechia; species Carpatolechia fugitivella. The sequence continues at coordinate 11,303,959 of OX579656.1, forward strand.
CGACACACCGCACTTCCATTTCCGCCTTTCAGCGAGTAGGTAGGTTGGCACGTCTCGAAACTGCCTCATAATAACTGTACAACTCCAAAATGTAACTCCATAATTGCTAAACAATTATAGCGCCTCTCAAAAGCTAGAGTGCGGTTGCCTCGTGTGTGGCAGTAATGTAGAACAATTTGCGGAACTAAGGAAGACTTTCCTGTAACAGTGCAATTGTAAATTCAAATTGCTATGTAAGTACTGTGAACAAGGAACCTATAAGTACTTTTGATTATATTTATACTATACACATTAATCTAACAAAGTTATTACAACATGCGCTAGCCGCCAAAAGTACGAACGTCAAAGAGGCAGAGCTAGAGATGGGACACATTGTGATAAATATAATAGAGATGTCCCTAGTCGATCGTTTTATTACTTCCTGCTATTGTAAGACATTATTCAAAATTTGTTTTTTTTATCGATAATATAAAATAAGTATTCATTTATTTAGATACCTACATTAAATAAGTACCTGACAACCTAGACAGAAATTATCTAAGGTACAAAAGCTAGTTTGGAGTGTACTCGAATAGTGAAACGCGGATACCTAGAGAGGATCAAAGTACAATCTGAAAGACCACTTTATACTGAGATGAGCATGTGTAATTCACAACAAAGCCATCTGTTCGTCTTATTTCAATGTACTACACAAAAGGATAATTTGTCACATTACATGTAATCATTGTACTTTTCATTAACTTCACTCTTGTCTTTGAGATGGTCAACACCACGCTATCGCTTACAAATAATTTTGGCGTAATAAATAAAAAAAATAAAGGACAACTTTATTGGAAACACTTACAGTTCCCAGGCTAAAGGGACGGCAGTTAGAACACGTGCAAGCAATCTTACAAAGTTTCTAAAGCATAGAAAGCAACAAATACCTAAATATTTTAAAACAAAAATAAGAGTAAGGATGGACCATAAATATACCAAGAACAAACAATTCGACATGACTGAACTATAGGGGTCCGACGGCTAGGAACCATAAAACAGTCTAATTTGACTTGTGCAATCTATTCTGAAAATTAGGAGAGGTGTTATTGCTTCCAGATGTTTGAAGTGCTCAGCGACGTGCATGACAACAAAAAATTGTAGATTTCGACGTAAGGAGGCGGAGTCGATGCCCATGGGTCATCGACCAATGAACCAATCACAAGACTTCCTTAAATCAGCAACCAATAATCATACGCAGATTTACTCTCGGGGACCTTTGAACATTACAGACCATTGTCCACGACTGATGAAAGGGAGGAGACGCAGGCGAGAGGGGATGAAGATCCGAAGACGATCAGCTTGGGAATGGAACCTGGACCTCGGAGCGTGTCGGACGGTTCTACGTAATACGCGGAAACTCTGTAGTACGAAATACTCGAGTGTAGGGATGTTGTTTTATATAAAATCTAAGTTCTAACGACGAAGATACGAGAGGAAAGGCAGCCAGGAGAGAGGAGCCTACCTAGATTTACGTTGACGATGGAAGGGTGAATTTTACCTGTTTGGTATCGTACAATTTTATTCGTTACTATAATTAGATTTAACTTAGCTTGACCAAATGGGACTCCCAATATTAAAGATAACTGTACAACTCATGTAATTAATTAATGGTGTGTGCATTTAGTATGTAAATTGCTAAGAGGTTTTTCATTTCGGGCATTCGGTTTTTCCCCTCTTCTTAGTATGGCATAGTAAGAACGGAATGCTCAGGCCGCCTTTGAGAACAAGCCCTCAAGGGCGACCTAAATAATCAAACAGTTTTGTTTTGCTCTTTTACCATTTCGCTCATTATTTGTGAATGGGCAGTAAAATTTATCCAAAATAAATAAATTAAAATAAATTTACATGCTTTATATCAATTATAGAATAAATATTAACTAGAGCTATTAATAACTTTCACCTTAAATATGTGAGCCGAAATATGTGCTAATTGAATAAATTGATATTTTATCAAGGCTAGAAGGTTAGAACCCTTCCAGAGCTAAATTGAGTAAAACTAAATACTATAGCTTAATATACTATAGCTTTTTGATAATCTAAATGGACATAGTTTCTCAGATAAACAATCAAATTCAGGCCTTAAGCAAACTGTCCATATTTCTATTGAAAGTAGAATCATTGGGTAGAAGCCACTAAAATAACGAAGTAATCTGAAAGTAGTATTCTGGTCTAATACATGGTCACAATCTAATAACTATATAAAAAGTAAAATCACTCAACTACACTGGGATCGATGAGATAGAGAACGAGTTAGAGAGAGAGAGACAACATATTCTAGTAAGTAAAGTACTACAATGAACTATTAAAGGTAAAACTGTAGAGGTATTAATTCCTGATAAATTAATAAGACTATTTTGAGGTAGACTTGCTATATTATGAGACATCTCGGTAAATAGATCAACATTAAATTATAGAAGGGGAATTAGACCCGTACTCTCAGTACATGACTCGATGGCGGGACGGCAGCGGTTCTGGACACCCAATACACGCCATGTCTTGCAGCTGACCTCCGACCGGTTTGGCCAAACCGATATCTATCACTTATTATGAAATTAATATAAAATTAAACCATGGTTCTGGGGCGGGCTCAAAGCCCAATAATAAATACGTCATCCTCCGATGTTCGTATTCGTAAAAGCTTCGCAGCTAAAGGAGTGTCAGACTTCTGCGCCCTAATAACCTGATAACAGGGCCAGTGTACTGGCGTAGGGTTCCCCGTGTCAGAGTGAAACCGGTCGTATCTGATGAATGCACAATTCTCATACAAGTTCATTTACTGTCCGTCAATCTATTCGATCCTTACCTTGGCTAAAAGCGAGTGAGCTATATAAAGACTAATAAATGATCACCATTCAATGCCTAGATTTTATTTGTAATTAAATAATTGGTTTTCCGCATAGCCAGACAAAGGTAACCGATGGGATGATCGACAGTCGGTTCTTTGTCCATCCAGTGGAGTGTACCATGCTAGAGTATCCAACACAATAATTTAAACATCACCACTGCTACCGAGATGTTCTCTAATCTAAAGTATACCTGAAAATAAATCACATCTGATCCGAAAGAAATAAATAGACGATCATAGCCTCGTACCATCACATCTTTTTACTGTAGACGGAATCCAATTCCGCTGTGAAATTAATTAAGATTGCTTCTTCAATAGCTGTTGCCAAGGCCAACATGTTTATTTAGATTTACTAAAGTTGAATACAACATTCGATTTCTATTAATATTGTATTTCAGCTCGCAATTAATGTAGGTATTCTAGTATCATTCAATTGAGCTACCTATATATATTTATTTAGGAATTTCTTGGTTGTCTTATTTTGATTAGTTTTCAGGTGTTTCGTGAAAATAAGATAATTTTCTGCTGTAAAAATTATTTGTTGTCCTTTTTTTGTAGGTAATAGAAATATTGATGTTTAAGAAATATATTCCAAATGCGATCTGTTCCTTGGTATAATATAAACACATTTTTTCTGTACCATCTTTAACTACGTCAATAAAACTTTCTTATCATGCAATGGCCCGTTATACGTTTGTGTGGCACACCGACTACACTTTATAATGATAAATGACGGAAAATCTTTTTCTATTGCTTTTGCGATGTTATTGCGTGCTGAAGGTAATTTTGTATTTATTTTTGACTGACTAAAAAAATGTACGTTTTTTTCTTTGTGAAACTACTTTAATACTAATATTAAGGTTACAAATTGAATAGGTTAATCAGCTCCACATATCAAAAAAGAGTTTCTTTATATTTATTTATTCGCTTCTCCGTTTCTTGGTATCCTCTTTTATCATATACCGAATAGGCTGATGTTGTTTATTAGATGTTTTCTTTTCTTGTTGCCAGCTTGCGATGTTCAAAACAACTTCATATATTACGCTTGTGCGATAAACACTCTGTCTCCAGTAACGTAAGCTCCCGCTGACGTATACAAAACTGCCGGTTTTATCATCTCTTACCAGCGAAAGGGGTTTAGGGATCCGCGGTAAACAGTAAATAAAACTAGATAAAACCAGTTATGTTTATTGTTTGGTGAGGAAATTTTGGGGTTCGCTAGTTTGTTAATGGTTAGTCAATCTAGTTTGTAAATACGTACTAGAAGATATTATAAATCTTTCGCGCTTTGAAAACTGTGACATATACGTAGTATGACAGACTAATTATTACGAAAAAGAAAGTGCTTTAAGAAAACATATTTTTTCCTCAAATATCTTAAATACATTGTTGTATACGTCGATCGATTCTTTCAGTTCAGGTACTAACCGGGACGAGTCTTCTCAACTGCAGTAGATAAGGGCGGTAGGTAATACGAAACCATGGCACGTTTTATTCAGCCCACGTTTGCACTATTTCATTCTAGTAAGAAAAGTAGGTGATAAATCTTTTCACGGCCTGTATTTTATACGAATTTTTGAATATTCATTAGTTTTAAAGAGAGTACTAGAATGCGCGGCTTGGTAAGTAGATACAGTTTTGTACTAAAAAGTTCTTCAGACCAGTTTGGTAATTGTGTCGTTATTTCAACGAGGTTAGTCAGTTGCGTATGGTAGTCGTAAAAGTTTGAAACAATTTAGCGGCCAGGTAAGTTTCAGACATCTCAGACTTTGTTTTAAGAAAAAACATTAAATCTTCTTACACTTTGACACCTTTACCACTACCAATGAAGAATTTTTCTGCGTGATGTCGTGATATCCATTCTATTAAATAACATCCAAAAACAGATACTTACGTCCATCATTCTAATTCATTTTGCCTGGTCGGAAATAGGACCCAAGACTGCGAAGACTAAACAAGGCAACTAGCAATACTGGTGGGTGTCAAATAAACTGCAGATTCCAGCTGTAGTGAAATCGCGAACAATAAATAAAATTCGCTCAATATTGCGGCAAGCCGAAAGCGGAAAGCAAAGCGAAAAGTTCAACAATAGCATTAAAACAATACCTGTCCAAGTGTCCAACTGAGTTTAATACTGAAATAATAGCCCATTCATATTGCGCAGTAATGTGTGCTGACATCCGTTACTGCATTCTGTATTAAAGCTGCCCATGTCTAGGTCTTGCAACGTGAAAACAATACAAGAACATTCTGGTGCTGCTATGCACCAAACGCAAGAAATGATAAACGCGAATGCCAGCACAAGACAACGAGTACGTTGACAAAACAACACTACAAACTAGTTGTTTCAAATACATACGATTATAGGAACATGTTTTAAATTAAAAAAATGCTTATTACATATAAAGGAATATTTGCAAGCGAACTAAGAATCAGCAATCAAAACAAGTCTATACACTAGTAATTTTTAAGTTAAAGCAAATGAATCTATCCAGCAAGCAAACGACAGATTTCCCCAGAGATCTCCTGTTTGTTTTTACATTGAAATTAACTGGAATTCTATCGCCGTTTTGAATAGAAAAACTGTTTTCTTATATATTCCCGTCGATCCTTTTCAGGGTCCAGGAATAAATTACTGTTTTTATTTCCGATTCGATCCTTTGAGACCCTTTGAGAAGCGTGCGCTGCCGGCGCCGCTAATACTACTGTGAATCTATGAATACAAAAATATTTTAAATGGAATTATTAAATATGTACCATCCTACACTTGCGGAATGCGGAGTTCTTCCTTTCGTCTTTTGAACGCACACTCCAGTGATCTTAATGCATTTTAATCCCAACATTTTCAATGAGCTTGATAGATTTTATATGATAAAATATGTTTAATGTTATTTATTTTTTGGTCCATTTAAGAGAGAATTTATGTTCAATAGAGAAATACATTTTTTTAAAGGCTACAGTCACAGATGTAAGTAGATCAACAAGAAAATATGACTACTTTGGAGAAAAATAGACTGCTGAAAATTTATTATATCATCCAAAACATGACGAAACTTCAAAAGAAAAAATTGCATACACAAAGCTTTTTATCAGAATATTCTATCAAATATATAATATATAGATAGATTTGTACTCCTCTCTAATACATTTGGCAGAGGGCGGAACTTTTGCCCTTCGGATTGGTATCACACTCATATTGTCTCATAAAGCTTGGGTTACGCGGTTTGCATTGTCCAAAGTCCATCTTGGTAATTTCCGATGTTTATTATCTTTGCGCTTACATCAACAACTGAATATTTCGTCGGTCATTTATGAATATATATACCTATAAATATAAGATCGCTGTAGTTATGTAATTCATTGAAATTGAAAAGAAAAGATGCTATTTTCAAACAAGGTTGACCTTATCCACTAAACTTGGGCGCCTATAAATAAACTTCCAGATCCTGCAATAAATTCCCCACCACCATACAAGTTTCCGACTCATTGACTAAATAGGCCCCATTTGTAGGACGACAGTTTCGGATGTTCTTTACTAACGTGGTGGTTGTAAATTTTAAGCGCGGGTTTGTTCTTAGTTTGTTTATATTCGTTAGCGCGGGGTTTGAACCCCGCGCTAACGAATACCATAAATTAGGACAATATGACTTAAGAGATCAGGTAGTCCCATTTGCAAATGGTCCCGTTCGCACCACGTCTTATTCGCAACTCGTCTCAGGGACCAAAGTCGACTGCCAGGACCCAGTGCAGATTAATCGGCTTCACACATTTTTTAATTTCCTCACCGCACACTCGTAAAGAGTGTCGGTGGTCTAGTGGCTAGGGCCGCTGCCTCGCTGTTCGGGAGACGCGGGTTCGATTCCCACCACGTACCAATGTGTTTTCGAATTTCGAATTCATATGTACGTTACGACACCGTTTTTCCAAGTTCGTGTACGACGCTCTTACGGTGAAGGAAATCATCGTGATGAAACCTGCACATTCCTGCGAAGAAATTCAAAGGTTATGCGTGAAGTCGACAAACCCCCACTGGGCCAGCGTGGTTGACTAAGTCCTTATCGCCCTAATTCAGGGTAGGCTCGAACCCCTCGAAGGGGATGTGTTGATGTATTTTGTTCATGTGCCGATAAAATTAACGTTAGAAGTATTTCTCAATATTGTAGTATCTCTTGAGATTCAAGGATTAGTACTGGTTTCAGAATCCTAAACAGTTTCAGGGACAGGGAATTCCGTTGGGAGTGCGGGTTCTGTCGCTAAATGCTTCTCCAAGTTTAACGATCTCTCGGGAGTATTGCTTTATGGACTCGTAAGTTTTAAAATTGAAGATCACGTTTAAGCAAATATTTCTTTTTTAACTGCTTCACCAAAATATTATAGGTAGGTATATTGTTTTTAAGTTCAAAATTAAAACACAAAATATACTTATATATTACACCAGTTTGTCGCTGACAAAATTAAATAGGAAGTTGTCGACGCTGAACATGTAAAGGGCCGGTTAAAGACTGATGATTTAGGTATTCGATTTAAAAAAAAATAACAGAAATTTACTCTGGGCTAAAATCAAAACAGTGTCAGTTCTAAGCTAATATAAAGCTTGTGGGCATAAATTATGTAGTAAGTTGTGGACCCTTCACTGCGGTCTCAAGTTTCGTCTCTCTGGCCCCTTGAGACATGTCGTTTTACTCCCCACGTTTTCTGTTGAATCTTCCGGTAAGACTAAATTTTCAGCCGAATGTTTTATACTTGTGGTTTGTGAGTTTTGGTTACGGTCGCCGGTTTAGTGTGCCTTTAAAACGTGAGGAAATACAATTATAGCTTTTTTTTTGCTTGTCAGACTGTTTCTAATGAATCAGATTTATTACTGTAACCATATGTATAATTTACTTATTATTAATACAAATTAAAATTCTAAATTAAGACTTTCCTATATAATAATATAGGAAAGTCTTAATTTAGAATTTTAATTTGTATTAATAATAAGTAAATAAATGTAGCTACTATAGTGTAGCTTAGTCGAAAAGCCCCCGGATAGTGACCCCTGACCGAAATGCCTATTTAAGTTCTATTCTTACTATGATGAGTATGGCTAATAAAATAAATAAATAAGTAAAATTTTGTTGAGGTGTGCGAGTTAACAAATGTGTACATATTTGAAAGTTCCCGTAGCTCGAATATGTAAGCATGAGATGGTAAAAGGCAGCTGTATGTAGCAATTGTAAAAATTGCAACTGTAAATCTATTACTACATAAAGCTTTAGGTAAACCTGTGGGAGATTATTGGAACTTGATGATTTTCGTTGTAGCACCTAAACTATTTCATAACAGATTTGTCTACAAACAATAGAAATCGATCAGCAATCTGTACATCCAAGCCTCCAGTTATTATATTACCAAAATCTAGGCTAGTTCGAATTTCCAGGCTAAACTGGGAACACCGTAATATTGGAAGGATATTTGAAAATCTCTGTTTTGGGTTATACTATAGATAATAATCTTTCACTCCCTTCCAAGGATTAGGGGAAGATGGGATTTTTTTTTATCTCCCCCATTACTGGTAGATTACGTAGTAAAACGAAATACAACCTCGAAAAAATACAGAGGTAATATCCGATACGTCCGAGAGAGCTTAGCTTTGACGTCGAAAAATTATTTGTAAAAATCTTAATTCGAATAAAAAATTTTGACTTTTGACTTTGACTTAGACCTTTTGGGTACAGAGTAAAATAACGGTACGCAAACACAATAAAAAAAAATCATAAAGTATGGTGTTTGTTTGCAGGATATCTTAGCAAATAGATGGACACGTCTCTGCCTACCTTCTAAGAAAGGGGCGTGATATTGTTATTGTCCTTCCATAAAGTCAGGGATAACTTTTTTATCTTTAACCCTTTTGAAGGTGATTCAGAAACAGAATGTCAATTAAGTGGACAGTCTTTTATTTACTGTGTAAAAAGGTAGTAGTAGCTTTATAGTCATTTTTAACCGACCCCTCCCCCTCCTAAAAAATTTGTTGTATCCTGAATCTGTGTCTTGCGCTTGGATTTCTGACGAGGAATGTACTGTACCAGACAACCTTGTTTTGCAATGTCAGAAAACATAGTTCGTTGTAGTCTTCTCCGTAAATTGGACTGTCATGCAAATCTACGAGGAACTAACTCGAAGTGGTTATTATGGAGTTTGGTGCCTATATAATAAGCTTGTAATAAACACGATTTCATGTGTTTGTGTCTGTTCCTTTGTTCTTTATTTTTTAAGAAAAAATATTTTTGTATTTACTTAAAAGTTTAATTCTAATCAATCAATCAATCAGCCTATTGCAGTCCACTGCTGGACGTGTGCCTCCCCAAGGGAACGCCAAAGCGCACGATCACCCGCTTTCCTCATCCAGCCACCACCAGCGACCTTCCTCAGGTCATCAGTCCACCTGGCAGGGGGGCGTCCCACACTACGTTTCCCTTCGGCGTGGTCTCCATTCGAGAACCCGTCTGCTCCAATGCTCGTCGGTTCTGCGACAGATGTGGCCAGTTATAGAATGGTGGACCCCTGGGAACAAACCATTCTAAGCTTTAATTGAATTAATGAGTGCTTTGCCTAATTTAGTACTCATTGAACAGACTTTATAACAACTTTTTCATCTAAGTTATGTAGTGTTGTTACAAAGAACCTGCCATTTACTTTTAGAAGAACAGATTATGTTAAAAGACGAATCATTTCCTACTTTTTACGGTATATCATAGTATATAGTTATTGATTGATGCTTAAAAGCATCGTGACATCAGTATGCTGTGGTGAAAAATCAGTAATACGTCGAAAAGCCCTGATGGATCGCTCCACGCTCCACCGCTCCACTTTCGTCTCCGATTTAAAACTCTCGGTTAGAGCGTGACCAATATAAATAAAAAGGCTTGTGTAGTTTAATCTTAAAAGCCTTAACACACAAACTTATCGACGTATAATAATTCAGACAATGACTCCGATTCGGGAAATCGTGCTGTAATTCTAATTTTAAAATCCCGCTATCCTTTTCGTTTTTATGACTTATGAAAGAAAGGTGATGTATTCGGATAAACGAATAATATTATTTTGAATGAATGATAACCTAGTTAATTTTGTAGAGGTAAAAAAGTTGATAGTTAAATAAAATGAGTTATTGCCTTATACACAATTCGCATCGGGTTCAAATCGTCGGTATTAAAAGCAATCTCCCTCCCACAATTTCACAATTCACAATTTCTGCTATACAGAAGCTTAACATTAAATGCCGTTCATTTTGTATCTTTTGTCAAAATATTGTGAAAACCACTGGAATGAAAATTCAATTTAAATTTTAGATTCTACAATCTTTCGGCATTGTCATTTGTGTCCTCCGGCATTACGAGTACGCAATTTCTGAAGCATCGAACGTCTTGAATTTTAAACAGCAGAGTCGATTTCATAAGCGTCTCATTTTGAATGATTAGGAAAAATCTCGTAGAGGTCAAGTGAAGGTAGGCTTCGTAGGCGCTGCTACGCCGTAGCGCGCGTAGCCGTTTACTCTATTCGAGCGCTACGTTTTGATGGCTACGTGAGATAATTACGAAAAACTATTTACTCATGTTGTTTTAGTGCCCAAAATAGATTAAGTGCAAAGTTCCTTATTTATTTGCCTGCTTAGTTTCATTTACAAAGCAGATACAGTCACTGATTGCTGTTTTTATAAAAATATGTGATTATACTCTAAGGGGTATGTTGTTTCAATAATACTGCTTGCTACAAGCCTCCCGGTCTTACATACAAGTTTTTTTTAAAGTAATACCTATATTATTAAAAATTAAATTTCCATCGATCAAACGTAATTCAATATCCATTGTGTTCACCAGAAGAACCTTAAGTGTTTCTCTGACACGTGGGACTTTGTCCCCGTATCCAACACGTGTTCAATGTTATTGCTCCGTTTTCTCATTTGCACCGGTTGATCTGAAAATCGTAGTGTGAGAGCCGAGTGCAAACCGAGCCGAACAAACAACAAGTGAGTAGTGATAGTCTCGGAGCCAACCGGCGATATTGCATTCCGGAGAGATTGCCTCCGCTGCGCAGTTTAGCTCGACAGCTACTGGCACCAGCGGATTGTAAGTGGAGCGAGGAATGCAACCATGTTCATAATTAATATTCGGATGTCATCAACAGGAAATGTTGTTTATTAAAGAACCCAAAAAAACAATGGAAATGTTTATTTAGTTTATATTTTTGTTGCACACAAAAAAAACAGAACAATCATACAGACAACAAGTTTGTTTACGAGTTACTTTAATTCAAAATCATAAAGTAATCTGTAAAGTATTTATGTGTCAGTTAGGTTGTTTAATTTTTCAATCCAATGTCGTACTAAAGTTAAATAATAATATATAACATAACATGCCTTCAAATATTGACTCAAAGACTGAAGTTGCATCTGTTTGAGTAGACGAACTGGACTGGTTGGCATTCGCGACTATTTACTTAAACCTTTCAGAAACTTTTAATATCATCTGCCGCTAGAAGAGAGGCCATTATTAAAGAGAAATAGCACATTTAGATACTATCGTACTCGTTCTGGCACTTTGAGCACTAAGTTTTTGGGTCGGAAACTCAGTGGCCACTTTTAACATTTACGACCTATATAACTTATAGATTATATTTAGGACTGTAACGAGGCATTCGTCCTCTTTCCTGTTTTATGGCTGGCAACCTGTCTTGCTGGCAGTTTTATCTTTCATTTTAAATTCATTTTCAAATTTAGATTTCTTACGTTTCGATTTTGTCTTTTTTCTGCCAAATTCTTCACTTCATGTTCTGATCTCCAACAGTGAAAAGTTTATCCTTGTTACTATTTTTCCAGTTTTATAATATATAAATATATAAATGAATACCTTTTCTTCGGACTGAACCCTGGTTTTTGCCACGCCTTATATCATTATCCTCTACAACATTCTGTGGCGGCTGCTGGGCCACAGGACTATAAAACAATAACTAAAATATATATGTAACCCCTTCTATTGTCGTTAAACACATAATAATTTCGATCGAAGTCACTGACAGACAATAAGCTACTTCTCTCTATCCTTCGCTCTTTCAACGTTTCCTCCTCGGCAATAGATTGGTTCGATTCTTATCTTCGAGGTCGGTCGCAGCAGGTCCGCTCTGATGAGGAAACTTCTGAATGGTGCGATCTTGTTGCGGGCGTACCACAAGGCGGCGTCCTCTCCCCTCTTCTGTTCTCTATCTTCATTAATACTGTTACTTCTGTCATTTCATCTAATTTCCATCTCTACGCAGACGACTTGCAAATTTATCGCCATACTCCTGTTGATGACCTTGAGTGTGCTATAGGTGTTGTAAATGCAGATCTAAAGCGAATCTCTGACTGGGCCCATTCCTTTGGTCTTTTAGTAAACCCGAAAAAATCGCAGGCTATGCTTATTGGTAGCACCTATATGTGCAAAAACGAGTAGATCATGTTTCTCTATCTCCAATAGTTTACAACCACACTCATATCTCTTTTTCTAAAACCGCAAAAAACCTTGGTGTGGTTATAGATTCCAATCTCTCCTGGACTCACCATGTCAATGAGGTCAGCAAGAAGGTCCATTTCTCATTCCACTTGCTCAAACGTCTCCAAAGTTTTCTGCCTCTGAAGACCAAGATTTCCCTAGCTCAAACTTTACTCTTACCTATTCTAGATTACGCCGACTCCTGCTACTTGGACGCCACCGAGGAGCTTTTAAATAAACTTGAGCGCCTACAGAATCTGTGCATTCGTTTCATTTTCGGACTGCGCAAGTACGATCATGTATCTTAATTTCGCACTCAACTCAAGTGGCTCCCAATCCGTTTCCGCAGGAATACTCATATTCTATCAGTTCTCTTCAATATACTTCATAATAAATCTTCTCCTGTTTATTTGCGCGAACGCTTCAATTTCATGCGTCCTGAGGGTAATCCCAGCCGCTCTAATATTCGTACTCTTTTATCCCTACCTTCTCATCATACTAGTTTTTACTCCCATTCGTTCGTCGTCGATGCTGCAAGGCTGTGGAACTCTCTACCATATACTGTCCGTGATTGTAGCACTATCTCTTTATTTAAAAAGCGAGTTAAAGAGCATTATCTTTCGCTGTCAGATTGATCCATTATATTTATTTAAGTACATATTATATTTATTGTTATATTTATTGTATTTTTAAAAAATATATTATATTTTATATTTTTGGGTATATATTTTAGTATCATATTGTGTTAGTTTATGTATATTTACATAATATTATATAAGTAATTCTTGTTATTGTCTTGTTCTTTTGTGTTTTATAAAGTTGTGCACGTTTTATCTGCGTCTTACTATCTCTTTTCTCTTCCGTAGGTCTGCTGGAAGATATTTCTCTAGAAATAAGCAGGCCTGTTGTGTCGTTTTTTCAAATGTATTTCTATTTTTGTTATTATTGTGTACAATAAATCTTTAAATAAAATAAATAAATAAATAAATGATTTATTTCAATTGATGGCGCTACTGTAGCTGAGGTTTAACCTTAAATAAGTTCTCCCGATCTTACTTCGCAAAACAATTAGGTATCTCTGTTATTTTTACCGTCAATATCTAGAGAAGATGTAGTTTTCCAAATATCGCCAGGTATTTCATAAGGAAAGCTTTCACGAAATGTGTCTTAATATTCCGTAACATTCGCTCTACTTGTGCCGATATTATTTCATCACAGCATGTCTCTCCGTCATTTGTATTGAAGAGTCGGTTTGTTGAAATATCAACTATCTATTAAAATCTATCAACTTTCCAAACATTAATGTATCTACAGATTCGCTTGCTTCTATCTCTTCAATCAAACTTATTAAACTTTTTTTTTGTCAAGCACCCAAAAGAAGAAAAGACGAACGACCGCTGTGTGCTACATTGATCTCGATAATCAAAAATGATTTTAGTCTATTGTGGTTTGAATACCACCAGCATGAATACTACGAGTACTGTCTATGGATACTTTAAAATATTCACTTAGTACTCGTATAATATCGCACAATACGAAGCTTTACCTATCGATAGCATATTTGTGGTTGAAAAGTATCAAGATTTTAATATACCGATAGTAGAATTTTCCTTTACGTTATAGAAAAATCTGATATTGGCTTCAGTCATGAGCATGATATAAAATAATCTTTAAGGAAAATATCGGGTCAGTGCATATGGAGGTCTTTTCAGTTGCATTGCCAGATGTCGAGTCCAGTACGTTGCATTAATATAGTTGGATGAATTTCATGCTTCACTTTGAATTGACTAGAATTGAGTCTGTTGGTTCAAAATTTAGATTAAAGCCGAGATGTTTTTGGTGCTACGTTTCAGTACATAAAAAGCCTTTGAAGTGTCAAAGCTAGAAATGTTATGAAAAGTGTACGTTCCTTTCAGAACTTTTGCTTTATTTTTAACTGTACAAAGTACATTATTTTGATGATCAGCAATATTTATTTATTGCTTATATTGCATTCGCTTTACTTAGTTCAAGATTACCTTTTGAAGTGTGCACACGTCAATTTATTGCAAGTTTTTTAATAAACAGTAGTTTTTGGGAATATCAAGGATTTTACTCATTAACTATTTATCAAGACACTTATCAAGCTACTATTCGAGACTAACTCGAACATTACCGAATGATGAGTAGATGGTATTTGTGTATAATATGTAAGTATATGTAGATAGATACGAGTGTATGCAAGTTTGATTTATTAGATTTCTTAGTAGGTAGCATTCCAACGGATTTTCACGTTCGTTTATTCGGTTCGTTACTGCAAGTAACACTTGGTACGTATGACAGCAGCCTCCATGAAGTCAAAACCGAACATGTAGATAATTTGGACAGGATTGCATAAGCTTGCATGGGTTCGTCGATACAATAGGGAATATGCACATTTTATTTGTATTCATTAATCGAAATATTTCAAGTTCCAGATAAACACATAAAAAATATTTTTTCAAATATCTTGCTCAGAAACAAAGTTATAAGGCTTCAAAGTTTATGGTTAGACAGAAAGGTCCGACATTACCATTGACGTCATTGGTCACGCGGGCCATACATCCGCCATAGAAAATTTTGTTTTCGTTGATGATGAAAAGAGGGACAGATATATATTTTTAATAATGTTGTATCTAGTTTGTTTTTCGATCAATTTCGATTCTGTTTTGACTGTCGGTATTCTATTTTTGTATACTTTCAGATGAACTATGAAAAAAAACTAATATATTTTTTATGCATTGACAGTCGGTTTCGACACAGATCGAAGAAAGTTTGCGACAAGCGTTTGCGTTGTAGCTATATTTATTTGTGAGAGCTTACAAACAAGCTACTGATAGACTTTTCTCTATGCATGTAGTTAATATGAAAAAAATTATTGATTCTATAACGATAATTTTTTTTAAGATTGACGTCCGCCATGCTTGCTTTCTCCGGAACCCAATGATAATTAAAAGGTGCGACGACGCGACATTTGCCTCGGCACGATTTGCCAAGCATTTGTAGAGGTTTGGGGCTTGTGGCAAGTAGCGTTTAGAGTGGGCTTTATTTCAAGTAAAGTCGACCAATAAATTGGTTTATCACCCTAAGGTTGAATGTCAGTTGCAAATTATAGAACAACAAATATTATTTTCGTTTGCAGAACGATCTGTCAGATACCGAGTATAAACCTTGTTGAAATTTTCGATAACTAGGAAATTGAATGAAAAATGGTAAACCACTTTCTTGGTCGACCTTACATGATGAACTCGTACAGACAGAAATTCAATCATAGTACAGCACTCAGGCCTGTTTCTGTCTTCATTTAATTATCAAATAAAACAGATATAGTGCGCAAGGAGTATTCCAGCCGGCTTTCACCATTGCACATAGGCCAAAACGCATTAACCCCAGTCAGGATTAGCGTAGCATTGTGCTCACAAACAAACCCGACTTTGGCTGCCTTTGGATGCAGTTAGCACATTACCATATGAATACAATGTTCTCTTCATTTTATTCCAGTGTAATCCAGTTTGGAAGCTACAAAGATTAGAGTGTTGTTAGCTGCTTTTAGGGTTCTGTATCAAATTGGCAAAAAAATAATCCGTAAAATCATCTCTACATGGTACGACGGTCGTTTGGTCTTTCTGTCATCTGTCACATCACATTATACTAATAGTATAAATAAGCTTATCCAGGTATTCGCTAATGTCCACCTTTAGTGTAGAGCAATAGACAAAATATTTATGTCTCCAATCTCCTTTCAAAAGGGGCCAAAGTGGTAGGTTATTTATACCATATTTATCTATTTAAAAGTTTGTTGTACACAAAATCAACAAAATTACAATAACTTTAGGTTAAGTATAGTATCATCATAATATCATTTTTAATCAAAGCGAAAAATAACAAAAAATATATCTTGGACAACTTCAGGAAATTTTAATAGGGGATCGGACTACTTTTTTTTTATTTTATAAATCCAAACTTCTGCTACCGAACACTAAAAGAATTTTTGCTCTATCTTTCAAATTTACCGAGTTATAAAGGTTTGAAATTCAAGATTAGACAGAGAGGCACATACCTGTTAGTAACGCCATATAAACTCCATACAAAAAATCGTTTTTGAAAGAGACAGACATATTGAAACTTTAAAAAATCACTGTAAATTCCTTTTTCAACCGATTCTGTTTTTTTCTTCGCGAATCGTCTGCTACTAATCTATATTTTAAAAATAATTCATAAAATATGGTGAACAGTCCGATCCTCTATTAGATTTTCTTTTCCTTTTACTAAAAGATGTTACTATCAATATTACAGGATAAATACTTTCATGCATCTCAAAAATTCTTAACAATCCAGCTTAATTATGCCTTCCCGAATTTATTTTTTCTTTTCTTTCCAAGGCACCGTACACTCGTTCAACTCGCACTTGACCGGTTTTTTGTTCGTTGTGTTTGTTTTAAGCTTCTGGTATCCTGTGTGTAGGTGCTAATGGCACATTAACTTTATTAGTAGGATTTGTATTTGGTTTTTTCCGGCCTTGTACAATTTATTATGTCCCAGTCAAACCAAATCTTTTTAATGAATTAGTTTCATTATTTAAGCGTGTAAGTACTGCTGGGTTCGTGGTTTTCTTGATAGAACATTTTAAACTTTAATAGTTTTCCAGTCTAAGGGTGGCTTTTACCAAATAGTGTTTAAAATTAGCTAAATTTGAATTACTAATAATAATTAACCCTTAATTGCAATTTAAATTAATTAAAATTAGTAATGTCTTGCACCAAATAGATTTTGTCATTAATTATGAAATTTTAATTAGAGACTCTTCTGTGACAATTTTTGTAGAAAAAAAACAAAAAAATAATGTCTATGACTACCAACCTACGTTCCATTTTACGTCAGTAACATTTTTGACTATAGAAATTTAAATTATTTGACAGGTTCCATACCGTACTTCGAAAAGTGATTGCTTGGTTGGCAGCTAAAAACTGTTGTCTTGACGATTGCAGCAAACAACATCAAAATGACACTTTTGTTAATCGCTAGCTTCGTTAATTTGCAATTTTTCTGTAATTAATTTTGACAGCTCACCTAATTGTGATTATGTATGGTGCAATACGTTAAACAACATTTTCTATTTAAATATAATTTTAATTTCAATTAGGGGTTTCGTAAAAGTCGCCCTAAGTTGTTTGTATCTCCGCAAGCTTTGAATTAGATTCAGAAGTCGCTGCATATTATTTTGCGCTCATACCTTATGTTGTTTTGTACTATTTATCTATTTAACACTCGCGCGTTGTTGGTGGGGCTGCATCCAATCTGATCGAAAGATAGAACCCTACCTCATACCATTGTGTTTTCGAATGTAGAAACTTCTTGTGTTTAACGTTTTCTTTTATAACTTTTTTAAGATGCAACAAATATTCTTTAAAAAAAAAACAGTATTTGTTGTTTTAAAATAAGTCTGTAATACTCCCGTTAAATTAAATTCAAAATCATCATGAAATAAAAAAAATACTAAATGACTGTAAGTTTCTACGTAGCATTCTATGATGGAGCTCTCACAGATCCGGACGATGAGATCACCGTCGCGATTAAAGCTGCCGTGTAGGCCAAACACTACTACAGAATGCCCTTCAGGTAGCAACCGCCCCCGCCGGCGGGGACGCGGAACTAATAGTAGAATTAATTCAGTAAGACCCGGTAGGGGTCATTCTTCTCCGACGCGCTTCTCGCCCTGGCAACGTTCTGGGCCGCGGTCCGAGCCCGTCTGAGGGCGCCCCCAGATACGTTGTCATAAAATTCCTAAGGGGTACGAGTAGAGATGTGCCGTGGGGAATGTTCCCATTCCCAGTATTTTCCCTTTGGGAATATTCCCGGTAAGTTACCAAAAGTTTCCAATGTTCCAGGGAATATTCCCCTACACATGAAACTTTTAATTATATTGAATTCTTTCTTTACCTAGTGTTTTAATTTAGTTTGGTTGGTTGGTTGGCTGGTTTGGTTAGTATGATTTAATTTGCAAAATTGATTATTTTTGATACAGACAATTTTATTTGTGAGAGATTTCACTCACGGTCATCTGATCCAAAACTAGGCAAGGCCTGTACTATACTATATTACACTATATTACCACTCTGGTATAAATAGTGATTAGGTCCGTCAAAAAAAAAAAACATTCTATGATGGAGGAAAACATACACTTGCTAAAAAAATAAAAAAGCGGCTAAATAAGTTAGTTTGTGAATTGAACAATCCGCACTTGGCCAGTATGATTATCTCTTAGTGTAAATTGACTTAAACAGGTAATAATCTTCATTCTTCGTCGTCGAGTGGGTTGCAAGATTGACAAACGGCCTTACAAACACTGGTGTCGTTATATGAGCCGTGTTTGTGACCTTTAGCGTTTCTATTTATATATAATAGCTAAGATCGATTATCTACCTAATATCGTGAACTCAATACAATGTAGCTCACTAATTTAACCATATTGCGGTACTATGGTAACCACAATGTCACATAAGCTGCAGTGGTTTAGGTATAATGTGACAGTTAAATCTATTTGATTGACGCGGAGTTTTCCTGTCTATATGTTCATTAGTCACTATATTGTGCCTAAAGTTCCTATGGCCTATGAGAGTTTATTTTAGGCCTAATTAAACTTCAAAGAGTTACAACACTAAAAGCACCTACATAATTCACTTAAGAATCCATTAGACGAAAATACAGAAGTTTTAAGCTTTTGGAAGCAAAGTTTCCTTCACAGTTCAGGCTAGTTAAATTGAAAGCTAGAGCGTTGAAGTCAATCAAAAATTCAATCAATCGACTTGATATTGCAAGTTAGCTGCCAGTTCAGCCGAGTCCTTTCATTTTTCAACTGAGCGCTTCTGTATACGACTACGAGTTAGCTGCAGTTCCACAAAATATTCGACACCGAGATTGGTGCTTGATTTGTGATTGCTTGCTATGGTATGACATCTGTGTGTGTGTGGTGTAAGCGAGTGAAAGAGGCGTTGGATGGAAATTTCT
Source organism: Carpatolechia fugitivella (assembly GCA_951230895.1). Taxonomy (NCBI): domain Eukaryota; kingdom Metazoa; phylum Arthropoda; class Insecta; order Lepidoptera; family Gelechiidae; genus Carpatolechia; species Carpatolechia fugitivella. Next base: position 11,323,378 of record OX579656.1, read on the forward strand.
GTGCCGTCATTAATTGCGTCGTTTTGCGGTATCTGATGTGCAGTTTCTGCCATAGATTCTCAACTGACGCTGCCAATATTGTGCGTAGCCGCAAATTGCAGTAGCAAGTCGTTTTTGTAACGTTTCAAAGAGAGGTTTTGTAATAGATTTCTCGTAAATAGAGATTATAGACCGCTTTATTGAGCAGTGACCGCCAACAAGTGTGGGAAACACAAAATATAACAATTTTAAAAGAAGATAAAATTTTCCGATCCCCACTTGTATTTAATAGTTTTTGGACGTTTGTTATTTGCTATAACATATACACTACCTTACCTTACCGACCCGCATTGGGCCTAACTAAGGTATAATCGCCCTAATTCACGGTAGGTTAGAACCCCACGGTAGGAACGTATATGAGCTGTTGAAGATGATGGCCCTACCTTGGTAATTTCAAATTTTTGTTTATTTCCTTCACGTAGAATAACTTCTAAATGAACCATTTCAGTTAATCTGCCTTCGAAAGAAAGTCCGCTTATCCCCATAATCTTTGTTGCAGGCCCTACTACAGGCTCACGATGTGGTCGCTCGCGAGGTGTACGGCGAGGAGTCGCTGCGAGCTTCCCCACCTCCAGTCAACGGGCGCACCCCCGCTCCTCAGACGGAGGAAGATGACGACACCGAGCCTGAGTTCGAGAACGTGACGAGGGTGCGCCTCGTGCAGTTCCAAAAGAACACCGACGAGCCTATGGTGAGCTTCTAGAATATTCCTCCAGAAAGGTTGCGAGCTGAAATCTAGCCTCAAAGTGCATAGGTACATTTTCGAAAGAACGCTTGACGAGCCTACAGTCAGAATATATCTTCAGCTATCTCAAGCATTGATACGCCTTCAGAAGTTATGTAGGATGCTGGTACGCGTCTCTTCGAAACCCAGTATGTAAAAAGACGATAAAAAACTTCGAACAAGTTTGGCACGTGATATACAACGTGTTACAAAAAATACCAAAAGAAATAATATTCTTCATCACAGGCATTTAATCAAAATTTTCCCATCTCTAGTGTCATTTGACACCTATAATATAGACTATCGATTCTCAGAACGGAAAAGAGATGTACTTAAATCAATTGATGTTAGAAAACATTTTCTTTTTTGCCTTAATTGTCTTGTTTACGTATATACATAAATATTATTTTGAAATATTTAGTTCATTATTTCATTAATTTATTATTTCATAACAATTATTTAACAAAGCTTTTTTTATTTATTTGTAGTTTTTTTTCATTTTGTAATTAATTGTTCTAATGTGAATGATATGGTACAAGTAGTACGTAAACATTTTTAACCATAGCGGTAAAAATAGGCACATTGACCTAAAATTACATATCTGGTCTGAATATTCTTTGACACAGCTGATCACTAGAGATGGGAAAATTTTAATTAAATGCCTTTGATAAAAATATTCTTTTTTTTGGTATTTTTTGTAACACGTTGTATTTTCGCCAAACAGGTAAACTTAGTTGACTAATTTTTGTACTATGTAGCCAAAATCAGTAGTGTGCAATAAGTTCAGATTCGTAAAAATAAATTATTTACGCGACTGATATTCAGTTAATAAACAAAATATTGCATAAAACAAGAATTAGTTATTTGAGCGTTCATACATCTATTTCAATAGAATCACTATCAACTTCAAGACGCAAGAAAGGCTTTTGTACATTTACAAACGCACTTTAGTACCACAAAACAGATAATAAACAACGATGTCGCAAACTAGACATATACGCGCAACAAACAACTCTGCCCCGACATAAGTAATGGTAATGGCATACATTATTATGACGCTGTAGGTAACTGTATTATGACAATGCCCATACCAGCTCGTTTTTCCTCGTTTACTTGGGGTCTATTTTATTAGTTAGCCAGCAGACGACCGTCGTCCCATAATCCCTTTTGTATTATAAGGATAACACTGCATGGGTCCGCGGGATTTCTTACGGTATTCCCTTTCATTACTGCTATTGGTGATTGATGGTGGGGTACAATAATAGGTAAGGGTGTTTTTAGACTCTTGGGATGACGAAGCCCATGAAAAGACTGGTACATGGAAACATAGTGCATATTTCCCTTTTTGCTTTCTTAACCGTTACATATTTTTTGCGAGGCCTTTTTTGGCGAAAAAGCTTCACAAATTGCTATTTCAAGAACTAGTTAAACTGTCTATCTAGTAGTTGGGACAGATACGTAGGTGTTGCAAAACTGTTAATCGAATTTCTACGAATTCACATTGCATTGCATTGCATGAACTGCAGTGGTCTAACACTATAGACTGCGACTGGACAGAATTTGACTTGGTGATTGATACACACGATGCAACAACGTGCAACTAGCTCGAATAAAAAACGAGCTGTCGAGGCTTCCCAGTTTGTTCTCTTTATTTTAAAAACGTGTCGGTAACATGCATGATATTCAGTTTAGAAAGATTTATTGTTATGTTTTGCCTGGGATTATAGTAATTTTGGAGCAGGTGCAGTTTTCCAAGGCAAGAAGAGATTGCTTCCTTTTATGCGCAAATTTACAATATTGTGGCGCTTTCCCGAGATGATGTCAGAACTAGCTTGTGAAATTTAAGCTTAGATATATTTTACCGAGAAATTATATGCTTCTTAATTCGATTTGTGTCACTGATCTTAGTTAGCAGCTTCTTTTGGATTGCTTTTAATCAGCTCCAATTTGTACTTCCAGGGCATTACCCTCAAACTGGCAGATGACGGGCGCTGCATCGTGGCGCGCATCATCCACGGCGGCATGATCCATCGGCAGGCGACCCTGCATGTCGGAGACGAAATTCGGGAAATCAACGGCACTCCCGTTGCTAATCAATCCGTGGCGCAACTGCAGAGGATGCTGGTAATTGAGATAAACAGCATGTTTGTCATAGGCATAAAAAGTTATACTGAATGTGATATACCATTCTTTAACGTTTCAGCGCGATGCTCGTGGTTCAGTGACTTTCAAGATTGTACCCTCTTACCGCTCCGCGCCACCGCCCTGCGAGGTAATTTTTTCAAACATACCGCTTATGTCGATGTTCGTTTTAAATATTTAATATCTAGGTAACTTTTATACTTGATAAGCAATTAACATCAGTAGTGTTTTAGAAGTTTATCCCTGTAGATAATTTAAACTCCAGACACTCTTAACTAACCAATTTAATGCTAGACATACTTTAGACATTACAACATAGAATTTATGATGTTTTTGTTTAATTTATTATTGAGGTTGTGATAACAAAGCTTGCTTTTCAAATAAATAGTGGATTAACTAAACCGTTTTAACTAACTAAACAAGAGCCGACAAGCGCACATAAATTTCTCTCCACGGCTTGTCTTAAAGCATAAACTGATTGGTTATAAATAAAGCAAATCTAAAATTGTATTTCTGTTCTAACTAGCTTTTCCGGATAAAGCCTTCGCCCGTGCTAGTAAGTAGCGATACCAGATCCGTGCTACTTTATGTTGTTTTATGTTCATTTATGTTGTGTTATGTTGATATTTAAGTATACTGTCACCCGGGCATGGCTGCGCGTCCCCGCGATTTCCTACGTTTCTGTGCGCTTGTTGTTCTTTGTCATCGCTTTTCACCTTTACATCAGTATCTCACGTTTCATCTTCGTATTATGTTTCATCACCTTCCTCATTATGAGCGTCAACAATTCGTTTACAAAATTTTATCAGTCATCAACTCATCGCTCATTCCATTACCTACTCGTTCATCGATATTGTTACCAACACGTACATTTCCGTCTTTTCATGTTTTCGTCTGCATTTCAAATGATTTGTCAATTTCATTGAAATGTTTATTGGTGATGTGTATTTTTAGATCTTCGTAAGAGCTCAGTTTGACTACGACCCGTTAGAAGATGAGATGATTCCTTGCGCTCAAGCTGGGATCGCTTTCAATACGGGAGATATTCTACAGGTTAGATTTTCATTATATACCCAATTACTTGTCATATTTTGCTTTGTTAAGTGTGCCTGATGTAAAATGGCATAATTACCCTTATCGCCTTGGACCAGGCGATGCGGCTCTGTAACACTGACACCAGGGTTTGTAGAGTCGATTGTCGATCTTACATGCAAGAAGAAGAAAGCCTGGTACTATTTGCCCAATGACACTTCATATTTGAGACAAGATCATATGATATAAATTTCAGATCATCAGCAAAGACGATTCCCATTGGTGGCAAGCTCGTAAAGATGCGGCTGGTGGGACGGCTGGCTTGATCCCAAGCCCTGAGCTTCAGGAATGGAGGGCTGCCATCGCTGCTGCAGAACGTTCCACTACGGACCAAGGTTATTTCACTCTCTATTCCTATAGTTCTAAGGTATCAAGTAAACTAAATAGGATTCGAGGCTAAGGAAAAAGGTATCACATTTTGGTTTTTGTAGGCAATGTTGTTTCTACAATAGCTTTCTCTAATTTTGGTTCCGTTGTTGTTTTAGTTTGTCGGTGTTGTGCTAGGAAGTGTGATTTATGTGTTGGTTTTATTAGGATAGAGTCCGTAGTATTTTCAATCTTACTAGATGATCATTGTTCCTTTAGATTATTTTTTTATTTGAGAAGGATTTAATCATTGATTTACTTTAAAAAGTTGTATCAGGTCAAAATAGATAGACAAATAATTTGCAAAAACTATGATCATGCTCTTTGCTCAAATTTAAATTAACATAATGATCGTCTTCTGCTTTCAAACATTATCTCATTGGATGAATCTACAGTCGGTATGTAAAATTTCATGTTTTATTTGTGTAATATGAGTCATACAAGCTCCCTAGCAGTCACTACCTTACCAAAATGCAAAACAATACCTAATATTATACTCGGCTATTTGTGCATGAAAGAGTGCCAAGTATTTAAAACCCAGTGTAAAAATGTCGTAGAAGACAATATAACCTGCCCACTTATAGAATAACCGAAGTACTTACACATTCACTTGTCCAAACATATATCTGTTAACCTAAAATGTTCTTACTCTATCTCTACCTGCTAGAATGCTATTATAACATCTACCTATTGGGAGATTGTATAACCCTATAAAAATATTACTGCCTATGCTTCGAGAAGTAAACTTTTGATCTTAAAATAATTTTGACTGTAAAATGACCCATTTCATGTTTTAATATCTTATGAAGTAATTTTTTAATCGCTCATAAAACACAAACGTCGTTAACTTTGCAATTTTTGGTCAAACTCATATTCTTAATTTGAACGAATCAATTTGAATTAAAGCTATATCTAGCTGCGGTTATTGTTTTGGCTTCAGGAACAATAAAATATAGTAATTTACCTGTCGTAATGCCAATTACCTCTTCAACGTGTAATACTTTAAATTCTAATCAAAACTAAAATAATTGTCCTGGATCACTAAAGACATTCCTTGCAGCCAACTTTAGATGTTTTTTACTTACAAGAATTTTCAATGACTGCAAAGCTAACGTATTCAAGATCAAAAGTAACTTCTCTAGCGTTGTGTGTGCCCTACTGTGAAGTAGTGCCCTACCATATCATTCATTGGTTGCGTTGCATGAACCGTGTTGTATTTCGTGCGGCTAGGAGCTGAGGGATGTGTCTCACACACTGACGGCTGCGAGAACACAGGTATTTGTTTCTGCTACTATAACTCTTTTGCTATTTACTTTATTATTAAAAGAAATGTATAAGTTACTGGTTCCCTTGTAAATTCTTGGCAAGTAGCAATTGGTATCGATGTTATAATATACAGATTTTTACGGAATCTTTAGAATGGTTACCGCGTAACCTTGCACAGGTACAAAACTTATCAGGTTCCTCCTCTCTTTAAGTTAGCCTGCTAAGACGTCGAACCATCTGAATTTCAAAAACAACTTGTTTTTGAAATTCAGATTATTTCATAATTTATACACACTTCAAACAATTTAATTCATTCCGCCAGTTTGGATAGTTTTGTAAAGCTTTTAAGACGGCTGGGTAACTATTTCTCATATTTCTTTGAAAAAGGAATTGCTAATTAGTTGAGTAAAAACTAAGTTTATCCCAGCATCTCCGCCAATTTCGAGTAAATGAAATAGAAGCGAATATTTATGTTTTACTATCTTACTACTTTTGATTAATTTCAATAAGTAGTAAATGGAATTTTGTATCCGTTTATTTTTTAAATCTTCGCTTTATCTTAAACAATTAATGATTAATATTGCCTTTTTGTTTCAGTGAATTGTTCCATATTTGGACGTAAGAAGAAACAATCTAAAGACAAGTATTTAGCAAAACACAACGCTGTTTTTGACCAACTCGACGTCGTAACTTACGAAGAGGTGGTCAAATTACCCTGTAAGTATTATTTATTTCTTTACCTTCTCCAAATTCACTAGCAACTTTTAATGTACCTATATTATAGATAGAGCCGTCTATTGTCGGCGTGAAATTATTTCACAAACTCAGGCAATATCTGTTTCTTACTCGTTTTGAGTTTAACTTGTAACTTTGGATCTTTAATGGTGTTACAAAAGAGGTAATTTTAAGTACAAAAGTTCTTAACAAGATTTTACAAAGATAATATCAGGTAAATGGCCCGTAAAAATGAATAAGTTTCTCGGCGTGGGTAATCAGATTTTGCAAGCATCAGAGATGTAATGTTGATGGTTCGGGGTGCTAACTTTGAATGGTCAAACAGACAGTCTATAGAGGTATAATTTATCAAACATTGTTCAGACTGCACTGACAAATGCTACGATTTATTGTATACGTATGTAGCAGGTTTGAGAGCAACGATGTATATTCTATGGCAGAGATTACATTTCCCTAGATTTCGCGACTACTTCTGATTGCATTTCTGCTTTTGTGTCATTGGCGATGACCGATAGTTTACATCCGATATTCGCTGCGCCTACTCTCCCAAAATTAGGGTAAATTCGCTAGGTTTTGATACGTGAGTCGAATCTTAATAAATTGTAAAAATGTGATTTCATTTATTATTTCAGCGTTCCAACGAAAGACGATAGTGTTGCTGGGTGCGCACGGTGTGGGGCGGCGCCACATAAAGAACACTTTGATCGCCCGTCATCCGGATTCGTACGCTTATCCGATACCGCGTAAGTTTCAGTTATTAGTTAGTAGAACGTCGTGAAGAATCTTTGAAGTGCCTATTAAATAACAGTATTTAAAAAACCTTAAACGGCATATAAAAGGCACGATTTTAAATTCGTGGCTGTAAGTTCTCAAACATTGCTTGTACTTTGATGAGGAGAGAGTGGCAATATAAAAAACAATAGGGAATATGAACATTTTTTTAAATTCATTAAACGAAATATTCCACATTCCAGATAAATAAAAAATATTTTTCAAATTACCTTGCTCAGAAACAAAGTTATAAGGCTTCAAAGTTAATGGTTAGACAGAGAAGTCTGACGTAACATGCGACGTCATATGTCACGCGGGCCATACATCCGTCATAGAAAATTTTGTTTTCGTTATAAGAGGGACAGATATATTTGTTTAATAATGTTGTATATTGTTTGTTTTTCGATCAATTTCGATTCTATTTTGACTGTCAGTATTCTATTTTTGTATACTTTCAGATGAACTATGAAAAAAATTTTTTTTTATGCATATTTCTTAAGAGCAGGAAAGTTAAACATCAGGATCAGTTTCACAGGCTTAAGCAGTATATTGACGGAGATAACTCGAAAGTTCCTCTAAGTAATGTGCCATATACATAATATGTCTAGAAAACATCACAGCATTTAAAAAGTGGGTATAAAAAGTTTATGTTTCTACTTTTTAGACACCACCCGACAACCGAGGCCGGACGAAGAGAATGGAAGACACTATTATTTCGTATCTCACGAAGAAATGATGGCCGATATTGGTGCCAACGAGTACTTGGAATACGGTGAGTACTTTCCTTGTTATATTTTTTTTCTTACGAGTATTTTTTGGCAGGTTGTAAAGCCTTCCCTCAACATCTGACCTAGTCGCTCACTGGATCTAAAACAGGAGATTCACGAATTTCTTTGATAGGAATGGTTCTAGCTATACTTGAAATATACAACAGTCTCCTTAGCCCAGCGGTTACGCCTGCTCACATTACAGAAGTTCTGGATCTGGATTTGAATCCCGGTGTGGACTGTGTGAATAAACAAAAGTACTTTCCCCAGTTTAGTCAGGCAGGACATCACAGGCTAAACCACCTATTAGTCAGAAAAGTAAGATGGTGGGATATAATATACGGTTACGGGAATGCCCTTAAGCTGCTCCATAACACTGACCAGGGTTTGTGTGGTCTGTTGTCGACCTTACAGTTACAACCCGCTCGATGAAGAAGAAGATGATATACGGATAAAGTCGTTACATAATAATGCCTTCAGGGGACTGATGGGGCTGCGTCGACACTGCAGTGCGTCAGGGATGCTAGCGGAAGCTGATGTAGACAGTTTTTCAGCTATAATCAGAAAGCGCCTCGTATCTCTGATACATACGTGTTCGGAGCAGCTCCAACAGTCTCCTGCAGACAGTAGCTGCAAGATTGGACCCGCGTCCATCTCGCCAAAGATACAAAAATATCTTACAAAAAATTATACCTATATATTTTAATAAGGTATGTAGCTAACATTATATGGGCACTGCCTGAAATAAAGGATTTTTCTTATAAGCCATGCCAGAAGCCATTAGTGACTCAATTCTGACACCAGGGTTTGTGAGTTTGGTAATCCACCTATCAAACTACACGATGATGTAAATCGTAATTTAATAAAAATATGTCCAATAGTTTAATAACTTAATTTTACGAGATTTTCACCTTTACCCAGGAACGCACGAAGACGCAATGTACGGAACAAAACTAGAGACAATTCGCCGCATCCACGCTGAACGTCGCATCGCCATACTCGACGTGGAGCCGCAAGCGCTGAAGATATTGCGCACGACGGAGTTCGCGCCGTACGTCGTGTTCATTGCTGCGCCGCCGCTCAATAATGTGGCTGATGTGAGTATTGGAGCAGCAATGTACTGTTTACTAGTATTCAGTTGAAGATGTAAATGCAAGGAGTAAGATGATTCCGTGGTAGCAACCGTTGTTGGTCTCTATTATCTACGGAAGTAGTTGTTATATGAACCTTGTCAGCTTTTGGTGATTTAAAAACTGTGACACTGGGGTTTGTCATCTTTCGTTTGAACCCCATTTTGATCATAATAATAGGTAAACAATTATACGACGGGAAAAATAATAATTTTCTAATGTAAGGCACACATTTGAATTATAACTTTTTACTGCGCTGGCTCAGCGACGCATACTGACCCTGCGTTCCGAGACGCGCTGTAATTGATTACAGCGCGCACTGAATTACTGTCAGCGGGCAAATGTCTTTTTTTTATTATTTTCTGATAGCTGACGGCGCTAACAGTTTGATCGGAACGCACCCTGAATCTTGGATTCTTGGATTGGTTGCTTTGAACAACCTCAAAGTATAAGTATACTTTCTCTTTCTTACACATAATACTGACAATAATTCTCTCTTCCAGTACGACGGCTCGCTAGAAGTACTAGTCCGCGAATCCGAGCAACTCCGGCGCACTTACGGCCACTACTTCGACCTGACGATCGTGAACAACGACATCGACGACACTCTTGCGCAGCTCGAGGCAGCTTTAGCTCGGCTTCGCTCCACGCCGCAGTGGGTGCCCGTCTCCTGGGTCTACTGACAATCTGACTCCTACTACCTTTAAAAAGTCAATGGCTTGAATTCTTGATCGGCACTTGTTTTGTGAGTACACAATCTCTGTGAGAGCAGGTAAGAAAGGTAAGTATTTAATGCGTGCGAAAGGGATTGAGAAAATGTATGAATTTGACACCTGTCACAGAGCTCATTTACTCAGCTATTTTACGAACTAAATTTAAACTTCCATTTTGTAGAATTTTGTTCAGATTAAAAGCTTTTATGACTTCTTTACATCTGAACAGAATGCTATTAGATTTCTATGAAGTACTTGTATTAAAGACGTCAGTGCAAAGATTGGTTTGAAATAATCTCGTGTTCGGTAGAAATTGAGTTGCTTGACCCATCACAAGCTTTAGGGCTCAGAAGCTTCGTGATTGGTCAACAATTAAGCCCAAGTCACTCAGAGCAGAGCAAAGCGGGGCGGTGCTATGGCGTGGCGTAGCGCCGTCCCGCTCGTCCCGGCCCCGGACCGCGCTCTGTGTGACTTGGGCTTTATTCGTTATAATACAGCAAGTGGCTTTCAAGAATTTGTCATCTTAACTTTTTTTTGGTGTTGTAACTGGATGCGATTATTGCCCAAAATACGTTTGACTTCAGTGAAGATCAACTAATATCGAAATTGACTAATTCTTATGAAAAAGTGACATTAATAACCTTGGACTTTCATACTTAACTACAAAAAAAGGATTGATTGATTACATAGTCATCAGGCTTATATATTGAACCTCGAGGATTCTTCCAAGCAAAAACGCTTACACTGCATGGATTACAGCTTCATGACTAAGTGCCGGAATTATAAATCGTTGTTTCTCGTAGTTTATCACACCATAACAAGAGTTGGTGTTTTAACACTGTCTCTTATCCTTGTTTTTATAGGTTGTTATAATTTCGCCTTGAAACCATACTTGGAAGTAACAAGATACTGGTCAAGGAGTGTCATGAACTCCTAAATAGGGGATCGGACTGCTTTTTTTTTATTTTATAAATCCAAACTTCTTAGTTTTTGCTATCGAATACTAAAATAATTTTTGCTCTATCTTTAAAATTGACTGAGTTATAAAGATTTGAAATTCAAGATTAGACAGAGAGGCACATACCCACTTGTGACGTCATTTGTTAGTAACGCCATAATAACCTCCATGCAAAAAATCGTTTTTGAAAGAGACAGACATATTGAAACTTTAAATAATCACTGTAAATTCGTTTTTCAACCGATTCTGTGTTTTTCTTCGCGAATCGTCTGCTACTAATCTATATTTTAAAAATAATTCATAAAATATGGTGAACAGTCCGATCCCCTATTGTTGATTTATGTACAAAAACCGTATTACTCACTTACACTTGACTATAAAACAAATCTAACGAACCTATGTTGTATCTGTGTGTCAGTCAACTTATGGCTGTTGCTACGCACAGTATCATCTATCACCACCATCTGTTGATAGACGCCTTAAATCAGTCGCTAGTTATTGTAGTGGTGTCGATTCGGCATACGCCCAACTAGACTAAACTAAAAATTTGTCCTGTCACATTCTATCATTTTTAATTGAAAAGGGACCGAAGATCATCGGTTTTGGTTTTGTCTTTGACTTCACGACTAACTGTCAATTTTAGTGGCTTTTTAGTCGTCATGGTGTTAGGTAGGCACTAAAACAAGACTAAATTTGACAGTTAGTCGTGAAGTCATAGACAAAAACAAAGCCGATTATTTTCGGTCCCTTTTCAATTAAAAATGATAGAAAGTGACAGGACTAATTTAAGTTTAGTTTAGTTGGGCGTATGCCGAATCGACACCATATATCCATCATAAGTTTAATTTTAAGAAACTAGAGACTAGACTTTGTATGAGCGGTATTGTTTATTGGAATCGATAATTTTGTCTGCTTTCCTGGGATATATACATGGGACGGTTGTAATTTTTCATAAAGGTTTTATTTAATTACTTCGTTATTAAATTTTACTTGATTCATATCACTGTAATTTTATCTGCTATTGCTATTTTTTTCTTCTTAAAGCAAAACTAAAATCTTACTAAAGTATTCTTCACTAATTTCGTTTTTATAATCACTTACGGAAAAATGAAAATTAAATTATTGTTTTGCTTATTAAAATAGTACAAATAAATTATTTCTAACGATTATGAAAATGCTTAATGTTAATCAATTTTTAAATTATTGACATTTCTGATTTTAATCTAAATAACTACGAAAAAGAACAAAATCAAAATAAAATATTTGGTGCAAAAGCTCAATTTCAGTGCCAAATATAATAAACGAAAAATACACTTTTTGGAAAAAAAGAATGGACTTAGTCTAACACGCACGGCGCGTTCTCAAGATTTTTGGAACAATGTACATAAAATATACGTTAGTGACTAAATTAAAAACAACTAATTCTCTAGACATGTACCGTAGCTCAAAATTGATTACTTCAAAATTTAAATCTAAGGTCTCTACTACTAGGTTTACTGTTATGAATTTAAATCTTGTCGATTTCCAACTACGGACAAACTTTTTACAAATTGCCTTGCCTATCCTAAATTAACGCTTGGTGTCGCTATGTTAAACTTTGGTTGAGAAAATAAAACTGCAAACGAAGAAAATAGTCTCTATCTCTTCATAGACGACGACATTCAGTTATAGAGCCAATTAATAAGGCTATGATAGATACACTGCCTGACATACAGATTAAAAATAAAATTACCATTTCATTTTTTCTTGCTCTAGCATCATGCTATATCAATATTTTAACCAGATAATTTTCACCGTAGTTGGAAAACGGTCTATCGATATCACAGGATTAGAAATCACAGGGTTGCAAGGATCAGCATAGAATTTTAATTGTCAATACGTTCACTTTAATAATTTCTTATTTATTCTTGGTCTTTTTATGGTGCCATATTATGTACTTATGTCAAGTTTTTTTTTTGTTTTTTTCGGAATACCAACAGCATATTCTATAACAAAGATAGTTAATCCCTGCGTTCCGAAACGCGCTGAAATCGAATAAAGCACCCGTAATCGCGTTCCGAATTACTGTCAGCTGTCAAAACTCATAAATTTTTTTGCTTTTCTGATCGCTGACAGCGCTGAAAGTCTGAATCGGAATACGCCCAATACATACAAATAAGTTACAACGTAGCCAATAACAGATATTCGCAGATAAATACAGATAAGCGACCATTGTTATTTATATAACTGATTTGCTGTTGAGTATGATACTCGTATAAATAAACTACTGAACTCGACTAATTATACGTCATGATTCACTTACTTAATAATTTTTGTTAATAAATCAATGTTAATTTTCATGGCACCTATTTAAAATCTCTATTTAACATTTTTTAAATAGTTTTTCTCTTTATATAATTCTTGTCTTGGGGCTACCCTATGTGAACACTAGCGCCACTTCGATAAAAAAATCATAACTTAGTGAAAACACAAAATATAAAAAAAATGGACGATCAATTTGAAGTGTAGGTATTTTTGTATTTTTAGAAATAATTGATAAGACTTATACGCTGTAGTAAGAGATGGCAAAACTGTAAAAAACGGCCATTATAAGCACTTTCGCTATCTGTAACTACAATTAACTATAGTTTATTGAATTAATCAATTCTAAAAATTCAACAAGACTTATGAAACAATTTAATCGACCAGATTTTTGATATTTTGTGTTTTCACTAAGTTGTGATTTTTTATCGAAGTGGCGGTAGTGTTCACATAGGGTAACCCCTTAAATCGCCAATCCTTATCGTTTATATTTTTATTAGACATTGAAAGCAACTGCATCGGACATTGGATTAACTATGGGCTCGTTCCCACATTCACGGTCGCTCAGTACTGTATGAAGCTCTATGGAGGTGTGCCCACGGCGGCGCCGGGGAACGAGCCCTAACTATCTGTCTACAAAGCCGAACACCCTAAAATATGTGCATTTGGTTTCGGCCGAGAACTTGTACCTTTTTTTTATTATTTATGGCTTCTGCTGATTTGCAATTTAGCCAGTGTCAAGTAATTAGCTTATCACGGTGGGTTTGAGACTACACTATCTTAGTACCTGTCTAATGTATATGAAGACGTCATTGCTATGGTAAAAATAGTTTTCTGTTCAGTACTGGCATCTTTTTGCCGCTTTGAATGAAATTTAAATCGTTCATAGTTGCCAAGAAGAGAAGCGTGTGAAAACCTATTCTAGTTGGTGTTCGGTATTTTGGTCGTATTTCCGACTTTACCGTGTTGCTTTAAACATTCGGTCATAATTTTAATGAAATAATTTGTAAATATCTATTTATTATCTAATTGAACGATGACGATTGGCGATTGAGGTTTTAAACAACTAGAAAATCGCTATAATGAGGTAGTATAGAATTTTATGTATTTAATTGCATGATAATGAACTTTAAATATTTTCCAGGAGCATTAAACAATAACATCATTAACGACAGCTCATATACGTCCCCACCAAGGGGCTCGAGCCTACATAAATATTATAAAACACTTCCTCATTATAGTATGTATCTAACTTGATTTTTCATTAAGTATTCGCCTGCACTAAGCATTCCTGTATATAATATAGAAAAAAAACGAGTAGTGAAAATTTTACTATGTATGTATCTCTCACTCACCGTTTCACTATTTTTAATTTAAATAATACTTATTTAGAATGTAAGTAGGTAAAATTGTAAGTGTTCAAAATAACAACTCTTATTTTTCTTAAATATTTTATTGTTGTTTATTTTTAATATATTTTTTTTAAAGAGTGCATTATGAAGACTTTGATACATAAAAGAGGAGAACCGAATTGATCATTGAATAACTGTATACTATGAAGGGCTTCCCTTGATTACTTTAAATTATTCCGAACGCCTAACGCTTTCGCTAGATGGCGTTGTTCTAAAACTAAAGGAGAAATAAACAACACTCCTTTTTTGGGGCAGTCGTGAAAAAAGAGGGCAGGGTGACGGTGGCCCCCAGAGCATTTGTTTTTGTTGTCATATTGCATACCCCAAGTAAACAATTAATTTGTGCATGTTAATTGACCTGGTTCAGTCAAGAATCGTTCTGTAGAATACATGGTTGAAATGAGTCATGTCATGAAACTATACGTTTTATAAAGTTACAAAAAATAAGTAAGTCATATAATTTTATTAGACAACTTCGTAACTTAAAAAAAAATCAACATGTTTATTTATGTTATATTTAATTCGTTGCTGGATTGTTTAACTTTTAGTTATTTTAAATTGATTTTGTATTGTTACTATACTCTTGACATTCTTAATGTAAGACGATCGATAGTGAATGAATGTAGTTAAAATAATCATAAAAATATTGAATTAAAGAATAATGTGAAGTGTGATGGTGTGCGAGTGGCACTACTACTTAGGAAATTTTGTTGAAAATTGTTTCTTGGTGTTGCCAAGGTTATATACTTCACATGAATGCATAGCAAAATTTTGTTGGTGTTGATTCTATAAAGTCTATAAATACCAAGCGAAATATGATTTGCAATAAGTACTTAGCTATTATTACCCGTAATTTATCCACTATTTCATGAAAATTTAAACCTTACTGTTTACAACTCATTTGTTATTTTGAAAAAAAAAACACTCACTAAACTAAGTAACACTAGAGCTCAAGTGGCACAACTGCGATAAATTTATCCCAGTTGTACCATCAATGGTGCTAGCCAATGGTACAATACAACCTGGTTCGGTGCCAATGTCACATACTTATGTCAGAATCATATTTAGGTTTACATTTTGATGTAAATATTGTGCCACAGGTAAAAACAAACAATCAAACTAATAATATAAATATTTTCAAATATTTATATTATATTTTAAAGAAGTTTTTGTATTTTCATGGAATAAAATTACCTGCTACATATTTCTATTTATTTATAAATAAAATTACGACAAATAAGTATTATTTACTAGTACAAGTTTGATGTATCGCCGATTATTGTGTTATACTATTCAGTCTGACCTATATAATCTATTGTCAAAGTAGTGTTAATTTATTTATACTTATTACTTATGCTTATATAATAGCATTTTTTGTATGTTAGTGCTGCTCCTAGTGGCTGAGTGTTTGAGAGAGTCTATGTTATAATAATATTATGTAATTATGAATAATATTAAATATTCTGAGAGTATTTTTAATGTTATAATCATCACAAAAATCACCTGATCCTTAACATTCCATAACACCTTTGTTATTACATTTTTTAACTACATTTTATTTAAGTACCATTTTGTTATTTTTTTAATTAAATGTTAAATAAATTAGTCGTATATTTTTAATTTAAAAGTCATTAATTTGTAAGTATTTGTTAATAATAATCAATATTATTAATTGTGATTTAAGTTAAGAAATAATTGTCGACCATTGTGATTTGTTTATTATTAAATTATTATAAATAAGTTACTTGCATACATGCTTCAAGTTTTAACTTATTTTCAATATTTGTACTTAGAGAATAAATCCCTACACCAAACCAATTTTGAACCCATTGACATTGTCTTGTGATTTTATGTTCAAGCTGTAAGAAGTCATTAATTTCACTACCAATAGAAGATCAGAATTAATAATGTAGAGAACACATACAATATTTAATAAAAATACTTATATCGAAGTTTAATCATAAAATCACATGAAGTTGAACGAATCTTAACCAATATAGAATGTAATATCTTAACCTGTTAATTTTTAAGTCTGTGTTAAATTGGTAATGTCTTAAATAATCTGGCAATTATTTATTATAATAGTCACTTATCCAAAACTTGAAATTAAGTCTCGGTTGTATAGTTGTTTGATGCAAGAAAAGATACCTCAAGTTCTATCTGTTTGAACAACATAATTAGGTGTATTTTCTTTGTTGGTGTTGCAATGTGTTTACAGTGCGACACAAAATAATAGAAATTAAATACAAAATTTACTAATTTCTTTACTAATGGCAACACCTGATAAACCGGCAGTGTCAACTATTTTGTTTATAAATTGCAATACTGCAGAAAGAAACTATTTCTGACGTTATCAATTTCTTGCTAAGACGTCAATAAAATACTTAAATTAAATGTATCAAAACAAACAACAAAAGGTAGAAATGGGTTTATCGAGAACAACTTAAGATGACTGAAGTAAAATCTTATTATAACTGTTAAAATTGAATAAACCGCACAAAATAATTATTTGTTTCATTTTACCAAAGCCTTTTTATTAGTATTTTATTTTTATACTCTTTGATTCATGCCCCTAAATCGATCATAGTAAAATAATATAAAAGATATTACTGGGAGCAATATTATATTAGTAATGCTGATTCATCATTAGATATCCCATTTGAGGCATAGAGTATACCAATGTACAGATCTCCTGACTATTCTGTGTAATGAAGGCAGCGCTACTAGTCATATAAAGTAGGTAATTAGTAATTCAACCAATCACGACTTCTAAAAGTTAACATATTTTTTTAGTTGTTAATTAACCCTACTTTCCGAGACGCGCTGAAATCGATAAGCACCCGTAATCGCGTTCCGAATTCCTGTCAGTTGTCAAAACTCATACCAACGTTTTTTTGCTTTTCTGATTGCTGAAAGTCTGATTCGGAATGCGCCCGTGTCATGCATGTGTGCATTTTACTCTTTTTTATCCCTCGCAAATCCGGGGGATTTTTCTTTTCTGAAGAAGCAATACTCCCTGCGTTCCGAGATGCGCTGAAATCGATTAAAGTACCCGTAATCGCGTTCCGAATCACTGTCAGTCATACATTTTTTTGCTTTTCTGATCACTGACAGCGCTGAAAGTCTGATTCGGAATGCGCCCTGTACGAACTGTCAACTTGACGTTGTTTTGTATAGGGATGCAATGCACGATTATTTGCTTTCCTTGCAAGTCCTTGAATCGATTCTTAGATCGGATCGTATTATCTTGAATCGGAAATCATGAAAATCGAATCGTATATCGTATTAATATTTTGTTGTTGTATTCATTGAGATATTATTACTTCGTATAGAGAAGCACCACCTCATCACAAGTGTTCCGTTCCACTGTGGCCGGCCGGCCACAGTTTACTCAGTTGCTTACTAGCTCTCGAGCGCTTCAGTCTTGTGTTTTAAAGCGAAAAAGGACGTGAAAGTCATCAAATATGCCCTGATGCCATGTTGCGTCATTTGTCATAGATGAAACATTTAAGATGTGACATTTGGGTGTGTAACAAGAGTAGATCATATCTTTACAGTAGAAAATGATAATCTTACACATCTAGTAATAATGTAATGTAAATCAAGAAAGATGAAAAACAATTGTTTTTTTAGATTGAGCGTTTTCATTGATTGATTGTTTGTACAAGTACATATTATTTATTTATTACGAGATATTTTGTAACATTTTATTACTTCAAGGTTTCCACGTCTGGGCCGTAAAGATAGGAAAAAATTGATAAAGTTCATCGAATATTGTTTGTTTCGCAGAGTAAATTCAGTACTTATATAACTAAAATAAATATTATAATTCAATTTATTTGTCAAACATCTTTAAATGTTCCCACCCAATTGAATAGGTATGCAGAATATAAACAAAGAGTCTATGACGGTGACATCGCATCTATGAATTATTAGCCGGCCCCCGCGCGCCCCGCACTGCCGCGCTTGTCGCACAGATTTTGTAGGCAGCGTCTTTTCTAGTACGTAGTACATTATACTTCAATGGTTGTATTCCACTTTTGGAATCTTTATTTATTCCAAGCTAATAAATAATATTATCCTCATACTGTCCAGAGGCTGATTGATAGTTATAAGTATGTTGTATAAGGTTATTAGTGTCGATGTTTTGTCAAGCAATCTTAATTATTAATTACGAAAAACATATTATGGTACGATTCTCCTTACTTTTGAATTGATTCGCTCAAAGATCTCAATGAAATGAATCGATAAAAAAATCGCTAGATCGTTTACCATTGAATCGATCTTCATAAAAATCGAATCCAACCAAAGTAACGTGCATCCTTAGTTCGTGTCATGGTGTGGATGGATGGTTTGGTTTTCTAATTTGTGTTTTGTGAAGCCATTTATAAAAAAAAAAATCTAAAATAGCTGTAAAATAGCGAATTTAATTTCGTGTTTGTTATAAGTGTAAGAATTCGTTTGACTGTTACTGAATTTGATAATAATGGCGGGTCGAGAGCGTCGTTCTAATGCCGGCAATCGCATGGCAAAGTTGCTTGACGATGAAGAAGAAGACGAATTCTATCAGACGACTTACGGAGGCTTCCAAGAAGTTGAAGAAGATAGGGACTATGTGTTAGTATTTTCTTTCATTTGTTTTCTAATCGCTTGGTAACTCGTGAATTGTAAATTCAAGTAAAATACAACCCTGAGACTGTAAGCGAGTTTTGCTTGAATTTGATAAAATTTTGTACCGGTTAAAACCCTGGAACTTAACTATGGTCCGGCGATGGATGAAAAATCAAGGACATGACGCTACATACATAAATACTTAACAGGATCAGGCTCCTATCCCTGAAGCCCAAGTCACACAGAGCCGTGCCGGGGGCGGTCCGGGGCCGGGAAAGCGAGACGGTGCTATGGCGCGGCATAGCGCCGTCCCGCTTGTCCTGGCCCCGGACCGCGCCGCGCCTGTCTGTGTGACTTGGGCTTGAAGCAGTATTTTTCTTCGTCCTAGTAATTTCCCGGCCCAATGCCGGGGTCCCCACGACTGGGGGGAATCACGACATCCAGCCATCGCTTTTAGGCCTACCACGTGATCTAGGGCCCTGGACAGTAAGATCGAGGCATCTTTTTCCTACATAGTCTAATGCAGTATTATGGTGTTTAATTTTGTAAGCTATGGTCAATATTTTGCCATGCCATACTATAGGAAGTATCCTAGCAAACCACATTATTAAACACCTGCCTGCTATAATGTCATACATAGCATTATAGCTGGGTGTTTTTAAAGGTATCTATCACTCTGAAGAGCTAGTATTAATTTCTTATGATTGCTTTAGTGTTTGAAGTGAGTTGACAGGTACAGATTGAATAGCACTGCTACTCAAGGTGCATGATAAAATAAGTGAACATGCACATGATTTTATTATAACAGTAATTGTATGTTATTTTTCAGTGAGGAGAAAGAACAGGATGATGTTGTTGACTCAGACTTTGATATTGATGAAGATGATGAGCCAAAGTCAGATCAAGATGATGATGATGAAAAACAGAAGAGAAGAGTTGGTACTAAAGTCTATAAGGTTTGTACTTTGCATGTTTGTAAATTAATTTTAAACAATAAGGCCTTCGACAATGTTGTAATCTTGTCAGAGTATTGATCTGAATAGAAGTTTACACTCGAAAATGGAATGAAATAATCTTGATTAGTATCTTGTATAACTAGTGCTATTAATTTAAAAATACATTCAGAAATATTTTTTACATAAGTAATAACAAGATAATAAAATAACTATTAAAATAATTTGTCCAAGGCGAAAAACCATTTAAATAGTTTTTTTTAACTCGCACAACTCATTTTTAGAAATGTGTTTGTTGATAAAAAGATGTATTAAGTTTGTTTACATTTTTGATCTCATAATACTTATTTCATTTCCAAAGATTTTGTAAACCAAAGATGAAGAAGGGGGCTTTCTTTATTCCTAATGGACCTAGTCACAAGTGGTAATATAGTGGGCACGGACTTGTAATAAAAAGAGGCTTCCATTCTTTTTACAAAACAGCTCATGCTATGCAAGAAGTTTACTTAGCACCATATAAGTATTTAGCCATACTTTCAAGGTGCCCACAGATCTGTCTGTACTAACGTACTACTTTTCAAAGAAACTAAAATTATAAGTTGCCATCTATACATATATTACTGAGCTAGACAAATGTATCTGTCCCTCTTACAAAATAAAAATTTTCCATGGGATGTATGGCCCGCGTGTAATATGGCGTCAGATTACTACACATCGGACCTCTCTGTCTATCAATCAACTTTGAAGCCTTATAACTTTGTTTCTGAGCAAGATATTTGAAAAATTATTTTTTATGTTTTTATCTGGAACTTCAAATATTTCAATTAATGAAAAAAAATGTGCTTATTTTCCTATTGCTTCAAATACATATTAACACCCTTTTAAATTTTAGGATCCCAACAGAAAACGAAAAGCAACAGACAAACCTAAAAAACCACCTCCGAAGAAAGCCAAAGAACATAAGGAAGAACTCAAGGATCCTAAAGAACCAAAATCGAAGGAGGATAAAGTGGACCAGGACCTATCTATCACTTCAGCTGATATGTCATTTGGTAAGCTAAGGTTAAGTATGTGAAGGCAAATTCTTAAAATCATGTAGCCCATACGGGACTGGTCATGGGTATGCCTTTCCAAATAATATAATGAAAGTTTTACACAACTGCAAAAAAATAGTTATGTGTGTAATGTGTGAATACATACATGACATCCTTATATTAGATAAAGATAAAAGTGTCTTTATTCGAAGTAAGATTTAACAAAATCATTTTTCGACCTCAAAGCAAGATGGCCCGTTCACTACAAGTGTACGCCTTCTATGTTTAGCCTGAGTGACACTGGCTATAATTTTTTGGCGGCGCAGTCATATTTTTAATTTTTAGATGATTATTACTTGCTGTAAGATAGATATTTTCTTGTTTTCTTATTTAAATAACTTAAGATTTTTTTTTCTATTTGGTATTTTATGTAATCTTTCAGAGCGCAAATCAATAAGGCAAAGCACAGCAGTGAAGTCCTTGGAAACACAACAGAGAGTCAAGATTAGGTCTGAGCTGCAAAAAAAGAAGGTCAAAAAGGTGGAGGAGAGAATGCCTACTCAAGAAGAGCTGTTAGAAGAAGCACTTATTACAGAACAGGAGAACTTAAAAAGTTTGGGTAAGAATTTTCTAGTTTAGAATCAGTTTATTTTTTGTTTTGATATTCTGACCCATTTCATTTATCCAAAACTTTGTGTTAAAGTGTAGCCAGCCATTATCTAGTGGACATACCAGCTACCCCAGGTTCTGGACCAGGGGGAGGAAAATCCGATTTTTTATAAGCACCTAGTCAAATAAATAAACATAAATTAAAATGGGTACAATATAGCACGATTTTTAAAAGTTGTATATTGTATTGTAAATGGCAAAAAGTTCTTTTTCTTAACTTTTATCGACAAAAGTAGATAACTATCTATCTAGGGACATTAACAAAATCCAAGGGGAGGGGCAGTTCCGCTTTCTTGGGTACGCCCATGCCCAGCTGCTAAAGCATTTCGCTAAATATAAACATGTACCTAATATTCTCCTATCCATTATTGGCATTTTGTGCTAATTACAGAGAAATTCGAACAAATGGAACTGGACAGGAAAAAAATCAGACCAATAAAAAAAACCATCACTGGCCCAATTATTAGGTAAGTTTGAAGTTAAACTTCTGTAATAATCAGCTCCATAAACATGCGACCCAAAAACATGCATTTGGCCAAATTCCACTAGTTTATAATTTCAAAAGATTTGATGTGTTGGTTGTTACCACGGTTTAGATGAGTATTTGGTGTCAGTATATTATTATATACTTATATTGTATTGTTTACACATTTTCCTTCTGTTTTTTTTTTGTTAAATAACATAGATTGATCTTTCTATTTTCAGGTATCATTCATTCTCTGTGCCGCTCATATCGGAAATAACAGATGATGACAAAGAAAGCTTGACGCCTTTAGCTGATCTCAATCTTAGTGATATTATTAAAAGTGAAGAAGGTACTTAATTTTTTCTTTATAACGATCTCTTAAGTAAATACAAGGTAGGTAAGTAAGCTAGTTCACTAATGTTGGAGCGAAAAGATGGATGTTTCCTCCTCTTTCACGCCTAAACGGCTGAACATATATTATGTAGATATTGTTTGGTAGTTGACATTTAGCGAGGTCTATTTACTTACTACGATGGCTCAGTGACTCGAAGGGGATCTTGGCCTCCAACACTGTTCTTTTTCTGACGCCAATCTTGAAGTCTTGAGGTCTATTTTTAACCCCCGACGCAAAAGAGGGGTGTTATAAGTTTAACGTGTCTGTGTATCTGTGTATCTGTCTGTGGTATCGTAGCTCCTAAGCGGATGAACCGATTTACGTTTAGTTTTTAAGTAATTCTTTTTATTTATCGTTCGCTTTTTTATTTTACAAGCTTTTATTTAACTTGCACTGTATGTGGGTTTTATGTTCGGGCGAAATCTTGCAACTCAGTTTTGAAGCACTTGCTGCCATTGGATTTCGCTGAAATTTGGTACACTTATGTAACCGCGATGACAATGCAATATTATGGCACCATGGAGCTGGTCTAATGATGGAGACGGAAGGTGGCCATAGGAACTCCTCTAATACACAACACAACCTAGTCGTGTTTGGGCTCGTTGGATTTCTCCTAACAAGATCTTTAGTCATACGCGATGTCCAGGGTCTCATGATGGAGCTGGAAGGTGGTCATATGAACTCCTTAAATACACACCACAAGGATTTTTAATGAAGCTTATTTTTATATTCTAACCCTTCCAGGCCTAGGTCTCCTCACCCCAGGAGACTTGTCGAACTCAGACGTGTCGATGAGCGAGCCCAAACCTGAGACACCTGAAGAGACGCCCAAGGCTGAAGACCATTACAGAGTTGATATTGACGTCATCGGCATCGACGAGGAGATCAATATTGCTGATGTTCCTAAGTAAGTCACTGGTTGTTTTTATCTGAATGCCTTTAGCCTGACTTAAAGATCTGGTCAGGTCACTCATAAGGGATTTTATCGAGTCTTTGTACATAATTATCATTGACTTAGATACCTTGGCTACCTTTTCTTCTGTTTATCTCTTGTGTGCAATAAAGTATTGTTAACCGAACTTTATTGATATTGCTACATCACTAGTGGCTGGGTCCATAGAGCGCATGCGCACAACCCTAGTGGTGGAGTGAGGGGGGGGGGGCTTTGACAGATCGACTCGGCGGCGTGCTCTCGCGCCAATTTTGTAACTCTTGTAAAAATATAATAATTACGTGTGATAAGATGGTTTCTAATTATTTACTATTTAACAGTTTGTTCTATTATAATTTATGTACAAGTTGGTAGTAACAAGTTAAATTAGGAGAAACACAGAAACTAAATGGTGCCATATAAGACTGGTACAAATAGTACAAGGGCTGCTATTTATGTATCCGGAACTGGCCACTTACATAAACAATATTTAAAAAGAAATTATAACATTTAAAAATAGAACTCTTTGGCTGTAAAATAAAGTTTGTTTCATTCATCTGTCAATTGTTTTTCCATTGTGGCGCCATTTTTAAAATTCATTGTCTATCATCACCATGGATTTGACTCGTGAAAATTTTCGTGCTATGATTTATTACGACTTTCGGCGTGGATTAACTCAAAAACAGTGCATGGATCAACTTTTGTCGACTTTTGGGGAGGAAGCCCCATCGAAAACCACGGTGTATCACTGGTTCAGTGAGTTTAATCGTGGTCGTCGTATGCTTGCGGACGATTTTAAAGAAGGTCGCCCTAAATCGACTGTTGTTCCACAAAATATTGATGCTGTGCACGAACTAATAATGCAAGACCGTCATGTTACATATCGCGAGATAGAGGCATTTCTGGGCATTAGTATGACGAGTATTTATAAAATATAACACGAGCATTTGGCTGTAAAAAAAATTTGTTCTCGTTGGATCCCGCACAACTTAACAGTTGAACAAAAACAGGCTCGTGTTGATTGGTGCAAAAAAATGTTAGAAAAATACAAATGTGGTACATCAAAAGCTGTTCATAATATCTACACAGGAGACGAATCTTGGATATATTTATATTATATGCGTATGATCCCGAAACTAAACAGCAGTCAACGGTTTGGGTGTTCCAAAATGAGCCAAACCCAACTAAAGTTGTTCGTGCAAAGTCAAAGTCAAAGTCAAAATAATTTATTTCCATAGGATGTTATTACATCACTTAGATCCGTCATTACATTTTTTTTGGGTGAGTTCACTAACACAATGGCGGAATCTGTGGAGAAGAGCTCAAAGCACTTTGAAACAAAAAGCACTTTGAAGCAAATGGTTGCCTGCTTTTTTGGTATTAGTGGACATGTGGCTACAGTACCACTAGAGAATCGTAAAACGGTTAATTCTGAATGGTACACCACCATTTGCTTGCCAGAAGTCTTTGGAGAAATACGCAAGAACAATCGACAACGAAGAATAATCCTTCACCACGATAACGCCAGCTGTCACACCTCGGCCGCAACAACGGAGTATTTAAATAGTCAAATGATCGAATTGACGGGTCATCCGCCGTACAGTCCCGACTTGGCACCCAACGACTTTTATTTATTCCCAAGCGTGAAGAACAAATTACGTGGACACCGATTTTCGACCCGGGAAGAAGCCGTTGATGCTTTCAAAATGCACGTTTTGGAGATACCCGATACAGAATGGAAAAAATGCTACGAAAGTTGGTTTCAACCATGGACCAAATAGGGGAGAAGGACTGCCAATCTCCATACTAGACAGCGTAACTCAATTCATAGTTCCTCACGAAAAAATTAGATGTCGCTACAAGTAGCAAAATTGAGAATTTTGAAAGAAAGTCTCGATCGGTGAAAATCGCGGTGAATTATTGAAACTCTTTGGTCCATGCCTGTAATCTGTGTTACTTAAGTGTTGAGATAGATGGCGCTCCAGACTACAGAGCCCCAATTCACGTTTCAATTTACATTTATTTTTACTACCGTATTATAAACAGATAAATATTTGTTTTAAGTACAACGTACCATGTGTAGTTATTGTTCTGTTTTTTGTCTATTTAACACAAAAAGGTCTTCTGTGACACTTTTTAGGGTTCCGTAGTCCGACAAGGAACCCTTATAAGATCGTTCAGTCCGTCCGTCTCAGTCTGTCACAGCACAATATCTTCTACGTTTATGAACCAATTTACATGTAACTTGGTTCGACGATACTTTGGATATAGATCTCAATTTTAAAAATACAAAAAATTAAAATTACCCCTTTTTAAGGGTACCTCCCCATACATGTAAAGTGGGGGTAAATTATTTTTTTTGAGCACACCCTATTGTGTGGGGTATCGTTGAAATCGTCTTTAAAAATGAAGTTGGGTTTCCGTACATTTTTTTATCAGCTTTACCATATGTGAGATATAGCACGCCAAAGTCGTTAACACGGTGTCCCCCCCCCCTGTAATTTCTAAAGTCTTGGACCTATAAACTTCAAATCACTCACGTAAATAAACTGGCGCAGAAACTCTTAATTAAAATTGTTTCGGGTATCTTGTGATTAATACTTTTGAAATTATAAATAAAATAAAAATATATACTTTTTTTCCAAAAGAACAGTAACTATAGCCAGTAATTATTATTAGTGAATCATGCAATCCGGTTGCTCCAGTTGTTAGTGTTTATTCATTGCGATCTCCAATGTTAAGCACCCATCGCCATAGCCAGGCTATGAATGGGTGACCGGTAGTGGTAAAAAAAACACGACCGTTTTCCGTGCTTTGAAAGGCACGTAATCTAGGTTTGGTCCTGGTTTCCGCTCTGGGTTGCGGAGTTCAGATGGCAGTCGCTCTGTGTGAATACCAGTATTATTTGGTCCATGCCAGCATCGTGTTCATCCCGAAACACGTCAGACGCCGACGAACATCGGAAACACTCGGATCGGCTCGGAAAAAGGGCTCGACGGCGCAGTTGGTAGGCAACCAACGCCGTCAAAGACCGGGTCGGGGTTCGAACTCGACCCAGACAAAAAATTAAAAAAGATCCGACGATGGCCATAATAGGCGGACTGCGCAAAGCAGCGGTCACCGTCCTGCCGCGACAAAAAAAGCGCGCTTCGGGACAAAATTTTGCCCCGGCTCAATCCCAGCGGAATGACGCAACATGGGCCAGGTCAGAGGCCTATGGCAGCTCGAAAACCTGACCACATGTTGGTTGCGTCAATTCCGAACAACCTAAATACCTACAAATTAACACTAAGATATAACCTATACCTAACCTATACCTACAAACTAACACTAAGATAGATCAATCTGGCCAGACATACACACACACACCAAAAACACAAAAAAGGCGTATGAAGTATTAAACTTAGTGACATTCAAAAGAAAAAAGGATGCCAAAAGGTGAATTTAAGCCAAATGATGAGAAGAAAAGTTGGTACACGTTTGCCTGGAGGCTTTTAGAATTTAGAAAAATAATGTTCCAGGGGAACATGGAAAAGAGGGTCTATTTCAAAATATCCTTTACATGATATGAACCCTCGTGCGGGGAATCACAATCCGCCAATAAGTATACTTGCGGAGAAACACGGCGTATGACTCTACAGGGGATAAACCGTGGGGCAAACTTACCACCACGGTCAATGTCCTGAGTGCCTCTTTGAAAATTTCTGCGCCAAACACGTTGCCCAGGTTCAAATCTGATAGGATTCCGCGATTGATTATAATAACCTGCGTTACGTTGAAAAGCGAGTGTCAAAGCGTCTGCCACCTTAGCATAAATGTCTTGAAGGGACCTGAGACTCGTCGCACGATTACCTCGACTGTCAGCCAACTCCGGGCTCACAGTTTCGGCTACTCGTGGACGACGCCCGGCGTCCACTTCTCTTCCATACATAAGGAAATTTGGGGTGTAAGTGGTAGCCAGATTAACACACGAATTCAAGTATAAGGCAACTTTGGGTAAGTGTTTGGCCCAGCTTCGCTTGTCGTTCCCCACAAGAATACTAAGGGTAGTAATGACGGTCTGGTTATAACGTTCTACCACGTTAGCTTGGGGTGAATAATAGGGTGTGAAACATGGTGAAGGAATATCATACGACCTGAGAAAATCTGCGAACTGTGAACTGCGAAAAACCGTCGCGTTGTCACACAAAACGCCAAGAGGGGAACCATACCTCATAATCACTTCGGACTCTACCGCTGAGCAGATAGATCTGGCGTCAGCGGTTTTCAAGGGAACTAACCAAACAAATTTTGAAAAAACGTCGACCATCGAGAAAATATAACGATAGCCATAATAGGCAACAGGGAGTGGACCAACCAGATCTAGCGAGAGTAAATCCATAGGTGACGTGACAGACCTTGGGTAGAGCTGCTGACCACGTGGACGTGCGTTAGAAATCTTGAAGGCCTTACAAACAAGACATTGCGAAAGGCAAGAAGTAATATCCCGATACATATTGGGCCAATAATAAATCTCTCGAGCCTTAAGGTATGTTTTTAGCACCCCAGGATGGACATTGGGAAAAGAATGGTGGATCTCGTTAATAGCCTCCCGAGTTTTAGAGGCGGGTAAAACTAAGCGCCAGGGATTGTCGGACAAAGGGTTGTCAACAGAAACAGATCGGTACAACGTACCTTCGTGCAAAACGAAGGAGGGAAACAAGTGTGGAGTATTGGTAACTCCCTGGAAAACTTTCTCATACCACGGGTCGCCGGTAGGAATCAGTCCGCGTTCGAAAGAAACCAACGCTACCTGAGGAGGTCGCGACAAAGCATCAGGCACGACATTCTGGGCCCCCTTACGATGTTCAATTTCAAAATCGTACTGGGAAAGAATAGTCGACCAGCGCGCTAAACGCCCGGTAGGATTATCGAGAGTTAGTAGCCACTTTAAAGCGATGTGGTCGGTTACGATTTTAAATTTGACGCCATCAAGGTAGCCGCGAAAATGCTTAACAGAATCGAGAACAGCAATAAGTTCGCGTTCAGTGGTACTGTAGTTCCGTTCGGCACGGGAGAAAAGACGTGAAAAATACGCAACTGGATGTTCTTCACCGTCAAACTCTTGAACGAGAACGGAACCAAGACCAACCTGACTTGCGTCGCAATGTAGGCTAAATGGTTTGGAGAAATCGGGACAAGCCATGACAGGAGAATCTATGAGGACCTTCTTAAGTTGTTCAAAAGCGTGGTTTGCATCGTCATTCCAATCAATAGGATCTCTTCCTTTCCTCTTTCCGATGAGGGCTGTTAAGGGTGCGATGATTGAGGAAAAATTGTCAACAAATCTTCGGTAGTAGGAGCACATACCAAGAAAAGCTCTCAAAGATTTAGCGGTAGTAGGAGCTGGATAATTACTAATGGCATCTAATTTCTTAGGGTCGGTCTGTAGCCCTTTTTCATTTACGATATAGCCGAGGTACTTTAACTCGGACTTGCAAAACTCGCACTTCTTCAGGTTGACAGATAAGCCTGCCTCCCTGAGGCGATCACGAACCTTGGCGATGAGCTTGATATGGCTATCGAAATCACGTGACACTAAAATAAGGTCATCAACGTACCCGAAAACGAAGTCGTCAGACTCGGCCGTGAATTCAAAGTTGACAATCCTATCCGTAAGCCGCTGCATTTCGGAAGCCGCGTTAGTCAAACCAAAAGGCATACGGACGAATTCGAATAAACCACGTTGAGGAACGATGAATGCAGTCTTCTCACAGGAAGCCTTGTCGGCTAAAGGAATCTGCCAGAAAGCGCTACGGAAATCTAAAGAGGTCATAAACTTCGCGCCGCGTAGATTGTCTAAGATATCCTGAATACGAGGGAGGGGATAGGAATCGCGTATAGTCACGCTATTGAGCTTTCGGCTGTCTACACAAAATCTAATACTGCCATCGGGCTTGGTGATCATAACTACTGGTGATGCCCAGCTCGAACGTGACGGACGAATGACACCCATCTCGAGCATCTTATCGATCTCCTCGTTTAAAACCTTGAGCTTTACCGGGGAGAGCGGGTAATATCGTTGTCTGATAGGGGGTCCAACAGTCTCAATCTTGTGGGAAAGCCAAGATGTACAGCCAAGACCAATCTTGTCTGAAGAGATCTCCTCAAATTCCGTAATAGCGGATTGGAGACGACGTTCCTGGTCATCTGTGAGAACAGCACGAGGGTGGATATACCTGACCTCGGCTAGATTCCTAGAAGATGGTTTGTGGCCCACACCAGAACCAGGAAGGAAGAGCTTCCCGGACCGCTTACCTTTAAACCTCCGGCTAATAATTGAAGTTAACCCGAAAGCGTTCCAAAACTCGATACCAAGAATAAATTGAGTTGGGAGACCAGTACCAACAAGACATGGATGAGCAACAGATTTCCCATCAAATAAAATCGGGACATCAACTCCGCCTAGTATCCGAATGGGAGAATTGTCTGCAGAAACCACAGGAGGCCGGATCGATCTGCAATAATCAAGGCCCAAACTCTTCAATAACGCTGAGTCGATAAGAGACGTCTGAGCACCGGAATCAAGTAACGCCTTGACAGTTGTTCCAGCAACAAAAATTTCAATGAACAGACGGTTGTCAGTGGATTTATCAAGAACAAGGGGCGACACAGCCGGGATTACTTTGCCGACCCTACAGTTTAGTTTTTTTGGGAGCGACTAGGGTTACAGCGAGGACAATCTCGCGTCACATGACCCTCAAGTTTACACTTGAAGCAAATTAGGCCGGGGACGTTAGGACAACCTCTATAGTCGTGGCCTGAAAGATTACACTTAAAACAAACCGGCGGGGTGGTAGCGTTAGGGGGAGCTACGTTCACAGGAGCCACACAGATCGGAGCCGCTACAGATTCCTTGTAGGTTTCGAAGTTTTTAGCAACCTCAAGAAGCGAGTCCACGTCCTTGATGATGTTGGTAGCAAGGCATGGGTGGTAACGAACGTGCAAACCGTACTTAACAATCGTAAGAAAATCCTCCTCGTTGATTGGGGTTTTGCGTTCCAATCACGTAACTGGATAACGTAATCAACGACCGATTGATCGCACCTCTGCTTAAGAGCCCTGAGCTGGCGTTCAACCTTGAAATCGTAGTCGGCGACATCAAAGGTCCTCAAAAAGGCTCCTCTCAGATCACGGAAAGTGAGATTCGGTCCACGTATCGCACGAAAATACTTAAGCGCGCTTCCATCAAGTAATTCATGGAACCGAAGTACTACGTACGAAGGACTGACTCCACGAGCAAGACCCTCCTCTTGGACGCGGGAGAAAAATTCCCGAACACAGGTATCTCCTGAGAACGTGATGTTCCATTTGGAGAGAGACTCCGTCTTGCCTGGCGGGTAAGACCACGCGCGAGCAGGTGTGCTGGGGTTATGGACGGAAGGGAAAGAATCCGAGGCTTGGTGGGATGCGTGGGGAGAAGACGCGGCTTCAAAGTGTTCCGCACCGGGATTTAAAACACGCGGGTAAGGGGTCAGAAAGGGATTGGACGTACGCGATTGCGGCGTCCCAGTAATGGGATCTTCAAATGGAGGCTCCATCTTTTAATCTAATTTAGAAAAAATAAGTAAAGGGGGGGGAAAAAAAAGAGGAAGACCGGAAATCGGTCACCCTTCTCCAACAAAACGAAATGAATTATATTTAATTTGTTACGGGCGCCATTTGTAGCGTTAAAAAAAAAGAGCTAGCTAACCTGTGGTCGACGACCACAGGCGAAACGTGAAATTTAGGTGTACAAAGAAAGAGTAGTTAAATTTGTCCGAACGGTATAATATAAATTTGAAAAGGCCTAGAAATTGCCAAGCATGAGCCGAGAGTCGAGTCCTGAGGGGACTCCGTCGATATCGTGTCGCTGGAGTAGTGTTGTGTTGTGGTGTATCGATGCAGGAAGGTGTACCAAAACCGCGGAGTACCCCGGAGAGTAAAGCCAAACGGGAACCAAAAAAGGAGGGCCAGAGAAACCTAAAGGGCCTTTTTAGAATTTAGAAAAAGAATTTAAATTTGGCAAAATCCGCATACAAAATTGATACAAAAAACAGATACAAAAAAAGGCTAAAAAATGATGGGCAGTCCCAGGGGGGTCGCCGGAGCGCGGGTCTGCGGCACTCAGCTGGCACGGGCGCGGGCGCGCACAACGCAGGGGTCCAGGCACGTCCAACGCCCGGTGGCCTCAGGGGTCCGGAACCACGGCGAGTGAACGAGAAAGGCACGGAGGGACCCTCGTGTGTGTGCCGCAGAGGCCGGAAATACACTGTAAAGATGTACAAGGAAATAATCGCCATCCGACCAAGACAAGGAAAGAGAAAAGTACGTCGATAAAAACCAGGAGGAAGACAGCACAAGACTTACCCGGCCAACGTAAAAGTAGGTTAAAGTAGGAGCCTGTCCCAAAAATTATCGCATTAGCAAGAGACGATAATAACACTGTGTCCCAAGGTTTTATATCATTTCCAGATATTTATTTCGTAAAATTCAACCACGTTCAAGGGATCAAACGTTTCCATTTCCTGACAGACGACAACTGAGAAAACAATAAACAATTTAGAAAAAGGTCAAACCAACAAAATTTTAAATTTGAAAATGTGACATAAAAACCGGCCAAAAGAAAAAAGAGCCATACCAAAAAGGTTATTAAAAAACCTGCAGTAATGCTGCAGTAGGTACTACCCGTCGGAAATATCTGTGCACCTGGGCCCCGTTTCACGAAGCTACAAGTTACAAATTACAAGTACAATTCGAAGTACATTGCGTAGACATTGAGATATAACAATAAAGGATTACAATTTAGGCAAATTGGCTACGCAATGTACTTCAAATTGTAAATTGTAGCTTCGTGAAACGGGGCCCTGATCAAATGACTTCATAGAAACTGTAGGTTCAGTTCAGTTACGAATCAATCAGTCACGTTCAAATCAATTCAGTCTACTTTTATTTTAACCGGGGGGAACGCATTCCAGTGAGGTGCACATTAGTATTATTTCCGACGACGACGACGTGAAATAATTCGCGCTTTAACGCCATCTAGTCATAATAATAATAAACCATAACGTCAAACTACTTTCCTTATCTCTTAGCTATTACAACGCCATCTATTGATATGCGTCACATGCTATTCAATTACACCTTTAAAATTTTTATTGTTAAATCAGGATATATTGAGTGTATATGAATAAAAAAAATCCTATAGACAACTTTGGTTTAAAAAAATGTTAAAACGATCTTAGTTCGTAGCTTAATTTTGATTATTTTCTATCTTTCTGACTATTTACTAGCGCCATCTAGTATTAACCAGAAAATTTTGAGTCACGCTTTTTACTAGGCGATTGGCAGTCCTTCTCCCCTATTTGGTCCATGGTTTCAACGTATGAAAAAATGCATCGATCATCACGGGGAATATTTTGAAAAGCAATAAAATTATATTTGGTTATAGATGTTTGTTATTTTTTGTTATTCTGGATACATAAATAGCAGCCCTCGTATGTGTTGTTTTTATTTACATGGGAACAGTCTATTGTGCCAGTTGAAGTAAGAATCATTATAGTAGGAGATAGCTTTTTTCAATAGCAGTGCCACGTTGTACTGTTCATCAACGGCCTGTTACAGTCCACTGCTGGACTAATGAGCCTCCTCCACTTAAGTGGAGGGTTTCGCCATAATCTTCACGCTTGGCAGGCGGGTTGGAGATCGCAGATTAAAAGGTTACTGTATCAGAGAGCGCTGCTGCCCGTTCCCTGTTCAATGTGTAGTCCTTAAATCGCCTCTTACGACACCCACGGGAAGAGTAGGGGTTGGTGACAAATGTATTCTACTCTGCCGTCACCACACGGCGTTGTACTGTTAGTAAAATATAATAGGGCCTGATCGCACTGAGTAATAAAATGCAAGTTATCTTCACGAATGTTTAAAAAGTCTTACAAGTTTAATTTTTAATTCTTTATTTAGATTATAAGAATGTTGGAGTAATAAAATATTCAATATTTTCCAGGCACCTGTTGAAATCGACGAACGTCAGTCCCAGACCGAAGCCGAAGAACGTGAAATGTTACTCGCGAACTCTGCTTACGTTCGAGAACGATATTAAGGACGAGGCTTTTAACTCGTGCTTCCCACAGTCCAAACCTAAGAAGAGGAGGGAAATGCTTTGCGCTGTCACTAAGTATGTATTGTTTTCATCATCAAAACTTAGTTCTTATATACGTCCCTACTCAGGGAATCAAGCCTATTTTGAATCAGCTTACCCTGATCAGACAAATAAGCAGAATTTATACTTTTTTCATAGTCTAATTAACTTTGACTTTCTCATGTGTGGAGAAAAATCTCCTCACTAGCTTGCACCGTTAGTGTTCCAAAATGAGGATGGGCATAAGCCCAAGTAGTATGCTAGTATTACCCGATCTCTTTCGAAGGCTTTGAGTTTGCCACCTTAAGCGAGATCTATCTCTTATTCCTCGGCTATTATTGAGCACCCACTAGGTAGCGACCCTAAGAAGATGTTGAGTTTGCCACCTTATCTCATTTTAAATTATTTACACAGTAGCTATCTGCCTACGCTGTTTGCGGATTTTCTAAGATTCTAAAATTACCAGCGCTATTTTTGAACGCGGAGGAAGATAAACTTATCGTTCCGGAAAATGACGCTCTTACTTTTATACATTTTCCTATTTTTCCCTTTTTCATCATATTCGGTTCAGTAGTTTAGCTGAATAGTGTAACAGACAGAGTTACTTTCGCACTTATATTATTATGGTTTATTTTATTAATCTATGTTTTTTTTTCTAGACGCCCAGCCCGCTACATAGACCCAATAACCAAATTGCCGTACAGGAGTGTGGATGCGTTCAGAATAATCAGAGAGGCTTACTACCAGCAGCTGGAAGCAAGAGGAGATAGAAACGACCCTCAGACGGCCACTTGGTTGAAATGGAGGAGAGCCGACGCTGCTTCGACATACGTACAAATTCATATTAAATGATGAGATAAGTTTTAGACTGAAAGTATTAGGAAATATGATTTACTCCATAAATTATATTTATTGAGTTGTGATTTGAACCGCCGAACTGCTGTCGTTCTTGCGCCGGCCTCACTAAACAAATACTATCACTATCATTTCAGCTGAAAGATTGTATGAAAATAATGCTATACCTCCTCATCAAAAAGAGTAAGTTTTATAAGTAATTATCTTGGTTAGGTTAACTAATCCAACCCTAGCTCCAAAAAGAAATACAAGGTATGCGAAAGTTTTTGTTTCGTTCGTTTATTTATACTTCTAAAATGGATTTATTTTAGACAAAAATATCTCAACTTGATAATTAATAATCTTGTACATATTATTATGTAAGTGTTTCTACAATAAAAAATAATGAAATTATTCTTGACGTTTAATAATTAAAAGTCCCCGTTTATTATAGAATAAATAGATTAACAGTAAATAATTATTCCTTAAAACTTAATTAAGATTCGTTTTCTGTACAATTGTACAAGTACTAGCGCTAGACTTGAATGAAATAATGGTGGTAATAATAAATAAACAATGGATCTTATGTTAAAAATAAGTCAAAACTGATAATAATTCTAAAACGAAACATACACAAAACCTTACTGAGTATTAACTTATTCTTTAGGTACTAGTAGTAATTGAAATAAAATACTGCCATGTTATAATCTAATGTCAATAAATACGAAATACATATTACAGCTGAACCGCAAAAGAAGGGTTCAATCTTAAATCGGGCACACTGTTTCTTCTAGGTTTTTGATTGTGTAGCTCTTTCAGTGAAATAAGACCCGTGGCTTTAGCATCTAATCTAGAATGGTATTTCGATGGAGCAGTAGTTGGCAAATAAGGATACTCGGTAAGGTAAGTCTGCGCATTCTTTATGTGGTTCTCTTTCGCAAAATCTGTAAGCTGTGTAGCAGCTATTTCGTAAGAGCTTATTTTCCTATTTGTAAGGTTTTCCATAGATCTAAACGTTTCTAATACAGCTTTCTTATGTGGTATGCCTTTTAAGCTGCCTTGCCGACTTAACCTTCCTTCCATGACGTCGTTAAATAAATCATCCACATTAAACTTCTCAGATATTTTTACTAATTTATTATTGTCCTGGCTTTCCTTCAACTGGTTCCAAATTTTCGATATTTCGGATGATGGCATTGAATGTGATTTAATGTTCTTTTTAACTCGTCTTGGTGGTCTTATTGGTTCTTTTTCATTTTCTAGAGATTCAGAAGATTCGCTTAGAAGCAACTTCTCACATTCATTTAGCTTTTTAGGTTTTTTCACTTCCGTTACATCTTCAAGTGATTGGAAGAATTGTTTGGCCATTTTGAATCGAGACTTATAGTCCGTGGAATTTACCTCCACTTCTCCTTTTTTCGGTTGTAATGTTTCAGCTAGTTTGTCCCCATTTTCAACAATTTCTAATTCTATATCAGACAGGCTAACATAAGTAGTATTTTTAGAATTTTTCAATGGGACGATTTCGACATCAACTGAATCTAAACTCCTGGGTTCATAGCTTCCGCTGCTAATGCCATCAGGATCCTTATTCCATTGATTCGCTGATGATTGTGTCATGTCTGTTGTTGATTCGTCGGTTTCAGATGTAGGTTTGTCAAAATTCTTTGTGTTGTAAGTTGAACCAAGATTGTTCACAGCTCCTGTAACATAATACATAATATTTTTAGCAAATTCAGAATAAGAGATAAGAGATTATTTTTTATTTAGGTTATTAAATTGTAATACAAACCTGTAGATGAACTGCTAAGTGATAAACTCTGCAAACCCATTCCTCTTGTTTTGCTTATCTGTTTTCCTGGTTTCTTTACGTCTTTCGAAACACTTTCATACAAACTAATGAAACTCTTTACATTAATTTTCGGTAATTCGTCATATGATTTGTGTTTGTCTAAGTCGTCTTCAACTGGCTTATTTGTAATCTTACTGAAGATATCCATTTCAGACTTGCTTACTGAAGACTTCCTTAACACGTTCATATTCCTATACTTCTGCCGATGATCAGAATATTTGTTGTATTCATTGACAGATTTTTTTACACTGCTTATTTGCACGCCAACTGTATTATGCCATTGTGGCACTTTCTTGTATGAAGTTTCATCAAAAGTTTTATGGTGAACATTTTGTACTAACCTCGCTCTTTTTTCTTTCAAGGAAATTCCTTTTGGCTCCTTTTCCAAATGTTTACTAATTTCTTCTGCATCGATTGTAACATATTTTCTTTCAAGCCCTGGTTTCCTCGGGTCAGTATTACTAATACAATCATTTTTTATAAGTGTATCTTCTACATCTTCTTTAACAGAAGGAATGCTTCTTTCACTGTCCTTTCGTTGGAAAATATTATGCATAGATTGACACTTTCTAGGGGTCCATGGCAGTACTTCTGTTTTCGAAATAGTATGGAACAAAGATATGCGACTAGAAACCAAACCAGTGTCGTATTCATTTCCAGCACCGCTAAGTTCTGGCGACGACTCATCAGCGGTGCCTGGCTTTCCTAAAAAAGTATCAATTTTGTTTAATATCTGCTTTCTTGAAGTACCAAAGAATCTTTTAGGACTTGTTTCAAATGCCTTAAATACTTCCTCTGGTAATTCCTGTTTTGTTGGCTTAGGTGATGATTTAATTTTATTGCCTATTGGCTCATATTCTTCAATAAGATCGTCACTACTGTATTGCATGAGCTGTGGTGACATAGAGCTTTCCTTACTCTTTGGTGATTTTGTTCTGAAACAGGACGTTTCAGTTTCTTCCTTGTCTGATTGCAATTTACAGTCCCAATAATTCTTCCATTTTTCTACGAGCTTAACATCAGTTGCTTTATCTGGACTATCATGGGATAGAGGAGATTTTCTGTTTACGATCTCAATGTCCTTTATCTCAGTTTTATCTTTGGTTTCCCATTGTTTGCCAGAGTTAAGGAAATTCTTTACGGCTTGTTTCCCTCTACGTTTTGTCAAGGAATCATTTTGACGAAGATGTCTTGCTGATAGTCGTTTTCTCTTTTGTTGTGTTTTGTCTTCTTCTGATGATTTCGCTTGTATTTCACGGATTCGTTCATCCCAGTATTGTTTTTTCTCTAAGACTATGTTTGATCTATTTTCGTCACCAAACTGAGTTTCCTCTTTATTTTGATCGGAATACTTAAGATGCTTATGTTCGTATTTATGAAGGGTCTGACTTACTGAAACAGATTCAGTGACATTTGCCTGAACCTCAGAAATCTTTCCTTCCAGATCCTCCGCGTGTCTTTTCACATCTGATAGTGCAGATGCAGAATTGACACTCTTGTCATTTCTTTCAAAATCTTTGTGTTTGTTAATAGCACGAGAATCTTCGATATATTTAGAAAAAGAATTACGGTAGTCGCCATTCAGTTCAGCAAATGCCACTGCATTTGAGCCACTTTCAGACCTTATTGCATCTTTCATACCCGTTGAAATACTTCTATCGCTCTCTTCTAATATCGGAGTAAAGATAGGTCGTTTGGTGTCCCATTTAGGTTTTGCTTCTTCGAAGATTTTTGTTTCTGTTAATTCGTTGCATGATTCCCAGATTTCTCTTTCTGCGGGTCCCATGTTTTTGTATTGATATTCGATGTCACTAAGAGAAAATTTTTGTTTACAAGAATTCTCACTTATCGTGTTGTTTTCGTTATTATTACTATCAGGAGAACTGTTACTATCGTCAATACTTACGTAAGCAGAATCCCAAGTATCTTTTTTAGGTGTGACATCTCTTTCTGATCTTAACTGTTGATAAGGTTCTGAGCTATGAGTAGGGTTTGATAAGCTTAAAATTTCGACGTTATCAGTTCCATTCGAGTCTAAACTATAAAAAAGGCTGGAGGAGGTATTTTTATCAACTTTTTGAGTTTCTTTAAATTTAATCAATGTCGTATGTAATGGGGTAGAAAATACAGACGATGAAGGTTCCTCATCTACTCGCTCGTCATTTTCTTTTGTGTCACTTTTGAACTCATCGGTAATAAGAATAGAGTCCATATTTGGTTCGGGGGTTGATGCTCTAACAATTGGAGGCAGAGATACAGGCGCTCCTATTATAAAATCTGTTACTGGTAACCGTTCCTGATTTTGTTGATGATGGTGAATAAAGAAAGGATTCACGAATTCGTTAGCAAGCATCTCATCTGAAAATAATTCCTCCACCTTTGGGTTCACAAAAACTGAATCATCACGGTTTTGTATTTCTCCTGAAATTATTTTCAAGATTGGTGTTTTCGGCCTTTCCATCATAATAATATCTGGTTCTACAAAGGGGTTTGTTATATTGATAGGTGAAGGCGTTTGTGAATTGTCGATAGTTTCTATCAATATTTTAATCGGTGCCGTCTCAGTTTCTTCATTGTCAGATTTATTTGTTTCGTATTCCGTTTTCACGAACGATCCCAAGTCCTTTTCGATCTTGTAATTTTGTGGGATGTGAATATGTTGCTGATGATGGTTTAAAAACGGATTACTGGCTGAGTTAGGTATGTTTGTTAAAAAGTGGTCTTCAGGAATACTTTCATATTTTTCCAAACTGTCTGGTAGGTCAATTTCAATGCTAGTATGATATATATTTTCATCGTCTTCAATATTCTTGGACATTTCTTTTTCATGGTGCTGTTTTGTCTTCTCAGTTCGTAGAGAAACAGATATATTTTCAGGAACTATGACCTTGTCTCTTGTCTCTTTTCCAAGTAAAGGATTAATATTGGTATCGCTAAACGTTGAATTTACAATATCAGGAATACTTTGCTGACTTTTCGGTCGAATAAAAGCCTTTTCTCGCTTCTTCTTTTCTGCTAATAAACTGTTTATAATTTTACAAACCCGATTCATTTGAACCACTTTACTGGCCATTTTGTTGAATTTATGAATATTTGTATCATCGCACCTTGATGACGCTACACTGCATGTTCTGGATTCCTGGTCAGAAGTTTCTCCAGATATATATTCCATAGACATTAAAATATTCGCTTCCTCGTCTGTTATCTTTTCGAATGACCCGTTTTCTCTTAGGAGCATCTTTTCGGAAATAAAGTCAACTATCCTCAGCACAACTTTTCTATCAGTTTTTATATCAACAATATTAATTTCTTCCCCATCTTCCAAACAGAAACTTTCCTTTTCTAGAGTTCCAATGATATTCTTTGATGAAGATACCGGAAATGGAGAACCAACTATGTTTTGCCCTCTGCTCGTTATTGAAATCTCATGCTTTCCTTCTAAGGCTACTATATAGCTGATCTTTGCATGATCTTCTCGTTGCTCTACTTCGATTTGTATATCGTAAGCTTCCTTAGGTATATGGTAAGTTTTGTTCATATCATTCTTTCCGAATGTCCTCATATACGTCGCACCTTGTGTCAGAGGTAAAGCAGTTTCAGTAAAGGTAGTTTTTTGTTGTAGTCCTAGTAGTTTATGTCGAATTAGCTGAGCTTTTCCCAAAACTGGGGGTAGTACGGTCATCCCGTAAGTATCTTTTGGACCTCGTATTAGTATTGTTATTTCTCCGGGATCTAGGGATTGTTGCGAAGTGGGGTAGAGTTTGAAGTACATTTTGTTGTTCACTTGAGCAGCTGCTAACCCTGATCCTCTGGCTACGTAATCGAAGGTTACTTGGTTTGTCTCCGGGGAAGTTCTCTGTGATGTAGGTTTGGAAACAGGTGGCGTTAGTTTTTCTAGAGCTTTGCGAATACGATCTATGTAAGTAGCAAGTTTCCATTCTTGATGTCGGCTTAGAGCGTCGTTCGATTCCAATTCTTTACGGGAAAACACCTGAAAGTAATAAACCATAAATTAATTCTTGAAGTGGAACATTATTGGATTTTATCTCCAAGCAAAGTATCTTAATTTCTTACTCCCTGTAAAAAAAACTTCTTACATGTAAAAATAATGCACGTACCGGTTCAACACCAAGATAATGATCAGCAATAGTCTGCGCGTGCTTCAACGAGAGTCTGGTGGGGGCGTGGCCTGTGCAGGCGCCTGGCAGTGCCGCATCCAGCACACCGCAGAGGATCCAGCCGTGCCGCCACACCGTCTCCAAATGCTCCACCCGAACCGGCCCTGCCACCGCCAGCCATTGTAGCACCTCCTGCTTTTGTTCTTCGCTGGAGAATACGACTGGAAAATAAGTTGGTAAGTTGAATTTAATATTAATTTGTAGGTTTCTATAAGGTAAGTTTTATCGACAGAATACCTTTGTCAACTTTTTATACCTTTGCCTCATTAAGGATTTAAACTAATCGGTTTACATGTAAGGCTGTAAGTATATCCATCATTTTATTAAATCTATGAGTCACAAGTTTACTATCGGCCGAAAATTACGAGTACCTACACTAATTAATCATAAGCTTTTGAATTTACTTGTGCGGAATCTTTAATTATTATTTGTAGAATAGCAGAAGCATTTGTCGTGGAGGCCATAGACTACACTTCCAGGTTATTTTTTGGAAAGTTGAGTTGGAATGGAATGTTTACATCTCGCAATGGTCCTATAAGGGTCCTATCTATAAAACATGTTTAGAAAATGAAATAAAATTAAAAATGAGGATTTATATTATTTGCCGTGTGGTAACGGCAGAGTAGAATACATTTGTCACCAACCCCTACTCTTCCCGTGGGTGTCGTAAGGGGCGACTTAGTGACTACACATTGAACAGGGAACGGGCAGCAACGCTCTCTGATACAGTAACCTTTTAAGCCCAAGACACAGAGCGGGAGCGGCGCGGCCTGGGGCCAGGAAAAGTGGGATGGCGCTATGCCGCGCCATCTGCGATCTTCAACCCGCCTGCCAAGCGTGGAGATTATGGCAAAACGCTCCACTTAAGTGGAGGAGGCTCATAGTCCAGCAGTGGACTGTAACGGGCCGTTGATGATGATGATTTATTTTATAGCCTTTGCATAATTGAAACCGACTTGTTTATTGTTGATGAGTTTATAGTTAGTTTTATAGGTAGCGCTGTAAATAACTCCTCTCTTTTCGAAAGTGTTGTTTCCAAGTTTGCACGTACAAGTTTATCTTTCATCTAAATACTAGTTAGCAGCCATAAAGTCGTTTATATGCGGTGCAGTAAGTAATGTAATATGTATTATACGTTGCTCGGTCTACCGTACCGTGACCGGCGTATTACGTGGAATATTCAAGAAATTCATACTATCAGGTTTCATACGTACGTACGCACAGCAAAACAAATGTTCGCTTTAGATATGGATTTGTCATGCGTGAAATTGGGAGTTATATGCCTGCCTTATTGGGATAAGAAGTCTATTCGCCAATTTGCTTCGCGAGCATATGTAGGTACCTTCATAACATTTTACTATATAGAGCGTGCGAAGTCGGCGTATGGGTAAGATAAGTAAACAGTAGACAGCCTCTCGACGCCCATTATGGAGGTTCCTGGTTCGATTCCCGGTGAGGACACTGTCAAGCAAAAATCTCTTTGTGAGACTTTCCCCGGTTTGGTTAGGACATTGCAAGTCCGTGGCCTGAGGCGGCTCTATAACACTGACACCAGGGTTTGTGAGGTCGGTTGTCGATTACAACCCACACGATGATGATGGTGATGAGTAGGTAGTAGGTATTCATAACGAATGAAAAAACCAAATGGTTAGGGTGCATTTCTTTCTTATTGTTTCTTTAATTCTTTATACTGAGGCGGGGAGGAGCAGAGAGGATTGATCAATCATATAGTAAATAAACATCTTTCCGTTCCCCTTCATTAGAGCCAGTGCTAGAGGAGATAAGAAGAGTCGCGAAAAGCAGAGCGAATAATCTTTTGATGCAAATGAACATAAAAAACACAAAAAGTTTGCTTCGCTCGTTTCTCTGCCTCAGTGAAAACGCAAAACATGACTCAATTGATCCTAAAAGGCTCTTTATCATACGAGAGGAGGGAGGCTAATGATCTCATCAAAGCTATAAGACTTTAGATAGAATCTATGTAAAAATATATCATACTAGCTTTCTGCCCGCGGTTTCACCCGCGTTAAATGAGTTTTCCCGTGGGAATTATGTCCTATTCCAGGGCGTAACCTGTATGTGTACCAAGTTCTATCCCGATCCGTCCAGTGGTTCAAGCGTGCTTCGGCAACAAACATCCAAACATTCAAACTTTCGCATTTATAATATTAGCTAGATACTCACTAGCTCTGAAAGCAGAGTCAATGCCCTTCAGTAGTTTGAACAGAAAACTCTGTTGGCCCCAGAAGAGAGTAAGTAGCGTAGCCGGTGCGAGGTAGCGTAGGGTCGTCAAGATAGCGTCAAAAGCGGCAGACCACATGCCTTGGTCCGCCTCGAGTTCTGGATATTCGGGGATCGGGAACAACCCTGAAATAGAAAGTCTCTTAAGTCATTGTGTTTTAAAACGTCTTCCTCGTTTCGTGTCGATTGACGATTAAACAAGTCCAGCTCAAACTGTAGCCA
The DNA here is from genome assembly GCA_951230895.1 of Carpatolechia fugitivella. Classification (NCBI taxonomy): domain Eukaryota; kingdom Metazoa; phylum Arthropoda; class Insecta; order Lepidoptera; family Gelechiidae; genus Carpatolechia; species Carpatolechia fugitivella. Next base: position 11,366,338 of record OX579656.1, read on the forward strand.
GAGCTGACGCTTTTATTTTTATTGGCCTCATTCAGGTCTTGCTAGATGTAGGTAACAGGGCAGTCAGGGAAAAACTACAGATGCACCTTATGTTGTTAGACGCCATTGTTGGATAAAGGATTTCCTCAAAAATGGTCAACATCAACATCAACGGCCCGTTTCAGTCCACTGCTGAACTATGAGCCTCCTCCACTTAAGTGGAGGGTTTTGCCATAATCTCCATTCTTGGGAGGCGGGTTGAAGATCGCAGATTAAAAGGTTACTTGCTGCCCGTTCCCTGCTCAATGTGTAGTCCCTAAGTCGCCTCTTACGACACCCACGGGAAGAGTAGGAGTTGGTGACAAAATGTATATACTCTGCCGTCACCACACGGCAAAAATGGTAATTTCATTTAATTCTGTTTGCTGACAATTTGTCTTGATAGTTTATCTCAAATAGATTTACAAATATTATAATAACAATTCCCCTGCATACAAGTATTTCCTGTTAAAACTTAAAACGTTAAACAATGACATCGTTCTACTATCAAGATAACAAAGATGATTTCACTCTCTACTCATACACGAACACGTATAAGTAAAATATGTGATGTCACTGTTTAACTTTTCAAGATATTATGTAACTCTAAATTATTTAATTTTAAAATCATTTGATTGAACAGAGGTATATATTAATACAGACCAAAACTTCTAGGGTGTCCACTGCGCAGTACATTTTCTTCAAACCTTTTAGCAATATCTTGTATATTGTCAGACATACTGAATTTTAGCACTTGCTTTTAATTAGTTTAATCGCCATATCTTTGTTCCCTTATTTAAAATCAATTAGTAAAAATTTTATTTATGTAGTTATTACGTTAATATTTGGTCTGATGGATAACGTGTTCTTGAGGTATAGTGAAAATGCTGATTTAAAATTGAAATTACAAATGCCGCCGTAAGGTACTGATATGAAACTTTTGTTCAGAATGTTAATTCTAATTTATTTTACATTTGTTTAGGAGTTAAATAATTAGTTTGATTAATCGGCTTTTTGTGTTTTATTTTCATTTATGTAATAGGCTTGTGTCAACTAACAATGAAATCAATGGATGAATGTTTCTAGACGTAAATTGTAATATTTAAACAGGGAAAACCGAAATAATTCCACATAAAAATTAATGATTATTGTTATTTTTACAAATTAAAATCAAATATATACCCCCCCTGGCCCCTCCTCTGTGAACGTCAATCAGAACGTATTACGTCACATAGTGGTGTGCCGCCATTGTTGTTTTGACGCTTGGTTAACTTTTTCATACAACAGCACAAGTGAACACAATCGTTTGCCACTATGTGACGTCATTCTCGACGCCATTACACTTTCTTGTGTTTTTACGCCAGATTAAAAATATTTTCTTAAAACTTAAAATATGTGTTTTAAATATAATTTTTATCATGAAATATTATTTTTTTGGGGTAATACCGGTACTAAATAACGAAATAAGCCATTTTTGAAATTTACGACACAGGCCTATTGCTGTTGAGGGCTTTATTTATTAACAGAATTTGCTTGGAATAGATATTTTCCATTTAGTATTCACTTTTATGTTGAAATTGAGCTAATGGTTCGCTCACATCCATGTTAAGTTCGTTTTATGGCCGACGTTAATTAATATAATAATGAAAAATATCACTTTTTGTTTAACGAGTATAGATAAAATAAAATCGAACGGGATATAGTCGGGCTAACCAATAGACTGGCAATTTATAGACGATGTCTAAGTATCTATCCAATAACAAGTGAACACTTGCGTTACTAAATCACAAAAGTATCAACAGAGCAGGTGCTAACAAAAAACACAACCTTGCACTAGCAACCTTCTACCGATAATGCTTATCTAATCAAGTATAAATATTTCATAAATACTAAGTAATAAATACTGTTAGACTAAGATTTCTTACCAAACAATCCACTGTAATCTACTCGTATAGCCAAAGAAATACTGGCTATTCCTTTCTAAACGCTATCTGCGAGGCTTGTTATTGTATCTTATCTACTTATGTGAAAATATGAGAAGTAGATTGTACGAAAACTGATCTGATAAAACATTTCGCCATCATGATTCATTATTAAAATTAATAATATTGCCGACAAAAGTGGGTATATTTACCTACTATAGCCTATCTTTAGTGTTTATGTACACAATAGATTATTGCTTGATATAGGTTTAGTATAATACGGATATAAAAATCGTTAAATCAAAGCAAATAAGATGAAAATTGCGGCATTAATTTGGTGACATTACAATACTCATGGTGAAGGAAAACTTCCTTTATCGGAAGAAAAAATCTGCACTAGTATATGAAGTTCACAAACTCAATCCTTACCCCTCACTTGATCCATATTGCTATTATCTATTGTAAGGCTATTAATATAGAAATAACAACAATTTTCTCAACCTTTCTTTTGAAGGCAACTGATTAAAATTATGAGAAAATTAAAAATCGTTAATCGAAATTATAAATAATTTTAATTAATCAATTGATAGATAGAACTTAATGCAGCAGGTTTAGTAAAATATTTGTCTCTTTTTTTAAAATAGTTTTTTTTTTAAATTATAATAATAATTAATATGATTGTTTAAGTGCGAAAAATAGTTCTTAGTCATTTAGTCGCGACATTTTATGCTATATTAAGTAGAGTTCTAAGTAGAAGTTTATCTGAGTACTAAACGAGTTTATCTAATCTTTTTGTAGTACTTGTTTGATTTTTACGTACTTGTTAGTTCATCGCCTTCTAACTTAGACTCGAGTAAATATATTTATATTCTAGGCAGATACATAACTTAAGCATGTAGTTTTAAAAGTTAGGCAAGAACTGGCTTTTATTATAACTACGTTTTAAAATATTTTTATTCATTCTCGTTGTCCACGTTTGGCTGGTCGATGCCAACGTGGATTCGGGATTTTTTTTAAATAGCCCAACGTGTCCAGCGGGAGCAAACAGTATTTTTTAGATTATTTATTTATTTAACCATTTATTGTACACATTAAACAAGAAAATGACAATAACACAAAGAAAAACGACACAACAGGCCTACTTATTTCTAAAGAAATAAAATAGCAGATCTACGGAAGAGAAAAGGGAGATAACAATAGACGCGGACAAAACGTGCACAACTTAAGAAATAAAATATAGTGATAATATAGGAAGAACCAGATAACCCACAGCTACTTTATAACTAAATGTACCTAAACACTATACGCAATAAATAAAACAAACTTACACCTAACAATACTTATACTTACATATTATCTTGCCATCTAAGTCCAAAGTAGGCAAGTACATGTACCTACAATAGGTTCAAATTATCTTGAACTTTAACAGCCAGTCATTCCTAAAATACCTTCCATACTTTCATTCTCTCATTCACACTATAAAAGCTTGACCGCATCGCTGCTAGTCGAAACCGGGTCGAACACCATTCAATTCATTGTTTAGTACAGTCAAACACAATAAACATTATCATAGAAGAATTTATGTAGATAAAGATTCCTTTTCAATAATGTTTTACCTAAATATATTTTTTTGAAAACTTTTCCTTTTCTTGAAAAACAACAAAGATGCTTTATAAAAATTTATCCGTTTGCTGAATTGATTAAAATGCAATTGGAATTGGAACACCTACCTATGGTACGAAAAGGAATCTAATGAAAAATCTCTCATAAAATCATTTCGGTCGTGCTACGTATTTACACCTCTCTTACAATAAAATTACATTACAATGCTGCGTTTGGGTAGCACTTGAGACGATAAATAAGTACTGCAACAGTAATGAATGGGTTTTATTAAGTTACCATCCGATATTTAGGAAAGTAGGCGATTCTGTAATGATGCTTTTCGCGTAAACATTTTACTCGTAGCGTGTCATCATAATCTCCAAACTGTTCCTTGAATCAAACTAAAATTGTGAATGCAATTTAGAATTAGCGACTTTGGTATACGTGGAAGAAGTGTTTGAGTGTACGATCGGTGATCGAGCAGACAGAATACGCCTCATTACTATAATCGGATCATTTCGAGCATGATCTGACAGTAAGTATGTGGTTTTCGAGCTTAGCAAGTAATAGTTCGGGTTTTGATGTTGCGTTCACCGCTTCCTTGTTTATGGGAGTTACAAGAAAAGAACAATGCAGTGTGGTGCTTATTTCTGTACAAAATTTTGACTAAGTATAGCAACTTAGCAACCTCTCGGATTCTTGTCTGTGAAACTGAAAACTAGTTCTAGAACTTTTTAAGTAGACTTTTTATCCGACGACGTAGGTATCTAGTCAATTTTGAGTGTTATTTTGAGAATATTAAAAGCTATTTAAAAAAAGTTGTTCAGTTCCATGGGCTAAACTACCATCTGAGAGGTTTTGCGTGCACAGTTAGCACGTGTATTTGAACAAAACAATCAAACATGATAGAGAAAGTAGGTACCTACATCGTTTTGTTAGTATCTAAGTTTTTTTTTAAATCCCCATATTTACCTAGCATCGGTTTTGAAGGAACAAGTGAATATTATTATTTTTGTTTATTTATTTAATCTGTACAATAACAAGATTTACAGTACATTTTACGCGCTAAACTGTAAAGTTGTTGGCGCTGCGCACATTTACTTATTAGTATCTTACATCTTGTAGGTACACCTTAATATTACAAGTATGTATTTATTACCTTCGTAGTATTTTGTAGTTGAGACATAAAGAAATACAAGCCTGGGAAATATAAACACATCGGAGTTCTCTTCAGATACACATAATAGCAATAATATAATATATTATGTATGTCCAATGCTTGTTTGCCATGTTCACTCAAGCGTACAAAATGAAGGCAAATAAAATTACAATATAAAGCATGTAGGTAAGTATAAAATACCCAAGTACGCGCCTACCTTTAGATTTTTTGAAGTGTTCATAATCTTACCGATAGCATGATCTTTACCTTGTCAAATCATTTCCAAGGTCGATCGATAGTGTTAAGTGTTCTAAGATGGACAACAGCAAAAGCAAACCTTACTACTTTGAAATAGGATTCAGTGGTAATATATATATTTTTTTATATAATGATAACTTCTGTCAGCACGTACTATATAGATGAATGATCGTAGGCACTCTCGTGTATTAATCAAAATGTATACTTATTGGAAATTTAACTATTTTCTATAAGAAAATTTTGTATAAAAAATTCCCCTTTGTATGTAAAAAAATATGTACCTATCTACTATTTAAAACTGAATGTTTGTCCTTTTATAACTAGAGAAGCTGCACCGATTTCGATGGGGTTTGTACAAATCGATAGAAGAGATTACTGACCAGGTTATAGGCTACTATATTTGTGAAATAATGAAAAAATAATATTGCCTTTAATATCTTTTTTGCGTGTATTACCTTTACCCTAAAAAGTATGGCGATTGTCATATATGTTTCAGTCCCGGGCGTAGCCGGGTAGAAAAGCTAGTTATATATAAAATATGTTATCGTCAAGCAAGCATTAAGTCTGCAAATTTCGAGTCTCAGGTTAAGTTGATACAAAAACGTCTTTCTTAACAAATTATTAACTTAAAAGTACTCATTTTATTTGAATGACGTTTTCGAATTGTTATCAAACATTTCTATAATCAAAGACCAAAGAACAAATTAAAACTTAATTTAACAATATGAGCTCGCCTAATTCTTATAAGATTTTGTGGGCGGTAAATTGTTTCTTCTAATTTTAAATCTACTTTCTAAGAATGGAGATAAGTAAGTACAGTCAGCATCAAAAGTAGCTAAGTAACTCATGTGTCCACATGGTGCTACACATTCAAATTGACCATAATCATCTATACAACAAAAGTTTTCTGATTGTTGTGAGCACTGGTGCTTCAAACATATCTGAGCACACACATTGCCAGCCAAATATTTCGTAGCACAGTAAAGCAACAGTAACAGTAAAATTTGAATGTGTAGCACCATGTGGACAAATGGATTGCTTAGATACTTTTGATGCTGACTGTACTTATTGCAAATCAAATATCTAACAATGAGCAATAGGTCAGTATATAATTTGAAGTTACCAGTAATTGATTAGAGAAAGTACTGACCAACTTGTAGCTTTAATGCAATCTTGCTAGATTGAATTTAGGCTTTAAGGGGCTACCTGACTGCGCACTAGCGCCACTTCGAAAAAAAATCATAACTCCGAAAAAACTAAATATATTAAAAAAGTGGACGATCATTTTAAAGTGTAGGTACTCTAGCATTTTTAAAAATACCGAATTTTATAAAATCTTATACGGTGTAGTAAGAGATAGCGAAAGTGCTAAAACGGCCGTTATTAGCACTTTCGCTATCTGTTACTACAATTAACAATAGATAACTGAATTTATCAATTCTAAAAATACAACAGGACTAATGAAACAATTTGATCGTTCATATTTTTGATATTTTGTGTTTTCACTAAGTTATGATTTTTTATCCTAGTGGCGCTAGTGTTCACATAGGGTACCCCCTTAATTGGTTTGCTAAATAAGCTTACCTAATGTAGACTGGCATGCAAGTCTAGTTCGATTCCTATCGGTTTTTTTTTTCAGACCTAATGAGATTTCTAGTAGGGTTAGTGACAGTTTTAGAAAGATTTAAAGTGGTCCAAGGAAGTAAGTATAGCATAAAAAATTGAGTTGAAATTGACGTATTTTTTGTCAGATACTGCGTGTGTATTTAATAATTTTATAAAGACAAGGGAGCGAAGCGATCGTCTTTTGTTTCTCTGAGATAAAGACGGGTCGGTCCCACTATTTCCATTGAGAATAACCATTGATGATAATAGTGGCACTAACTTTCCCACAATACCTATACCTATTTCCATCGGTCAATTCTTATCTCAATGGGTACACTGGGACGGTTTTGAGAAAAAAGTGAAGTCCCAGTATTGCCACTGCAATGGGTAATGGGTATATTTCCATTGAGAATAACTATTAATGGTAATAGTTGGTTGCTTATGTCAGCCGACTACATAAATTAGTAATTCTTTTAAAGGCAATTGTATACGCTATTACAATAAGGTCCCTACTGATATAAAAAACTTGCCTTTAGACAAGTTTAAAATAATTATAAAACAGAAATTGTATAAAAAAGGTTACTATAGGATATCTGATTACTTAGAAGACAGATGTCCATGGGAATAGATTGTTTGAGTGGCAGGCTTTTTCATTAATTTTGTAATTGACAATATTTTATTTAAAAAAGGAAACGCAGAAGATGCGATGACTGTGGAGTTTCTTCGGTGAGCTCTTCTCCACAGATTCCGCAATTGTGTTAGTGAACTCATCCAAAAAAATGTAATGACGGATCTGAGTGATGTAATAACATTCTATGGAAATAAATATTTTTTTATTTGATTTGATTTGATCTGAACGTGAGGCAGTGGCCCTAGCGACTACACTAGCGACGCTTAACGGTGCACACTATAATTTTTATTTAGAAAATATGTCGTGGCTAGCGGTGAATGGGAAATAAAATATTTATGAAGTTTGATGAATGAATATTAATTGTCTACTGATTACACGAATCACGTTCAGAATTCACACAACAAATGATTCAGACCGCGCTCCAGAAGCAAATAATAGTCCACGAAACACAAACAATGTAAAACACACCAATTTAGGTTCACATTCATTTTAAATTACCTAACGTATATCAACGGCCCGTTACAGTCCACTGCTGGACTATTACCTAACGTACTTATGTTTAATTTTATTTTAAATTTTAGTTTTTAATGGAATCCGGAGTTCCGTAAATGAATTCCGTGGTTACCGATGAAATCTTAATAATATTTAAAAAGAAAAAATCTGTTTGCTTTGGTAAATATGAAATATTATGAAGTTGAAAAAACAAAATCACAAAAACTTCACTAAAGTCCTTTACACACTTCAACACTGCACAACAATACATCAGACCAAAATATCAAGCGTATTTTGATTTTACACGACTATTTAAAAAAAAAACTTTTTAAATATAATTTACAAAAGTTTCGAGACAGTAGCCTGAGACGCTGGAGCGAGGTGGACTGACGTGTCTTTGTATTATCTAAACGTATGATCATATCAAATTGTTTCATATCAGCGGTTTTAGCATATTAAGTATCACAAGGCAAGCCGTGGCTACCTTGTAAAATGTAGGTTTATTTACCACATAACAATGCACCATTTTATCTGTATAAAAATCTTTCAAACTCTACTTTCCTTAGAGAGCTAGATTATTTTATTTCGTGGCTGTATTTACAGACAAGTCATGCCTGCCATTACTCTGCAATAAAATCCCAAGTATTTTAAATTAAAAATGATTGATTTCATACAGAATAAAGTTCATAAACCCGCTGCAAGTACTGATCCAATTCGCTTTAATAATTCAAACCCAAAGCGCTCAATGTATTTGGATTTTCGGATTACTGTAATTAATTAAATACAATTAATCTGTTTTATCACACACGCCGTATTATATCTACCTATAGCTCTAACACTTTAAGTATGTATCTGAATTATTTATTTTCCGTATAAAGTGCGACCCAAACGCAGCTAGAAATTCGGATTAGGCACTATCTCCTATAGATTTAGAGAGGTGTAAACGCTACTTAAAGTACTAAGTACGCAAAGGGCGTGGCGATGATATTAACCTAGTCTTGAGATGTTTATTATAAATTGAATTGCTAACTTGACTACCATAACACTTTTTATTAAAATTTCAAGCAAACAATTTTATTCTATTATTTAATAACTAGCTGACCCGGAAGACGTTGTCCTGCCATTTTTCCCTACACCTACCCTACACCTACCCTACACCTACCCTACACCTACCCTACACCTATCCTACACCTACCCTACACCTATCCTACACCTACCCTATACCTATCCTACAACTACCCTACACCTACACTACACCTACCCTACACCTACCCAACACCTACCCAACACCTACCCAACACCTACCCAACACCTACCCAACACCTACCCAACACCTACCCAACACCTACCCAACACCTACCCAACACCTACCCAACACCTACCCAACACCTACCCAACACCTACCCAACACCTACCCAACACCTACCCAACACCTACCCAACACCTACCCAACACCTACCCAACACCTACCCAACACCTACCCAACACCTACCCTACCCATATTTTCTCACCGTTTAAACCTTCCCTGGACTTCCACGAATATTTCAACACTAAAATTAGCCAAATCGGTTCAGCCGTTCTCGAGTTTTAGCGAGACTAACAAACCGCAATTCATTTTTATTATATAGAAGATAGAATAAAAAAAAAAAGTGATACAATGCTTTTTATTTTAAAATCAAGAGACTAACGTAAAGCTAAGTAAGTAAGAAACGGACAGCTTGTTTAAAAGATTGCAGGACTAAGTTCTTTAGTTTACTGGGATTATTAGAAACCACATTGGTCAAGCAATGAGCTGCAGACTAAGGTGCGATTATTTCTATCGTGTGGGTTGTAAAGTCAGCGACCGACCTCACGAACCAGAATGTTAATACTTATTTACTTACTTACAGTAAACATTAAACGTGAATACAGCGATGAAGGTGACTGGCTTTTCAAAGGCAGACATTTTGCCTTTTTCCTTTTGCACATTTATATTTTTATTTTATTTTTAATATAGAAAACGTTCTATGTAACTTGTGGTTGGTTCCTTCGTTGGAATAATAGTAAACATGTTTATATGAATCGAAGCTATAAAAAAATAATAATTAAGTACCACTAATTATTTATGGTCGTTATTTTTTATGTTAGTTCATTAGTATTTTAACTAATCAATAAGCTGGTATCAATTAAAATATAAAATAATCAAGTGAGTTGTTTACTCATGTACACTATATATTTTTTTATAGATCGCGCCGAACTTCTAGACCGCTCTGAAGTTGCTTCGCGCATTGCGCGTTGTTGCTTTTACCTACATTTTGCAGTAGCAAATCGAATCGTGCCGTGTTCAGAGCGGTCTAGAAGTTTGGCGCGATCTGTACTAATCGTTATATTTTACACTTATTCTTTGTTTATTTTAAAATACCTATGAAATCTCAGTAACACCTGAAGCTGTTAGTATCATGCATAGTATTAAGTCAAATATGATTCGCACCAGTTCAGGGTAGGCTCGAGCCTCTCGGATAGCACGTATTGAACTGGTTGTTGATGGAATTATTAAACCATTCGATGATGATGATGATGATCATGATGAAATATGAAACAAATGATTTTGAAGTAAGTATTTTGTCAAGTGTTTTGTTAGGTAAAAAAGCCGTGGTGACGGCAGAGTAGAATACATTTGTCACCAACCCCTACTTTTCCCATGGGTGTCGTAAGAGGCGACTTAGGGACTACACATTGAACAGGGAACGGGCAACAGCGCTCTCTGATACAGTAACCTTTTAATCTGCGATCTCCAACCCGCCTGCCAAGCGTGGAGATTATGGCAAAACCCTCTACTTAAGTGGTGGAGGCTCATAGTCCAGTAGTGGGCAGTAACGGGCCGTTGATGAGGTAAAAAATATCTAAAATGTGTAAATATTGCGATTGATTAAGATAAACATACCCACACACCACTACTACCCACTACTTGTCAGTAAGATTTTCTTTAACTTTTTTTTAAAATATTGTTACTTTTATAAATTAGTTAAGAAGTATGACCTATCCTTTGCACTAACTTACTTAACTTGGTCTAACCATAACAACAAGAAACGACTAGAGACGCAAATTATCTATGACTGAATATGTTCAGATCAGACCGTTGTAAAAACTAAAATGATTGTCCTCATTAAACTTAATAGTTTTGAAGCACGTGTTGATGTTTTCATATTTTACATTAAAGTCACGTTTTCTCAATGGTTGTAGCAAACACAAACTTGCGAGGTAAGTACTCCTATATGTTCATATATTGGTAATATAGAAGCGTGTAAACACGGGTAGGTAGAGTCCTTTTCAATAGAATCCGGCAATAATGTAAACAAACCAATTTAAACACGATTACTCCGTAATTACTTACGTTTGAGTATCAATCCTGATTATATTTACTTTTCAAGGAACCATACATTCTTCTTACAATCATTTCGCTCCCTATTAACCTCTTTATGATAGTTATTTTATTAAAAAATACTCGAACGACAAAACTTTCAATAATTTGTAAAACTACCATATTAATTTTTTACTCATCAAAGTCTGGTTTATCCTTGGAAAGTTAGTGTCAAAAAATTATCTTTTTTACATTATTGCCGGATTCTTTTAAAAGGGACCTTAGAGACCTAGATTAAACTACCTATTTATAGACCTATTTTGAATATTTTTTTCGCTTTTTTAACAATATTTTTTTACATTATTACAACGTTAAAAAATACTATTTTTTTGATACATTACGTAGAAGAATTCAACTTTATTTCTTGAGATTCTTACTTACGATATGTCCCAGTCAAAGGTACTTGAAATGATTTTAAGTGCCATAACGTCATATTTATCGTGTGTATTGTATAGGTATATAAAAGCTTACAGTTCATCCATTGTTTGTGACTAGAAGTTACGAACTCGCATTCAGAGAGCGCGTAGCGAAGAATTATAGTCATGCGTAGCTACGCTTGCTACGCCGTAGCAAAATTTATCAAATCACTTATTACGCATACGATATAGTTTACTAATCACCCCAATAGTCTATTCCAATTTCGGAACTAGTCACTTACCCACAATCCATTCTGTGATGTTTTCGACGACTTTCAAGTTCGTACGACAGAAAAAAAATAGATTCCAGTCGCTATCTATTAACGTCGCAATAAATCTGACACCAGGGTGTGTCGGGTCGGTCATTGACCTTACAACCCACGCGATATGATTATGCTGTCTATTCAGCTAGTTCTGAAAACGGGGGCAAGTGTGCTTAGTTGTTTTTCTTAAATTAACTTTGTCATAGTGACGCATGTGGTCTAGAATCTAGATTACCTACGAGATTATGTGGTTACGGAATGAAGTTTATTAGTGTCACAGATTAGTTTAGTAACTTTGCTTGGCGTCGTTTCAGTAACATTGTTATCGTCGAGATTGTTATGGATTGTTTATGGTAACTATTACTTTATGAAAAGAGGCAGATCATAAAAACTACTTTTCCTTCTTTTTTTTATATTTATAGCATTTCTTTTCGCTTCGATTTAAAATGTTCTTCCTTCTAAATCAATTTATCTATCTATAAATACATAAAAATAAATCGCAGAATATGGTTGCGCATAACATCCTAACGATTGCACCAATTTGGATAATAGTTTTTTGTTGTGTTTGTTATTGTTAGGACAAAGTTTATATTAAAAAACAAGAAGATTTGTCAAGTTTTTTTCAACTCGTGAGAAGCCGGTGCGGGCAGTATTTTTTATATTCATGATATAAAAAATATAAAATAGTGTTAGTTCGAACAACTTCAGTGAATTTACACTAAGTACTGTGGAGGATGGAAACCACATTTATCTGAAACGAACACTTTTATGGCACTAATAGGGAAAAACTCATTATTAATAACTAACTATAAAACGTATATGAAAACTGTCTGCATGCTAATGGCAGTCGGAGTAATTCTACGTCAAACTCCCCGGCAGAGACCGTATGGAGTTTATTTGCTCTTTTTTAAATAGGAATGGAATTGGAATTTAAAAATTACCAAATACAAAGAGAAATCATGCAGCCAGCATCAAATTATATGGCCAACACGTGGACCATCGAGGCCCGAAGCTACAGTACATTTTCTGAACTCAGTAGCCAACTTCGAACTCAATAAATAGTCGAACATCACTACCAAGTGCCTGTTTGCCTTGCTACTAGTCTCCAAGCTTAATCAAATCTCACCTAGCACGTAGGTATATGAAAGCCGGCTTAAGTTCGTCAAGCCATTAAGCGCGTTGAGGAGTCGAGTTACTGCTAGGTCATACTAAACCACAGATTTGGAAATCCTTAAGACTACGCATCTTGAAAATTCAAAATGTCACGAACAGGCATTTGTTTTGTAAAATTAAAATTCTCTGGTTTCAAAGACGGAAAATGTTTATCGGATTAGGAAAAAATGGTCCGGAAAGGTTTAAATTATTCTGCACTGACTGCCCAAAATGGTGGAAATTGGAATTTTAATTTTATTTTTTGTTGGAGGGTGATAAATTGCCATGTTCTCTAACAATAGTAACCCATGCATTGTATTTCACTGTGTGTGTTGGTAAGATAATAATCTCTTTTGCTATCATACTCGCTTAAATTACGCTCTAAAATAAAAACATATAACTCTAACAACAATATATTAGAGGGTAATTTAAGCCAAGCAATACTACTTCTAGTTATGGTAACTAAAAATAACGTAACATCATTAAGAAGAAGACGTTAGCGGTTTGCATACGAGATAATTATAGGTATAATAAATGTGTGCGCAGTCTAATGGTTTTCTTATCTATGTACTAGTAAAGAATTAAAACAGTTCAATGATCAACTAGTTCACTTACTTAGGAGGTATTTAGGTACCACATTAAACTGACGATTGGGGTTTAAAATATTATTTAAATTAGTTATAAAATATGTACTTATTATGTAAAAGATTGCAGAGACGGAAGTTTAGATGTAAATTCATATCTCCTTCAGCCACATTCGTAAAGAGATTCATAAATCTGCTAAATTATTCTAAAATTGTAATAATGCTGTCTTAGTAAGTAATGTTTGATAGACTAAAACTTTTTTTATATATAGCTTCACTTGGTTTATGAAAAAATAAACCGTATTATTTATACTTATAGTTATATAAGTACTACACATTAATAAATGGCACCAAATAACGAGTAATTTCTTCCCGGACATAAAAGCTGGATGTAAGGTTCGGGTCGTAAAGGGTTTGAACCTGTAGTCCCAACCTGAAGCTCTATTTAACTCTCTGACTCCGGATAAGTCTATTACCATTACTATGTAGGTATAGGTAATTATGTTTACGACATAACATGAAGCGTTAGATGTTACATCACGATATTTATTCAGTGCTAAACGAGCAGACAACTCTGTTGGGTGATTATGTAGATCACGACGTGTGAGGAAGGGCACATTGGTAATTAGTTACATGTCTAAGTTTGTAATAAAAGGAAGACTGACGAAATGCCACACGTTGATTAGCTACATTTTGAACGGTGAGATCTATTATGTATCTGTCTATTCTAACACTTTAAATAACATAATAGCACATAATAATAACACTTTAACTAATCTAGCTAGGCTTTATTTTTTAGTAAAATGGGATTTCCCTGTGTTTTCAGGCTTAAATGTATTAGTACGCCATATCATTTAAAAAGACAGGTAATTTCGCCACAATCATACGATAGCTCTGTTGGGGAACCGCGAGACTATGAAACCGAAGGTCAGAAGTTCGAATCCACACCAATATATTTAGGTATTTATTTTAGTTTGTTCATGTTTCTTCTTTTATTTGTTATTGACTTTTTTATTCTTTCATTTAGTTATAAATAAAAATTTCTTATAATATTTTTTCGTGGTCCATAAGTTTTCCAACAGATGGCACGAGCTAAACTCGGAAAAATAAAATGCCGAAAATAAATGAATGAAAATATCAATTTCCTATCATGCCCTTGCTCCTTTTTTATTTTATTAATATTTTTTGTCATTATTATTAGTATCATTAATTAATAATAATAATAAACCCGTCCCGTCCCGTTTTAAATCATAATAATAAAAAAGAATAATTAATAACAAAAAAAGTCAGTAGGAAAAATAAAAATCGATTTTTGAGAACTTGTTTTGCCAACCGTACCATAAATACCCGCCGCATCTCTATCTTTATCTGCATGGGTTATACCTATATAATGACCACGGAGTGCTCCTTGAATATATATTATTATTGCATGAGTATTCATTAATTTGCTGTCACTTTTATTTGAAACAATTTTCCTTTCAATTCAAACTTTAATTTGGTTTCAGAGCGTTGCCGCCGGGGTCGTTTTGGTTTTGTTTTGTTTCATACAAAATTACGCGTGTAACTACCTGTGTCTAACTACTTGCGTTCTTAATTAAATACCTACCGGCGGAAAATTGCTAAATATTTAAATTTATTTTCACCTTCTCTTTTTTACAAACCATAATGTACATTACATGTTTAGAGTAAGAGATTATAAGCTGTTATATGTGTAGTTTTCTCAGTAACATGATTAATTAGTAAGGTAGTAGGTCTAGGTTAGCAGGTACAATAGGCCAAAAAATATTTTAGTTTGCGTAACAAACATTAAACTACATCTGCAAATTATAGAGCAACAAAGTTTTTTTTAGAACAATCTGTCAGATACCGAGTAACTTATAAATCTATTGTCGTTTAAAATTAAAACTAGAATAAAAAGGAACTATAATTAGAAAAAAACGGTAAATTTTTTTGGCCGATTGTCCCTAAATTGATACTTCTAAATAAAAGAGATAATTTTGCTCCAAATGTGGCTATTTGAGTATGTACTAGATACTTTTACAGGAAAACCTTGAAAATAATTGTTTAGTTTGTAGAATTAACCACCATTTCCGAAATACGTCACGCGAATAAGCTTAAACATTGCGTAATATACTAATTAATTAATAATAATTCTATCAACTGGATTTTATGTAAAGCCCTTGTGTTTGACTTCAGTATGGTTTCAGTCCAGGAGACGCGGGTTCGAATTCATATGTACGTTTATTCGACGCTCTTACGGTGAAGGAAAACATCGTGATGAAACCTGCACACTCCCGCGAAGACATTCAAAGGTTGTGTGTGAAGTCGACCAACCTGTGGGTTGGCTGGGCCAGCGTGGTCAACTAAGGCCTAATCGGCCTAATTCAGGGTAGGCTCGAGCCCCTCGGTGGGGACGTATATGAGCTGTTGATGATGGTTTCAGTTTTGTATCTTAATCTTCTTTCACGACTTCAACAAGCATAATGTGGGAAATACATTGTAAAATATGAGACGTTCTCCCTGCTAACAGGGCCTGTCAACTAGATAAAAAAAAACTATTTTCGCCAAACATGTCGATTGGGCCCTTTTTCGTATCGCCTCTTCATATATTATATTATGATATGTGGATTTTTTTAACACATGGCGAAAACGTGTGATGTTACATGTTGCACTCGTGATGTGACGAAGTGAGTTAGGTAAACATGTTCCGTCTGTAAATCTTCATGGCTACTACCTTGGTTACAGGATGGATCTAAATAATAAAACATACTTTGTATAACTAGAGATGCATACGCATCTTAAAGCAAATGCTTTCACCGGATGTAGCGCTACCTATCTGTTGTTAATCAATTCTGATTCAAAAAGTTTAGAAGAGTCACTCCACTGCATAGTTTTTGCAAAGTGTAAAACGTGACTGGTAAAAAACTATTGAACACGAACATTAATTATTATTGTAAAATCATTAAGATTTATAATAGTCGTACAGATTTATGAACGGAACAAAGAAATATTTTGCCTTACTTCAATACTATTAAAATTCATAATCTTAGATTTTCCTTGCATTTTTTGTGAAATATTTAAAAACAATAAAAAATAACTTTAATCTGGGTTTTATGTGGATGTAGCTTGTGGACGTAATAGTCTTTTTCATATAAGACGTTTACTTTACGATATTGAAGTAACTATATGTGAAAATGAAAGAAAAGTACTTACACCTTACGTATGTATCGGTATAATGTCGTCAGTACAATAATAAACGAGTAATATATATTATTATCACGTTTATTTTATTTATATATCTATTCAGAATACAACATAACGATCAACGGCCCCCGATGGCCGTCAAACTGACTCACACAAAATAATCCATTCGAAATCCAAAAGATATAAAGTACATCAAACGAATCGGAGAAACCTTTAACGAAGCTGATGAAGAAGGGTTGTAAGTTCGAATGGGGTTATTCGCAGCAAAACGCATTTGATAAGATTATTTCTCTCATTCGGAACCCTCCCTTATTACGTCATTTTTCCAATGCTGATGGTCTGATAACCAGATTGTATGTGGATGCGAGTGATTTTGCGCTTGGCGCATGTTTGATGCAAGGTGAAGAGAGCAATCTGTTGCCAGATTCTTTTGCTTCAAGGAAAATGTCTGTTTGTGAAACTAAGTATTCGATAACTGAGAAAGAGTGTTTAGCGTTGGTGTGGGTGCTAAATTATTTTAAATTTTCCATTCCTGAAATTTTTTTGATACGGGGACGCGGCATGTAGAGAAACAGCCAGCATCTATCAAAGGAGGCCGTTCCCTACATGCCGCGTCTCCGTATCCGTACAGTATGGACGGAAGTGGCTGATAGTGATATGGGATGTCATCAACAGCTCATTCAAGTCCCCACTGAGGGGCTCGAGCCTACCCTAGAAGAAGGCGGCCTCTGTACGCATTTCGAACATATCCCCACTTCGTCCAGCTTACTTCACTTTGTTTAATCTGTTACATCTTGTCAAGATTTTTACAAAAGCTGTTCTTACTATTCACACTACACCACCGTATTTATGATAATTTTGATGTTAATTACACCGGAACAAACGGACATTGTTTCTTTTCAATTTCTTTGAATTAACACAATACTTTTTTGCATTGTGTAAATTTTTGTATCACAATAAGATTAACAAGTACATAACTGTTTTCTTTTGTAATTGTCTAGTCAAATATGTATATAATAGAATAGACAGCGGCCATAGAAACTATACCGCCGGCGCTCTACTAGAGGTGGGTACCATGTTATCGTAGTTTAACATTGATTTACAACAGGCCTGTCATGCAAATTGCCATGTACTGCGGTAATGTACTGCTGGAGCACCATTGCCGAGCCATTTTTTGAGCCTGTTGTAAATCAATGTAGTTTAACTCTAGTAGTTTACTTTGCCGTGTGGTGACGGCAGAGTAGAATACATTTGTCACCAGCCCCTACTCTTCCCGTAGGTGTCGTAAGAGGCGACTTAGGGCCTACACATCGAACATGGAACGGGCAGCAGTGCTCTCTGATACAGTAACCTTTTAATCTGAAATCTCCGATCCGCCTGCCAAGCGTGGAGATTATGGCAAAACCCTCATAGTCCAACAGTGCATTGTAACGGGTCGTTGATGTTGATGATGATAATACTGTAATGTTCCGTATACTTCTTAAACAGATAGACAAAAGACGTTAGTAAAAATATACAACCAAAGCCAGTAAAAATACCATAAGAAAGTGTAGTTTTGTTCGCGTCTGTATAATTAACATGTATTAGTAAGGGAAAGCACGCGGTGGATTATCACGATGTACTATAAACCTGCTGGACCGTTTTTAATAAACTTTTCATTGTACTTCATATTATATTCTATTTTTCTATTGTTAGGTTGGGATCTAGAGGATTTATCCTCTTAGGTTGGGATCCCATTTCATCTTCTATACTTACATTAATAAAATTGTAACTGGCTGGTGTCTATACTTAAAAAATAAATAATGTCATGGGTCTTCATAAGATTAAAAGAAGTAAAATAAATTAGGTATATCTAGACTTTTTGTTAGTCAAAAGTCAAAGTCAAAATTTTTCAAAGTCAATTTTTTTTTTATTCGAATTAAGATTTTTACAAATAATTTTCCGACGTCAAAGCTAACATGGGTGGCACGTTCACTACCAGTGTACGCCCTCTGTGGAGAAGAATGTTTGTTTGTTGTTCTGTCTGTATGTTTCAACGCGCATCACGTAATAACTACAATTGGATGATATGGTTTCCACAGTTGTATTACTGAAGCAGCTGACGAATTAGCTGACCCCCCCCCCCCCCCCCCCGCTCGAAACCGATGATATTTTCTCAGGTGATTATTTATATTTTGTACATTACATTTTATATACTTGTACAGTTTATTAACCTGCACAATTATACGAGCAAAAACAATAACCCAAGAAAACTTCATCGGTTTCAAGCGGGGGGGTCAGCTAATTCGTCAGCTGACTGTACATGTGTTATCTTAATTTGCCGCCAAGGAGAGGATTTATCTTTTCCATTTTTGTGCTTTTTCAACTTTGATCACGCAAACGAGGGTCTATTCCGCGCCCACTATATTACCACTTTGGTAGAAATAGTTATTAGGTCAATTTGAAAAAAAAAGCATACAAAGACGCGGGCAGATAGCTAATCACATCACACTAATATTATAAATGTGAAAATATATTTGGATGTTTGTTCCACCTTCACGCTTAAAGTACTCGACAGATGTGGATGAAATTTTGAATGGAGATAGTTTGTAACCTGTATTAACACATAAGATACTTGTCATGGGAAAAATTCTTATTCCCACGGGAAAAATCTTACACAACGCGAGCGTAGCCGCAGGCGGATAGCTAGTAGAAGGATATAATATAGAAGTAAAATAAAATCGTTTCTGTATATCAAACTTATCGGTGACCAAACGACCACTACACCTTATTCCAAAATAGGGGATCGGACTACTTTTTTTTTATTTCATTAATCCAAACTTCATAGTTTAAACAAATTTTTGCTCTATCTTTAAAATTTACCGAGTTATAAAGGTTTGAAATTCAAGATTAGACAGAGAGGCACATATCCACTTGTGACGTCATTTTGTTAGTAATAACACATAATCTCCATACATCGTTTTTGAAAGAGACAGAAATATTGAAACTTTAAAAAATCACTGTAAATTCATTTTTTAACCGATTCTGTTTTTTTCTTCGCGAATCGTTCGTTACTAATCTATATTTTAAAAATAATTCATAAAATATGGCAAATTTAGGAACAGTCCGATTTCCTATTTATCTATTCTTCCATACCAATAAGAGGTCTATTAAACTTATAGCGGTCTAGATATCTCTGATTTAGACGATAAGTGTGCCTGTCGATGTGTGGAGAGAGTTGATACGATCAGGTACTTGGGAGTAATTCTTGATGAAAGACTCACGTTTGCACAACATATATTTGCTCTTTCTAAGAGATTGCGTAAGCTTATTCACATCATGAAACAACTTCGGCAGGGCGCTGATATTAAGACTCTAATCTTGGTCTATAAAGCTCTATGCCAATCCCTTCTTATCTATTGCATCTCTGCATGGGGGAGTGCTTCAAAGACCGTAATTATATCCCTAGAAAGAGCCCAAAGATCGGTACTCAAAGTGATGCTGAGAAAACCTTTTAGATACCCAACACGCGAGTTGCACTGCGAAACTAAAATCTTAACTGTACGACAGTTGTATATCCTACGCGTATCGCTCTTTCAACATAGGATATTAATGAACTCTGCTGCACCTGTACAACATACCTTGGGTCGCCGTATGGTCATACCAACCACTAGAGTCAAAACCTCCTTCGCTCGCCGTTTCAAGTCTTTCTCTTTCCCTTTTATCTATAAAGTTGCTCAAAAGCACTGTGACGTTCGAAATGATACCGTGATAGAAGCCAGGACTAAAATAGTAAAGTGGTTATCATCTCTCGACTATAATTCCACTGAATCTCTTCTTGAGATTATCAAATAGATTGTGCAAATATATAACATCAGCTCATTTCAAACAAAACTCTTTGGTATATATATATTTATTTTTCATATTATGTATTTTATTATGCATGTTATATTTATATAATGTTTTATTTGTCTATGCATGTAATTTGGGCTTGTCGGCAATTACGATGATTAGATTTAATTTCTTCTTTTTTTGTAGTTTCCAAACTGTATTGTTTAATCTTTCTTGATATAGCACATAATTGTCAATATTTCTGTTTAACCAAAATAAGATTTCCCGCGATACAGGTTTATCCTAGTGCGGGGATCGTTGTTAATGTGATTTTGTCTGTGCAAATGGTTAAATAAATCTATTTTCATTTTTTTTTTCATTTTTTTATAAACAAGTCCTCCCAACAACATCCCCCTGTAGGTTGCATCCCTGCATCTGACATGTCAATTATCTGCATCGCAGCAGTTTTAATCACTCCCTGTATAGGGACGATGAAGTACAAAGCTACGTGTAGCTGTTTGCATTTTAAAAACGTTGAAAGTAATTGATCCCTTTCATGAAGTGATCGCTTTTTCAATATAGTCGTATACCAATACAGTCTACTTTTCAGGTAAACATAGTTGTTATTGCATCCGGTTTATAAGCTTTTAGTTCTTTTCCTGTAATGTTACATACTGGCTGGCCGCAGATTATGTCTGCACAGGTTACGTTTTTAATGAGGATCCGAGAAAATTTAAATATTTATCACAACTTTATGACTGGGAGAGTTACGGAAAAGGATTTGTATTTTAGAAATATTCATTATTGTAAACAACAGTAAAACTGTTAAACCAAGACAGACAGACAGACAGACAGACCAAGTTACTTTATTACACGAATCATCAAATGTACGGTTTTATAAAAATGGCTCTATCTCAATGCATTTATCACATCTCTTTATCTGTCTACCCTTGAAACTTGTTTGAAACAGATTTCCTTTTCGCATATCAATGAATGAATGAATGAATGAATGAAATAAGTCAGATAGCTGTTTTCTATTCGTGATTTTAAATCACTTTCATCACTGTCTCTTCCGCTACCTGTTAAATACTGGGTGTAAGTAAGTATAATATTTAATATTCGTGTACAAAATAAGTCATTTGTAACGATATCGGCAGTTGTTGAGTCCGGCTAATCCAATCTCGTCGATCTTGTAACGAACGTCAATTATGTCTTGTTCGCAATTACAAGAACAGTCGCTTATTGCTGTAAAGAAGAAGTAGACGAGCGGGTATTCACCGCGCGGTTGTATGTGGGTAAAGCCGCTCTTAGGTTTGGCTAAATGAAAAATCTAATTGGGTATTACATTGCTGGGTCGCACTTAGCATAACAAATTAGTACTGCAAATAGCAATAATCGATATTTAGCATCCGATATCCGCATCAATTTGTGAGGGAAGTTACACTACGTAAGCATATACTTTATACCGAATTGGGTTTATCTAGATCAGCGACTACTAGTTTTTATTGGCTAATTTTATAACCTGACAGCATTAATATATTATTGTTATTAGATACTTTCTTTTTCCTTTATTTGTTCAAAACAAAAGTATTACAATTAATAATTATAAAGCGAAAAATGTGAAATAATAAAAAATAATAACAGACGACAACAGACGTTAACAATAATAATCTAATCTGTAACAATATATATATATATATTTTCTACATAATTTTAATTAGCTGACTAGTTTAACTAATAAAATCATCTATTGTCCTTTGGCATGAAATGTAGGAACATAGATTTTTTCAAATATTCTTTTACATATGTTGTTACTAAAAATAATAGAATTACTTTTATAATATTGTTTTAGCAAAGTGGCCTTTATTAAGTAGGTATTTTTTTCTCCTCACAATATTCTGTGGTTAATGCTTTATTTTAATTTTAAGGTTTTTTCAGCCGCTCGTCTACAACTGATTCCTGAGTTTCCAAGAACGTTCTTATTCCGATGGTTACAAGACTCAGAATGTATTATTAACCACTTTCAGTTTCTTGTGGTATTGCGTGTGGCGTCAACTTGTTAGAGAAGAAGTAAAAAACTCGGATTTATCATCAGCGTTTTAAGGGAATGTCTACTTAAATCACCGGCCCGTTACAGTCCACTGCTGGACTACGAGCCTCCTCCACTTAAGTGGAGGGTTTTGCCATAATCTCCACGCTTGGCAGGCGGGTTGGAGATCGCAGATTAAAAGGTTACTGTATCAGAGAGCGCTGCTTCCCGTTCCCTGTTCAATGTGTAGTCCCTAAGTCGCCTCTTACGACACTAACGGGAAGAGTAGGGGTTGGTGACAAATGTATTCTACTCTGTCGTCACCACACGGCACAGAAGCCACTTAGGACGCGTTTATATAAAAGTTTTCGTATCGTCTAACTGGAGCCTCATGCACATCATGATAAAATCATATCGTGTGGGTGATATGGTAACGTCTATGTTGGACCTCACAAACCCTTTTGACAGTAATATTGATTTATTCAAAGCCTCTGACATGGCTTAATGTGACAATCATGTAACTAGCCTGCAATGTTTGGGATCAGAAGGCCGTGTGTGAGATGTCCCCACATATCTATCTATCTATTAATGTCCTAACTATCCAAACCACGGACAATTTCACCCAGATATTTTAGTGTCCCTATCGGGTTTTGAACATAATAGTCACGCTCCTTTCCCTAAAGGCGTAAGCAGAGCTTAAGTGGGTTCATAGGGAGCGCACACTCAAACCAAGTTTGGCATCATTGTTGGCCCTCCCGGTCTAAGCAGCGAAACGTCCAACAGCGCGAAACGTCTAATGAGCAGTAAACCTAATTAGGAAAAGGTCTATGTAGCAAAACGTCCAACTCTCAGATGGTCTGTATAGCTGAATGTCTTGTTTTTTTTTTTTTTTTAAATATGTACAGTCATGTTAGAATATAAAAAAGTTATTCGTAGGTCAAAAACGAACGGACGAATCATAATTCGTCTCGGTATATTCGCACCTCAACGAAGGTATGCCAATCTATGCGTTTCTAAGTGCTGTCCTGCCAGTCGCCTTGTACCTTTATTTATTCGTCGCATAGGTAAAAACCCAAAACCAACCAAACCAAATTTGAGGTTCAAACCCAAATATCCTAGTCGTCTCACCCTCAGATAAATTGTGTACATTTTAACATTATTTAATAAGATATTTAATGTACCGTACGGTTTCAATTTAGCGGATAACGAGAAAGTTGTCGACACATAAAAAAAAAAAAAACATTTTGCCATTCGCTGCCACAATGACCTACTTATCCAATATCATGAAAATAAAAATTATGTGCCAATTTTATGAAAATTTCACCGTTTCAGCAACAAATCGCAGCGGGGAACACAAAAACGTGAATTTTCGTAATTCCACCGAAATTGTTGAGGTGATTCGTTCGTCTTATCAGAGAAACGGGAGAATTTCATTTCGACCAAATTCTTGCCCATAAAGAACTCTGGCACGTCAATCGACGGATTTCATTAAAATTTTATTTAAATCTTTTTTTTTTTAAAACCTCTTCGGGGATTGACTTCGTAAATTTTATTTTTACGAGTGGCCAAATTTCACTGGGATCAATAAAATGAATGAAAGTGAAACAGCCGACACAACCAGTACTGTTCGGCGGAGTAATTCGATACTCCATTGGAGCGAAAAAAAAAAAGAGTGTTTACTCTTGATCAAAACAGACGTTTATTTGTCTGCTGGTCCAAATATCTGTAAATTGCATTGAAATAATCATCTAAAAAGAACCCACCAACCCACGGAATGCTCACGTTGTGTAAGATTTTCCCGTGGGAATAAGACTTTTTCCCATAAAAAAGTGTCTTATGTGTTAATCCAGGTTACAATCTATCTCTATTCTAAATTTCATCCGAATCCGTAGAGTACTTTAAGCGTGAAGGTGGAACAAGCATCCAAACATCCAAATATATTTTCATATTTATATTATTATACTCGCGTGATAGTGTGAAGTGTGATGGGTAAAAGAGATATTTCCAGTTTCCGCGTTCCGCCAATTCAAAATCTTTTTACTTACGCCTCACTCTTATATTTTCTACGTGAAATCTCAAAGCGAATATAGAGTTACAAACGTAAACAACAGGAAATAGTGATCGCCTCGTCAAAGATCGACGCCATGTCTACTGGGAGATTTAATGGCGTTGTTTGTTACATTTTGTTTGTAATCTTAGCACTTTTTATTATTACGTGTAAGTAACATTTTATTTTTTGATTGGCTAGTTTATTTATATGTGAATTGTACATTACTGTTGATGTAAAAATGCAACCGGTAAATAAAATAAAGACTAAACTTTTTTTATTTAACCTAGTGCAGTAATGTAAATGGATTACATTTCTTCTTAGATAAATCATCGTAACATATTTCTGTACAAACACTTAAAAGTCTAGGTACTCTTATCCTTATCTCATCTTTTACAGATTGAGCAATGTAATGACTTTTAAGATGGACTGTATGTACGTCAGATAAAACACGGTTAAGAAATATGTATTGCGTAAACTAAACAAATGCTATACGATGACATGCTATTTATCTTAGGACATATCGACCACCAACATACCCACACAGAACATTCCAAATACTTCGATTTTTAGAGTTCCGTGGTCTCATCATAAATAGTTACACATGTTCGTACCACATGCTCGCGGGCGGGTGCTGCGAAAATACGCCGAGATACCCGGGGGATACATTTTCTCGCCGGTAGGCTTCAAAACGTATTGGATCCTTGGGGTCTGAGTAAAAAAAAAAAAGTCTGATCCACGGATACAAACTGTCTCCATGGTCTGATCTCTTGGTGCGTCTCAACGAGGCTACTGGTGACCGAAGGGTTGCTATGGTAGCTTTCTCTCCCAACGAATTAGCCTTGCAATTCAGAGAGGGAACGCTGCCAGCATTTTGGTAACGATGCCCCGTGGACACTAAAGGAGATTATATTAAGAATGTTATTGTATATGAGAGAGAGAATTATATATAGTTTTATTAATCTGATTTTGTAATTATTTTTTAATAATAAAGGTAATAGTTATTTCTAGTATAGATATTTCTAGGTATATTCTAATAAATCCAGAATACCGCACTTAAACAAAATTAGCTTTGCTTTTTTGCTTTAATTAAATTTGCTTGCTTGATGATAAAATATTTATTTGTGCCAATAAAAATAGTCAATGATGTCAATTCGTAATTTTGAATCAAATAGGCACTGTACTGTAAGTGTAAATAATCAATTGTTTCTTGTATATAAGAGGTTTTAGTAATTTTTTAAAGCTATACGGAACCCTATGGCGTGGTCAACTCGCACTTAGCTGGTTTTATTTATTCTTCTATTTTTACTATCTTATGGTACTTGTATTAACTTTGGATTTTGATTTTATTTTCAGTAAAAAATATGACGTTACTGGAAAGATGCTATACATAAACACAAATCTTAATCATAATAGTGTTTATATTATCTATACCTGATTCTTGAAAATTCTGTGTTAGTGAATATGAAACTTATTTTTTAATATAAATTAGTAGAACATAATTTTTTTTTGGAAAATTTCTACCAATACGAATTGTAGCAGCCATACTAACGGGATATCTTAGTATTTTTTTATTACTTTCTTAACGTTTTTATTTTATAACAGTTACAAAAGTCGTGAAATCGATACCGCACGATAGCACCATACAAAGAGTAAGGCTTTTTATTTTATTCGAATACCATGAAATGTGTATCAGGATATGAAAGTTGTTTATTTTGTATGCTAAGAAAGCTTGGTAATACGAACAAACAACGAGCTTATTCTAAAACTAAAACTTGTGTGCAAGCTTGATATGCCTACCAAAGATATGCACATCTTAAGCAAGTGCAGCATCCTATACTTATATGTTGTTTTGAGCAAAACTTATTAGTTCTAATAACATAGAAACGAGTTTAAGCTGTTTTGCTTTAAAAAATCAATAGCATGGATAATAATACAGAAGGTAATGAGATGTTTTTATTTTTTTATAATATGCACGCATACACTCTTAAAAACGAGATGTCAATCTCAGGAAAAATGCTTAAGTTCGTCATAAAAAAACACTTTACATGAAGCAAGCATTAAGAATTAATATGCTTCGTTGCTAACAAAGTGTTATTATGGTACTTATTGCATTTTACTTTTTAATTCGGTCAGTCTGTTAAAATATGTTTTATGACCTTAAGAACCATGACGTTACGCTCTTACTTACTCTCACAACATTTTGTGATGCAACTTTAATGTGAGTTTTAAGTATTTATAATTAGTTCGTCACGTTGTTGGAATTCAAGTTAGTTTTCTTTTTACGGTTCACCTAACATCGCATTACTACCACGTCTAATACTGGTATTACAGTTCGTCATTTCATGTATACCTTGCTTTTCAGGATATAACCCTCTTCAGTAAAATATTTTCATCTGACAGGTATATATTTTGCTCATTAAAATAACCTACTAAGTAGGTACTTATTATATTAATCAACGGTTCACTTATATTGGTGTCAATTCGGCATACGCCCAATTAAACTAAACTTAAAATTAACCCACTTTCTATCATTTTTAATTGAAAACGGACCGAAGATCAGCGGCTTTGTTTTTGTCTTTGACTTCACGACTAACTGTCAATTTTAGTGGCTTTTTATTCGTCATGGTGTTAGGTAGGCACTAAAACAAGACTAAATTTGACAGTTAGTCGTGAAGTCATAGAGAAAAACAAAACCAAAGATCTTCGGTCCCTTTTCAATTAAAAATGATAGAAAGTGACAGGACTAATTTTAAGTTTAGTTTAGTTGGGCGTATGCCGAATGTCATGTAATTCAACAAGTTTTCTTTTTCCTACGTTCTTTAGAGGTTTTGCGGGAGGTTATTTTTTCTTTCTTTCTAGTTTATTTCGTATGAAGTCCATTTTAGATACCTTTAAGTGTCAATTGTCTTCGTATAGTATAAGATGGTAGTGCGATGATCTTAAAACGTCAAACAAAAAAAAATACGCTTGAGAGTGTAATGTGGTTTTATACAGGGTTATTTTTTATTTAGTGCAGAAACTTTAATATGTTGATCAGACCATGAAACTGAACAACTTTCCCCAAGAAACATGGGTCCGGAAATGAAAGAAAATTTTGTACCTCCCATACTAATTGCTAAGTTGCGGCAGTTTGTATGGGAGATCGATTTTTTTTTCAGTTCCGGACCTATTTTTTTCGGTTGTTTATAGTTGTTTATTTTCATGATCTGAAACGAAATAATTAAATTTTGTACACTGAATAAAAAATAATCCTGTATATTACCTATCTGATAATGATTGTTTTGGTTTAAAACGGTTGTATTGTAAATAAATAGATTTTTCTTTCATTTTTTATTTATTTATTTCTTTCTCATTTTCTTGCATGCAGCAATTGCATACATTAAGCGCTACATTAAGACAGAGGAAAGTTTACAAACGTCCGTCTAAAGCAAATGCTTTCTTAGTTTTTGTCACCGTTTCTCAATACGACCTTAATGCCTCATCAGTCAGTGTGCACTTAATTACAAATTGATGAGTTTCTAAGTAAAGCTTTCATAAAAGAAAGAATATTGAACACGGTTAAATTAGATATAAATAACAAAATCATAGAAAATTATTCCACGCGATACATTTTAGTTTTGAAAAGAATTGTGGAATTCAAAAATACTTTTGAACGTTTTTACCCTTAGCATTTGTTTTTTTAAGCTGGTCTTGAATGGGGTGAGTTCAGAAAAGAAAGAAATTATAAAAGTATACAAACAACGATGACAACAAAAAAAAGTTAACCAGAGAATGAGAAGAAAATTTGCTGCAAGTAGATAGGTATATCTATTAGACAAATAAATAAATTAAGGCTTGAATAATTTAGAAAATTTAATCAAAATTGAAAAAGTACATTTTGAGTCATAACTAGTCCATTTATTATTGCTCTTTGATCTCCCGGTGGACCAACACAAACGCAGCGTAAAGATGAACACTACGTAAACGTGACTAGACAAAATCATTGCGTCTGGGCAACCAAATACCTACTTAGTCAAAGTCATAGAAAGTCAAACCACAGAAGTATGACGATAACAAATAAAAAACTGACTGGAACAGGTACATTCAACTTCAGCGTCTCAATACCTTTTTTCATTGAAAGCTGAGATGCGCCAGTGTTAATATTAGTACACCGAGGTCTATAGGTTGTGTATGTCGTCTTGCATTTGATTGTACAAGTAGAGTTTTATAGTTTGGTAGAGCAGTCGGGGAAGAGGGAGGCCTTAGCGCTTTCGGAGTTAGATCTAGCGCTTTTTTGGGTCACTTGGCGCTGAAATTTTAGTTTTAACTCCTAGCGGAAAATCTAGCGCTTTTTTATGACAGACCAAACTTAGTAGTATCACGTCGTAATTTCGGCAAAATGTAGGAAGTAAGCAGCAACAGCGCAAGTCGTTTAGCTTCCTTTTCATATATTAAGGGTATTCTCCGAATAAAATAAGTTGTTTCGTCGAAATCGATTAGCCATCATACTTATTAATATTAAGACTATTTTAGATTTAAGTTGATAAATACAATTTGTATTGAAATAAATAAAAAAATCTTACTGTTATGCCCTTTTTTGTTCATGCATGCTAGCGGATTCTAGCGCTATTTTTAGTTTTATGCAATCTAGCGGAATCTAGCGCTATTTTTTGTTTTATGCAATCTAGCGGAATCTAGCGCTATTTTTAGTTTTATGCAATCTAGCGGAATCTAGCGCTATTTTTAGTTTTATGCAATCTAGCGGATTCTAGCGCTATTTTTAGTTTTATGCAATCTAGCGGAATCTAGCGCTATTTTCAAGTGCTTTTAGCGCTGATTGGCCTCAGAGAGCTGGCAGCACTGAGGCCTAAGAAGCGATGGCGCGACGAACTAGATGCATTTGAACGGCAATGGATGAAAGTGGCCCAAGATCGAGATCAGTAGAAGGAAAAAGAGGAGGCCTTTGCCCAGCAGTGGGACCACAGAGAAATAAGGAAGTGGGACAGCTAAAAAGGGCTATAAAAAGAAAAGAACAGTCGTATGTATAGCTATGTATAGCTAGTATATGTACGACATTTCATAAATTTATGTGAATGACGATTATAATTGATTACAATCTTGACAACTTTTTGCTTAAACTAAAGGAATTTTACATCAGAATAAGGGGTGTGGGTGAAAAGGCTGCCAAGTTAAAATAGGATTGGGCGGGTCATGTCTGCAGGATGCACCCGGACCGGTGGGCTAAGATCGCTACCGACTGGGTGCCAAATGATAGCCGACGTGGGAGAGGCAGACGTCGAAAACGATGGCGAGACGAACCCAAAAAAATGTAATAACGAATCCTTAGATAAATGAAAGGCTCGCGCGGCGCTCGCCTAGATACCGCTGGCATAGTTGTAAAATGTGGCAACAAATACTACGCCGAATTCGGCGTACCCGAGCTCGCGCCGACGCGTCTCGTATGACGTCTCGTATTTCCTCCGAGCTTGCATCCTTCCAAATTGTCATTGTCATTGTTGAGTTGCCTTGCCGTATTCACGGAGCTGTTGTTATTAGATAGCGCGGTATCTAGGCGAGCGCCGCGCGAGCCTTTCATTTATCTAAGGACGAATCTAAGTGATCCGTCCGTCCTATGGAAATAAATAATTTTGACTTTGACTTTCGAGGATGATTGGGAGTTACTGGCACATGATCGAGAAAGGATCGAGAAAGAAAAAAGGGGAGGCCTTTGCCCAGTAGTGGGTAAGCTCAGGCTAGAAAAAAAAAAAAAAATAAGAGGGGACATATATGAGCTGTTGATGATGATGATGAAAATAAAACAGCCTTATTTGAGTTAATCTTATTTATGGATAGGGTTTAGTTTAGCCCTTTTATATCTCATATTGTTATTATCATGTCATTAATAGAAAAATTGGGGAAGTATATGAGCTGTTGATGATGATGATGATGATGAATAGAAAAATTAAAAACTGCATTGGAGTCTACACCTACTTACAACCCACTGGCATTTCAATGCGATCATTAGATGCTGTTTCAGAATAGGGCGTCGTAATAATTATAAAGATGAATGAATGGGTCGAAAGTAAGACCACGGTTACGTGTTAGATGTTCGTAATGTTTTAGGTCATCGCTTTTATAATAGATATAACGATTAAAGATACCAAGATACAGTTTTAAGATAAAATTAAATTGTAATTATAAGGAGAGGAAGGTGGTTATGATTGTAGAAACAAATGAAGTGGAAAATTATATAATATAATTTACGTTAGCTAAAAGTTTTCTAAGGTTGTTAAGATTTAAATCTTTTATGTATGAACCAATTAGTCAATCTAGCTCTAACATTGTAATGTTTTATTTTATAGTTAAGTTGTTATATTTTTTATAGAAAAAAGAATGATAACATGCTTACTTTAGAAATATTCGCTGTTATGTGTTTTCGAATTTTGAATTCATATGTATGTTTATTCGACGCTCTTACGGTGAAGGAAAAGATCGTGATGAAACCTGCACACTCCTGCGAAAAAATTCAAAGGTTGTGTGTGAAGTCGACCAACCCGCACTGGGCAAGCGAGATCAACTAATTCAGGGTAGGTTCGAGCCCCTTGGGGACGTATATGAGCTGTTGATGATTCGCTGTTATTTGCATAAAACTTATACTCAATTCTAGTTGGTCCTGTATATTTATTTTAATATAGACTATGAACCGGTAATTTTTAAAATTTTCTATAATGATACACGCACTAAGACTAAAAACTACAATATTGTCCAGACAGAGCGCATAACACAGCAACATCATCAACGGCCCATTACAGTCCACTGCTGGACTAGCCTCCTCCACTTAAGTGGAAGGTTTTGCCATAATCTCCACGCTTGGCAGAGAGCGCTCTCCTCTTACGACACCCACGGAGGGGGGGGGAGTAACACAGCAAGAGGAGACCCAGAATTTGCAGATTTGATCTTATTTTAAATTTTAATTTGTCTGAAAAGTTAATAATTAATTTAACCGAATAAAGAAACTTATTAATATTATTTCAAGATTTTGCATCAAAATTATAGTAGACTAATTATTTAATAATATTATTATTGTAAATATGCAGTAGTGTATCCGCCTGTAAACACATTTAAGTAAATAATTTCTGTTTAGAAATCACGCTTTATTTATGACCTGCAGGTTTTGAAATCATCTTACTCATACACCGAATCTTTGACCTCAAATGGGTTAATCAGTCACGAGCTCTATGGGTTTGGTTCTAAGTTCTACCATACAAACAGACAACATTAAAGTTTACGAGTGTATTTCGTAATGTTAATTTAAGAAGTTTTTTAGGAAATAAGTGAAAATATTTTTAAATGAAGACTTTCTTGTCTGTATTTTTGTTTTGGTGTCTGAATAAGTATGTCTTTTCCTATAAATAGATTATTTGAGCGCAGTTGACAGACTAGTAAAAAAAACGCATCCTACTTTTTTGAAGACGTTCAGTTCATATCGTATGGGTTGACCGACCTTACGAACCCTGGTGTCAGTTGAAGTTGAAACATAAGCTGATAAAACATCATTTCATCATTTTTAAATAAGTTTGAGTTAAATTTAACCTCAAAGTCTTGACTCAGGTAAGCGTATACTCCAAGTCTAAGTCATGTCTAAGCATTATTGTCGTTATTTCGCAAGACGAGGTGGTCTTACCGCGGAATTCACCTACAGAATTCACAGACACGTACAACTTAGAATGTCTAGCGCTTACAAACAAATCCAACTCAAAGACCCCTAATTGCCCAAGTTTCTACGATACTACAGAAAAGATCGACAACAAAGCAATTATGAGGAATGTCTGACGGTTGATAAAATAATTAACGTATTCTTCAGGATTGAAGTTGAACGAATGACATTAATTTAAATATACATAACATAAATAACTTAAAATAGCTTAATAGCTGTCAGTTTAAGAGATTTTTAAGTCGCATGTTTTAAGTGCTCTCTAAAATTGTGCAATCGACACGGCCATAAGGTTCACTAATATTAGGATGGCCATCTCTTGTCCCTTTTCAATCTATACAAGGTAAAAAGGACGGACTAACTTAAATTAAGGATTAGAGCGTGACATCCCGAATCGAGGCCATTAAGTAATCCTTAACTGAAAATTAGGACACATTATTTTGATGTAGATTTGAAGTTTTAGTACACGTATGTATGTATGTTATTATTTCTGAGTGTTTTTCCACATCATGATAGCTTTTATTTATACACGTAAAATATACCGTTACTATACACAAATAGAATTACAAATGAAAATTCAAAGTAAGTACGATTGGCGGCCTTCTTGCTGTGGTGGCAATTTCTTCCAAGAAACCAGATAGAAAAAACTGCATTCAATACAAAGACGTTTTGAAAGTCGAACGGATCACGAAACTCTGTATCGACCGATTTCTTTTGTTTCAAAGATTATTAAATCTAGATCTAATTGCTCAAAATGACTGATCGACTTTGAAAAATAATTATTTTTCTGCCAAGATTTTAAAGAACCCCACCTAGGAATGTTTGCATTAAAATGTTCGCAGGTTCGGGAGCTTTGACATCTGAAAATAGGATAAGTTAATCTGAGAACATAACTATTAGACTTAAGGGTTTTTATAGTGTTAAATAAAAAAGAATAGATGAGAAAAAAAAAAAATCTATCGTCCAAACAAAAAATCCTGAGTATATCACTATTTATACAATAATATGAATTAAATGAGCATTGTTATCGCGGTTTCTTTGTTTATTACTAGATTAACGATTTAGCTAATAAAGTTAACCTTTATTTAATTTGTTTTGATGCGTTTATCAAAATTAGACCTGATAATTCGAGACATTTCAATTATATAGACATCAATAAGATATTTTAATGACTGGTGCCAATTAGGGCTAGAAGATACATTTGGCGCCCACGTGATGTAACCACATGTTTATTCCCTTTCATCTTCCATTCCTAGCCTTCAATAACCCTTGTAGCAGATAGGTTTATTTAATATAAATAAAAGGTATTACCTCTTTTTCTGTATGTATTATGTTTGCGTCTTTTTGATGACTCATAAACCAAAATTATCGTTGCATTTTAAGAAATTAAGTATTACATAGGAAAATTAAATGAGGCCGTAAATATCTATCTAAAAAGTTGCATATGCGCAATCTCACATTTACTTAACTATCTATAAAATTGGCAACACGAGGTCATTCAGAATTTGCGATTTTAAATAATTTCACGGTAACATGCAAAAAGGCAATAAATGTTTCGCTTTGAGTATGTCTCTGATATGAGACAAATTAATACTGTATTACACACATTAATTTTAATTCAATTTGCAAAATGCTTAATTGATTTATTAACAATCGTGATTTTGTAAAATTGGTTTTGTTACAGGTAGGTAACCAATTAGTGAAAGTAATTGTATAGTCAACGATTGTCCGATTCATAATCCTGTCAACGCAACTGACAACTTTGCTATCAGTTCATTATGAGAAAGTAAATTTTAGTTGAGGTGATTTGGCTCATCCATTACATACAAACATAATAAATTGTATTTGCATTTTATTGCCAAGTGGACTGATGACCTGAGGAAGGTCGCTGGTGGTGGCTGGATGAGGAAAGCGGGTGATCGTGCGCTTAAGCGTGCCCTTACGTCCAGCAGTGGACTGCAATAGGCTGATTGATTGATTGATTTTATTGAACTCAATTCTGAATTCACTAGTATATTTAACCACATTACACCTGGAGGCAAAAAATGTGTTGCAT
Source organism: Carpatolechia fugitivella (assembly GCA_951230895.1). Taxonomy (NCBI): domain Eukaryota; kingdom Metazoa; phylum Arthropoda; class Insecta; order Lepidoptera; family Gelechiidae; genus Carpatolechia; species Carpatolechia fugitivella. The sequence goes on from OX579656.1 coordinate 11,400,682, forward strand.
GTCATATGTTATTGTCATGTGTATTGTTATTATTTTAAGTACCTATAGATGTAGTTCTTATTTTATTTTATTATTTATTGTACTCAATAAAGTTGACAGAAAGTGATCACATAGAAAAACGACACAACAGGCACTGCTTATTTCTAAAGAAATGTCTTACAGCAGACCTTGGAAGTGAGAATTTAGAAAAGAAGCGGATAGTAACGTGCACAACAATTTCAATTAATAATATACATACAAGATAAACCTACATAAAATAAAACCTAAAAAGTATAATAAATATATAATATAGACTAATAAATATATAACTAAATTATAATACACACAACACAAATACATATAAACAATTACATATATAAATACAAAAACCTAACACGGTTATTTGTGGTGTACGTAGTATTTAGCTGTTAGTTTCTCTACAAAATTATGGATTGGACTACAATTAAAGTTTGGACCTGCGCACAAGGTATAAAGTATATTTCATTCATTCATTCATTCATTCATTCAAGGTGGATCAGACGATTTGGTGATAGAACGAGAGCGTATAGATCGTGCAACGAAGGACTGGTCATGAGATCCTTGGGAGGTTTATGTCCAGCAGTGGATGACTTTCCGCTGAGATGATGATGATGATACAGTTGATAATAACGAAAAAGTGTTGTCGCTAAACATTGATTTATTAAAGTACACTAGAGGAAGTTGTTGCAAAATCGACATACAAGAGGAAAATGTGGTTGAGTGAAATAATCTTTCATTATTACATTAATCATCATTACGAATACTGTGCATAATCTTTTCCGTCTGGTTTTTCCTGTACTTAGAGGTAGAGGACGACTCGGGTGGATCGCATGGAAAAAACACGTGCCATTATAAAAAGTTTTAAGACCTTATTATTGAACTCAACCTGCTAGGTAATTGTTGGATTTTTCATCGAGGCAATGGTCTAGATAATAATCATCAACAGCAATAATTATTGCTAATTGACAATCGTGATTTTGTAAAATTGTTTTTGTTACAGATACAACCAATTAGTATTTACGAAAGTTATTGTATTGTAGAGTAACGATTGTCCGATTCATATCATAATCCTGTCAACGCAACTGACAGCTTTGCTATCAGTAAAAACCTGCACTCTCCTGCGAAGTCGACCAACCCGCATTGGGCCAGCGTGGTCGACTAAGGCCTAATCGCTCTAATTCAGGGTAGGCTCGAGCCCCTCGGTGGGGACGAATATGAGCCGTTGATGACAAAAATAAATTAATTCTATTTCCACCCTGATTTTTTTTTTGAAGAAAAAAAAATTTTTTCAAAGATAATAAAAATATCTACTGGCATGAAATTATTATAATAATATCAGAAATGTAATTGTAGGTATACGATAAGTGATTGTCACGAGCACAATAATAGTAATTTGTACAAACATAAGTATAAATAGCACTACGTCATAGCAAGATGTTTCAGAGTAGTCAATACTCGAACTATAGGTATAGTTACTAAAGTAAACACAACACGCGCTCCATAAAAGCCGGTGCGAATTCACTGAACAAATAAAACACTAGAAGTAAAAACAAATAGCCAGCCGAAGGGTCTGAAAGAAGAACCGTTACTCTAAACGATCTTAGGAACAAAAACAATAATCATGAAACAAACAAAAACTGTCCAAACTCACCTTGGTTAATGACACTCCATAATGCTGCCAACGGCACTAACGAAATGAACCAAATAAACCAAACAATCTTATCAACAGTTAGTCGCGTTCTGTATACGGAACAGGTGTGTGCGCAACGCTAGAACGTACAATATCGAGTTTTGTCGCGCAAAACGGTCGGTTGTGAAGCAAACTAGCGCGCTAAGTGAAGGCGGTGAGCGCACGACCACATCGGCCTCATGTTAGACCGCAAGTGACCGTCCACCAGAGAAGCTGTACAATCACCGTGACGTCACACGAAATGAAATTAAAAAACACGAAGAAGCTCTAGCAGAAACAACCTATTGAGGTGCTATTGAGGCTTTATCGGCACGAGACACTTGCAAAAGAGAGAAAGTTACAGTCGTTCATTTGAAAGTGTAAGTGTGTTCCGTATTTACAGAACATGCAAAACCAAGACCGGTGAGGCTTAAACACTAAGCTGGGCCCAATTCCTACAGATGCACGATAGTCTAAAATTAGCTTAGTCCCGTTTCAGAAATAAAAGAATTTTTCTTGCAATTGCAATCCCCAAAATCAAGATCAAAAATTATTTATTTCCATAGGATGTTATTACTTCACTTAGATCCGTCATTACATTTTTTTGGGTGAGTTCACTAACACAATGGCGGAATCTGTGGAAAAGAGCTTACCGAAGAAACTCCACAGTCGTCGCATCTTTTGCATTTCCTTTTTTAAAAATTACAAAATTTTCCGTTGATTTTCTTTAGCTAAATTGTTCTCCTTCTCGTGCCGATTTTGACACAACCGAATGCCAGAAAATCCCTTTTGGAAAAGTGCTAGATAGTGGAAGAAATATTCTAAACCGACAAAAGAGTCACGCTTGAAAAAAATTTAAAGGTATACCTATCGCATCGTAAGAATGCCGTCCTGACAGCTGTCATACACGTACAAATTTTCTTCTGTCTCTTTTGCACCCATTTGGTTTTCATATTTCCTGCCTGCTGTCAGGATGGCATTCTTACGATGCGATTACTGTAGTTAGGTTTAAAGTTTATTGAAATTTGAAACAAATTTAAAGATGATCCTAAAATAACAAATTCATTCTTCTCTTGTCGAGACTTTGTATCGAAATCGAAACTGAAATGATAAACCTGATTCAATTATAGATTTTCTTTAAAGTCAGAATTGTGGCTAGTCAGTAGTATTTAAGTATTACCTATAGTGTGACAAAAACGTTCCGATTCCTGCTGAATAACTTCCTAACTTTGCGAAATTTGTCATTGTTATTTCAACGTACCTATATTTCTTTGTCATTTACGTAAGTTATTTCGTGTAAGATGTTGCGTTCTGATTTACATTCGTTTTTGTTCAGTTTTGTCGTTATTTAACAGATGTAAATAACTTAAGCTGTATAATGACTCTACTATTATGGGGCCAGTAAAATTACACGTAAGATGTTTACGTTAATCGCAAAAAGATGTTGACGTTGTTGTTAAAGCCCGTTGGGGTATATGAAACGCATTGCGGCGTCTGGGATGGTACAAGTTAATCAGTATAATACTGGTAATATCGATGTAAATAATAACTAACGTAATTCCATCTTTGATACACTAAAATGTTAGGTAAGATTAGGTACTCGAAAAATATACTTAATGTCTTTTTTTCTCTGTCTATTTAGAAACATGACAAGCGCATAGGAATAAAGATCCGCTAGCGGGTAAATTATAAATAAATAAATATGTGGGGACATCTTTACACACGGCCATCTGATCCCAAACTAAGCAGAGCAGAACATAAATATATAAATACATACATATATAGATAAACAACAACCAGACACAAGGCAAACACAAGTGCTCATCACACGAATGTTTGCCCTGGGCCGGATTCGAACCCGCGACCCTGTGCGTCGGAGGCAGATAGACTACCACCTGCGCTACGGAGCCGTCAAATGTTAATTAAACAAACAGATGCCACCGATCGCTTGCTCTTGTCGTAGCATTTCTTTTTTGTCCCTTCTTTGTGTACTTCGCTTTATCGTACTTCCCATCGTCCATCATCTTTACCGTTCTTCGTCATCGTGTGGGTTCAACCCACACCCACTGGGTTGTAAGGTCAGTCTTATAGAGGCCACTGAAATGACTCGTGTATCGACTACATAGTAGCTGGAACAAACGGCTTAACGTGCCTTCAGTCAGAAGTACGGAATCATCTGTTTTTTGGACAATCAGTTGATTCAGACTGCAATGTCCTAACCACAGCGGGGAAAATTTTGCTAGACAGTGTCCCCATCGGGATCCGTAGTAGTAGGTATTTAAATAACTATTATCGCATAATATTAATTTTACTCACTCACCTTACAAAATATTTGCCTGTTTGGCTCGAAGTCCTCTTAAAACTCGAACCGAAAAATTTTCATTGCGTCAATGACGAAACTCTTAAGTTTATTTCAGCTGTGTTTTATTTCTGTATCGAGCCTATTATGTAGGTACTTGTTTTGGACGCATCAGTCAAACTCATAACCCGGCAACGTTCAACGCTGGTCATCATTTAGCGCCACAGCTGTTCAACATCAGATCCTATTGTCTGCAACGTAGTAAACGTTCGATTGTTTTCATTTCTTCACAATGCGGCCTACATTCTTCATCTGTGATACCCGCAATACTGTTGATACCGATAGGCTTGTTAATCAAATCTGCCAAGGGAGACAATGGATCAGCGGATCGGTTTTTCTGTTGTCTATTTGGCTTTCGTTTCCTTGAGAGCGAAGAGCGGTTTTATTGGAATGCGTTGTTTGCGTATCTAATGTTGAAAAGCAAACATTTCTTTGATACACGATTGTTTGGGAATAATACAAACATTTGGAGGGTTTTGAAATATTGTTAACAAAAAAATTTTAAAGCATTATTTTTTCTTTTTTCTTGATTTTTGAGGTGGGGATCGAACCTGCGTCTCCCGAACGGAACACAGCGGCCTTAGCCACTGCAACACCGACGCTCTTGACATGAAGATGCTGAAGACTTAATAAGTCTGTTAACTTGGCAGTAATGGATCATGATTGAACGTATTATTTCTCCATCAATCTTGTTCTATTATGGGTTTCTATAATTGCAATATAATTTGTTGAACAATACCTACCTTTCAAGGAAATATTGTCATGAGCTGAAAAGTCTATAGTAATGGTTGTACAGATAATAGAATTGTAAATGCTTCTAAAACAATGCAATCGTGTTACTGGAAATTGTAAAGTCGAGGTTTTATCCTTTGTAATGTTCTACGCAACTGGAAAAAGTATTAAAATATCAAAATAAGTATATTTTACACGACGTGTCTCTAAAAGACCCTTTTCTTAGATTGTTCAGCATCTTGACAAGTGGAAGAAATATAAGAAGGCCTTTGCAGCAATTATTATTACTATAATTATATCGATTTAGCTTTAGAAAACCAGTATCTCTACACTTATACGGTGTTCATTTAAACCAAGGCAAGATATTCAACAATATTTATTTACCTACATTATATCTGAAGCAATTTGTTTTTTACTAGTGTAAGTACATAAAGAAGGTATATGAGAGCTGATTGATAAGTTTCCGAAACGACAAAGAAAAACTTTAAAAATCTATTTAAAATAAATTTATTTCTCAACGTAGTTTCCTTCTACCTCGATGCATTTAGTCCAGCGCTTCTCCAATGCCGTTACACCAGTTTGATAAAATGTTTTCTCCAACCCCTCAAAATACTCGTCCACGGCAACAATGACTTCTTCATTTGATGAAAATCTCTGGCCACCTAACCATTTCTTCAGGTTTGGGAATAAGTGGAAGTCACACGGGGCCAGATCCGGGGAATAGGGTGGATGCGGTAGCAATTCGAACCGCAATTCATGGAGTTTGGCGACTGCAACCATTGACGTGTGTGCAGGTGCGTTGTCATGGTGGAACAAAACTTTTTTCTTGGCCAAATGTGGTCGTTTTTTCTGGATTTCTTCACTTAATTTTTGCAGCAAGCTTGCGTAGTACTCTCCATTTATTGTTTTTCCTTTTTGCAGATAATCCACTAAAATAATCCCTCGAGCATCCCAAAAAACAGTCGTCATCACTTTGCCGGCCGACAAAACCGTTTTTGCTTTCTTCGGCACAGGTCTTCCGCTCTCAGTCCACTGCTTAGATTGTTCTTTTGTCTCGGGAGTATAATGATGTATCCAGGTTTCATCGACTGTTACATAACGCCGCGAAAACTCGTTAGGATCTCGGTTAAACAGCGCCAAACACTCCGATGAATCGTCCACTCGACGTTGCTTTTGGTCAACAGTGAGCAAACGCGGCACCCATCGCGCGCAAAGCTTTTTCATTCCCAAATGTTGGTGCAAAATAATAAAAACGCGTTCAGATGAAATGCTCACCATCTCTGCTATCTCTCGCAACTTCAAGCGCCGATCATTCAATACAATTTTGTGAATTTTTTTGATCATGTCCGGATTCGTGACTTCATTTGGACGGCCAGACCTGTGGGCGTATTTGCAGCTCTAACTTCCACGTTTAAAATCAGTTACCCAGGTGTGAATTGTACTCAATGCAGGAGCAGAATTACCTAAAACACTGTCTAGCTTGGTTTTAATCTGGGTTGCTGTTTTCTGTTTTAAAACGTAAAACTTTATCACCGCACGAATTTCGTTTCTTTCCATTGTTAAGAAAATTTACGACACAGAAAGTTCTACGTCCTATCAAACAAATTCCACCAGTTCGATTAAATTCAAATTTGGCGTTCTATTTTCAAAAAGATGCCAAAATATAATGTAATTTTTTTTCTGCGTATCGTTTTTTAAGTTCGTCGCTTCGGCCAGTTATCAATCAGCCCAGGTAGTCGGACTCATAAGTGAATTCAAATCACGTGCGTTTTTAATTTGAAATATCTTTTTAGTAATAACCGTTTTCGTTAATTTTTATCCTTGTAGATACAGTCCCGTACAATTTTATTCCATACTGTATCTGTAACAGCAAAGACCGAAACGAAAACACTTTTGGAAATATAGTTATAATTATTAATAGTTATTCAAGGTATAGCTGCACGTGATGCGACTCCAATTTTGAACTTGTACTGCACATACTGCGATTCATGTAAAATAATGTTGATCCATTTGTACTTAATTTATCACACATGAAGTGACGCCTGAATGACGCGACAAGAGTTCCCGTTGGTGAATCACTTCTGGCGGGATGTCTCGTCTCCAGGAATGATAATGGCGGCGTTACGCGGCTCACTTCACGCGCTAATCACCCTCACGCAGTAATTTGTCAGCGGGATCACAGCCTCTACCATATTCCGCGATTTCATTTTCTTAAAATGTTTCTAAATAACGTAAAACGTTGTCTAGCTTGCTCAGTCAATGAAATAAAGAATGTGTTATGCAAAAAGTGAATTGGGACTATCATTAAAAACTGACTAACTGACAGAGTTTAAGCTAGGGTCTAAGCTTTCTGCTCGCTCCCCCAAAAGTTTGGTATCGAAAGCTGTTAGGTCAGATAGAGAAAACAATACAGTTGCTGCTCGCTTCCATCGGCCATTCGCGACCTATCCAAGATCGATGGTCTACCTCCATAGGGGCTGCATAACCCACGCTGCGTATTTCGGTACTGGTGGTTGCCAGTACCGAAATACTTGTTCTAATAGCGGCCTACTAATAATAAATTTAATAATAATAAATATGTGGGGACATCTCACACACGGCCATCCGACCCCAAACTAGGCAGAGCCTGATACCTATACAAATATATAAATAGATACATATACTTATATAGATAAACAACAACCAGACACAAGGCAAACACAAGTGCTCATGACACGAATGTTTGCCCTGGGCGGGATCCGAACCCGCGACCCTGTGCGTCGGAGGCAGATACACTACCACCTAGGCTACGGGGCCGTCAAACAACGTGCCTCACTTACTGCCACTTGAGTATCGACACGACAAGAAGAAAATAGTTTTGTCGGTGGTACTTTCACCTGCTTATGTTATAATTCCTGATTCAATACTGCAAGGAAATTTACTAAAAATACGAGTTACTACCTTCCCGATTCTAAAATCCTAGGTCTTTAATGCGAAAAAAATAAAAAATGTAATTAATAAAAATTAATAATAAAAATTCAAATCCCCTAGTCAGTGAGTAAACAAGTAGTGTCTTCTTGTTGTTTGAGAATATAACTATTCTAAATTCAACTCTTGTCTCTGCCATAACATAAATCATACGACCGAACAATGTTCTCAACTTTTCCCATCGATAATTATTGCACTTGATAATTGCAGCTAATCGCTCGCGACGGAACTATGAACATGCGCACGCGATTCTATGCATAACGTGTCGAGATGTGAGTGTGATTCGATCGTGATCTGATCAAATTGTCGGCTGCGATCGAGATATCGAAGTAATTGATTTTCAGTTCCGTTCATTTATGGCCGTTTACACGCTATGTGAAAATCTGTTGGGAATAAAATGTGGCAAAATTGTAGCCATAAATGGGAAGACTCAATGTGATCTGTGAATCTTCTGGAAGATCTACCAAGGGCTCTGAACTCTAAACGTCACACAGATACACACACATAGCTGTGCATAATTATATTTTTACTAATTACTAGTCAAGGCATATCTTGAGGTTACGAATCAAAATTCATCATCATCATTATCTCAGCCTGAAAACGTCCACTGATATAGGCCACCTCCATAGGTTTCCTACGTAAATGGTTCTGCTCTCCCGGTGCCCAGCAACCTTCACCAAAACATCTATCCACCTTGTGGATGACCGTCCAACATACTCCTTCCGGCCCGTGGTCGCCATTCGAGAATCTTTCTTACCCAGCTTAAAAATGTAATGAAAATCGCGCTAGTTCGGTAAATTGCACTTACCGAACAATTTTCTGTCATCGTAAGTTCAAATTTCACAGTCCTAGGACCGCTACAGCTACACCTCCCTTTTAGATTTAGTTAAATTATTATATTCCATTGCTGTATTGGAGCGCACTTGGAACGGTAAATTAGTACCGCAAATGCAATGAATGACCAGCAGGACCCCGTTTTACAAAGCAAACAGATCTATTCGTTACTATTTAATGTTCATTGCGTAGCCAATTTGCCTAAGCTGTAAGCCCTTATCGTTTATTTATCTCATTATCTACGTAATCTTTACTTGTAATTTGTAACTTGTAGCTTCGTGAAATGGCCCCCAGTAGTTAGCGAACGGTATTTACAGAGAAGTGTACTCTTTACCCATGTAACTGCGCTTTTCGTTACGAATTTGTTTAAGTTCGGGCGGAAATGTGAAGAGCCTTTAAACGTATTTGTATACAGAAATTGCTGTCATTTGAAATGGAAGTCTAGTATCAAAATGAAGCGGGTGAGGACGAGTTCGCTGAATCCCAAATTGCGGAATAGCTTCAGTCGCTTTTGTGTTCGAAATGGCGGTGGAAATACTGAATATAATGTTTTACGCTTAGCGATGTTATATTCATTCGTACCTGCCCTTAATTTGGTTTGTAAAGAGAAGTGTTGGCAACTTTTATTTGTGAATTTTAAGTTTAATTTCTGGAACCAAGTTTTATGAGCTGAGTTATTTAGCTAACACGTTGTATATCTGAAATTATCGTCTATTCTTTTCGTTCTTCTGCTAAATGAAAAGGATAGGAGATAAATGAATACAAAATTTCCTTATAATGTTTTCCTTCGTTGGAAAAAGCGTATCATAAACGTACGTATCATGATTTAACTTGAAGAAACTTGGTTCGTTTCTGATACCAACGTAGACGCTCTGAAATATAAGTATCTAGTTATAATTGCTGACAATGGAATTTACAAAAATTCCAACATTTTGCATATTCGTCGTAGTTTTGGAACGTTAACAAGAAATTTTCCTCTTGAAATAACAATAAAATATGGACATTTAACATTTGCCTAACTATCAAATTCATGTGAATAAAATTTCCATATCGCAATAGTTTATCTTAAAGATATTGCAGAAAATTACAAGAACGTTCGCATCATGTTAACAGAAATAATAGTTAAAAATAAATAAAAATTCACTTCAAGTATGTACAATTTTATTTTGAGTACTTACTACATGTTATGTCACTAGCAAGGCTACATATGTGAATAGACATGGATATATATAAAATAAAAATGTTATTTAATTTTATATAAGCTTACATATTATTATTATATTTGACGTACCATCATCTCGGGACAAATGTGTTATTAAAATGTTGTTGTAATAGCAGATTTTGTGTCTAGACACAAAGTAACCGACAAAATATACGTAAATTAAAATTTCTCTCTCTAGGGAAAGACAAATGCAGACAAATTTGGCCTTTGTTTGTAAACAATTATTGTGCTCTAAGTAAAAACTTATAAGTACCTATTAAAATCTGTTTTTTTTTTTAAACAAATGCGTCCTTCTTGTTACAAGTACTTTGTAAAGTTGGCCCGGTAAATAATTAAGAACTGTTATATGGATAACCAAAGTAACTCGGACATCACACAAAACCTTAAATGGTTGGTGTACATTACTAAAACACTTAAATAAGTAAATTTCCGTAACATATTCCGTCATAACATGCGATTTTTACCACTGCAAAATACTTCCTTATAACTGTGTTACGTAGAGCTATATTGTTATTCATATAATAGCTGTGTTATTAATTCGTCATGGATTATATCTTAACGACGACAGTTTGAAAGTTTCTAAATAGATAACGTCTAGCTCTTTGATGGATTGCGGCATGGACATGTGGAGTTCGAATGCACGGAAATAAGAATACTCATGTTTGACTGGGGGATAGGAGAGCTTTGAATGAATGAATGAAAAATATTTATTTCAAGTTTTTTTTTATTATGCAAGTTTTAGGACATGCCTCCACTGCCGGTACGGTTCCCAAATAAAATTAGGAAGAGACCGACAAAAATAACAAATGACAGTTTAACTTGTAGTTGAACGAAAAAACGTTAGCACTTAGACCTAACCGAGGCGGTTGAGTTGTACTTGACATCACTGTTTCGACTTTATTTTATTCCTTGCGAGCCCCCCGGAGTGGAGGGCTGTGTGCCCCCCTTACCCTCCCTACTGGTTTCGGCAACTATTCTAGACCAGTTCCGCTCCGGCAGCTGTTTCTGCAACCCAATCACACTAATATTATAAATGTGAAAATATATTTGGATGTTTTGATGTTTGGATGTTTGTTCCGCTTTCATGCTTAAACTACTGGTCGGATTTGGATAAAATTTGAAATGAAGATAGTGTGTAACCTGTATTAACACATAGGATACTTTTTACCGGGAAAAGTCTTATTCCCACGGGAAAATCTTACACAGCGCGAGCATAGCCGCGGACGGACTGCTAGTATTTAATAAAAGTTATTTTAAGAGCCTCAAGAACCACAAAAGCCTGCACATCGGTTTTAACTACTTCTGGCTTCATCGTCTACTTGAATTAAATGAAAGTATAAAAAAAACTTCTCAATCATATGAGGAAGAAATGCACACCACATCTCTTATATAAGGTAAACAAACCAAAACCAACTAACACCTGCCATCAGGAAATTATAAATGACAAACGCCTTGGAAAAGATTACATCAACTGGAATTGTAAGTTTGTCGAGTAGGTAGAGATGTTATGTCTAGTCATCATTTAGTTTCGATCATTGTTAATATTTGAATATCATGCAATATGCAATCACACATATTCTTGCAAGCGCTGTTTTCTCTCTATGATCGCGTACAAATAAGTATTCGATAAGTGTATGTACCTAGAAAGTATTTTATTAGGCGGCTTTTTTCTTGGTTGTAAAAATATAAATTACGTAATGAAGTGAAGAAAATAAAGTAATATTGTGTGCAGTTTTCGTCAAGATGTTTTCCTTCAACGTAAGAGCGTCGAATAAACGTATCACACTAATATTATAAATGTGAAAATATATTTGGATGTTTGTTCCGCTTTCACGCTTAAAGTACTCAACAGATTTTGATGAAATTTGGAGTTCGTAACCTGAAATAACTCATAGGATACTTTTGGAAAAAGTCTTATTCTCACGGGAAAATTGTACGTTGTGTACTTGAAGCTTAGCCGTGGGCGGACCGCTATATAGTAATTATGAATTTGAAATTAAACAACATATTGGTACGTGCTGAGAATCGAACCCACGTTTCCCGGACGAACTTGCCAACGACAATCAATCACTCACTCATTTACAAGATCATTCCGAATAAATAAATGAGATTGTTTAAAAAAAAAACCATACGTTCTTTATTAATATATTATATGGTTATGGTTGTATTGGTGGTTGGTTTTTTATGCAAGATTTGATTATACAGTAAACAATGATGAAACGATTACCATTTTCAATCCAACAATCTTCGATGTTGCATGAAACAGAGCTATCTATCATAATTAGATAATCATCATTCGAACGTGTCTTTCCTTATTAAGAAAGAAATTATTCTCAGTATTTAGAATCTGTATCATTCCACACTGTTTATACCGTTTTAAGTAGTTCCATGAAAAATGCGCCATTATCGGTATTGGGAAATTTTCTCTGAAAAAAGTTGTATTCCTGAAGTTTTTTTTTTTTTTTTTAATTAATACTTACGGACTTTACGGGCTTACTCTTGACCACAATCAGGTCCGCGAGGGACGAGATGCGGTCGATGATGGAACGAATTCGCCCAGAAGGTGCCTGTTCACTCTAACTTTGAAAATGCTTGGGTTATAAGCACTCGGAAAAACAGAAGCAGGCAAAGAATTACACTCCTTGGCCGTGCGCATAATAAAAGATGATTGAAAGCGCTTCGTGCGGCAAAGGGGTATGTCGACCAAGTGCGGATGGTATGCTGCAGTTCGTCTGGACTCCCGATTGTAAAAAGGTGATGGCGGAATGAGCTCATGCAGCCCATGTGCACACTCCCCGAAATACAGCCTGTAAAACACGGACAGACATGCAATCTTCCGGCGATGAGCCAAACTGTGAAGCTTGGTTACCACTGGATTCTCATCACCGATAATTCTCTTGGCTCTGCGTTCCACCGAATCAAGCGCAGCAAGTTGATATTCCTATGATACTCCTGAAGTTATCAGCGATCGTATCTATGTTTTTTTATATTAGATTGATCTGTATCATGCCACTGTGCAGTTAATTATATATTCATTCAAATCAATATGCTTGAATCTGAACACAAGAATATTAAATAAAGATCGATTCGAACAGATAGAATTGTTTACGATTTGTGGTAATTACTTGTAGAATAGTCTAAGTCATTGCTACACGAACCTACGTTACATGAACTTACATAAGTAGGTCATCAACGGCCCGTTTCAGTCCACTGCTAGATTATTAGCCTCCTCCACTTAAGTGGAGGGTTTTGTCATAATCTCCACGCTTGGCAGGCGGGTTGGAGATCGCAGATTAAGAGGTTACTGTATCAGCGCTGCTGCCCGTTCCCTGTTCAATGTGTAGTCCCTAAGTCGCCTCTTACGACACCCACGGGAAGAGTAGGGGTTGGTGACAAATGTATTCTACTCTGCCGTCGCCACAAAATAGAAATTAACAATATCATAATCATCATCAAAAGCTAACACAGGAAATACTGTACATGTGGGCATTAGACTTTAGAACAGACCTTGCTATCCAACCTAACCATAGCCCGAACTCGTTTATTTGTAATGAATACATAAATATAATAATTATTTATTTATTCGCATTGAGTAAAAAATTAACAGCAAAGTAATAGCTCTCATTGCGAGCACATTAAAATATCTAACATTAAAGATTATTATCGACGTTCATTTTCTATCGATTTGTCCACTTCGATCTACAATCGAGAGTCGGCAACAGACCGACGAAGATAACTGCTTTATAATTGTAACAAAAACTGGTGGATTAATTCCTACTGCGATCACGGTGCAGCATTGAATTGCTAATGGTCGGTTTCACTTTTTATGGAATCACTCATACGTGCTCTTAAATTTTTCCTGCGGTAATAAGCATATTCACAACATTAGCATATACACAGCATTAGCATATTATTTTTAAACAAGCCGGAAACCAGAATCACCTGGTAAACGTTAATGCTTATTTAGGCGGGAATATAATTAAGAAAATAGAAAATTGACTTACCAGAGGGCTGCGGCGGTAATAACACTAAAAACTATGCCCTTTACGAATATTTGTAGTGTTAATGGTAGGACTGTAACGGGCCCTTGATTTGATTTGAATTTCTATCTTTAGTTCCGACATAGTGATAACTCAATTGCTGCGCGTGCGCTACGGCGGCGTAGTAACTAACTGCTACGAGCTGCGATCGTAGGGTTTTTTGCTACGGTGACGGATAAGGATTTGTCTCATGAAAGCACGGTATATCTGCATTCAGCGAAAATTAATTATAAAATCGCCAACTTTTCAAAATAATATAACAAACATATTACATTCTACTTCATATACAAGGCGTCTCAAGGCAAAGGGACGATTTAAAAAAAATCTTATATGCTATAAAAAAACACAACATGATCAACGGCCCGTTACAGTCCACTGCTGGACTATGAGCTTCCTCCACTTAAGTGGAGGGTTTTGCCATAATCTCCACGCTTGGCAGGCGGGTTGGAGATCGCAGATTAAAAGGTTACTGTATCAGAGAGCGTTGCTGCCCGTTCCCTGTTCAATTTGTAGACCCTAAGTCGCCTCTTACGACACCCACGGGAAGAGTAGGCGTTGGTGACAAATGTATTCTACTTTGCCGTCACCACACGGCAATAAAAATCACAAAGTCGGTCTTATTTCAAGTTGAATTATGTTTGAAGTTAATGTGAACATACTGCTCTTTCAATCAACTGAGAACAATAATTTGCCTATTGTTGTTACTATGTCAATAACGAGAAAGTAAGTCATGAATACAGTTACATTTATGCACATTAAATACATTACACACGCACTAATTGAAAGGGGTACGTTAATATTCATGTTAATTACAATTATGGAGATAGTGCTAATTGATTGTAGGTGTTCAAGCATGGAGCAACAATGTACATTAATTAAATGGTATAATTTCAGTTATTAATGACTCTCTTCATTTTGTTATCTTCAAAAGTGTAGCCCAGCAGCCTGCCACGACAGGACTGCTGGCCACACGATGATGAATAGTAGTTGAAGATGGTGAAGATGAGGTACTCGTAGATGTGGTTTTAGAGAGGTAGCGTGGCAGAAGAAAACAGGGTTCAGTGCAGATAGTTGCGCACGGTTTATTAGTATAAGAAATCAATGTAACACTTTTGAAAGCTTACTTTCTAATAAAATCAGTAAAATACGTTTAATAAGATGATCACAGTCTGACGACTTGAGGTGGAATGAGGAAATTTTGATGAAAATGACAAAACCGAAACCGTTTCGAAATTTGAAAATAAATGATGAGACTGCCAGTACTTATAAGTACTGAATTGCCAGAAATAATATAGCAGAAGAAAGTACTGTAAGCAGGTAGTACTGCTACAAAAGTATGGGCGTGCTTAAGTTTGGCGGGGAGTTTCAGTATCTTGGCCAGCTTTTCATGTGGTTTGAATCCTTTGTTGCAAGTATTTTTGTAACTAAAATCTTAGACATAGACAACTTAATCTTATTAGTTAAAAATATTAGAATTCGGTTTAAAATAAGGGCCGGACGAGATATAGGTTTTGCCTTGCCCAAATAAACGAGTTTTTTTACTAGATAAGTAGGTACTTGTTTGAATAATTTGCCAGTGATACGGTGATATGTCTCTCTGTAAGTTTAGATACCTATTGCTAGTTGCTTGTTAAATAGAAATATTTAGAAATAGAAATATTTAGTTCTTATAAATAAATAACAAGTTCTTATTTGAATGAGAATAAGTAAGTTCAAGTTGAAGATAGGTATCAAGTAAAAGTAAGTGACTGTTGTATGATAACGAAGTGATTATGAATTAGGTAACCAAACAATCTTAACAGGAACTCGTATGGCTTGCTCTGAACGTACCTTGTGACGTCATAGACTAATACAATTATGTACAGAATCTCTTCAACGACACACGCTTAGAAACCATACGAGTAAGCTTTGCTGCTATTTGTGATGCGGCGCATGTGCAGTGAACGTGCTTGCAGTTCCGTCAAAGAATTAATATTTGTATTACTCCCGTACAGAACGGTAACTCACGCACTCCCGCCAATCGGCACTTCTGCACCCCGCGTCGCGTTGTGAAGTGACAGGTTGGAGGGTGAGTTAGGAGTAAGAGCAGGAGTTGGGCGCGTTGTCAGTTGTTCAGCATATACCTAGTATTGTGACCGCGTGCGTCGATAACCCTTTACTAAATTTATTTCCAAAAAGTTAAAACTACGAGTAGAGTAAAATATTATCTAACTACTGACTAACTCCCTGGTAGCATTACGCGTACTTAACTGTGGTTGTATGGAGTGGCCAAGGTGTGGTTCCGTATTAAATCTGGAGACTCTAATAAATTTTGTATTTATGTAATTTGATATGATTGTTTGTTCATTTGTATTTTTTGTGGTGAATAAGGCAGCTGCCACAACGCAGTTGCGCGCGGGTTAGAGTTCTTCTGTTCTTGTCGATTGACCAGTCAAGACCACAATGTAGCCAGAGGTTACCTTTTAATAAGCCTCATTTAGGTATTGCATAGAAATGGAAACAGGACAGTCCTACATGTTAAAGTCGACTAGACTGGTTCAAGTTTAATATACGAGTAGCTTTTTTGTGTAAGCAGTAAAATGACTTTTTTCAGTTTTACACGCACGTCGATTGCGTGGTCGCAGGCCTGATTGGTAGCAGGCACGACGTTTGTTAAGTTTGTAGTACTAAATCTATTATGAATTATGATGCACAGATTAATGACAATGTAACAAAGGGGTAAAAACAATTGTAGGCCCGGTACAAAAAAAAAACTTATATAAAACACTAGCGGTCCGTCCGTGGCTACTCTCGCGTTGCGTAAGATTTTCCCTTGGGAATAAGACTTTTTCCATAAAAAGTATTCTATGTGTTAATCCAGGGTACAAACTATCTGCATTCCAAATTTCATTCGAATCCGTTCAAGCGGAACAAACATCCACAAATATTTTCACATTTATAATATTAGTGTGATTCAAGTTTCATGCTGAGATACTGAAATGATGAGGTACATTGAATAAAATAACCGTAGTTAAATTTACCACAACAGCAAAGCTTTACTGAAGTTTTTTAAACAAACAAAGACAAAAAATACGCAGCGAAGACAAAGTTACTTGGTTAATTAAAAAACTGCGGCAGTTACAGGGTTTTTCTCTTAAACGTGGAAAGTAAAGAGTACATTTACACCGGTTAGGAATATTAAGAATTATAGCAGTGTCTCTGGTAATATGCAGAGATGAGGAATGGGTTATGTCTCACAAGAATTATAGGCAGCATGTTTTATATCAGGGGTGCAAAGCGTGTATAGATGAGCTGGGAATATTGAATTTGTCGAGAAACTTTGTGAATACTGCACATTTTAAATTTTCAATTAAAATTGATTGCAATCACATTAAAACAATGTTTTTACGGTTCTCAGAATGCAAAATGTAGTTAAAAGCCGCTTTAAATTGTCTAAAAAAGTGCTACTATTGCTGTTGCATTTTACCATCCCAAGTGCGACTTAAATACCACAATGTATACCGAATTAGTCTCTGCATTTAGTGAAATCAAAAGACGCTATTTTTTTTTACTTTTTTGTCGGTAATATAGTTCGAGCAAAAAAGCAAATATATCTGGATGTTTCAGTATCTAACGCGTGTACTCCTAACTAAACCGCGAAATTTCAAATAACATTGTGTCCAGTCTAGCATAATAAATAAAAATAAAATTAATTTGGTATAAAATGGTTATTTTAATACGCCCGATTTACTCTTTTATGAAAGGGATGTTGTAAGGTATCGTTTTGCTCTGAAAGATTTTGTTTCAAATTAGCCTTTTATGCCTTCGGTTTTCAATAAGCAAAAATAAATTTTCATTTCAGCTTGTAATACTGACCGAGTTTCCTCTTTGGAACCGTGGATCGTGAACAAATCGCGAAGAACGGATTCTAATAAATTATTTGTTGTCTTTTTTAATATTTTCTTCGCCATTGGTGTCGATTCGGCATACGCCCAACTAAACTTAAAATTAGTCCTGTCACTTTCTATAATTTTTAACTGAAAAGGGACCGAAGATCATCGGTTTTGTTTTTGTCTATGACTTCACGACTAACTGTCAAATTTAGTCTTGTTTTAGTGTCTACCTAACACCATGACGAATAAAAAGCCACTAAAATTGACAGTTAGTCGTGAATTCAAAGACAAAAACAAAACCGATGATCTTCGGTCCCTTTTCAATTAAAAATGATAGAAAGTGACAGGACAAATTTTAAGTTTAGTTGGGCGTATGCGGAATCGACACCATTGTCAGACATCATGTGTAAGTTTTAAAGCGTACATCAAAGCGTTTAAAGTACATACTTGTACAAAGTTTTCTGGCCCGTAATCTATCTTAATGTAAAAGGTCTCATCATCAAGGGTTAAATAATACATATTATGATAATAATATTACAGTAGTACCGGCTCTTTTCATAATTACACGTCGCACAAGATTTGAAAGAATGTTTGGATGTTTATATGTTTGTTCCTCTTCACGCGGGCGCTAGTATAAAATGTAGTTTTCTGTATGACATAAATCTTTCTTCAGTTTATGAAGAAGGTCTAAAAATTATGCACTATTATATATATCCTCTCTCTACCTTTCTCTCTTTACTTTTTTCATTAGAATACGGGCTCTGATCAGGAAAAAGTTATTCAACTGAAGAATCCGTGAACTTAAACATTGTTCATGTAGCGTTTCGTTTTGGGGTTCCAAAGGTAATAATAAAAAATCAGTCTGGTTTTTAAATAATTTACAATATAACCTAAGACTTGCCACAAGAAAAAATGTAACAAATACATCTTAGATTATTACAACTTTTGTCTAGTTTATTTCGAACTCCTACGTCAAGACTACATGCATTTAAGTCAATATATTCTTATATACCGAGCTGAAAAAAAACTCTACTATTCACAATATTTCTTAAAAAATTAAAATCACCCAAAAGAACCCACCTACTAAAATTTTCAGCGATCCGTTGGCTGTAGCCTGTTCTTGTGTGTTTATCAAAATTTATGTCCCGCATAATTTATTTCGATGCCGCGCTGTGACTCACTCTTGACCAGATTTTTTATTAAAAACTCTCACGATTTACTGCCAAAGTTCCTGGAGTGCCACCCCCTGACTTTAGCCAGATGCCGTATTCTGGAAAAGGACTTTTTCATATCTCAAAAATGTACTGAAGCAGGAATTTCGTGCACGTACGTTTTATATCCTATCGTTTGTCGTGTGGTGACGGCAGAGTAGAATACATTTGTCACCAGCCCCTACTCTTCCCATGGGTGTCGTAAGAGGCGACTTAGGGACTACACGTTGAACAGGGAACGGGCAGCAGCGCTCTCTGATACAGTAACCTTTTGATCTGCGACCTCCAACCCGCCTGCCAATCGTGGAGATTTTGGCAAAACCCTCCACTTAAGTGGAGGAGGCTCATACTCCAGCAGTGGACTGTAAAGGGCCGTTGATTGATTGATTTGACGTTTTAGATTATCATCATAATGATATGGGCTGTAATGTCGGTGACCGACCTCACAAACCTGATTTGTCGGGTGATTTAGCCTGTTTCTTAAGCTCGGAATCTGTTTTCACTAGGGAATCCAACCTTCAGAAACATCAGAACCTTCAGATGAAGATCAGAACGCACGATCATTTGAAGGCTTTAGCCCCGGCCTCAACCCTTCTGAGATATGGTACATAAATAAAGAACTTGTGTATTAAGAAAATAAAGATATAAGTACTGTTCGTATTCTATGAAAAGACAAATAAATAGGTAATTGTATAATTTTATCTATTAGGTCTCAAAATGTTATTTATGACTACATTTTGAAAAGTATTGGCAATAGAATTGACATTCCGTGAATGGACGTCCAGGGAATATACATTTAGGGAATTAGAGCTTACGGACCGAACCGTCAAAATAAAAAAAAACTGCAGCGAAGGAGTTCGTTATCTATGAATCATCATCATCATCATCAACAGCTCATATACGTCCCCGCTTAGGGGCTCGAGCCTACCCTATAAAACACGGACTAAATAATAGCATTTAGGCAAAGAAATTGGACGCGCGTCGGCTCGCGCTTACCTTCTTTTGTTATTCTGATCGTTTAGGTGCATAAAGTCAAGAGGGTAAAATTCCATTGCGCGCAAAACGTGAAAGGCGCAGAGTTCTAGCGTGCTATACCTAGTATTTAAACAATTCTGGAATACTACCGCTGCTGTTCTCCTAATATTAAGAGTTTGGCGCCACCAACCGCTTGACTCAGCTGTAAATCTTTACCTACTCCCTCATTAACTTAATTAAAATTTAGATTTTTAATTTAGATTGCTAAAGTAAAGACTTACTAGACACATATTTTAAAAAAGAAGACTTCTAAGACGTCTTGTTTAAGATTGTTTTTAAAGCTTCATGTATTTCGAGCAGTGCATTGTTGTGCTTTGCACTTAATTGGGCTTTGTGAAAAGGTTTACTTTGACTTTACGCTCGGCTGATCTAGTGTAGTAAATACTTAAAATATTAATATCTTTTGGAGTTGATTAATTAACTGAGTAAGAAAACAGAGGGCGTTTTCGTTTCCATCTTAGGTACTTACAGATAAATGTAAAGGTTAACGTACGTAGTAATTCTGTGACGTAATCTCAATAAGTCACCCGCGACATTCTGTTGATTAAACTAAAATTATGAGTTTTCAGTTTTAAGTTTCAGGAATGAAAATAAGTGGTAGGATTGCGTAACGGTTTTAGAGTAAAATTAAAGCACTTATAAAAAAAATATCAATTTGTCTAGGATAGTTTCGAGCCCTTGGAGCCATTAGAGATCTACGAATTCTTCACAACTGAAAAGATATGGTAAGTAAACTGTTTAGCTTTGATGGGATCAAGTTCTAAGTTGTTGCATGAATAATATCCCCATCGAAGGATTATCCAAACTATTCTCTAAACTATATAGTAGAAGTTGGAAGTTGGTAATAGTTGTTACAATTAAAGAAGATAGCCATTCAGTTACTACAATATTTGTTAATATTGGTTTCGTTTGTTTGTATTTGTTGCCAGGGTTTGTGAGGTCGGTTGTTGACCTTAAAACCCACACTATGATGATGATGATGATGACTACAATATGACGGCTGGTGTTCCAACTGGATGCATTTGCTTTTTTAGGTTTGCGATAATGTGTGTTTGGAATAAAAACATGTGTTGAAATGAAAACTATAGCGTTTATTAATTAATTTTAACAAATTAACATAAAAAATGCAACTTGACCCAACGGGCTTTAGAACAAGAAGAAACCAGTATTGCCATACCAAAAAATACCTAAAAAATGTACAAAATCATTGCCATTTGACAATGTACGAATACAACGTTACATTAAAATCTATATGTTTAATTTGTCTTAAACAATGTGCTAGTGCATTTATCTCAAACGTACTTATATCTTTAAGTTTACAATTTAAGGCCATAAAGCTTCACTTGACATGCATGATTTATGCTGACTTATTTCGTCAGAAGCCTATGAATAAGGAAAAGGCACGCTTAGTTAGCCACAAAATAAAAAAAAAATACTAACCAGAGCAGTACATAAAGTAAAAAAAAAAACAAATACTATTCTTATATAAGTTCTACCAGTTCACATGGTGCCTTGAATAATAACATTATTTCGGTGAATGCAGCTGCGGGGAGCTGGATAAAACCAGTTAGTTACCTTTGTTTCGCTGCACTGTTGTCCGGAACAATTTCCCCATTGTTGACTGCTACACCCGAATGTGTGTTTAAATAGAGAAGTACGTGTAACTGTAGCGGTTTTGTTGAAAAAACAATGATTCATCAAAAAATAAAATAATGACCATGATAGTAAAATTTAAATATGCTATTATCACATATCATCAACAGCTTACATACGCACGTCTCCACCGAAGGCCTCGAGCTTAACCTGATTCAGGCCTTAGTCGACCACGCTGGCCCAGTGCGGGTTGGTCGACTTCACACACAACCTTTGAATTTCTTCGCAGAGGTGTGCAGGTTTCTTCACAATGTTTTCCTTCATCGTAAAAGCGTCGAATAAACGTACATAATATTTAACTTATCACATATATTTAACTTTATTTTTTAGTTTATTAGAGCATTCGTTATAGAGAACGTTTTCGGTGGTGTGATGGCTAAGGCTGATGCCGGACTGCTTGTTCGGATCCCGGCTTAACGGAGTAGGAGATTTGTACCTTAACTTATCACAATATTAAATTTTATGTTTTAGTTTATAGCATTCGTTATTTAAGTAGGTAAAGAACGTTTTCGGTGGTGTAACGCCTAAATCTGCTGCCGGACTTCTTGTTCGGATCCGGAGATGGAGGTTCGTACCTTATCGCGTAACAGTATGTTTTTGAATTTAAATTCATGTCACATTATTCGACGCATTTACGATAAGCGAAACCTGTACAAATCCGCGAAGCAAAAAAAAAATGATGCGTAAATTAAGGGAACCAATTAGTATTTTACTAAAGTGGCCAAGATAGGTATAGGAGCAGATAAAATAATAATGCACTTGATGTATAATTATATATACATGCATTGCTGTTGTTTACGCGACAACAGCATATTCTGATCATAATTACAAATGGTAGACTGAGAAGAAATAAAGCTACTGATAACAATAAGGATAAACACTTGAGCTTTATTGGCTTATATATTTATTATTTAGTTTTAAATTTTTGTGTTGTTGATGCTGTCTGTTACCCATTGTAATAAAAATTTGGATGAAATATGGAATGGAGATAGTTTGTTACTGGAATAACAACACTTAGGACACATTTTACGGGAAAAAGTTTTACTCCCACGGGAAAATCTTACATAACGCGAGCGTAGCCGAGAGTGGACAGCTAGTAGTGTTATATTTTATAAACTAGATATAAAGGTTTGTGCCATAATTTAGATTTTCGTTGCAGATAGTTTCTAATGATTTTTTAAAACATAACAAAAATGATGTGACTACTATTGGCGGAACACGTTGCACTTTTGTATTCATTTTAACATGTTACTACCGTGTTTGAATCAATGAAATATAAAAAATAAAATAACAAACGTATACCTTTTTCAAACAGATAGAACATGTTTGATTTAATTATAAATATTAACAAGACACAGTATTACAGTACTGCACATTGAATAGCAAAAGACCCTTTACATTACATGAGTAATTGTTAATTATAAACATCTGCGTCTTACATCTTAACACAGATTCATCGACCGAATCCATCTTCGGAACATGTAGAGCTATTTAAGAGAGAGCATACACAATCGTACATTAGACTCATTCCTCAACATCCGGATGTTCAGACGACGGCAGGTGGCTGTGGTCTGTGGTCTTAACAATGTGAGGCTGTACAGAAAATATTAAAATTTAAATCCATTACACCTTATCACTCGGCAATAGAACAGAAAATTCTAAAACTGACTACAGTTTTCAACTTTGCAACGTCAGCAAAGCTTCGACGAAAGTTGTGCTGTTAAATTGGATGCTATGTGGAGGAGATAAGGTTAAGTATAGAGTGATTTGTTGGTAAATAGTGTAGGTATGCAGACGATTACTAACTTGCAGAAGCGAGGGCAACCGTGAATGATTTTGTCCCGCGAATTGAATGCTTGAAATCTCTTCTCTTGTGATTTGCGGTTTTTAAAATGAAGCTTTCTTTTGTGTCGGGGAGAAAATAGAATAAATCGAGCACTTGTGAAGTAAAGAAAAATTGGTCTTATTTTTAAAGTAAAGAAGGCTGAGACGGAAGATGTAGGTAACCAACAACATCATCAGCTTGTATTAAGTTCCTACTGATAGATTTAAGCCTAAATACCGATTACATAGTCAATGCGGGGAATGAATATGCTCGTGATTTCCAAATTACAAAACACATTGGCACGTGTTGGGGTTCAATTGAAATCGTATCTTTCGTTAGGGGCTTTCATGAACTATATTTGAACTGTATCTTAGCTGTAAAATGGTGGTTCAGCTTAGAATTTCATTCTTTACGCCATTTGAATAGTGGTGTTTTGAAAACTATGTCAAAAGTAAAAGAAATAAACCTGTAAACCGCAAACCATGTATGTATGCACCTTTATTGGGTAGCGCAAACAAAAGTGGCGCTAATTTTACGCCACCACCGGTATCGCAAAGTTGCATAATAATAAATAAACCGTTAATGTCAGTGTCAGTGATCAGCTTCAATCCATTTTCTAACCTTTTTCAAAATTTTAAAGAGTAAAGACGGTTTTATCCAGGTGCAGTACGAAGACATAAAAGGTATACGATTTTTTTTAAAGTAAGGAAGTCTGTTAATCTCCGGACGGACACTTTTGATGAGTGTACTTACTTAGTACCTAAAATATTTAGCGTTGTTGTTGTACTTGTGATCACAAGGCTAGAATAAGCTGTAAGCATTTTGAAACTTTAAACAAACAACATTAAAAATTACAGTCCAACTCGGAGCGTACTCCCCAGGGTCATGGGTAAACCAAGGCATACCGAGTGCTAACCGGACGACAGTTTTATAAAGTTGCCTCCCTTGGGGGCTGGTTGACCCCTTGCTCTCTGCTTGACCCTATTCCTTATTTAGTTGTTGAGAAAACTATTATTTACTATTTAAGTATTTAATTTGTTATTTATGTCCGTCCTCATGATTAGGTGCCCACGTGGCTCGATTGGATTAAAACGCCACCCTGCAGAAAAGTAAAAATTCGTGCGGCTCTTTAGATATTCGTGATTCTGGGTTCGCTAAAATGACTTGGCTAAATGATCACTTTGGAGTCTGTTGTCAAATGATTAAGAAACGAAACGTAACCCAGTCAAGCTAACATTTAAAGTTCAAATTGAAGGCAAAGTTCCTATTCTATCCTCTATCCTGTATGATTTTCCCACTTATCAGCGGTATCTCAGTTTTCGATTGTCTACCTGCATATCATAATAATATAGTTAAAGTTTAGTACTAATAGGTAATATTACGAAGTTTCGGACTTAAAACCTGATACTTGTTTCAGTGAGGTATTTCAAAGGATTATGAACTTTGACAACAATTTAATACGGGCTTATTTACTTTGGCCTTAACGAGGTCGCCGCTTATGTAAATTTCACGTTTAGGTAAATTTTGAATTTGGTTTTTAAATAGACTAGAATAAAGTACCTTTGACTTACCTAAGATCTATGCAAAAATAAATAAAAAGTTGTGAAAATCAAAAACATTTTATTCGATATGTTATTTTACAAACAATTTTTTCGACGTCAAAGCTCGGAGGACAAAGGACCCTTGGAGGAGCTAGCAAATGCCAAGGACAAGGAAAGCTTATTCATCGTTGGCACGTTCACACTGTGGAGAAGAACGGCTGGAAGAAACTCCGCAGGACTTAATACCTTTTGTACTTACTTTTCTTTTATTACGGTTAAAGCTTTAATGATTAATTTGACTTTGTGTTTTCGAATTTCAAATTCATATGTACAGTGAACAGCACATCAAGCTATACACTAAGGTATCTTGCACGTTGGTAATAACAACTACTTAGTTTGCAACAAAAATGTATAGCTTGATGAGCTGTCTATCGTATCGATGCTCTTAACGGTGAAGGAAAACATCGTGATGAAACCTGCACATTCCTGCGAAGAAATTCAAAGGTTGTGTGTGAAGTCGACCAACCCGCACTGGGCCAGCGTGGTCGACTAAGGCCTAATCGCTCTAATTCAGGGTAGGCTCGAGCCCCTTGGTGGAGACGTATCTGTGCTGTTGATGATGATGAATAATACATTAATATTCGGTTTAAATGCAATAGTATGGTGTCGCAGGCGTCTAAAAAGCGTATATTGTAAATCCATAATCGCAGTGAGCTGAGAGTTGTACCGGAGTATTGATTGATGACTTGCATCTGACAAAAACTAGCGTTTCTTTCTAACGGTGACCGCACCGGTGGGTAAATTGGCTTCGTACGGTGCATTTTGTTACAATATGTATGCAGCCACAGTTTGCCCACAAGAATACTCCACTCCAAATGAGCTCAACTCTCTTTTTTTTACTTTTACAAAAGTTAGATGAAAAAGATATAAAATCAAGAAGTTACAAAAAGTTTTATGTCGGAAACACCTGCTCGGAAATTCAGTAGGTTTTTTATAGGATTAAAAGACAAGGTTTTAGTTTATAAAATAATCCACATTGCATTGACTTACTTATTTTCACCTACTACATAAAATGTTTATGTATAAGTGGGTCGGTGGGGATGTGTTATGGGGGCGTGACGAAATGAAATTCTGTTTAGGCAAGACGATTGTCAGAAAACTAATAAAATCGCTTATGATTAAATACGGCAGAGATTATATTTATTTACTGAATTTTACCCTATCCTTTCTCTATAGAAGGCCGAACTAGAAGAACCAGATTTCACCCCATTATACAAATTTAATTTTGATCAATTAATCTTCCAGGTGGACTGATGACCTGAAGAAGGTCGCTGGTGGTGGCTGTATGAGAAAAGCGGGTGATCGTGCGCTTTGGCGTGCCCTTGGGGAGGCACACGTCCAGCAGTGGACTATATAGGCTGATTGATTGAATCAATCTTCACTCTAACGAGAGCGGATCAGGCTGGACTGTCTACACTACAGTTACAACGCAAAATAATAATGATTACTGTTACAAGGCGATGTGTAAGTAGAGGTGCCAGAGTTATGTTACACACACCCGTGACCTCTAGTGGTTGTGGGAAAGCTAGCCGGTTTTTGTTCTAAATTCACATTTATTGTTTTAATATTTTATCTGCGCATCTGAAGGTCACACTGTAATGTGAAACAGGTCAATACAAACTCACCGTAATGAGAAACAGGTCAGTACAAACAGCTTTGTTTGCAAACCCTACATGCTTTTAGAGATAAGTGTAATAGTTTGGTAGTTTTTGCATCATAATAAACTACTTATATGTATTAAATACGTAAATAAACTTTCCTTTGTGAAGGTAAATAATATTCCCAAAACTAATTTTATTATATATTTACTTTGTCATTATTTTCATAATACTTTTCCTCAACGTTCCTAGAAACTGTTCCTCTATTTTAACTCCATAGTAATTGTATGGGAGCAGCAAAAAATATTTTGATAGAGCCCCTGTAGCACTTTTAGTGCCAGTAATCAGTTCCTCGATATCTTGTATGGTTTAAGATAAATCGAGTGAGTACACTTAACGTTTCCACCCTGTATAGAAAAATAATTATCTCCAAAAAATATAAATATCGGATCGTTAACTAGTGCCACAAAAAAAATAACATCGGATGCATTTCCCGCCAGAAGTTTTTTTTGGTGGCCATTATCATCATCATCATCATCGTGGGGGTTGTAAGGTCGACAACCGACCTCACAAACCCTGGTGTCAGTGCTATAGAGCCGCCAAAGGCCACTGACTTGGCTCGTGTAACGACTAGATAGTAGCCGGGACCAACGGCTTTACGTGCCTTTCGAAGCACGGAATCATCTTTATTTTCACAACGGACAATCGGGTGATTCAGCTTGCATTGTCCTAACCAAACTGGGGAAAGTCTCATAAAGAGATTTTTGCTTTACAGTGTCCCCACCGGGAATCGAACCCGGAACCTCCGTATGGGCGTCGAAATTTCGACCACTTGGCCACGGAGGCTGTTAGTGGTCCTTCTCTGCCAATGAACGTCTCGAAGTGACATTATTTTGACTGACTCTACAAATAATTCGTAGGGCTTAAGGTATTCGCTGATGCATCTCGCCGATTAGTACTAATTGGTCATAACGCTTAAGGATTGACCAGTACTTGCTGAAGCGACGCGACGCCCTTCTCAGATTACTTCGAGATTTTGTACTAACTGCAGAAGAATCATGAATAATATTTTATGAAAATATTCAAATAACGGTGGTCTGTTGTGTCTGATGATTAATCTCAACGGTATACTAAAACAATACTTTGATACATTTTTTGTAAGATAATTAAGATTTTTTCTGATGAAATGATTAGTTAGTAAGTATTAGTAGTTAGTTTGTACACAAGTACAAAGAGTTTATACAGCATGAAATTTACATCGTTTTGTTCCCGCCGTGTAGTGATAGTACCCGTCAAACTGAACAACTTTTCACGAAAAAAAAAATTCCTGTGACATAAAAATTCTCTCCATACAAAATGGGTCGGTCGGGAGTCTCACTTTGTATGGAGAGACCAAAAATTTTTTGTCGCAGGAATTTTTTTTTCGTGAAAAGTTGTTCAGTTTGACGGGTACTATCACTACACGGCGGGAACAAAACGATGTAAATTTCATGCTGATAGAGCGAGCGCTTCAGTATGAGAACAGTAGGCACGGGTGGGAATCGAATCGTTCCGTCAGCAAGCCCCTTGAAGTTATTATCGAGTACCAACGGCGTAAGCGTCTTAGACAAGTTTGTATTTCAATAATTAGACAAATATTATATGTTATTCTAAGAAAAATTGTGAAATATCTAGTAAAAGATTGCAAAAAACACGTCACTTGCCTACTGAAGCTGCCTACGCTGCGCACGAGGTGATCCGTGCGATATGCTTGCTCTATAGACACTTATGTATACTCTAAGGTTGTGTAAGGTATGTAAATATTTATATATTTCCCAAAGAGCTCTTTATCTAGGGCGCACCGCAGTTGGTGTCGAATTCCAAACGTTTTTTTTCTAGTGACGTTGTTAGTGTGTTTTAGTATAGAAATAATAATTGTGACTTATAAGAAAGAAACAGTCGAGCGTCAAATAAACGACCATCTGAATTCGAAATTCGAAACACATTGGTACGTGATGGGGATTGAACTCGCGTCTCCCGGATGGAAGACGCTCAACACAGTTTTACTCTCATTTAGTACCAAATGATATACTGAAATATTTTAAATATATCCTAAAGAAAATGCAATAATAACTCTTGCTGACTCTACCGGCGTGTCGTCAGAAGGATTAGCATTCAATTTCGGTGGGTGGTGACTATTAGGCAAGTCAAATGATGTCGCAGTAGCAGTGTACCCTTTGCAAATACTTGTCAGATTTGAACTTCATAAATAGGTACAAACACCAAGTACAACAACGTATAACGACGACAACAACAACGTCGACGACATGTTGTTTGTGTGTTATACTTATGCAATGTGTTATAAGCATTAGTTCAACGCAAAACATCTAGAGTGGTAACTCAATTCATGAACAACTTTTTAATCCTCGCAGAAAATAATTCCGAACTTACTAAATTAAAATAACCTAGTCAATTTGAATGAACAAAATATTTTTTGTTTGTTTGTACATGTAATTTCGTGGAACAATAGATATTCAGTTTCATGGGATGTACCTGAGAGATTTCATTTTATGTAACTAACATAATATGCATAGTTAATTTATATAGGCGTGAGGAAACCGAACAACAGCTTTAACCAGAAACTTGAAGCAAAGACAAAAAGAAAGTGAAACAAGTTTTAGCAGAGCTTGCATTGCTTACTGTTTTTTTTAACCTATAATGAATAAATTATTTCAACCGTTAGGTATTATGTGCGTTGTTATACACCGTGAAATTTACATCGTTTTGTTCCCGCCGTGTAGTGATAGTACCCGTCAAACTCAACAACTTTTCACGAAAAAAAAATTTCCTGTGACAAAAAAATTTTTGGTCTCTTCATACAAAGTGAGACTCCCGACCGACCCATTTTGTATGGAGAGACCAAAAATTTTTTTGTCACAGGATTTTTTTTTTCGTGTAAAGTTGTTCAGTTTGACGGGTACTATCACTACACGGCGGGAACAAAACGATGTAAATTTCATGCTGTAGAAAGCTACATCAGAAGTATCTGACAAAGAAATAATGACTTGTGCGAGTAGGTACTATCTATCAGTGTCAAGGCAATTTATTTAGGAAGAGGGGCGTGTCAATAGCCCATCGGATTTATATCACTTTACTTTGACCTCCTTTTTCTAGGTGATAAACAAGTTGTTTTTACTCTATTTTATACCACTTATATTTTTTACAAAGCGATGGTGTGATCTCTAGTCAAGATTTTAAAATATAAAAGTATAGTCATACGGAAATGAATATATAGGTACATACTTGGTCAATGAACTACAATAGTCAAGAAGACATAGCACCTAACTCGCATAAGTAATTTTGACAGACGACGACGACGACAGACAGGCAGGTGATGTCACTGCTGTACATTGAAGCTTACTTTCGACGTTCTTACAAACATTATTTTACCGCAAATTTGAATGTATACCACATACACACACACACACACACACACGGTATAGTTTTTATATCCCCGGCTTATTTGGTATTTATTTGGTGGGGTCAGGTTTGAAGCGTAGTTATGTTTCTAGGTAGATAATTCGTTTTACTTGGTACATAATACCAGAATGACCTATTTTCCGTTTATTGTAAACAACACTACCAGCATTCCCTTCTACTGCTTCTACAAATGAAAGCACATTTTGTAAAGTTATTTTTTCAATATTGAGGATTGTTTAAAGTAAACGTTATATGCAAAAAAGCTCGAAACCATTCACTATTTTTTTTTCTATGTATTCACACTGTTTAGATATTTCGATGTTTCTTTGTTCCGCCTTCACGCTTAAAGTACTCAACGGATTTGTATGGAATGGAGATAGATTGTAATCTGGATTAACACATAGGATACTATTTACGAGAAAAAGTATTATTCCCACGGGAAATTCTTGCACAATGCGAGCGTAGCCAAGGTCGGACAGCTCAAGTCTACACTATTTTATAAAAAGTCACAGAATACATTGCTTGGATGTTCTGTATTAGGTACCTAGTATATAAAACCCTGTTAATATACTTGCAGCCTCTGAAATTCCTGATATTCTTTTCCATTTATTTTCTAAAAAGGGAGATGGATGATTTATGTATTACCTACCCCTCCACAGTTTTATTGCCCAAACCCTAAAAAGGAAAGATTCACCGGAAAATCTCATAAAGATTTTTTTACTTACAAAATTGCCTTTTGGCATCTTCGTCGATTTTAGAAAAATATTTTTTAAACCTGTATTTTTACAGGATTATTCTATGAAGCCTTGTGAGCATTATGCTGAAGTAAATTATATACATAACTTTTAAAAATGTTTCATATTTTTTTATATATCGTTAAATATCGATAGTTTGTTGGTAACGACTAATATTGATAAAAAAAATAGTACCTGCAGTTTTTTTTTTTATCTTTTTAGGTATAAACGTTATCATCTGCAAAATAACTGTCAGAATCTTAAATCTAGCGTAATAATATAAAGCTAATGCAGTAATTTTTCCTCTGACCGGAAATAAAACAGCGCCTGAAGGTGGGAGCAAGGCAATTTGCTATAAATCTGCTGTGGACGGGAAGCGTTTTAGAGGCGTTTTTGGGAGTGCCATTGTTTCAAGAAAAATATGGCCTGATTACGCTGTTTTGATAGCTGGGCGGAGTCGAGGAGCCATCATGGGCAATGCATCAAAAACCTTATTGATAGTGGTCATGGATGTTTGACTGTAGATTTTGAAAATTTATGAACTTTTTTCTCGTTTCTTGTGCATGGAGGTACATATTTTTTTTAGTTTAAAATAATAGGAAAATACTTCAAATTATTTTAAATCGTCCTATTAAAAACCTTTTCGTCTTATACATGATCCCACTATTGGGATCATGTATAAGACGAAAAGGTTTTTAATTAAAAAAAAAAATTTTTATAGTTTAAGCGGTGTTTGAAGGAGTCATCATCATCATCATCTCAGCCGAAAGACGTCCACTGCTGGACAAGAAGGGGGAGGCGGAGGCCCCAAAGATCTCCACAACGAGCGGTCCTGCGCCGCCCTTTGGTCAGTATCGTTCAAAAACTACATTAAAATGCCATTCTGTTGCGCTGTGAATGCGCTTTACAGTTTGTTCATTGAAAACTATTTATTTTATCGTAAAAAAAAGAAACTTCTAATCTTAAATACAAAGGACGCCTACTGAAAATACTCCGGTTTCCGGCAAATTATATAAACAAAACATGAAATTTAATTCGAGTTCCACAAAACAACATCACGTTCCAAATCCTGTAAATTAGCTACATTAAAACACTCGTAATTTTATTAACCCACATTTTGGCAAGAACCACTGGTTTCTGCCTCTGGGAAAACAAAGATTTAAGTCAAATAAAAGGTGCGTATAAATACATCTAACGAAGAAAACATACTTCTTTTTGGGATTACCTAAAAAAAAAGAAATGCAAACGTTTTGATTTATTAAAGTCATGTGGTGACGGCAGAGAGCCGTGTGGTGACGGCAGAGTAGAATACATTTGTCACCAACCCCTACTCTTCCCGTGGGTGTCGTAAGAGGCAACTTAGGGACTACACATTGAACAGGGAACTGGCAGCAGCGCTCTCTGATACAGTAACCTTTTAATCTGCGATCTCCAACCCGCCTGCCAAGCGTAAAGATTATGCCAAAACCCTCCACTTAAGTGGAGGAGGCTCATAGTCCAGCAGTGGACTGTAACGGGCCGTTGATTTGATTTGATATATATTTAACCCTTGAATTGCAATGTTGTAGTGCGTATTGATGTTTCCTTGGTAAATTATATTAGACCAGAAATAACTTCCATTGACTTTTTTTTTCCTAACGGAATTGGTCGCTGTTTTTATCAAAGTGGTGATATAATAGCGGGTGCGGAATATTTTGTATGCTGTATTTTATTTTATTAGGGGTGATCGAACTATTGCTACTACTATTACTTACTTCAGAGAATTTGGTGAATAGGATCCAAAATGTAATAAAAGTGTGGATATCAGGCTCGTTAATCCAAAATGAGTGTCATTGTATCATCGGCGGAGGTAAGGGTATAACAATTTACTTCAGTCGTATCATCAATGGTCATGGTCAATGGTGCACTGGTCCGGCAGCGTCTATGGCAGCGACTACCTTTGTCAGAGTTAAGCTTCCAAAAATATAAAACGCTATAGGAAAACTTAGTTCAGAACCAGGCCCAATAATCTATAAAATTAATAGATCATGATTCACATATCAAAGACCATACAGCTTAACACAAAATCTTACTGAATGATGCATTTGAATCTTTACGAGAAATTCTTTCGAAGTTTCAGTGACTAATTAGAAATGTTGTTCACGTCCTATTTTCTAATTTAAATCCCTGTAGTGAACAGCTGGCCCAGTCAGCGACGCAACCACAACGTTGGCCCGCGATACATTTCGGTCCAACGATAATTTTGCGTTGTGTTCTTTGAATAAATCTTAATTAAATATGAGTTTTGGGTGCAAAAGGTCACTGATTGTTACCCAACTCTGTCGGGTATTTGGATAAAATATGAAGATAAAGATGCTTTACAAACTTTTAATTGTACCTATACAGGATGTAAATTAATTAGCGCACAATATTCTAACGGAGGAACCTACCCGTGAAACTGAATAATTTTCCCCGAGGAACGTAGGCTGAAATGTGAAAAAAAAACTGATCAGAAAAAAACACGACATGTCTATCAATTAGAAAAATTAGGCCTGATCGCCCTGATTCGGGGTAGGTTCCAGCCTTTCGGTGGAGACATTACATGAGGTGTTGATGAAACTAAATTAACATCCCGGGGTCAACTCAGCCCACAACCACTCAGCCCGCGGGCTCAGTAAACCACTTTCAGAATTTCCAGTGGTGTAGTCAGCTGACGAGTTACCTGACCTCCACAACTCGAAACCGATGAAGTTTTCTCTTATGCTTATCATGAAATTTGCAGGTTAATTAACTGTACAAGTATATAAAATCTTATGTAAAAATATAAATATTTGCCAAAGAAAATTTCATCGGTTTCGAGAGAGGCGTCAGATAACTCATCTGCTGACTGTACATAATACTGATTAGCCTAAAGACGTCCACTCCAGGCCACGCCAGAGGCGTCTCCAGGCTCTACGCTACCCACATTCAGCTTCTTCCTAGATCATTGGTTTATTGAGAGATGTAATGGGTTTTGGAGTTTTTTCGGTACGTCTATAAAATAAAATTCCATGCAGAAGTAATTGTAAAGCTATTGTATTTCTTGTTTATACTATTTATCTAACAACAAACTAACGGTCGGGATCTTGAAATGTTTACCAGTTTTCAAACTCTTTTGTCACACTACTGTTTGCAGCAAGGTTTAAAATGCCATGTCATTTCAAATACCTATCTATCGGCCTTGTGACACCGAGACGTGTGAATACAATTTTATTATGAACCTAAAGAAGGAAAATATTTCAAGACCCTGATGTCACAAACTTTTTACAGGAGATAGTTACTAAATATTCAACATCGGTACAGAATAAACAGTACTAACGACATCGGTGTTAAAAACTTATTCTACGGTTACAGTTTTCTACTTTGTGTAAAAACTTTCATTCTTTTGTTTTTAATATTATGTTAAAGAGTGTACACGAGTATTCTTCATCTGTCGTAGATTTTTGTTAACCGCATCCAAGTTCAATATTCTCAAATTGTATCTGGCACGTTTCTGAAATATTTATATACTTCTTATCCCTTCCGAAGTTATTTTCGCCATTGTAGAGCGGGCAAAAGTTATTTTATGCAAGAACCTTGCTTATAGATTTTATATTTAATTTAGGGTTAGCCGCTTCTAAAATCGATAAAGCGTTTTTTATATCATCATTTTCATCTGGTTGTTTGATGACCAACATCTGGAGTGCAGGCATCCTCATCAGAGCAACAATGCAACCCAAATCTAGGTCACATTTTGATATATCGAGATATTCAAGAGTCGCCCCAGTTAGACCAGCTATTCTGTCCAAGCACCATACGTTTATGTATTTCTGATTTCTCAGTGATAGCCATTTGAGGAACTTTAGTCCTGCAAGATATTTTAGACCTTCAAATCTAACTCCGTTGTAGTTGAAATTGCTGCAGTCTAGTGCTTCAATATAGCAGCCGGAAATATAACACTCTTCGTCTAAGAAACCACCTGATACACAACAACGGTTGAGTCGATCAATGCTTGTACATTTTGGTGCACCACCGACTATCCAGCTTCCCTGGTTTATCAATCTAAAACAATCAGATGCAATATAATGATCAGAAACGTAAACAAGAAGATTTGAAATTGAGTTAGCTGACAATTCCAATATTATAAGTAACTCTTTACTGCGGACACATATTTCACATTGAGCAGGACTTACGCGTACAAATAAAAAAAAAACAAAACAAACAAATAAATGGCGTAGAAAGAACTTGAGTCCTTGAGGAGGTGGCAATAACAGCGCAGTATTATCTATCAGAGACGAATAGCAATATCAAAAGAATTTTAAAAAGTGCTGATTCTTACTTGACAGCTGCTCGGCGATCAGTAAAAAAGTGCACTGCTGCTAAATCAGGTCCTAAATTCCTCACGCGGTGAGGCAAATATTGCTGTTCTTGAATTTCCTTTAACTCTTTCTGAGTATACAAAGGGAGGCAATTATTTAGCTGGTCTTTCAGCAAGTTCTTCCTTATATCGCATTGATATTGTTTGCTTCGATTGAAGATTGGCCACTCCACAGGTTTTTTGTTACGTGGCGTCCATATCGCACGCCACACTTGTTTGGGTTGAGCTCTTAAAATATTGGTGATGTGTAAAAGACCAGGTATTTTCACATTTCGTAAGCATTTATTGAGTTTGGAACACTCCGGATCGATTTCCCCTTGTAATGACTTCCAGAGCGTATGCCATTTATGAGATTGTAGCCTTTTTAGAATTTTGGCATTGACAATTTTCCCAATAATTGGTACTCCATGTTCATAGCTATGATTGTGTTTGCAATTGGTGTGGCGGTAGGCTGCTGCTACTTTTGCAGATTGGGCTGATATGAACTGATTTATCAAATGTGTTTGGATTCCAGGGAAGAAAATCTTACAAAATATCGCAGTTTTTAGTTTTGTTATGGCGGAATTCATGTTGAGCTTACAATTTATTGCATTTTTGTTATTTTTTATAATTTGTTACATGTTAGAGGAATGGATTACAGTAATCTTATTGTTTTTTTTTATTTTTCTTCCTTTCTAATATAGCGTATTACATGCTTGTAGTTTGGGAATTGTGGTAAATCTCAGAACAATTTTAGTAATTGTTCTGAGTGGGAAATAAACTAATGACAGCGATCACTCACTGTCTGTCAAAAAGGCTGCTTGACAATTGCTTGACTGCTAGCTAACTCAGCCATTGTGGCAGCCATGTATAAAATAATATAAAATAACCGGCCAAGCACGTGTCAGGCCACGCAAAGTGTAGAGTTCCGTAGTTGTCCAATAGTACTTATGTACCTGTTTAGACAGTTAACGTTCATCAAAATAATTTTCTATGATATTTGTACCGAATTTCTTAGTAGCATAAGTATTACATTTTATAAGTTGATCTATTATTCGTTAACCTAGGCCTACTTGATGTTGATAATTTTCCTTTTAAATTCATCATATGCACTACATTTCACATTTCCAAATACAACGGTTTCGCTGGTAGTGTGGGGGGACATACTTGACTCTAACAAAAATGAACACTTTACAACGAATTATTTCTGAAACTAAGTATACTGGCATCGAAAAATGTTTTTCGTAAACCTCCATTATTTTAAAAAAACTTATCCAGTGACATCTCACGCTATAGGGTAGTTAAGAAAAAAAAATAACGTCCCACAGAGGAACCCAAAAAAAATATATTTTTGTCTACCACTTCGTCATGATTAATATTTATATCCATGCCAAATTATAGCTTTGTAGTACCAAGACTCTCTGAACTAAGCCTCGGGCAGACAGACAACCAGACAGACGGACAGGACATGGACTATAAGAGTTCCTTATTGACTATGGAACTCTAAAAAGCAAACGACATCCCAAAAAATATATCCAACCTCTTTGGGAACCACACAAATCTATTTTACTTTGGCTGTGTCAGTCAGTTGGTGGCGTAAAGATGATGTATAGAAAGAGTTACATGGTCTATGTAGGTATTGCTCTTGGGAATGATATACTGGTATAACCCACGGAGACAAATCCCCCGAGGTTTTGAAAACCACATTTGAAACACGTCTTTTCACCATAAGCCAAACAAATTCTACGGGTTAGGGTGGAGGGTCTTGCTCAGTATACGGACATGAATTCTTGGACGTGGTAGTACCTTACAGATTTGGAATCCTCCTCAGAGGGGACTAAAATAATAAAAAGACCTAAAAAGAAAATTATGTTGAGGAAAACGGTGAAAACCAGCTATCAACTTTACTGTGACTATCACGAGTAAAAAAAATCATTTGACTAATATAGTAACAACGAATTATCTATAGTCGTTCGTTGACTAGTAATGACAAAAGTTTTGTTATTGAAAGAAGCAAAACATTTTATCATTAAATGAATAAAGGCAGATCAGTGTATGTAATTTATTTATTATTCCAGAATAAGAAACATGAAATGTTTATCGAAATAGAAAGCGTAAAAACAAGGGAAGAAAATAATTGCTGAAAATATGGCAAAACAAGTAAGTTTTAAATATAATCCAGTGATTGTAACGAAAAGTAACAAAGACTCGAAGTCTTAGACAAGAAAACATAAATATTTTATTTGCTGTTTTTATTTGAATGGTTGTTTTAGTGCAGCGATTGGTGGCGTTTTCCCTCTACTTACACGTGGGTAAATAACAGTTGGACGCGGTGCTGACTTAGTAGAAAGTCGCTCAGGTCGGCGAGTGTATTCAACCATTTGAATTGTTAAACTTGGTTTATTTCTCCCCAATAGCAACAAATCAAACAATAAATCAGAATTTTTTCTAGGCTTTGTAACTACTAACTTTTTTAGTGCTTCCATTTTGTATAAAGCTACAAGGCAACCTTCGTCAAGGCTACAATTAGTTAAGTCGAGGTATTCCAGTGTTTTTCCATTCTGACCTGCAATTCTATCTAAGCAAAAGGCGTCGATAAAAGGTTGGTTATTAAGTATGAGCTCCTTGAGGTATTTGAGTCCACTGAGGTATTTTAGACCTTCGTATCGTATGCCACTGTTATGGAAGTTAGTGCAATCTATGGCTTCAACCCGATAGTCCTTTTCTCCGCGTTCTGCTTGTACAAAATAGCCTGAAACACAGCATTTTAACGTAGGTCGGCCTCCAATGATCCATTCGCTACTGTCTTGTAACCTGAAAAAGAAACAAAAAACGCATATAAATATCAGCGAGCGATATCACAGTAAAATAACCAACAACTTCTAACATTTCATAATTTCAACGTCCCTATTTTTATGCACACCCTGCCTATATTGAAATAATTGCAAAAAATATTGAAACATGAATAAATATATTTCGCCATCTTTGCGATGATATTAATTCTTATAACGCTACCTATTCTAAAAGGGCGTAAGTGCAAGAGATTGGCAAATAACGGATAAAACCTTTGTCTTCATCGGCTTTAAAGTATACTGCGCTTTTCGTGTCTAATGAAGTGCTAGATTATGTCGGCAGATTTATCAACAACGACAACAGTTATTGTGTGGTCTTAGAATTAGGATTTAAGAATACTGTGCATTTCTCCGAATGCAAGTTAGATCTAGCATTTCCGTGAATCGCATTTTTTATGCCCTTTAGAAATCTCCCCGTGGCCTTGATATTGAAAATAATAGTGAATTGAGATTAAAAATGATGAGAGCGATTAATGCTACACATGAGATACCTGTTCTATCTAAGCTAAAGAAGCTTGTATGGGAGTAAAACAGAACAATTTGTTCATAGTATCTTACCTTACCTGAAGACATAGTTTGGATAGGTCCCCCACATCACAAGGTCGACACTGACGATCTGGTGAAGGTAGCGGCAAGCCACCTTCACCAACTGGATGCGGGTAGCGCAGGACCGGTCATTGTGGAGATTCTTTGTCCAGCAGTGGATGTCTTTCAACTGAAATGATAATGAGTTCCAAGTTGCGTGTGGAGTTTGATCTTACCTGACGGATGCTTGTCGATCAATGAAAAAGTGCGTTGCTGCTGAATCTGGTCCATGAAGTTTAACTCTTTCTGCATCATATGCTTGATCCTGTAACTCTTCTACCGCCTTCAATTTCAGCCACCAATCTAATACTTCTTTAGTTTTCTCGAAATGTACTCCAGGTGGTGTATGCAATAAACTCATAAATTTGATAATAGTTGCTTTGTCATCGTGAATCGAGATGGGACATTTCATAACTACTTCTTCTGGTTTTCTCGTGTGTTTCAGTATGTTCAAGAGATGCCCGCATGTCATTTGGAGATACTTATCTTCTACTTCTTCACATAAAGATGTGTTTTTACCACTACTGTGCAGTCTTGAGAAGCTGTCGAAATTACCATTCGATCGCAGCAATGCAGAGCGGAGACTGTAGAGAAAAAGCCTGTATGACAAGTTCACTAAGCTACACATGTTTCAGTTTGTCAAGAAGCAGAAAATAGATCTTGAGTAGTTGTTATAAGTAAGTTAAGATGTTACATTACTTTTGTAATGTTTATTGGTTTCATTTTTGTTTGTTGTAATGTTTTGGTTATATAGTTTGCTTTTTCTGACAGTATTGCCGGAAAAAATAAAACTTATGAAAATATATTTACGTGACGTTGCAGCGATTCAGCGACACGCAAAGATAAAATCATATAGGTAAGTTACTCTATGGATATTGAAAAGTTTGGTTTAAAAGTTTTTGAAATAAGCTCACTCATGGAGTTCTGAAAAAGAGGTTGGATAGGCTTAAACGGCGCAACGCATTTCTGAAAGGCTTCAGAAATGTTAATACAGAGTCGAAATAATAGAAAGAAGGTGGACAGACGATGTTGTGAAAGTTGCGGGAAGTCGCTGGATATGGGCAGCCCAGGCAGGACCGGTTATTGTGGAGATCCTTGAAGGAGGCCTTTATACAGTGCAGTGGACGTCTTTCAGCTAAAATTATGTTAATAGAGAGTTAGCTCAAAATCTAGGCTAACATTGTAGAAAAAATAAAATAGAAACGATTATGCACCTTTATTATCTTACGCAGTATTTATAGGTAACGTCTACTTCTCTACTGCTAAATCACTCTTCTTTGTAATAATGAAGAATAAATTTCTAGTTTCGATTTCAATGCTAGTGTGTTTAGCGACTTCTTTCAACATTTCAAAATTTTGTACCTATTTATGGTTTAAAAAAAACATGAAAGTTTTTGTGCACCACGAGGGTGAAAGGCGCCCTTAGATTGTAATCGTAAATACAACCTTTGTAAGGGCACAGTAAAGATAAAAGTGCAAGGCAAGGGTTTGTTTAAGAATGACGGTGAAAGGTGTAGTAATGCATTTCTTTGTGTAAGTGCGAAGCTTTGTCAGCATAGATCAAAGGCGGGACTATCATTTTAAGATATCATTAATTCGCCCCGTGGAGCAAGATTTTTATTTTTCTCTTCATGAAGCAAGGTTTTTTTTTTATATGTGTGGACATCTCACATACGGCCATCTGATCCCAAACTAAGCAAAGCTTCTATTAAGGGGCACAGATAGGGGGGGATATTTATTACTTAAATAGATAATACTTATATAGGTAAACAACATCCATACAGAGGGCGAACACAAGTGCTCATCACACGAATGTTTGCCCTGGGCGGGATTCAAACCCATGACCCTGTGCTTCGAAGGCAGACATACCACCGACTTGGCTACCTACGGGGCCGTCTCGTATAGATTGTATGTAGCAACGATATGATTTATTTAATAGCTTACTTTGTTTGGCCAATTTTTTAGTTTATATTTTTTTATTTATAAACATCTTAAAATGCGATAAGTACTTTATAAAACACTTAGTGCTTATTTAAAGTCTAAAAGCCTTAGATATCAAGACCAGACGTTCAATGACTTACATATGTAGAGGGCATTCAGTCTACGTTTAAATGTACGAGTAGGCTTAATTTGCTTGTTTTTCAAAGACATGACTATTTGTAGTATGTACTAGATATTAGTTAATAATGAATACGTTATAGTCTACATCTATTTCTTTTTTTGGTTTCGTTGTTGGTGGGGTATATTTCTTT
The DNA here is from genome assembly GCA_951230895.1 of Carpatolechia fugitivella. Taxonomy (NCBI): domain Eukaryota; kingdom Metazoa; phylum Arthropoda; class Insecta; order Lepidoptera; family Gelechiidae; genus Carpatolechia; species Carpatolechia fugitivella. The sequence continues at coordinate 11,441,554 of OX579656.1, forward strand.
AGTGGTGACCATAAGACAGAGTTAGGACAGAGATAAGATAAGACAGACTTACTTAGATAAGTCTGTCTTACCTTACTTATGCTGCGTTGTCTCCCACTGCTAAGCAAAAGCCTCTCTTTTTCTCCCATCCTATTACAAACACTAAAAACTTGGATTGTCGTGCCGTATGCGGATAGTGAGAAACTTGTTATTTTGAAGACCTTATTATGATGGTGATGTACCTAAAATATTGTTAGAAAGTCTGCAGCACTGCCCAGGTTTCGACAGAATCAAAGGCCTTCTCATATCAACGCTAAACATAAGAGCAGATTATACTCCTCGGACTTCTGTATAATCTGTCGGAGCGTGTGGATGTGGTCTATGGTACTAAAGCCTTTTCAGAAACCGGTTTGTTCGGGGGGCTGGAAGTCATCAAACCTATGTTCGAGACGATTTGTGATGACTCTCGAGAACAGCTTATAAACATGGCTCAGAAGCGAGATGGGCCTGTAGTTCTTCAGAAGGGTGTTGTCTCCCTTCTTAAAGAAAAGTACCACCACGCTTCTGTTCCATGTTATGTATGTGTCTGCAGTATCAAATAAACGCTTTATCTATCTATCTGTCTACGTATAAACGCTACTAATCTTCATGTGTTACTTGATTTTGTTGGCACGTGCAAATAATCGTTGGGCACGTGCGGCGAACGGTGACAAGTTCTTTTTTATGATAAGTAAGATGTCACGATTATCTTTATGAAATGTACACAATTGTACGAAGAAGCGATCTATTTATCACAGTAAGTTTATATTTATATAAATTCATCGCCTATCGCAAAAATAACAAATATTATTAAAAAAATATAGGATTAACATCACAATGATGAAACTGGTAACCTGTATAAAGTGTTCTCATTTTTACATAAAATCGAGTAATATTACACAAGCACGGTTCTTAATAGGGTTTTTTTAACTGTGTATAGAACAAAAGCTGTTTTTTGAAAGTATTTTGTGAACCCATCCGTATGGAACAAAAGCTCATATAAAATACGGACACTTCACGTAGCAGCCGAGACAAAAACAATACCACCAAATACATGCACAAAATTACGTCCAAATAAAACTAGCAGACGTTAAAATCCCTCGTGTCCTGAACCACTATCGTTTTACAGGGTTGGTTTTAGGCATGTTTTAGGAGGAGGCGATACTAAAGTGGTAACTACTCAGGTCTTAGGTGCGTGCGCATTCAACTAGCGCGCGTCGTCTGAATTCATAGATTGATGACGTATCTTTGACGTAGAGGCAGACACTCAACGCACGAGCAGAAAAATATACCTACGCCATGCGGCCCCAGAATCGGGGGTCACTGAAAACAAACCAGAAGGAAGAATGGAAGAAGTCCTTATCTCACGCGCATGACGGACGAAGTAATACAGACTTGCGTGGCGCAGACCTAATGTAGATTTTGATTCATTAGGGTTGTAACTGGGTTTAAATTCAAATGTTTTCCGTCAGAGAGTACGCCTTCTGTAGCTACTATTAATTTTATTCTGTGGTAGTGGGCGAGACTTATTGCTGAATACGTTTCTGTATTTCACGATAAAGTCTGCTTAAATTTTGGCATGGCTGTGTGTGCAGGTAGTCGGTGAGTATCGGACAAAGCCCATTCAGTGTAACTTGCTTAGCAGAGTTTAACCCGAGTACACATCGGGTTTGCCATACAACGGAATGTTACTCGTTTACTGCTAACAGTTTTTTTGTAAAATACGTACCTGATTGGGTAAACTTTTCTTATCGTATGGGTTTTAAGGTCAACAGTCCCCACACCACAAACTCTGGAGCCTGAAATAGTCTCATGTACCAATGTTTTACTAACAACTTTACGTGCCTTCCGAACCACGGAATCATTTAACTTTTTTTACACAATCTCAACTTTTAGCCAAAGGTTTATTTTTTAAATAAATATTTTTATGTACGTCTTGATACGTGAGATGAAATGAAATGAAATTTTGCAAACGTGACCGTACTTAAGAAAAAATACCAGAATCGTCTCAATTTCAGTTTCATTCTTTTCGTAAAGAAGAAAAAGAAGAAGATTTTGCTTTGTTTTTTATTTTTTAAGATTCTCAGTCGTTATCTAGATTCTAGACCAAGCTTAGTAATAAACTGCCAGTGTCCATTACGTGGACTAATGGACGGCGATGTGGTAAAATGAAAAACGTCACCGATATTCGCCCAAACGTATTTACGAGAAAAAGATGGTATCATTGTAAATTATGCGATATGGGCTTCGGGGCTGGCTGGCACTTAAACTTTGCTTTTGGGATTATAATATTGCTTGCTCTATTGGCCTTTTCTTCGCAGGTTTCCTCACGATGATGGTTTCTTTCACCGTAAGAGCGTCGAATAAACGATTAATTCGAAACTCGAAAACACATTGAGTATGTGGTGGGGATCGAAGCCGCGTCTCCCAGACGGGAGGCAGCGGGCCGAGCCATTACACCACCAACGCTCTCTGGTTGTGTATTTCGTCAGTTTTAGGTAGGTAACACTAAAATGTATTAGGTGGATAAGGTTCTATGCATATATTTGTTTCTAGTCTGTAGTGGTATGTTTTAGAGTTCGCAAATAATTTTTATTTTAACTCTTGAAAAAAAGTGCAGCGTTTTTTTGACACTTCTTTATCTGAGTTGGCTGTATGTAGCTTTAAAACGAATGGGCCGAATTCGATACGGTTTCTTAATTTAAGTCTGACGTGACATTATAGCGTCATTTCAACGAGCAAACCAAATCGTGCCATCCATCAATTTCTATAATAAAATTAAAATATATAGGTATTACAAATAAATTATGATATATGAGTACAGTTATATCTAAAAGGATCACTATCAAATTGGAGAGTATTTTTAAGAGAGTACTAGTGTGATGGATATCCTGGCTACAGCATCAGCTCATCGTGTAGCCACCATTTCATTGTATGTAAAATCAAATACTGATCAAAATGAATCCAAACACGACATATCTGCTATTATTTTTTCAAGAGTATATTAGAGTGCTGGATATCATGGCTGCAGCATCAGCTTATCGTGTTGCCACCATTGCATTGTATCTAGAATCAAATAGTGATCAAAACGAATCTAAACACGATAAATCGGCTATTATTTTTTCAAGAGTGTACTAGAGTGCTGGATATCCTGGCTGCAGCATCAGCTCATCGTGTTGCCACCATTGCAATGTATGTAGAATCAAATACTGAGCAAAACGAATCCAAACACGACATATCTGCTATTATTTTTTCAAGAGTGCTGGATATCCTGGCTGCAGCATCAGACCAATAATTCTATCATCATGCAAAGTTATATAGCATACATGAGTTTTTCAAATTTTAGGTCACACGTACGTTTAAAAGTAATAAATATACATTATGCGTCTAAGAACCCTACCGCAGTTAACAAAAGAGCTGATGACCTTGAAACAGCTGAACCGATTTTGATAAAACATGTCTAAGAACCATCGCTAGAAAACCTGCTTTCAAATAAAAAAAACCGCATCCAAATCGGTTGACCCGTTTAAGAGCTACGGTGCCACAGACAGACACACAGCCAGACACACAGACACACAGAGCGGTCGAACTTATAACACCCCTCTTTTTTGCGTCGGGGGTTAAATAGTGCAAGTTAAAGTGCTAGTGAACAAAGTGCAGTGAAAGTGTTAATTTGTGACGTTGTTTGTGTACTATACGTGAGTAATAAAGGAGCTATTTCTCGTGAACAAATTTTTCAATCCCTGAACCCCGCTCGCTCGTAACATTATAATATATAAATACATATTATAGGTTTAGTACATGCGTTTGATGACGTCATATAGGTCTGTGTACACACGCACGACTATTACTTGGAAGCCGTATTAGTAACCAGCAACCGTTAGCAGTAGTGTAGGGACAAATAAACACGATCCTTTTACTGCTCCCACTTAGAGGTTGCGGGTTGAAAGAGTTTCCGAGTGTGGCGCCTTTTACAGCGAGGTATTGCCAATATTACGAGTCAAATTACGGGTTTATTCTATTCTCACGTTTGTAAGACATTATTAAAGGGCATACTACGTTAACAAATATTACAAAATAATATAATAATAAAATAATATTTGTTTGGGAAAGTTGTTCAATTTCATGAAATGAACATTACCTATGATAAAATGTTATAGTATACTACAAGGGCTGCTATTTATGTATCCGGAACTGGCCACTTACATAAACACTATTTAAAAAGAAATTATAACATTTAAAAATAGAACTCTTTGGCTGTAAAATAAAGTTTGTTTCATTCATCTGTCAATTGTTTTTACATTGTGGCGTCATTTTTAAAATTCATTGTCTATCATCACCATGGATTTGACTCGTGAAAATTTTCGTGCTATGATTTATTACGACTTTCGGCGTGGATTAAATCAAAAACAGTGCGTGGATCAACTTTTGTCGACTTTTAGGGAGGAAGCCCCATCGAAAACCACTGTGTATCACTGGTTCAATGAGTTTAATCGTGGTCGTCGTATGCTTGCGGACGATTTTAAAGAAGGTCGCCCTAAATCGGCTGTTGTACCACAAAATATTGATGCTGTGCGCGAACTAATAATGCAAGACCGTCATGTTACATATCGCGAGATAGAGGCATTTCTGAGCATTAGTATGACGAGTATTTATAAAATATTACACGAACATTTGGCTATCAAAAAAAAATTCTCGTTGGATCCCGCACAACTTAACAGTTGAACAAAAACAGTCTCGTGTTGATTGGTGCAAAAAAATGATAGAAAAATACAAATGTGGTACATCCAGCATAGATCAAAGGCGGGACTATCATTTTAATATATCATTAATTCGCCCCGTGGAGCAAGATTTTTATTTTTCTCTTCATGAAGCAAGGTTTTTTTTTTATATGTGTGGACATCTCACATACGGCCATCTGATCCCAAACTAAGCAAAGCTTCTATTAAGGGGCACAGATAGGGGGGGATATTTATTACTTAAATAGATAATACTTATATAGGTAAACAACATCCATACAGAGGGCGAACACAAGTGCTCATCACACGAATGTTTGCCCTGGGCGGGATTCAAACCCATGACCCTGTGCTTTGAAGGCAGACATACCACCGACTTGGCTACCTACGGGGCCGTCTCGTATAGATTGTATGTAGCAACGATATGATTTATTTAATAGCTTTCTTTGTTTGGCCAATTTTTTAGTTTATATTTTTTTATTTATAAACATCTTAAAATGCGATAAGTACTTTATAAAACACTTAGTGCTTATTTAAAGTCTAAAAGCCTTAGATATCAAGACCAGACGTTCAATGACTTACATATGTAGAGGGCATTCAGTCTACGTTTAAATGTACGAGTAGGCTTAATTTGCTTGTTTTTCAAAGACATGACTATTTGTAGTATGTACTAGATATTAGTTAATAATGAATACGTTATAGTCTACATCTATTTCTTTTTTTGGTTTCGTTGTTGGTGGGGTATATTTCTTTAGTGGTGACCATAAGACAGAGTTAGGACAGAGATAAGATAAGACAGACTTACTTAGATAAGTCTGTCTTACCTTACTTATGCTGCGTTGTCTCCCACTGCTAAGCAAAAGCCTCTCTTTTTCTCCCATCCTATTACAAACACTAAAAACTTGGATTGTCGTGCCGTATGCGGATAGTGAGAAACTTGTTATTTTGAAGACCTTATTATGATGGTGATGTACCTAAAATATTGTTAGAAAGTCTGCAGCACTGCCCAGGTTTCGACAGAATCAAAGGCCTTCTCATATCAACGCTAAACATAAGAGCAGATTATACTCCTCGGACTTTGGTACTAAAGCCTTTTCAGAAACTGGTTTGTTCGGGGGGCTGGAAGTCATCAAACCTATGTTCGAGACGATTTGTGATGACTCTCGAGAACAGCTTATAAACATGGCTCAGAAGCGAGATGGGCCTGTAGTTCTTCAGAAGGGTGTTGTCTCCCTTCTTAAAGAAAAGTACCACCACGCTTCTGTTTCATGTTATGTATGTGTCTGCAGTATCAAATAAACGCTTTATCTATCTATCTGTCTACGTATAAACGCTACTAATCTTCATGTGTTACTTGATTTTGTTGGCACGTGCAAATAATCGTTGGGCACGTGCGGCGAACGGTGACAAGTACTTTTTTATGATAAGTAAGATGTCACGATTATCTTTATGAAATGTACACAATTGTACGAAGAAGCGATCTATTTATCACAGTAAGTTTATATTTATATAAATTCATCGCCTATCGCAAAAATAACAAATATTATTAAAAAAATATAGGATTAACATCACCATGATGAAACTGGTAACCTGTATAAAGTGTTCTCATTTTTACATAAAATCGAGTAATATTACACAAGCACGGTTCTTAATAGGGTTTTTTTAACTGTGTATAGAACAAAAGCTGTTTTTTGAAAGTATTTTGTGAACCCATCCGTATGGAACAAAAGCTCATATAAAATACGGACACTTCACGTAGCAGCCGAGACAAAAACAATACCACCAAATACATGCACAAAATTACGTCCAAATTAAACTAGCAGACGTTAAAATCCCTCGTGTCCTGAACCACTATCGTTTTACAGGGTTGGTTTTAGGCATGTTTTAGGAGGAGGCGATACTAAAGTGGTAACTACTCAGGTCTTAGGTGCGTGCGCATTCAACTAGCGCGCGTCATCTGAATTCATAGATTGATGACGTATCTTTGACGTAGAGGCAGAACCTCAACGTACGAGCAGAAAAATATACCTACGCCATGCGGCCCCAGAATCGGGGGTCACTGAAAACAAATCAGAAGGAAGAATGGAAGAAGTCCTTATCTCACGCGCATGACGGACGAAGTAATACAGACTTGCGTGGCGCAGACTTAATGTAGATTTTGATTCATTAGGGTTGTAACTGGGTTTAAATTCAAATGTTTTCCATCAGAGAGTGCGCCTTCTGTAGCTACTATTAGCTATTATTCTGTTGTAGTGGGCGAGACTTATTACTGAATACGTTTCTGTATTTCACGATAAAATCTGCTTAAATTTTGGCATGGCTGTGTGTGCAGGTAGTCGGTGAGTATCGGACAAAGCCCATTCAGTGTAACTTGCTTAGCAGAGTTTAACCCGAGTACACATCGGGTTTGCCATACAACGGAATGTTACTCGTTTACTGCTAACAGGTTTTTGTAAAATACGTACCTGGTTGGCTAAACTTTTCTTATCGTATGGGTTTTAAGGTCAACAGTCCCCACACCACAAACACTGGAGCCTGAACTAGCATGTACAAACGTTTTACTAACAACTTTACGTGCCTTCCGAACCACGGAATCATTTAACTTTTTTTACACAATCTCAACTTTTAGCCAAAGGTTTACGTCTTGATACGTGAGATGAAATGAAATGAAATTTTGTAAACGTGACCGTACTTAAGAAAAAATACCAGAATCGTCTCAATTTCAGTTTCATTCTTTTCGTAAAGAAGAAAAAGAAGATTTTGCTTTGTTTTTTATTTTTTAAGATTCTCAGTCATTATCTAGATTCTAGACCAAGCTTAGTAATAAACTGCCAGTGTCCATTACGTGGACTAATGGACGGCGATGTGGTAAAATGAAAAACGTCACCGATATTCGCCCAAACGTATTTACGAGAAAAAGATGGTATCATTGTAAATTATGCGATATGGGCTTCGGGGCTGGCTGGCACTTAAACTTTGCTTTTGGGATTATAATATTGCTTGCTCTATTGGCCTTTTCTTCGCAGGTTTCCTCACGATGATGGTTTCTTTCACCGTAAGAGCGTCGAATAAACGATTAATTCGAAACTCGAAAACACATTGAGTATGTGGTGGGGATCGAAGCCGCGTCTCCCAGACGGGAGGCAGCGGGCCGAGCCATTACACCACCAACGCTCTCTGATTGTGTATTTCGTCAGTTTTAGGTAGGTAACACTAAAATGTATTAGGTGGATAAGGTTCTATGCATATATTTGTTTCTAGTCTGTAGTGGTATGTTTTTAAGTTCGCAAATAATTTTTATTTTAACTCTTGAAAAAAAGTGCAGCGTTTTTTTGACACTTCTTTATCTGAGTTGGCTGTATGTAGCTTTAAAACGAATGGGCCGAATTCGATACGGTTTCTTAATTTAAGTCTGACGTGACATTATAGCGTCATTTCAACGAGCAAACCAAATCGTGCCATCCATCAATTTCTATAATAAAATTAAAATATATAGGTATTACAAATAAATTATGATATATGAGTACAGTTATATCTAAAAGGATCACTATCAAATTGGAGAGTATTTTTAAGAGAGTACTAGTGTGATGGATATCCTGGCTACAGCATCAGCTCATCGTGTAGCCACCATTTCATTGTATGTAAAATCAAATACTGATCAAAATGAATCCAAACACGACATATCTGCTATTATTTTTTCAAGAGTATATTAGAGTGCTGGATATCATGGCTGCAGCATCAGCTTATCGTGTTGCCACCATTGCATTGTATCTAGAATCAAATAGTGATCAAAACGAATCTAAACACGATAAATCGGCTATTATTTTTTCAAGAGTGTACTAGAGTGCTGGATATCCTGGCTGCAGCATCAGCTCATCGTGTTGCCACCATTGCAATGTATGTAGAATCAAATACTGAGCAAAACGAATCCAAACACGACATATCTGCTATTATTTTTTCAAGAGTGCTGGCTGCAGCATCAGACCAATAATTCTATCATCATGCAAAGTTATATAGCATACATGAGTTTTTCAAATTTTAGGTCACACGTACGTTTAAAAGTAATAAATATACATTATGCGTCTAAGAACCCTACCGCAGTTAACAAAAGAGCTGATGACCTTGAAACAGCTGAACCGATTTTGATAAAACATGTCTAAGAACCATCGCTAGAAAACCTGCTTTCAAATAAAAAAAACCGCATCCAAATCGGTTGACCCGTTTAAGAGCTACGGTGCCACAGACAGACACACAGCCAGACACACAGACACACAGAGCGGTCGAACTTATAACACCCCTCTTTTTTGCGTCGGGGGTTAAATAGTGCAAGTTAAAGTGCTAGTGAACAAAGTGCAGTGAAAGTGTTAATTTGTGACGTTGTTTGTGTACTATACGTGAGTAATAAAGGAGCTATTTCTCGTGAACAAATTTTTCAATCCCTGAACCCCGCTCGCTCGTAACATTATAATATATAAATACATATTATAGGTTTAGTACATGCGTTTGATGACGTCATATAGGTCTGTGTACACACGCACGACTATTACTTGGAAGCCGTATTAGTAACCAGCAACCGTTAGCAGTAGTGTAGGGACAAATAAACACGATCCTTTTACTGCTCCCACTTAGAGGTTGCGGGTTGAAAGAGTTTCCGAGTGTGGCGCCTTTTACAGCGAGGTATTGCCAATATTACGAGTCAAATTACGGGTTTATTCTATTCTCACGTTTGTAAGACATTATTAAAGGGCATACTACGTTAACAAATATTACAAAATAATATAATAATAAAATAATATTTGTTTGGGAAAGTTGTTCAATTTCATGAAATGAACATTACCTATGATAAAATGTTATAGTATACTACAAGGGCTGCTATTTATGTATCCGGAACTGGCCACTTACATAAACACTATTTAAAAAGAAATTATAACATTTAAAAATAGAACTCTTTGGCTGTAAAATAAAGTTTGTTTCATTCATCTGTCAATTGTTTTTACATTGTGGCGTCATTTTTAAAATTCATTGTCTATCATCACCATGGATTTGACTCGTGAAAATTTTCGTGCTATGATTTATTACGACTTTCGGCGTGGATTAACTCAAAAACAGTGCGTGGATCAACTTTTGTCGACTTTTAGGGAGGAAGCCCCATCGAAAACCACTGTGTATCACTGGTTCAATGAGTTTAATCGTGGTCGTCGTATGCTTGCGGACGATTTTAAAGAAGGTCGCCCTAAATCGGCTGTTGTACCACAAAATATTGATGCTGTGCGCGAACTAATAATGCAAGACCGTCATGTTACATATCGCGAGATAGAGGCATTTCTGAGCATTAGTATGACGAGTATTTATAAAATATTACACGAACATTTGGCTATCAAAAAAAAATTCTCGTTGGATCCCGCACAACTTAACAGTTGAACAAAAACAGTCTCGTGTTGATTGGTGCAAAAAAATGATAGAAAAATACAAATGTGGTACATCCAGCATAGATCAAAGGCGGGACTATCATTTTAATATATCATTAATTCGCCCCGTGGAGCAAGATTTTTATTTTTCTCTTCATGAAGCAAGGTTTTTTTTTTATATGTGTGGACATCTCACATACGGCCATCTGATCCTAAACTAAGCAAAGCTTCTATTAAGGGGCACAGATAGGGGGGGATATTTATTACTTAAATAGATAATACTTATATAGGTAAACAACATCCATACAGAGGGCGAACACAAGTGCTCATCACACGAATGTTTGCCCTGGGCGGGATTCAAACCCATGACCCTGTGCTTCGAAGGCAGACATACCACCGACTTGGCTACCTACGGGGCCGTCTCGTATAGATTGTATGTAGCAACGATATGATTTATTTAATAGCTTACTTTGTTTGGCCAATTTTTTAGTTTATATTTTTTTATTTATAAACATCTTAAAATGCGATAAGTACTTTATAAAACACTTAGTGCTTATTTAAAGTCTAAAAGCCTTAGATATCAAGACCAGACGTTCAATGACTTACATATGTAGAGGGCATTCAGTCTACGTTTAAATGTACGAGTAGGCTTAATTTGCTTGTTTTTCAAAGACATGACTATTTGTAGTATGTACTAGATATTAGTTAATAATGAATACGTTATAGTCTACATCTATTTCTTTTTTTGGTTTCGTTGTTGGTGGGGTATATTTCTTTAGTGGTGACCATAAGACAGAGTTAGGACAGAGATAAGATAAGACAGACTTACTTAGATAAGTCTGTCTTACCTTACTTATGCTGCGTTGTCTCCCACTGCTAAGCAAAAGCCTCTCTTTTTCTCCCATCCTATTACAAACACTAAAAACTTGGATTGTCGTGCCGTATGCGGATAGTGAGAAACTTGTTATTTTGAAGACCTTATTATGATGGTGATGTACCTAAAATATTGTTAGAAAGTCTGCAGCACTGCCCAGGTTTCGACAGAATCAAAGGCCTTCTCATATCAACGCTAAACATAAGAGCAGATTATACTCCTCGGACTTTGGTACTAAAGCCTTTTCAGAAACCGGTTTGTTCGGGGGGCTGGAAGTCATCAAACCTATGTTCGAGACGATTTGTGATGACTCTCGAGAACAGCTTATAAACATGGCTCAGAAGCGAGATGGGCCTGTAGTTCTTCAGAAGGGTGTTGTCTCCCTTCTTAAAGAAAAGTACCACCACGCTTCTGTTCCATGTTATGTATGTGTCTGCAGTATCAAATAAACGCTTTATCTATCTATCTGTCTACGTATAAACGCTACTAATCTTCATGTGTTACTTGATTTTGTTGGCACGTGCAAATAATCGTTGGGCACGTGCGGCGAACGGTGACAAGTACTTTTTTATGATAAGTAAGATGTCACGATTATCTTTATGAAATGTACACAATTGTACGAAGAAGCGATCTATTTATCACAGTAAGTTTATATTTATATAAATTCATCGCCTATCGCAAAAATAACAAATATTATTAAAAAAATATAGGATTAACAACACCATGATGAAACTGGTAACCTGTATAAAGTGTTCTCATTTTTACATAAAATCGAGTAATATTACACAAGCACGGTTCTTAATAGGGTTTTTTTAACTGTGTATAGAACAAAAGCTGTTTTTTGAAAGTATTTTGTGAACCCATCCGTATGGAACAAAAGCTCATATAAAATACGGACACTTCACGTAGCAGCCGAGACAAAAACAATAGCACCAAATACATGCACAAAATTACGTCCAAATTAAACTAGCAGACGTTAAAATCCCTCGTGTCCTGAACCACTATCGTTTTACAGGGTTGGTTTTAGGCACGTTTTAGGAGGAGGCGATACTAAAGTGGTAACTACTCAGGTCATACTCAGGTGCGTGCGCATTCAACTAGCGCGCGTCGTCTGAATTCATAGATTGATGGCGTATCTTTGACGTAGAGGCAGACACTCAACGCACGAGCAGAAAAATATACCTACGCCATGCGGCCCCAGAATCGGGGGTAGAGATGGGCAAACCACCGGGTTTAAACCTACCGCTGGGTTTTTACCCGATAAACACCCATTTATTCCCACCCACTGGGTGAAAATTCGGGTGTTTATTATTTTTATAACAAAATTTATATAAGTATCCATATATCATTAGATTTTGCGTATGCACATTATATGTGACATTTTTTCACTTATTTGCCAGTAAATGCAGGGGCTTAGAACATCTATTTTAGCAAGATACCAACAAAGCAATGGATAAAACTGCGTAAAGCACAAAATCTGCAGAAAATATTGTTTTTAAGGGCAAATCTTGGTATTTGAACAAGAAACATAAAAAAAAAGATGGCGATAAAATTATTGTTCGTAAGTCATGCATGAACCATGGTTTAGGGTACTATGTTTAGAAACGAGAGAAACAACAGTACCAATTATGTTTAAAATATCAATATCCGAGATGGCAGCAAACTTTTTCGTTTATTGGGTCAACTTCGATTAAACTCAACACAGTGTTATAACATGTCCTAGGCCAATCGTAATATCAGGCAGCTTCCATCATTTAGTATACTGTCACTGTGACTTTTGTCGCCCGTACTTGCCACGTTCGCATGCAGTGTAGATATGAGTGAGTGTAGTGCTAGCTAACTGTAGTTACAACTTCTTTTGATCATCCCGTTAGAACTTGAGCATTCTTCTTCTTAGCGAGTCGATGGCAAGTCAAATTTTATAATGTTGTAGCCCAGAATGTGGCCACTTGGACGGCGGATTGTGTGGCGTCCATCAAATCTTGCTGCGTGCAGGTGGCAGGGCACGCAGGACATGATGTCAGGTGGGCCATCGTCTGTACTTCTCCGCACACACAGTTTATGTCAGTATTATCGGAAAATCCCCACCTAGACATGTTATCTTTACTCCGGCAGGTCTGAGTCTGAAGTCTATTTAAAGACTTCCAGATCGGCCACGACAACTGATGTCCGGGTGGGAGATTCTCAGATGGCGTGACAAAGGGGCTAGGAAGGGAGACTCCGCGGCGCCAGAGGTTGCATTTTGCTTGTGGCGGGTCGTTGGTCAGTGGTTCGACGCACTTTATAAAACTTTTTCGGCTTTTCAGCCGTTGTGGCACTGGTTTATAGCCACTCAGTGGGTGCCGAATGTCGTCGTCCATTTTACGCCTATCAAGGGAGCTTGCAACTGCTCTGCGGACATCTGGAGGCGCTATGCCAGCTAATGGAAACAGCAACTTAACCGGCGTCGGTTTCAGGCAACCAGTAATGATCCGGCAAGTTTCGTTTAAGGCTGTGTCCACTAGCTTGGCATGAGCAGAGCGGTCCCATACTGGGCATGCAAATTCGCCAGCTGAAAAGGCAAGCGCCAAACCAGTAGTCCGCAGAACTTGTGGTGTGGCTCCCCATTTAGTGGTGGTAAGGCGCCGCACTAGATTGTTTCGAGCATGCACCTTCCTTTTCACACTCTCACAGTTCTTTCGGAAGGTAAGAGACCTATCCAACAGCACGCCGAGGTATTTGGGGGAGTTACTGTGGGAAATAGGCACCCCACGCCACGTGATTTTGAGCTTTCGACCCGCCTGTGCATTGCGAAGGTGAAATACGCATGACTCAGTTTTAGACGGATTGCGCTTAAGGGAATTCTCTGCGTAGTAACAACTCAGGTTCTTGAGAGCTACCGTCAGATTAGCCTCAACATCTTCGAAACTGGTCGCTTGAGAAGTGAGAGCAAGATCATCAGCATACACAAAGCTGGAGGTATTTGGACTGGACGGCTGGTCGTTGGTATATCAATTTCGGGTCAACAAAGCTAGTGAGGCGTACCAGCAGCAACCGCTCAAATAATTTATAAGTATGGCACAGGAGTGAAATGGGCCGAAAATTTTTGGGGTCATCTGCTGGTTTTCCTGGCTTTGGTATAGCTGTGACCTTCGATTTTCTCCAGAGTCTTGGTATTAGGGCAGATTCCAGACACTTGTTGAACATTTGTAGCAGCCATGATACTGCGACGGGGCCAAGGTCAACTCCGGAGGCTTTCCCGCACTTAAGGGATTTAATGGCGGTGATGATGTCACCATGCTCTTCTACTATTATGCGTCATGTTGATGTTGGTTACAGTATCAATCCACCTGTCCCGCCGACTTTCATCAATCCGCGACAGTAACTCTTCCCCGACTCGTGTAGTCTCCTCGGAAAAGGGATCACCGCAGTACAAAGTCTCGTATCGCATCAACAGTTCCCCCGACTCCTTCGATAATCCTGGGATGTAGGAGGTACGGCATCCTCTGGGGATACAGTGACGAGACACCTCAGAGACTATGTCAGCAAACCGATCATATTCTCGAGGGGATGGTGGTACATTCAAGAGGGCGTCGTCGACTGACTTTGCGTACTGCTCCCAATTTGTCTTGGAGTAATTAAATTGGCGTTTAAGGGGGACCTGTAGAGAACGGATGACTGGGCTAATCTCGCACATAATGGACCTATGTTGAGTGCGAGGAATAGGTGGGCATACGGTCTTAACGCACTGAGAACTTATGTCTGAACTGGTGAAGATTAGATCTGGGTTGTATCTCCTCTTCCATCGGCCACTATTAAAGGAAGCCGGTTGTTTTGGGTCATGAACAAGAGTCAAATTGTTAGATTCAGCCCATGTCTCGACCGCTTGACCACAGTCGTCAAGGTCATTGTAGCCCCAGAGTGGATTATGACTGTTAAAATCACCGATTACAATTTTTACCCGTTGCTGATCATCAAAGTTTGAGGGAGAGGAGAACCGGAAAGGCGTTCCGGGGGGCTTATAAACAGAGGTAACAGAGCAGTGGTCGAGGTCCAAGGTAATCACCTCGATGCCATTCTGGGTCGAACATTCAGAGGATTTTACTCTTACTCCGGGAGTAACAAACACTGCGTTACCGTGTTTCGGGTGTTAAGTCTCAGAGATAAGAGTGAGTCCAGCTACGTGTGGTCGGCATTGTGTTTCATTTCGATAGGTTTCTTGTACACACAGTACATCGCAGTGTGTCTTGCGACAGAGTTCAGATAAGAGTTCTGATTTGTCTTTCGAGAAACCCTCGATATTAATCGAGACTACACACAGTCTTTAACTTTGCCGGCTTTAACACTGGACTGTATGGTTGATTTTGATTTGCCATCGTGGGGAAAGGATTCGCCAGTCAGCTAGAAATAGAATTCGCTAGACTGTTGCCCAGGGTGCACCAGACGTACTACCGAGTAGCGGTAGCGGTACGTCGCTCGGGGAGGCTCCTTTCATGCACCTTGAGCATTAAAAGATGGCGACATTTTACAGATTTCTACTGTTTTATTTTAAAAATGTTTATTCGGTTGAACTTATTTGAGTCGATGTGAGTCCAGCGGCTGGAGTGCTGATATACATCAATATCTTTTACGCATGTAGGTTTTCTTAAACTTAGTAAAATGCTTTACGCTAGAATATACAAATACAAACAAATTGTAAACAAAGTTTCATAGAAATTGTCTCATGAACAAAACAATTGGCTGCTACCTTGGGCTTTCCACATTATTGAAGTTGCGCATATTGCATATAAACAGGGTATTTTCATCAAGATATACAATAAAGTTTTTATTTTTATTTTATCATCAATTATTATAATAAACACCCACAAAAATGGGTTGTTATGGGTAAAAACCGGGTTAAAACCCAAATCACCGGGTTTTTACCTGGTCAGGTGGTTTGGGTTTTAACCCACCGCCCATCTCTAATCGGGGGTCACTGAAAACAAATCAGAAGGAAGAATGGAAGAAGTCCTTATCTCACGCGCATGACGGACGAAGTAATACAGACTTGCGTGGCGCAGACCTAATGTAGATTTTGATTCATTAGGGTTGTAACTGGGTTTAAATTCAAATGTTTTCCGTCAGAGAGTACGCCTTCTGTAGCTACTATTACTAATACGTTTCTGTATTTCACGATAAAGTCTGCTTAAATTTTGGCATGGCTGTGTGTGCAGGTAGTCGGTGAGTATCGGACAAAGCCCATTCAGTGTAACTTGCTTAGCAGAGTTTAACCCGAGTACACATCGGGTTTGCCATACAACGGAATGTTACTCGTTTACTGCTAACAGTTTTTTGTAAAATACGTACCTGGTTGGGTAAACTTTTCTTATCGTATGGGTTTTAAGGTCAACAGTCCCCACACCACAAACACTGGAGCCTGAACTAGCATGTACAAACGTTTTACTAACAACTTTACGTGCCTTCCGAACCACGGAATCATTTAACTTTTTTTACACAATCTCAACTTTTAGCCAAAGGTTTAAGTCTTGATACGTGAGATGAAATGAAATGAAATTTTGTAAACGTGACCGTACTTAAGAAAAAATACCAGAATCGTCTCAATTTCAGTTTCATTCTTTTCGTAAAGAAGAAAAAGAAGATTTTGCTTTGTTTTTTATTTTTTAAGATTCTCAGTCATTATCTAGATTCTAGACCAAGCTTAGTAATAAACTGCCAGTG
Organism: Carpatolechia fugitivella; assembly: GCA_951230895.1. Taxonomy (NCBI): domain Eukaryota; kingdom Metazoa; phylum Arthropoda; class Insecta; order Lepidoptera; family Gelechiidae; genus Carpatolechia; species Carpatolechia fugitivella. The sequence continues at coordinate 11,458,287 of OX579656.1, forward strand.
TCCATTACGTGGACTAATGGACGGCGATGTGGTAAAATGAAAAACGTCACCGATATTCGCCCAAACGTATTTACGAGAAAAAGATGGTATCATTGTAAATTATGCGATATGGGCTTCGGGGCTGGCTGGCACTTAAACTTTGCTTTTGGGATTATAATATTGCTTGCTCTATTGGCCTTTTCTTCGCAGGTTTCCTCACGATGATGGTTTCTTTCACCGTAAGAGCGTCGAATAAACGATTAATTCGAAACTCGAAAACACATTGAGTATGTGGTGGGGATCGAAGCCGCGTCTCCCAGACGGGAGGCAGCGGGCCGAGCCATTACACCACCAACGCTCTCTGGTTGTGTATTTCGTCAGTTTTAGGTAGGTAACACTAAAATGTATTAGGTGGATAAGGTTCTATGCATATATTTGTTTCTAGTCTGTAGTGGTATGTTTTTAAGTTCGCAAATAATTTTTATTTTAACTCTTGAAAAAAAGTGCAGCGTTTTTTTGACACTTCTTTATCTGAGTTGGCTGTATGTAGCTTTAAAACGAATGGGCCGAATTCGATACGGTTTCTTAATTTAAGTCTGACGTGACATTATAGCGTCATTTCAACGAGCAAACCAAATCGTGCCATCCATCAATTTCTATAATAAAATTAAAATATATAGGTATTACAAATAAATTATGATATATGAGTACAGTTATATCTAAAAGGATCACTATCAAATTGGAGAGTATTTTTAAGAGAATACTAGTGTGATGGATATCCTGGCTACAGCATCAGCTCATCGTGTAGCCACCATTTCATTGTATGTAAAATCAAATACTGATCAAAATGAATCCAAACACGACATATCTGCTATTATTTTTTCAAGAGTATATTAGAGTGCTGGATATCATGGCTGCAGCATCAGCTTATCGTGTTGCCACCATTGCATTGTATCTAGAATCAAATAGTGATCAAAACGAATCCAAACACGATAAATCGGCTATTATTTTTTCAAGAGTGTACTAGAGTGCTGGATATCCTGGCTGCAGCATCAGCTCATCGTGTTGCCACCATTGCAATGTATGTAGAATCAAATACTGAGCAAAACGAATCCAAACACGACATATCTGCTATTATTTTTTCAAGAGTGCTGGCTGCAGCATCAGACCAATAATTCTATCATCATGCAAAGTTATATAGCATACATGAGTTTTTCAAATTTTAGGTCACACGTACGTTTAAAAGTAATAAATATACATTATGCGTCTAAGAACCCTACCGCAGTTAACAAAAGAGCTGATGACCTTGAAACAGCTGAACCGATTTTGATGAAACATGTCTAAGAACCATCGCTAGAAAACCTGCTTTCAAATAAAAAAAACCGCATCCAAATCGGTTGACCCGTTTAAGAGCTACGGTGCCACAGACAGACACACAGCCAGACACACAGACACACAGAGCGGTCGAACTTATAACACCCCTCTTTTTTGCGTCGGGGGTTAAATAGTGCAAGTTAAAGTGCTAGTGAACAAAGTGCAGTGAAAGTGTTAATTTGTGACGTTGTTTGTGTACTATACGTGAGTAATAAAGGAGCTATTTCTCGTGAACAAATTTTTCAATCCCTGAACCCCGCTCGCTCGTAACATTATAATATATAAATACATATTATAGGTTTAGTACATGCGTTTGATGACGTCATATAGGTCTGTGTACACACGCACGACTATTACTTGGAAGCCGTATTAGTAACCAGCAACCGTTAGCAGTAGTGTAGGGACAAATAAACACGATCCTTTTACTGCTCCCACTTAGAGGTTGCGGGTTGAAAGAGTTTCCGAGTGTGGCGCCTTTTACAGCGAGGTATTGCCAATATTACGAGTCAAATTACGGGTTTATTCTATTCTCACGTTTGTAAGACATTATTAAAGGGCATACTACGTTAACAAATATTACAAAATAATATAATAATAAAATAATATTTGTTTGGGAAAGTTGTTCAATTTCATGAAATGAACATTACCTATGATAAAATGTTATAGTATACTACAAGGGCTGCTATTTATGTATCCGGAACTGGCCACTTACATAAACACTATTTAAAAAGAAATTATAACATTTAAAAATAGAACTCTTTGGCTGTAAAATAAAGTTTGTTTCATTCATCTGTCAATTGTTTTTACATTGTGGCGTCATTTTTAAAATTCATTGTCTATCATCACCATGGATTTGACTCGTGAAAATTTTCGTGCTATGATTTATTACGACTTTCGGCGTGGATTAACTCAAAAACAGTGCGTGGATCAACTTTTGTCGACTTTTAGGGAGGAAGCCCCATCGAAAACCACTGTGTATCACTGGTTCAATGAGTTTAATCGTGGTCGTCGTATGCTTGCGGACGATTTTAAAGAAGGTCGCCTTAAATCGGCTGTTGTACCACAAAATATTGATGCTGTGCGCGAACTAATAATGCAAGACCGTCATGTTACATATCGCGAGATAGAGGCATTTCTGAGCATTAGTATGACGAGTATTTATAAAATATTACACGAACATTTGGCTATAAAAAAAAATTCTCGTTGGATCCCGCACAACTTAACAGTTGAACAAAAACAGGCTCGTGTTGATTGGTGCAAAAAAATGATAGAAAAATACAAATGTGGTACATCAAAAGCTGTTCATAATATCTACACAGGAGACGAATCTTGGATATATGCGTATGATCCCGAAACTAAACAGCAGTCAACGGTTTGGGTGTTCCAAAATGAGCCAAACCCAACTAAAGTTGTTCGTGCAAAAAGCACTTTGAAGCAAATGGTTGCCTGCTTTTTTAGTATAAGTGGACATGTGGCTACAGTACCAGAATTGTAAAACGGTTAATTCTGAATGGTACACCACCATTTGCTTGCCAGAAGTCTTTGGAGAAATACGCAAGAACAATCGACAACGAAGAATAATCCTTCACCACGATAACGCCAGCTGTCACACCTCGGCCGCAACAACGGAGTATTTAAATAGTCAAATGATCGAATTGACGGGTCATCCGCCGTACCGTCCCGACTTGGCACCCAATGACTTTTATTTATTCCCAAGCGTGAAGAACAAATTACGTGGACACCGATTTTCGACCCGGGAAGAAGCCGTTGATGCTTTCAAAATGCATGTTTTGGAGATACCCGATACAGAATGGAAAAAATGCTACGAAAGTTGGTTTCAACGTATGAAAAAATGCATCGATCATCACGGGGAATATTTTGAAAAGCAATAAAAGTATGTTTGATTATAGATGTTTGTTATTTTTTGTTATTCCGGATACATAAATAGCAGCCCTCTATATACTAGTACTAGGTGAGAGCTGAAAACCTGTCAGTGATGCCCTCTGGGTCTTGATCACGGTGTCCCCTGTGCCAGGTAAGTATAAAATGCCCTCTGGGTGCCTCTGGGCAAAGGCACAAAGTAGGTAAAGCGGCGCTTTATTTTGTGGCAAAGGCCGCAAAAATTGTATAGAGCTTATATCACATCACATTTCACACTATCAAATCACATCACATTACACTATCACAATATATTATAAATATGAAAATTTATTTGAATGTTTGGATATTTGGATGTTTAGATGTTTGGGTGTTTGTTCCGCCTTCACGCTTAAAGTGCTTAACGGATTTGGATGAAATTAGGAATGGAGTTAGTTTGTATCCAGCATTAACACATAAGATACTTTATACAGGAAAAAATCGTATTCCCACGGAAAATATCACACAATGCGAGCGTAACCGCGGGCGGACCGCTAGTTATATAATATATAATATTACAAGATGACTAATAAAAAATTCTCATCTTTGATAATTCGCTAATTTAAAGATGTGAAAAACGTTATCGCGGCTGGACCACTGAATCGATTTTATCAACAAATCATCACGTCCCCACCGAGGGGTTCGAGCCCTTGAATACCCTGAAACAGGACAATCAGCCCTTAGTCGACCATGCTCATTGCGGGTTAGTCGACTACACATAAAACCTTTTGAATTTATTTGCAGGCGTGTGCAAGTTTCCTTCACCGTAAGAACGACAAATAGACGTACATTATATAAATTCTAAATGAATACGTATGGTGGGGACCGAACCCGCGCCTCCGGACGAAAGGCAGAAGTAAGCACTACACCACAGAACGCTCTTATCGATTTTCTCGATTTAGAAATCGAACCGAAAAAGATGCAAAGAAAATCTCTCTGAGAAACAAAAGAAGCACACGGCGCGACCAATTTCTTTGGAAAATCTGCTTGAAATTAGATCTATCCGCTGAAACTGTGACCACGTAATACGTTTGCGGCGACAAGCGAGAAAACCCTAGTAATTTACGGTCCCGTAGTTTGTTGCGCCTAAGAAAACACTTTATTATGGTACCGGAATGTACAGCTACTGGGAAACTACATCTGTGAACTTTAGGTATGTGGCCGGCCACCCACGCTCGTTTATTTATTTCCTACTTTATTGCTTGCTTGGAGCTTGCTGATTGTTGCTAATCTCATAATTACTCGTACAATATTAATGTGGGAACCTCTGTTTTCTTTTTGTTAAAATCTTATAGAAGATTTAAAAAAAAAGACATTATTATTACAATAAACTGATAATGGTTACGATACGGTAGGTACCATATTTATTAAACGAACAAAAAAGTAAATTAAAATAATTTTGAGGAGGAGTATATTAAACACTGAATCAGCCTTTCAGCTTATGGCTACAAATAGTACGTCTGTCTCTTGGATTAATATTAGGCTGCGATTCCACCAGAGATGTGCGAGAAAAATGAGCGGAAAAACGTATTTATCTATTATTATAGAAAGTATCTTAGAAGACCAAATAAATATAAATAATTATTTTATTAAAAATATTTTTGTAATCTTTGTCTTTACTTCGTTCTTACCAATTAATAAGTAAATCAGCAGATAGATACCTATTTAAGTTTTTAATAAACATTTTAAGGTGAAATCCGGTTTATCTTCATGTTGCAGGGACAAAGATAATAATGTCAAATAGTCAGAAAATTATCTAAGGTCATTACGGTTATTGCATCGCCTTGACTTTGAAATTATCCAATAAAAAATAAGTTACCTATTTTCCAAAATCTAGCAAAAATGGTCTTTATAGCTGGTACTTAACATGAATGGTATGGAGTCTTTTAAATAATAATAATGAAAAAAACAAAACCCATTTTAAGCCCATATTTTATCTTTATTGAGCGATTTTCCGATGCATGCCTTCGATCACTTTAGTAAAAAAATATAATTGTTGTCCCCACCGAGGGACCCGAGCCAACCTCAAATAAGGCCAATCAGGCCTCAGTCAACTGGTTAGCCCAGTGCGCGTTGGCCGATTTCCCATACAACCATTGAATTTCTTTACAGGCGAGTGCAGGTCATTTCAATGTTTTTTTTTTCACCTTAAATAAACGTACATTTATTAAAAAACAAACTGGTACGTGGTAAACATTTCATATTAAAATAACTGGCCAAGCACGTGTCGGACCACGCAAGGTGTAGGGTTCCGTAGTTATCTAATATGCGGAAGTTAGCACACGGAGCTAATAAGTAATGATAAAAAAAATCCTTATTTATATTATAAACCCGAAATTTTGTAAGTAGGGATGTATGGATGGTTGTTTTTTACTCTTTCGTGGATGAAATTTAGAATAAAGATAGTTTGTACCCTGATAGGATACTTTTTACGGGAAAAAGTCTTATTCCCACGGGAAAATCTTACACAACGCGTGCAGGCGGACCGCTAGTATTAAATAGGTTATGAAATTATTTTAGTAAATGATGTTATGATTTTATTTCTTCGCAATCTTTTTACTGTTCTAATACCTACTTAAATTTACTACCTACATAGACGGACTCCATCAAGTCATTTTCTATGATACTTGTACTGAATTTCTTACTACATTACATTTTAAAGTTGGTATTTTATTCGTTAACCTGTCAAGCTCAAGCCTACTTATTTCACATTTTTTAAAATTTTCTCGTACTTATATTTACTACATAGACAGTTTAAACTTTATCAAAGTATTTTTTTATGATATTTGTACCGAATTTCTTACTAGTACAAGTACATTTCATAAGTTGATATATTATTCGTTAACCTGTAAAGCCTACATGATGTTGATAGTTTTCCTTTTAAATTCATCATACACATAACTACCGTAAATTTTTTCACATTTCCAAATACAACGGTTTCGCTGGTAGGGGGGGGGGGAAACTTGACTCTTACAAAAATAAGCACTTAAAATATTTCGGAAACGTAAACTAGCATCGAAAATGGTTTCAGCAATCCCCCATTATTTTTTTAAACCCTATCCAATTTTTTTAAACCCAATCCTCACACCATAAGGTAATCGTGAATTTAAAAAATAACCCCCACTTCACGTGACCAGAGGAACCCTAAAAAAAAAATTTTTAAAGATTTTATTCTTTATCTTTGACGGCATAATTAAAATGTGTGTCCATGCCAAATTACAGCCTTCTAACATTCATCAATATATTTTTCTATGATTTTTGTAGTACCAAATTTCTTACTTGTACAAGTACATTTTATAAGTTGGTCTTTTATTCGATAACCTGTATAGCCTACTTGATGTTGATAGTTTTCCTTTTAAATTCATCATATACACTACTACCATGATTTTTTTCACGTTTCCATATACAACGGTTTCGCTGGTAGAGGGGGGGGGGGAAACTTGACTCTAACAAAAATAAGCACTTTAAAACGGAATATTTCTAAAACTTACACTAGCATCAAAAAATGATCTTAGCAAACCCCCATTGTTTTTAAAAGACCTATCCAACGATACCTCACACTATAAGGTAATCGTTAAAAAAAAATAACCCCCACTTGACGTGTACCAGAGGAATCCTAAAAAATTTTTTTTTTTTAATTTTATGCTTCAGCTTTGTCGGCATGATTCATATGTATATCCATGCCAAATTACAGCCTTCTGGTACTAAGAGTCTCTGAGCTAAGCCGCGGACAGACAGGCAGACAGACAGACAGACGGACAGACCGACACTATAAGGGTTCCTTTTTTACTACGGAACCCTAAAAAGTATTTGTTTACGCTGTCGATATTAAGACTCATCAACACAAACCTTTAACCCGAACTGTTATCAACTTCGTATAAAACCAGATTATTAAATAATTTAAATCATTGCTACTGGATTGGTCAACGTTGCAACATGTCGAAGAAACTGCATTATTTGAACCTCAACGGACTCGGAGAGTCCATCAGGTGAGCTTTGCTTTCACATTTCTTTTTCTCATTAATAAAAATTTACAAGAAAGTTTGATTAAACCAACGTCTTTTTCCAAGAATTGGTAGGCCTCATGTTTTTTTTTTTTTAAAAACGGCCCCGGACTGCGCCGCTCCCGCTCTGTGTGACCGAAGCTTTAGTTTGACAGTGTCCCTGCCGGGATGCTAACTCTATTGATTCCGTAATTAGAACGGTAAGCTCTACTTCTCTTCTTCATCGTGTGGGTCAACAACCGACCTCACAAACCCTAGTGTCAGTGTTGTAGAGCCGCCAAAGGCCACTGACATGATCATGTAAGGACTAGATATTAGCCGGGACCAACGGCTTAACGTGCCTTCTGAAGCACGGAAGCATCTTTCTTTGTTTGTAGCTCTACTGCTCAGCCATAAAGGATGTGGTAGCCGGAATCCTTGCTCTGAACCTTCGTTCTTAACGTTGCGGACACTGTGGTGAATATTATCATGGTTACCTAATTGAAGAAACGTTTTTTAAACTTTATATTTTATTTGTTAAGGTATATCCTGCATTATGGTGGGGAGAAGTTTGAAGATGTCCGATATGAGTTGAAACACTGGCCCATTAAGAACGTCAAAGACAGTGAGTATGAACCATGAGTTTTTAAAGTAACTGTTTGGAAATCACATCACGCTAATATTGTTACATTTGATTTCTGGAAATTTCTTCGGTACAGTCCACTACACCAAGCCGTAAAGGGCATCACACACGGCAGCTATAATATATATTATGAAAGAGAAGAAATTTCCAGAAATCAAATTATAAATGTGAAAACATATTTGGATATTTGGACGTTTCGCCTTCACACGCTTAAAGTACTCAACGGATGAAATTAAATTTAGAATGGAGATGTTTGTAACCTGGATTAACAGATAGGATACTTTACGGGAAAAAGTCTTATTCCCATGGGAACATATTACACAACGCGAGCGCAGCCGCGGGCGGACTGCTAGTATTGTAATAAAACATTTAGATCTTTCATCATTTAGAACAAGCAGAAGCAGCTGCTGAAACGTATTGTTTTACAGCAATAGGGGATCGGACTACTTTTTTTTAATTTTATAAATACAAACTTCTTAGTTTCTGCTATCGAACACTAAAATAATTTTTGCTCTATCTTTAAAATTGATCGAGTTATAAAGGTTTGAAATTCAAGATTAGACAGAGAGGCATATACCCACTTGTGACGTCATTTGTTAGTAACGCCATATTAATCTCCATACAAAAAATCGTTTTTGAAAGGGACAGACATATTTAAACTTTGAAAAATCACTGTAAATTCGTTTTTCAACCGATTCTGTATTTTTCTTCGCGAATCGTCTGCTGCTAATCTATATTTTAAAAATAATTCATAAAATATGGTAAATTCATAAAATATGGTAAATTCGAAAAATATGGTGAACAGTCCGATCCCCTATTGCCAATTTAAGTTGAGTCTTTTCTGATGTAACAAAATATAATGGTTCGGCCGTCTGAACATGTCGAATGTACCCATTAGATTTATTTATTCATTTGGGGTATTTTTTTTACAGTTCTACCTTACGGCCAGCTGCCCCTGTATGAAGAAGGAGGTCGCAACTTAAACCAATCCTTGGCAATCGCTCGCTACGTCGCCCATAAGGCACACCTCGTCCCTTCTGACCCCTGGGAACAGGCTGTACTCGACGCAGTGGTCTACAACATCTACGACTTCTGGGGAAGTAAGTACAGTGTGCCTGGATGAAATCGCTACATTAGTAATAAGGACGCTTATCTGTACACTCATCTTCTTAGTGGTATTCTTGTTCTGTGTGGATCTTAAATACAAATACAAAATATATTCACTCATTTGCAAGAATACACATTTTTTGATGTTGCATTTTGGAAATGTCACAGTATTCTACCTCGACCAGGCATGCAAACATGTCAAATTAATTTAAGAACTTAACAAATAGGATAGTGTAGTCCTACTAATATTATAAATGCGAAAGTTTGGATGTTTGGATGTTTGTTGCCGAATCACGCTTGAACCACTGGACGGATCGGGATGAAACTTGGCACACTCATATAGGTTAGGTCCTGGAATAGGACATAGGCTGCTTGTTACTGCGGGAAAACACTTCATTCCTACAGAAAGCTAGTGTCTAATAAAGTTGTTATGTTCTCAACTCGTAAAAGCAATGTTCTTGTTATTTGTTTATAAACTATTAGGTGCTGTAAATAATCGGCAGATATTTTTTTTAAGGGTACTAATATAAAAAGAGCGTCTGTGGTATAGTGGCTAGGGCCGCTGCCTTCCGTCCGGTAGACGCGGGTTCGATCCCCACCACTTACCAATGTGTTTTCGAATTTCGAATTCATATGTACGTTTATTAGACGCTCTTACGGTGAAGGAAAACATCGTGATGAAAGCTGCACACTCCTGCGAAGAAATTCAAAGGTTGCGTGTGAAGTCGACCAACCCGCACTGGGCCCACGGAGACAAATCTCCGTGACTGGGCCAGCGTGGTCGACTAAGGTCTAATCGCCCTAATTCAGGGTAGGCTCGAGCCCCTCGGTGGGGACGTATATGAGCTATTAATGATATAAAATGAAACAAAATAATTTATTTTCTACAGAGATTGTCACCTTCATCAAAGAACAAGATCCCATAAAGAAGGAAGCTATCAAGAAGGAGATATTAGAAGAATCTGTCGAATTCTTCTTCTCCAGGTTTGAAAAGGAACTGAAGAAGAACGGTGGTTACTTCGGTGGCAAGGTCAGTTTATTCGGCTCTGGCGTCCGTAGCTAGTGGGGGATTTTACGACAGCTAATAAAAAGAAAAAATAGTTCATAAATCTTCGATAGATGGCGTTGACGATTCGTGGATCCGTTGAAATCCGGCGAGTCACCGAGGGCCATGAAATGATTTAAAAAAAAGTGGGACCTATAAATCCACGAAGTACACCTGGCGCCATCTATCGTCTTAATAAGAACTATTATTTTTATTTTTTAAAGAGCTGTCAGAAAATCCCTCATTGGTCTAGCATTCATTTCATTTACGAAGGTTCTAAAAAAAGCAGAAGTGAATAAAAAGAGAATTTTCTAGTTCTCTATCATGATTCTGTGTTTCGAATGTCCTGGATCCCGGCTGCTTTCTACGAAAGTAGCCTTGGGTAGCGCCTATACAACGCTGACTGACTGTAGTGCGTGACTCACCTCAACCACATACATATAGATATAAGTTAGCATCTAAGTATTAGCGAGTAGTCAATATACGTTCGTCTGACGCACAACACGTCTTTACTTCCGACACGCTCCCGGGTCCCCATATCGCATGTATGTGGTTGAGGTGAGTCACACACTACATGACCAAGGTTTGTGATGTTGTCCATCTTCTAACCTACACGATGATGAAGATGACGAGTAATTGATGTTAAGTCGATTTGTGGTCTTGACGGCTCCGTAGCCCAGGTGGTAGTGTAGGTATCTGCCTCCGACGCACAGGGGAATCCCGCCCAGGGCAAACATTCGTGTGATATGCACTTGTGTTTGCCTTGTGTCTGGTTGTTGTTAATCTATATAAGTATGTATTTATCTATTTATGTAATGTATATCAGCTGTCTGGTACCCATAGTACAAGCTCTGCTTAGTTTGGCATTAGATGGCCGTGTGGGAAGATGTCCCCACATATTTATTTATTATTGATCATCATTATTATGTAACTACCTCTATCAAATTTTGATGCGGGCAGTTAGCACTCGCAGGTCCCGCAGAACACCTATTTGTACACTAAAACAGGTTTGATTGGTAGGCCTGCCTTCTAACCTTAAAATTTACAAAGTGGATTGATAGGTATCAGGTTGATATTGAGATTGAGAGCGTCAGTGGTCTAGTGGCTAGGGCCGCTGTCTCCCGTCCGGGAGACGCGGGTTCGATCCCTATTATGTACCAAAGTGAATTTTGAATTCACATGTACGTTTATTCGACGCTCTTACGGTGAAGGAAAACATCGTGATGAAACCTACAAATTCCAGCGAAGAAATTCAAAGGTTGTGTGTGAAGTCGACCAACCCGCACTGGGCATATTCAGGGTAGGCTCGAGCACCTCGGTGGGGACGTATATGAGCTGTTGATGAATGATAGATATCGGAGCCTAAAAAAATAAGGACAAGAATAAAGACAATCAATCCACTATCTCAATAAAATCCCAATTAAAAATAAATACACATTTATAACGGTTCTATTATGATATTACAGCTGACCTGGGCTGACTTCATCTTGGTTGGCATCATAGAAGCTGCAAACCTCTTCTTCAACACAGAAATTGAGAAGAAATACCCCACAGTCGTCGCCCTGGTCAAGAAAGTGAGGGAACTACCTGGCGTCAAAGAATACATCGCTGTTAGGAAACCTTATTCGTTGTAAACTATAACATTTTTTTATGTTACGAAAATAAAACGATTTCCTGTTTAATTATACTTTCACTATTAGCCTATGAGATCCAACTGCCATGCAAAGATCTCCCCCGATTTTTTCACCGGTTCCTATTTTCCAGCTAGTCTTCACAAAAGGCTTCTAAAACGCCACGCCATGTCTTTTTGGATCTGCCCTGATTAAATGTTACCATTTGTTAGACTACCATCTTCGGGCACCCAGTGCATAGCATAGCAAGCGACTCTGGCTCACTTTATACTAAAATCTTCTTGGCGAAAACTATAGCTTGCCTATAGTTCGTAGGATATGGATATCCAAAGAACAAGTGAATGCACAATTTCGACCCTTGAATATGCACAGCAAAGTAGGGTTCTTTAGCCTCCAAACTATAAGTTATTATTTGATGCATAATTGGTACCTAGTTTGTCACCGGGTTGCATCTAACTGGTCATCATTCTCCATACCTGCGGGTGTTCCCCTTACAGAACTTACATGACAAACACTTTTGCTAATTTTAAGTCACGCTCTAATCTTTAATTTAAAGTAAAAAATGATTTTAAAACAACACGTTTTTTATTGCTGTAGTACTTGTGTAGGACTTAAAACGAAGAACATGGAGTGTATGGAATAGTATTCTAAGTAATAGAGAATGAGGTGATGGCCAAAAAACAGCATAGCTGAAATGGCTGTTTTCATGTCCCCACCTCTTAAAGTGTTTACTGAAATAAGGTTTTCTTTTGTAAAGGGTGTGGGTCTTTGGAAATAACAATATTACCTTAGTTATATACGTATTGTCCATACGATGAAGTAGAGGAATATACTTACGTATCATTTATGTATTCTGACTTGTTTCGTAAGTTGAGTAGTACATATCTAAAACGCGGCAGTTTTATAGAGTGCCGAGGTGTGGTACTGGTAGACACAGCCTGTTTCTCATTAGATTCTTCAACGTCGTTTACCTGACTGAGCTTCGAGCTCTAATTATGAACGTATCCTTTATGAATCTCTAAGTAAGCCAACCAACTTTCGAAAAGCAATTAGAACAAAACTAATTTTCGAGTCTTCGCTTGTTGTCGTGCCAACGGAGTTTTAATGTTCGCGAGATCGAAAACGAACTTTTAAACATTTATATGCCTACATACATTGGCGTTTGAGGATCATTGTGAGTGCTTTCATTTCATAAAATAATAAAAAAATAGTCTACCAGTCTTATTAACGCTAGTATTATAGGTATATAGGTGAATTGCCCCAGCTTTAAAACAACACGGGGCGCGGCGCGCGTGTCATAGACTGAAAGCTCTTTAGATAAAAAAAAATAGTAGGTACATTGGCCTCGATTCGGATGTCATGCTCCAATTCTAATTTTAAAATCCAGCTATCCTTTTCGTTTTTATGACCAATGAAAGAGAGGTGATGAACGAATGATATTCATTTGAACGAATGATAACCTAAAATAAGGGCATAGCTGTCAGATTAAGAGATTTTTAAGCCGCATGTTTTTAGTGCTCTCTAAAATTGTGCAATCGACACGGCCATAAGGTTCAAATTCGATGTTTGACAGCTCTAATATTAGGATGGCCATCTCCTGTCCCTTTTCAATATTTAAAAGGTAAAAAGGACGGACTACCTTAAATTAGGGATTAGAGCGTGACATCCCGAATCGAGGCTATTATATTCTTTTTACTCGTACTATGGAGAGTTGCAATATCTGCTTCTTTGCTCAGATTACACCAACAGGTGCGGTCTATTGGCGATGTCCCACCTGCGTTGGTTAAAAATATTACACATCTAGGTGTTATTCAACAACTCTCTTTATTAAATTATTTAAAACTGTCGTGACTGTTATCGTGTCGTGTTTGATTTCAATTTAAAACCGTGTAACTCTCTTCATGCTTATAAAAAAAAAAAACAAAAAAAATGAAAGGGATACATTTTATTTTTTATTTAACTTTAGCATCGAAATTGCTATCTAAGCTGCTTATGGAAAATTTTCTGTGAATTCTTGGGGTCAAAATTTTTTTTTAAATATTTTTTTTACTTTATTAAATTTTTGGAAAATTTTCTTAATAGAAGCTAGACAGAATCAGGTTTAAAAAATGATCATTTTGACCTAACTCCAACTTTGTTACGTTTAGCTTACATTTTCTTCCTTCATGACGTATGTGTAGGTACTAGTAAACATTTTGAAATTCATAATTTTTACTTATTTATTTCTGAAGTAGACGGAAATCTGTCCGAGTTTCTTCAGAAACCACCTTCAAACAATGCCAAGTCAAGTCCAATTACGACTCAGTGCAAACGAGTCCCAAGTGAGTAAAACTTTGTTTCCTTACTTATAGAAAGTGAAGTATTTCTTCGTTCTTATTTTGGTGTAAACATGAAGCAGATGGAAGGTTACAGTGGATGTTAATTTTGTTGGTTAACAACTTATTGAAACCATGTAACGACGACGAACGAGCGTCGTTGGTGTCGTGGCTAGGGCCGCTGTCTTCCGTCCAGGAGACTCAGGTTTGATCCCCATCAAGTATCAATGTATTTGAATTTCAAATTCATATGTTTGTTTATTAGACGCTCTTACGGTGAAGGAAAACGTCGTGATGAAAGGTGCACACTTCTTCGAAGAAATTCAAAGGTAGTGTGTGAAGTCAACCAACCCGCACTGGGCCAGCGTGCATGGTCGACTAAGGCCTGATGACCCAGGGTACACTCGAGCTCTTCTGCTGGGACATATAAGTAATTAAGCTTTGAACAACAACAAGATCAAAGAGACCGCCTGGATTTTCCAGCCTATTCCGATTGTGAAAAAGAAGCGATGATGGAACATAGGTTAAGCTAAATAGGAGACTTTGTAGTGCGTTTAAGAATATTAGCAGCTAAAGCACGGTCGCCGAGCAGAAAGAATTTCGTACGTTGACCTGTTATTACCTAGCTCTGTTACTTCTGCGTAAATATATTGCCGTCCCACTCGGGCATTGCATCTGTAGAAGTGGGACGGCAATATATTTACCTAGGAACAAATACGCAGGAGTAACAGAGACAGGCAATAACAGGTCAACGCACGAAACTCTTTCTGCTCGGCGACCGTGCTTGTTTAGTTTTAGTTCATTTGTTGATAACAACGACATTTACACAGACGTCAACAAAAGTCTAACGACAATCTGGTACTTGAATTAATGAATACTGATTTATTAACTGATTATTTTATCTTTGTACCATCCACCAAACGAACGACGATCTTAATGAACTCCCCAGTAAACTCTGTTCCTGAGGTTAGCAACTAGTTCAGAAGTTGGGCATTAACATTCTTCGAATATTTTTTGCGAGAGGCCAAAGTACGTTCCGAGCTCGCCAACTTTTCGCCTTAAAACTTTTTAATAGTTGTCACAGATTTATGTATCGTCGTTTGTTATGAAGACAATCTAATAAAAAAAACTATTAATTTCATTTGTGATATCCAAATATGACATGGCATATGAGTAGCTACTCATAAATTACACGATGAACATGTACACCTGAAAAATATCTGCGGAGAACATGGCGATTAGTATATCTGGGGGCACGGCAGTGCCCCCGCCAAGTCGAGCAAAAAAGCGGCACGGCCGTACCATACTTTTCTCGAA
The DNA here is from genome assembly GCA_951230895.1 of Carpatolechia fugitivella. NCBI lineage: Eukaryota > Metazoa > Arthropoda > Insecta > Lepidoptera > Gelechiidae > Carpatolechia > Carpatolechia fugitivella. The sequence continues at coordinate 11,473,598 of OX579656.1, forward strand.
GCAGCTCAGGCCATTTTCGACCCCCCTATAACTTCGTTGTGGATAAAACTAGAAGCCTGAGTTTTCAGTAACCAATTGCATTGTAATTGGCATTGTATAAATACGGTATATTTCAAATTTCAATCAATTTGAACCAGTAGTTTATGAATTATAACTAGTCAAAGTTTCTTAATTTTGTCACTCACTGACTGACGGACCGATCATCAAAACTCTAAGGCACTTCTAGCAGACATAGAAGCTTCAAATTTAGAATGGAATTAGTGTTTAGTGTATAAACCAAGGAAAAACTAAAACATTTTGCAATTTCGGCCCAGTTTTCTAGATACATCATTTGCTAGATAACTTTGTAATCCCATATAAATCTTGGGGCATTATATAGGATTACAAAGTTACATTTGCAGTAAATGAATCAGTGTACCTGTATAATGGAATATAATTGAATAAGAGGTGCAGGGTAGGTGTAGGGTAGGTGTAGGGTAGGTGTTGGATAGGTGTTGGATAGGTGTAGGGTAGGTATAGGGTAGGTATAGGGTAGGTGTAGGTTAGGTGTAGGGTCGGTGGAGAGTAGGTGTGCATTTTTACATTGTGTTTTCATGCGATCTACAAAAATAAATGAGATGCCATCAAAAACATAACTTGTAAAAAAACCAAGTCTCGCACGCAACTTAGTCTACCGTAAAAAGTTGTGAGATCCATGTAATACCAAGTCGGTTAATTTATTCAGTCCCTACTTAAGAGTCCTTCTGTCTTAAGTTATTACGTAATTAGCTCACCTAACAACATCTTATAGTGACCAGATCAATATTAAAAATCTCTTATGTTTTAAATAAATACATAGATTGACTTGGCAATCGCACTAAACAATCAAATTTAATATAATAATGTATTAATTGTGAGATACATTATGTTTTCATGCGATTGCCAGGTCAATCTATGTATTTATTTAAAACATAAGAGATTTTTAATATTGATCTGGTCACTATAAGATGTTGTTAGGTGAGCTAATTACGTAATAACTTAAGACAGAAGGACTCTTAAGTAGGGACTGAATAAATTAACCGACTTGGTATTACATGGATCTCACAACTTTTTACGGTAGACTAAGTTGCGTGCGAGACTTGGTTTTTTTACAAGTTATGTTTTTGATGGCTATTATTTACATAAAGTGTCTCCACATGACATGCATGAAGTTTTAAAATTATTATGTACTACCTACTTTCCAATTTATTTTATGTAGGTTACTGAATCTTGCTGTGGATGATAAATACACTGTTAATAACAAGAAAGGGAAAAATAGTGTCCCTTATGTAGATTCTTTGTACAAAATTTCAGTAAAAAATAAGCATTTTCGAAAATTATTAAAATTCTTACGATTTTTATAATTTTAGCATGTAAACAAATGTGGCACAACACTATGAGGTCACTGATCTTTAATCACATTTCACTTTACTTTATCACTTGCACCGCCGCCCATTACTATATTCTCCTTGCGAGTCCTGGGCGCCTGGTACTCCAGTTCTCGCATTTCACTTTATCACTTGCACCATAACAATATTATCCTTGCGAGTCCTGGTCGCCTGGTACTCGCTGGCCGTCTACACTTGGTTGTGGTTCGTAGCACCTAATGCCAGGGCAGCGCGACGCGTGCTGGTCCGTGGGTTGTCTTCGAAGTACTCTAGTACGGCTTCTTCAAAATTCGGATCTTGGGTTATCGTGCGACCAGTCGCAGGCTCGCAGGTGACGAGTGAAAGGACGTGGTGGAATACAAACGATTCAGCATGCGTCTGAAGCAACGCAATGAAGGCAGATGCCAAGCTTCAGCAGCGGGTCTACTTCTATGAATCGCTGATTACAGATCCCGTGCTGCACTCAAGTTCCCGTCGGTAGCACCCACGCAGAGCATCATTTTGTAATATTCCTGATCACTTCATGATCATTTTGTAATATTCACGGTTTATCTCTACAAAAAAGCGGATTCCGAATTTCACACCAAAGCTGATAGCGATCGACTGAATAGTAAGTGTTGCCAGAATGTGCGGAATTATGTTTCTTAAAATTATGGTTATGAAATAAAAAAAAACATGTTTTTTTCAAAAAGCAATAATTACTCTTCGGTTCGATTCAATCGGGTTCGATCCCCACCACGTACCAATGTGTTTTCGAATTTCGAATTCATATGAACCTACCTACGTTTATTCGACGCTCTTACGGTGAAAGAAAACATCGTGATGAAACCTGCACACTCCTGCAAAGAAATTCAAAGGTTGCGTGTGAAGTCGACCAACCCGCACTTGGCCAGCATGGTCGACTAAGGCCTAATCGCTCTAATTCAGAGTAGGCTCGAGCCCCTCTTGCTTTTTAGACGTTTTGGATTACTTCAGCACTTAATTAGGTTATGAACATTATTTAAAATTTCACAAAATTAAATTACATAAAAAACAAGGAGATGGCTGACTCTCCATACATTATTCGCCCCAGAGTCGTTGAATAACTGAATAAATAATAATGACTAGAGACCTGACAAAATCGTATTGAAAAATCGCATTGAAAAATCTTTATTTCGAACACATTAGTGGATCCTACGTAGCAGGGTTAGCAGGGTTATTAAATTGTGTAACGGAAAAGGAAAACATCCGAGTTTCCTTTTAATAATGGCGACAATTGATGGTTTTAATTAACTGTTTTGTCTTAACCAAAACATTTTTTAATCTAACCTAACGTGCCAGTTTCGACAAAACATAGTAATAATTATGTCATTACTACAAAAGAAATAATATGTATTACCTCCTATGGTTTACGCAATTGATTAAATTATTGTAATACTTAATTAGGTCTTTATCTAATTTCAATATTGAAGATCGGTTTGCAAAATATCTTACTCATAAAATTGATTTTGCAAATAGTAGATTAAGGTCTGGCAACTCTATCGTATGCTCTTTTTAACCCCCGACGCAAAAGAGGGGTGTTATAAGTTTAACGTGTCTGTGTATCTGTGTATCGGTGTATCTGTGTATCTGTCTGTGGTATCGTAGCTCCTAAGCGGATGAACCGATTTTCGTTTAGTTTTTTTTGTAACATAGATAATTTTACCCCGAGTGTTCTTAGCCATGTTTCATGAAAATCTCTTCAGCCGTTTGAAGATCATCAGCTCTTTTCTAGTTGATGAGGGGATCTGACGAACTTCCTTATCTCCGATCGATTCGAAATTTGGTACCTTGTTACTTCAATCATATTGAAAGTATATGGTAAGGTAACCATGACCTGATCAGCCGTTTGAAGATCATCAGCTCTATAATAGTTGATGAGGGGATCTGACTTACTTCCATATGTCCTATCGATTCAAAATTTGGTACCGTATTCCTTCAATAATATTGAAAGTATATGGAAAGGTAACCATGACCTGATCAGCCGTTTGAAGATCATCAGCTCTTTAATAGTTGATGAGGGGATCTGACTACTTTCCATATGTCCTTTCGATTCAAAGTAAAAATACTCTCCAATTTTCTTTTAGATATAACTGTACTCATATATCATAATTTATTTGTTATAAAGTTTAAAAATTATGAAATAAAAATAAATTAAAAATTTAAAAACCCCCGAAGCAAAAAAGCAAAACATTAAAAAGTAAAAAATAATACCTGTCGCGTAGCGGGTCTAGCTAGCCAACACTCACCTGATTTCTTCAGATTGCAAGGCGCACACCGGGCCCGGCGAAAGGTCTTCAAAAATCCTGCAGGAGTCGAATAGCCACACTATCACAACATATGGAAGGCCATAGGTCGTTGGTAGTTATGAAATAGTCTATTCACAAACACTGAGTGTACTGTTTTCGAAAAATGTCCATCAACAATCGCTGAGAGGCGCAGGCGACACGGCCGTCCAGCGGGAAAGCCTATAACGATCTCGATGATTGACATGTGTCAAAGTTCACACCAATTGTGGTTAGGCGTGAAGTCAGTCGCAGCCATTGCAACATCCGATATACAGAATGAAATGCTAACCAGCTACGACCCTCGAAAGTAAACAAAATATGAAAAGTAGCTACGAGAAAATTATTCAATTCCAAATGTGTTATATTATAGAAAAATAGCTATTACTACGGAACATGCCGCTCACCTTAAAAGTACGTAGTATCTTTTAACAGAATAAAAAAAAATAAAAAATAGAAACTCTACATGACTCTACATGCAACAAAACTTACGCTAATACTAACTCTAACTAAAAGAGATGTAACGAAAATATTTTAAAAAATATTTCATGCAATAGGCAAAGGACAAATCTTTACAACTGGTCTCTTAATAAAATTGTTACCAACTTGTAAAGTTACAACGCGAGTAATCCCGTCGGAACCAGGATGTAGAGCATGCACACGCGCCAGTCTCCACTGGAGAGGCGGCAAATTATCATCGCAAATCACAACAATACTATCTTCACCAATTAAGGAACCGCGATTTTTAAACCATTTACTCTGCTGTTGAATTTCATGCAAGTATTCTAAACTCCATCGTCTCCAGAAATGTTGAATGGACTGTTGAATCAAACGCCACCTAACAAGGCGACTCGGATTTTCATCCTCTAAAGAAACGTCAGGAATGGCCGTCAGAGGCGCACCGATTAGAAAATGGGATGGAGTTAATGGAAGGGGATCCTTCGCATCCACACTTAGCACACAGAGGGGACGAGAATTAAGAATCGCCTCAATTTGGCATAAAAGGGTATGCATCTCGTCGTATGTTAGAGTGCGAGTACCTATTACGCGATAAAGATGGTGTTTGAAACTTTTAACACCAGCTTCGAACAGACCACCGAAATGGCTAGCATATGGTGGTTGAAAATGCCACGTTATACCTTGCTCAAGTACCTTATCATTAAGCGTAGCTTGAACAGAATCATTACGCAAAAAATTAAATAAATCTTGTAAATACCTATCACATCCTACGAAATTTCTGCCGCAATCGGAGTATATATCCGTACATAAACCTCGGCGCGATGTAAAACGTCGTAACGCAGCAAGAAAGGCTTCAGTGGAAAGCTCCGAAACTACCTCCAAATGTATGGCCTTAACACTCATACAAACAAATACTGAAACGTAACATTTTACTATTTTAGCATTACGTACTTTATTCGCGCGCACATAGAAAGGACCTGCAAAATCAACTGCGGTCTTAAGAAACGGACGATTAGGTCGCAAACGCGCTGCGGGAAGCGTTCCCATGCTCGGCTGCGAGCGCGAGGGGCGGGCACGGAAACAACGCACGCATCGATGTATACGAGACCGGACTACATCACGACTAGATATTATCCAATATCTTTGTAGTAGTGTGAACTGAGTGCTTTGTGCACCGGCATGCAAGTTAGTCACGTGAGCGTCGTCAATAATTAAAATTGTAAGCGGATGGTTCTTAGGTAAAATAAACTGATGTTTCGAATCGAATGGTAAAAGAGATTTATGAATCCGTCCACCTACACGTAGGAATTTATTTGAATCGACAAAAGGATTTAATCGTTTTAATTTATTTGAACAAGATTTTCCGTTAGAAAGATTATGAATGTCATCGCTAAAAACTGAATGTTGTACAAGACGTATAAGTCGGTTCAAAGTAAAATTATATTCCGGCACTGTGATGTGCGCGGGGAAAACAAATCTAGGATTTTTACACTTTTTAATAAAGCGAAATATGAGCGCCGTGACTCGTACAAGTTTACCAAGGGAAGAAAAACGTGAAACAATTTCTACTTCATCAGTTTGAGTAGAAGAACACGGATTGGAAACAATCGCAATAATACGCTTTTCTTCTTCGGTAGGAATAGGCTCATGTAGTACGGGCCAAGAAGTCTCATTTTCACGTAACCACTGAGGACCTTGACACCACAACTTGTGCTGCAAGAAGGAAGCGGGGAGCATGCCGCGCGAGGCTGCGTCGGCAGGATTGTCCGCGGAAGGAACGTGGCGCCAACATGACACAGGGACCGTTTGCAATATTTCCGTAATACGATTGGAAATAAAAGTTTTCCACTCATGTGGAGAAGAATGCAACCACGCGAGCACTATTGTGGAATCAGACCACGCAAACACTTTGTCTTTGGAAATAAGACCCTCGTAAATAACTAAAACTTTTTGTATAAGTTTAGCTAGCAATAATGCCGCCATAAGCTCGAGGCGGGGTATTGAAATACGTTTAGTAGGCGCGACGCGCGTTTTAGCTAGTAACAAATAAATATCAACGTCTCCTTCCTCATTTTCAACGCGTAAGTAAACACACGCGGCGTAAGCCTTCTCGGACGCGTCGGAGAAGCCGTGAAGCTGAATAAAATCCTTCTTCGAAAATACATGACGCGGGAATGTAACTTGCGTTAAAAGTGGAAGTTCATCAACGAAATTGGACCAAGAATTAATAATATCTTGTGGTGGGGTTTCATCCCAATCCACGCGTGCAATCCATAACAATTGAATTAAATGTTTCGCAAACAAAGTCACAGGAGATAAAAGACCGAGAGGATCGTAAATTCTTGCTATTTCAGAAAGAATGGATCGCTTGGTACATTTTTCCGAAGAAATTTTGACACTAAAAGAAAACTCATCACACTTGGGATTCCACTGGAGACCTAGCACTTTTATTTTCATGTCGTTCTCCATTTCCGCGAAAAGAACGTTATCGGGCCGCTCACCATGAAAGAACGTGGGCTTAGTTGCTGCTAGTAAAGCAGCGGAGTTACTATGCCACTTATGAAGCTCGAACCCGGCAGTTCGACAGATGTCCACTAGCTCTCTCTGCAACGTAAGTGCACCCGCCTCGCTGTCGTCACCCGAAACTACGTCATCGACGAAGACGTCAGTCTTCAACACTCGCGCGGCGCGAGGGAAGCGAGACGCCTCGTCGTGGGCGAGCTGCTGGATAGTACGTAGTGCTAAGTACGGCGAAGAGCTAACACCAAAGGTCACCGTTTTCAGGCGATAATCACGAAGAACTTCTTCAGGTGATGAGCGCCACACTATGCGCTGAAAATCCCTATCCGAATCACGAATTAAAATGTTGCGATACATTTGCTTTATATCAGCTGTAAAAACAATGGAATGAATGCGAAATTTGAGTAATACATCTACGATGTCTAAGTGAAGTTTTGGTCCGATTAATAAAACATCATTTAACGAATTACCATTTGTGGTTTTACAACCAGCATCGAAGACTACCCTAGTTTTTGTAGTCTCACTCGAATCTCTGACCACGCAGTGGTGCGGAATATAGTACGAACTTGCAGCTGCAGGAGGACCCTCCACGGGTTCCATATGACCGAGGTCAATGTACTCTTGGAGGCAAGCATGATAATCACGTTTGAGCTGCGGATTACGCTCGAGTTTGTACTCTAGTTTTTTGAATCTCGAAACAACAATATCCCGCGACTCCCCGAGGGGCGGTGCGTCGGGTTTGAACGGTAGCGGAACTACGTACCGTCCGGAATCATTACGCGTATGCGTATTACTGAAAATATTTTCACACAAATCTTCATCAGGAGTTAGAGCTTTCTGCTCTGAAACTGATTCCAGTTCCCAGAACCGCTGAATGTCAAAGTCGTCGTGAACAGAGCTGTGACAAGCGTGAACGGGAAGTGAAACCGGAATGGAATTAAGATCAACTTTTCCCAACAACAAGTAACCAAAAATACTATTCATTGCAATCGGAGAACCTGGAGGACCAGTTATAGTGTTATGTAATAAAATTTCTGAAAGAATATCAGCACCAAGAATCATTTCCACGGGCTGTGGAGTATAAAAATTAGGATCAGCTAATGTCAAGTTTTTAATATGAGACCACCCTGAATGAGGCAGGGGGCATGCAGGCATATTCGTCGTAATCAGTTTCGGTAAAATTAAAGCATCGATTTGAATACTAGGCGTCAATTGATTTCTAGGCGTAATACAAAATGAAACAACACCCTTAGGATACACCGGCTTATCTTCGTTAATACCATAAACAGGTGGGATGTTTACATATTTCCGTGCTATATTCAAACGCTGCGCGCAAGCCTCCGTAATAAAAGACGCCTGACTACCGTTATCTATAAGACAGCGCACACTAACTCGCTTCGTACTGTCCACGCATACATCGACGACCGCGGTAGATAACAACACGGTACTCGATCGAACGGACGGAGCAATGGACGAATCTTTACTATTCACGCTGCTACGGTCTGTAACGGACGACGTCATTGCCACCTGAGAGGGAGGGACTTGGCTAATATTGTCTTCCTTTGTAGGTGTGAGAGGGACGGAAATAGTTGTGTTAGGACTCGCTTCATTCATACCGACTACTATAGAATGTTGATTACTTTGATTAGTATCGAAATGCAACAAAGAATGATGTCGCTTTTTGCACGACCGACAAACAAAACTTGATTTACACTGTCTTACGTCATGTCCTACATGTAAACAATTGAAACAAATGTTTTTACTTTGAACGAAAGAATATCTATTTGAAGGTGAAAGACTTAAAAACTTTGAACATTTTGTCAACGTATGTTGAGCATCACAAAATAAACAACGATATGACTTATTAGTTGAAACATTAGGTTGAGAATTGCATACAGACTCGGAATTTTGCTGAGTGAAGTTAGCTGCGAAAACACGTTTGGCGCTGCTGCTGCCGTGAGATTGTGGCGCCATCGTGCTACCACGAAACGGCTTCAAAGTACTTGAATGCAAACTATCACGTTTGGGCAAAGTTTTTTGAAACTGCCCGGAATTTGGGTTAGAAATTTCGCATGCGGCCAATTCATGTTCAAGAAATGTGATCAAGCTATTAATATCAGGAATGTCAGAATGAGATTCTAATTGACGTTCGAAACTTTTACGCAAAGAAATTGGAATTTTACGTAGTAAAATAGTTAAAATAATAGCACTCCACTCGTAATTGTCTTCGAAAACGAAATACAAGGCTTCTAGGGCTTTTATGTTTTCATTATAAACATTTAGCAAGTTTCGTAAAGTACTTATATTTTTCTCATCACATGGCTCAATATCTAAAATATTTTCAAGATGTTTGGATGTAATTTTTCTTTTATTATCGTAACGATTACGTAAAATATCATAAGCTCCAATATAATTCTTATCAGTTATCGAAATAGACTTTATAAGATTATAAGGCTCGTCCTTTAAAGTAAGAAGTAAATAACGGAATTTTTCGACGTTAGTGTAGCTTGTATTGCTGTGAACTAGCGAATCAAACAAATCATAATATGATTTCCACTCAGTCGTATCGCCAGAGAAACTGGGCAAGGGTAATTTAGGCAATTTTGCATCGGTATTAGATTTAGGTTGTTGTAACAAAGGATCAACTAAACGACTAGCTCGTCTGCCCTGCTCATCAGCCTGTTTCAACTTGTTTAAATGCGTAATAATTGCATAGTAAGAATCATCGAAATCATTACGAAATTTGATTTGTTCCTCCTTGTTAAACAAACTGGATTGCATCAAATATTTCTCAATTTTAGTTTGCAATTTATTGAACTTTCTCTGATAAGAAACAAAATCTATTGTTCGCGCACGGAACTTTTGTTCGTCCGTAGTCGCGAATTGCAAGGTGCGTTTTAGATCATCTAAAATCACTTCTCTTTCGAAAATATCAACTTTGTATTGAAGATAAGCTTTGCTTTCGGGAATATTCTGATTTGGAGGATCGTTAGAATTATGTTCGCCGTCCGACATATTGCGTGGCAAAGATGGCGGAACGCGAACCAAGAAACGGTACGGTACGTAAGTACCCAACGGAAAAATGAAAACGAAACTTGAATGAACTATAACACTTTGGAATTGAATACTATCCGGCTCGAAGGACCAAAATTATTTATGTCGCGTAGCGGGTCTAGCTAGCCAACACTCACCTGATTTCTTCAGATTGCAAGGCGCACACCGGGCCCGGCGAAAGGTCTTCAAAAATCCTGCAGGAGTCGAATAGCCACACTATCACAACATATGGAAGGCCATAGGTCGTTGGTAGTTATGAAATAGTCTATTCACAAACACTGAGTGTACTGTTTTCGAAAAATGTCCATCAACAATCGCTGAGAGGCGCAGGCGACACGGCCGTCCAGCGGGAAAGCCTATAACGATCTCGATGATTGACATGTGTCAAAGTTCACACCAATTGTGGTTAGGCGTGAAGTCAGTCGCAGCCATTGCAACATCCGATATACAGAATGAAATGCTAACCAGCTACGACCCTCGAAAGTAAACAAAATATGAAAAGTAGCTACGAGAAAATTATTCAATTCCAAATGTGTTATATTATAGAAAAATAGCTATTACTACGGAACAATACCTATTGTTGAGCCATCAAATTCGATAAAGTAACACCTATATATTTTAATTTTATTACAGAAATTGATGGATGGCACGATTTGGTTTGCTCGTTGAAATGACGCTATAATGTCACGTCGGGGTACCGCTAAGTTTAAAAAAAAATATCATATGAAAACAAGTTGGTCGGATATGCTAACAAATTAATAGATAGTCAATCAAATGAAGCATCTGACTTACTTAAGCTTAAGCGGTACCCCGACGCGACATTATAGCGTCATTTCAACGAGCAAACCAAATCGTGCCATCCATCAATTTCTCTAATAAAATTAAAATATATAGGTGTTACTTACTGTTTACGCTAGTTCTTTATTTGGAATTCAAACTGCATGGCGGCAATATCACCGTTCCTTCATTCCTCTCACTTCCCGTTTCCTATCCAAATAATACCAGCGTTTGCCGTGTGGCGGCAGCACGGTCTTCCTTTCGCCGGCCGCGCAGCTCGCTCGCCTCCTTGAATTCGTAACAAGTGGACCAAAACAAACGATAACATCAAGATCGGCACGGTAGTAATTCTACAGTCGGATAATAGTGCTCCTCTTGACTGGCCTATAGGAATAATTGAACGTACTTTCCCTGGCAAAGATGGTGTAGTGCGAGTAGTGAATATCCGAACGAAAACCGGTACCTACCGAAGGCCCGTGGTAAAGGTTTACCCTCTTCCAAATCAATAATTCTGAAACATACAGTCCACTGTTTTCATCTTAGATTTTAGGTTCTAGAATAATAATAATTTTCTACTAAGTTGTCATCATAGAATTGAATTTCCTTTGGATAATAACAAAGAAAATCTTCAGTTTAGGATGAGTAATTATTATAATATTTTAATATTAGTGTCAATTTAATTACATATTACTATTAGTATCTCAACTCAAGTAATTTCATTAGGTAGCTTGTAAATTGTAAGTGACCTTTAATTTAATGAATGTGTTCTGGGATTGAAAGGACTTTCGTCCTGTCAAGAGGGCGGGGATGTTTACGCTAGTTCTTTATTTGGAATTCAAACTGCATGGCGGCAATATCACCGTTCCTTCATTCCTCTCACTTCCCGTTTCCTATCCAAATAATACCAGCGTTTGCCGTGTGGCGGCAGCACGGTCTTCCTTTCGCCGGCCGCGCAGCTCGCTCGCCTCCTTGCGATATAAATCGTTTAAAAATCAATTAAACACCTGAAAACCTGTGAATCGTGATAATTTTGTGTGAAATACAAAATACCTACTGTGTAGTGAAATTACTATAGTGGGCGCCCACAGAAGATCATTTTGGATGGATTTTTGACACGTGCCTGGTGAGTCCTTACCTATCCTTGCCGATTGTCGTCGGTTTGCAGTTTAGTTACGATTTTTACCTATAATCTAAATTAATTTAATACATAATAAGAATCAGCGCATTCATAATATTATTGGTCCTTCGAGCCGGATAGGTTTAGGTAAAAATTGTTTGTGCTAACAGGCGTAATATTCTAATACAACCGAATCAATCATGGCGGAAGATCGTGAGTTGCAAAGATTGCAAAATAAACTAGGTTCTATTTTCGGTCGATTAAATTCGATTTATGATGCTAGTAAAGCAGTAGATGTCAAAAATTCAGAAAGTATTGACGATTTTCTGTCGGAATGTTTCACAATAGATTCTGTTCGTAAGGAATTTTTAGTTGCACTTGAAGAACGTAATATCTACTTAGTATCGGATCCCGAGGCCACAGTACCTAATTACAATTCTTGGGTTTCGTTTGAGCAGCTGTATACGAAAATAAAATATAAAGTTAATCAGTTGAGTAAGCTCCATAGAGAACGGGAATCGGGCGATCCCGAGGTTAATAATGAGAAAGGAAAATCATCATATAGATTACCTAAATTAGAGTTGCGTTCTTTTAGTGGTGATAGCGAATCATGGCCTATGTTTTATGAGACTTTTCGTTCAGTTATTCACGAAAATGCGGAATTAACAGATGGCGAAAGGGTACAATACTTAGTGAGTAGATTAACTGGCAAGGCGAGCACTATTTGTCAAGGAATTTTACCTACCGCCGAAAATTACCAAATAATATGGAAGGCGTTAGAAAATAAATATAATGATAAACGTGTGTTGGCGTCTACTTACATGGATAAGTTAATGGGTTTACCCACAGTTGATCAGGGTTCCCCCCAAAGCTTAGAAACTTTTATTGATTCATTTTCGTCTATTATTGCGGCTTTAAAGCAATTAAAGTTCTCAAGTTTAGAAGATTTTTTATTCATTTATATTGGCTGTAAAAAAGTAGGTTTGGAAACCGTAAAATCATTTGAATTAGAGTACAAAGACAATGATCAAATGCCTACTTGTTTGCAATTCATCGAGTTTGTACGTAATCATGCTCATATATTGCAGCGTGCTAATGTCTCGGGTAATAATATCAACGAGAAGGGTAGTTCGCAACCGCGTAAGCAAGTACCTACGCACGCGTCAGGCGGCGGCTGCAGTACCGCCACCGCTAGTCGCGGGAGTAAAAATCATAGCGTAAAGACCTTCGTAAATATACAGGGCCGTACTAAGTGCGCGTGTTGTGGAACATCTGATCATATTCTATTGAATCTTTGTCCAAAGTTTACATCTTTGTCGTCTCACGAGCGGTTTAAAATAGTAAAAGCGAATAAAATGTGTGTAAATTGTCTCAGTGATAAACATACTATTCGTGATTGCGTTTCTCCGAGTAGATGTAATATTTGTAATCGCAGTCATCACGGTTTATTGCATTTTAATGTGAATACCTCAAATTCAGCTGTGAATAATAATAATGTTATTAATAATGTGGTGATTGACCCGTCGTCAATCGACGGTGCGTCTAATACGGGCGCTCCTGAGTCCGACCCTGCAGTATCATTGTGCGCGGTTGGGGAATGCGTCGCAGTCACTAACGAAAGTAACAACAAATCGGCTATGTCAGTGTTAATAGGCACAGCTCAATGTCATGTATTGGATGAACAGGGAAATATAACGGTATTGCGCGCTATAATCGACAGTGCCTCGCAAAGGGATTTTATAACGAGTGAGTGTTGTAAAAATCTTAATTTGCCAATGTATCCGCCACAGAGTAAATATGTGACGGGAGTAGGTGACGTCAGTAACCCAGTCGAGGGTGTCACTTGTCTCACAATTCGGTCGCGACTTGATGATTCGGTCAGGTTTACCATCCAGCCGTTAATCGTTAATCGAATAACGAGTGATTTACCTACCGCGAATATCGATGTATCACGATTAGATTACCTAAATAAAGTGCCGCTTGCGGACAATAACTACTATACACCTGGAAAAATAGACCTAATTTTAGGCTCTGATTTATTTGCCAGAATTTTAGGACCGAAATCAATAACGCGCTCTTTCAATGAACCGGTTGCAATCGATACATTGCTGGGCTACATAATTGTAGGGCAGGCGCCAGTGGTGACGCCCGGTCAAAATATCGTGCGTACCTATTGCACTGTCGTCGATTCACCTGATCGTGATTTAAATAGGTTTTTTGAAGTAGAGGACGTCCCAAATATTTCAAGGTCATTAACCCCTGACGAACAGGCGTGCGAGGATATTTATTGCGATACTACGCGGCGCGAGGAGACCGGTCGTTACGTCGTTTCGTTGCCGTTTAAGAAAAACCCGTCAGTTTTGGGAGATTCTATGCGTTCTGCGGAGCGCCGCTATCTATCGTTAGAGCGTAAGTTAATGTGCGATCCGATAGTTAAACAGGAATACGACGCGGTGTTCCATGAGTATTTGGATAAGGGCTACTTACGTCCAGTGGAGCCGTCGTCGTCATATGAGCCTGAGGCGCAGTATGTAATACCGCACCATGGTGTCGTGCGCGTTGATAAGACCACAACAAAATTACGAGTTGTGCTCAATGCTAGTAATGCGACTACTACTGGTCTATCGTTAAATGACGTATTGTATACGGGGCCTAATTTACAAAATGATTTATTCAAAATATTATTAAAATTTCGGTTGTTTCCGATCGCGATAAGTGCGGATATAAGACAAATGTACATGAGAATTTTAATGAATGAAACTGATATTAGTTTCCAAAGATTACTCTACCGTTTTGACCCTAATGAGCCTATAAAAATATTTGAGATGACCCGCGTGCCGTTCGGTCTTTGCTGCAGTCCTTACTTAGCCATACGTACCGTGCGTCAGTTGGCTAGTGATGAACGTGAGCGCTTCCCTGAAGCTGCTTCCGTGGCCGAGGAAGATATGTACATGGATGACCTAGCTACCAGTGTTCCGTCAGTCGCTCATGGTATCGACTTGTCAAATCAGCTGATCGACATGTTCTCTACGGCCGATTTTGAATTGGTCAAGTTTTCTAGTAGTTCACCCGAGGTGATGGAGAATATTCCTGCCACTCATCGTGTTTCGGAAGCAGTGGAGTTCAGTCCTGAAAACTATCTTAAAATACTTGGTTTAAAATGGGTACCATCCGAAGACTATTTTACTTTCAGCGTCTCTCCGCAACCTCGCGAATGTACGAAACGTAACATTCTTTCTACGATTGCCCGTCTCTGGGACATAATGGGATTCGTTGCGCCGGTGACGTTGTTAGCGAAGTTAATTATTAAATCGCTATGGAATGACAACTTGGATTGGGATGAGGTCCCGCCGCAAAATATCGTCTCACAATGGCGTCGATTCGAAGCTGAATTGCCATTATTGCAAAATATTCAGTTACCGAGACATATCGGCGTCATGGATGAATGCTTTATTACAGTGTTGGGCTGTGCGGACGCGTCGGAAAAAGCTTACGGAGGAGTTGTGTACTTGCATGTACATTTTCCCAAAGCAAATCGTTCAGTTGTCAATTTGATCAGCGCTAAATCACGAGTAGCGCCGTCTAAAACAGTAATTACGCTGGCTAGAATGGAGCTTTGTGCTAATGATATACTTGCTCGTTTAATGCGTACAGTCATCGATACCTACTCGGCCAGATGCGCAGTGCATAACGTATACGCGTTCACTGATAGTACAGTCGCCCTCGCTTGGATTCAAGCTAATCCGTCTCGTTGGCAAACCTTTGTAGCAAATAGGGTTGCCAGAATACAAAAGTTAATTGACCCTACGAAGTTTTTCCACATTCCGGGCAAGGATAACCCGGCCGATTGTCTTTCGCGAGGCTTGACGCCCTCGCAATTGCTTGAGCACCCGCTCTGGTTTAATGGGCCTCCTTTCGCTCATTTACCTACTGAAGAGTGGCCTATACATACCCCAATTATTGACTGTTTGAATGATATTCCTGAAACTAAGGTGCATGTACTGAATACCACTGCATCGACGTCCCCTGAAACGTTGCCAATATTTTATGAATTAGCAACGCGGGTATCTTCGTGGCCTAAATTGCTACGGATAGTAATTTATGTCCTACGATTTATAAGAAAATTGCCGCGAAAATTTGAAGTGTCGCATTTAGAACTTGCTGAATTAACAGTTGCTAAGGATTTACAAAGCGTTTATTTCACCGAAGAAATTAGTAAAGTAAATGCCGGAAAACAGCTGTCTCCTGCCTTTCTAAAGCTTAATGCTTTTTTGAAGGATGGTGTTTTACGAGTAGGAGGAAGATTAGCGAATGCGGACTTAGGATACGATAGTAAACACCCCGTGCTGCTCCCTCGCCGCGATCACATCGTGAACTTGATAATCGATTATTATCACAGGAAACACCTGCACACCGGCCCCCAATTACTAATGTCTTTGATTCGTCAAAAATACTGGATCCTCTCGGCTCGTAATATTGTGCGAAGTCGTGTCCAAAAATGTAACGTCTGTTTTAGAAGCAACCCGCGTAATGAAGTTCCTATTATGGCTGACCTTCCTTCCTTTCGCGTGCAACAGGCCAAAGCTTTTTGCCACACAGGCGTGGATTATGCTGGGCCACTGGCCATCATTCCATACCGACGTCGCGGTGTGCGCAGCCAAAAGGCATACCTATGTTTATTCGTCTGTCTCATAACGAAGGCTATTCACTTGGAGTTAGCGAATGATCTGAGTACGGAGTGTTTTTTGAACGCTCTAAAACGCTTTTTGTCTAGACGTGGACCTGTGAGCATCGTTTACTCAGATCGAGGCACAAACTTCATCGGAGCGAAAACTTCTCTTGATAATGTTTATAATCTGATTAATTCAGAAACATATCAAGACAAGTTCGCAAATGAATTAAACGATAATCGGATAGAATTCAGAACTAACCCTGCCAGCTCACCCCATTTCGGCGGTATATGGGAAGCTAATGTGCGTAGTGTCAAATCCCATTTGGCTAAGATTATAGGAAATCAGCTCCTCACTTATGAAGAGATGGCTACGGTTCTGACCCAAGTCGAAGCCGTGCTAAATTCACGGCCACTGTCAGTCTTAAGCAGTGACCCATCAGAACCACTAGCTTTAACCCCTGCCCATTTTTTGGTAATGACGCCATTAAAAACATTACCTGCTGAAGACTTGTCACAGGAAAGTGTTCGAAGTCTTGTCCATAGGAAGCGTTTACTTGATCATTTGGTTCAATGCTTTTGGAGAAGGTGGAAGTTAGAATACTTAAATACGCTTCAAATTCGTAACAAGTGGACCAAAACAAACGATAACATCAAGATCGGCACGGTAGTAATTCTACAGTCGGATAATAGTGCTCCTCTTGACTGGCCTATAGGAATAATTGAACGTACTTTCCCTGGCAAAGATGGTGTAGTGCGAGTAGTGAATATCCGAACGAAAACCGGTACCTACCGAAGGCCCGTGGTAAAGGTTTACCCTCTTCCAAATCAATAATTCTGAAACATACAGTCCACTGTTTTCATCTTAGATTTTAGGTTCTAGAATAATAATAATTTTCTACTAAGTTGTCATCATAGAATTGAATTTCCTTTGGATAATAACAAAGAAAATCTTCAGTTTAGGATGAGTAATTATTATAATATTTTAATATTAGTGTCAATTTAATTACATATTACTATTAGTATCTCAACTCAAGTAATTTCATTAGGTAGCTTGTAAATTGTAAGTGACCTTTAATTTAATGAATGTGTTCTGGGATTGAAAGGACTTTCGTCCTGTCAAGAGGGCGGGGATGTTTACGCTAGTTCTTTATTTGGAATTCAAACTGCATGGCGGCAATATCACCGTTCCTTCATTCCTCTCACTTCCCGTTTCCTATCCAAATAATACCAGCGTTTGCCGTGTGGCGGCAGCACGGTCTTCCTTTCGCCGGCCGCGCAGCTCGCTCGCCTCCTTGCGATATAAATCGTTTAAAAATCAATTAAACACCTGAAAACCTGTGAATCGTGATAATTTTGTGTGAAATACAAAATACCTACTGTGTAGTGAAATTACTATAGTGGGCGCCCACAGAAGATCATTTTGGATGGATTTTTGACACGTGCCTGGTGAGTCCTTACCTATCCTTGCCGATTGTCGTCGGTTTGCAGTTTAGTTACGATTTTTACCTATAATCTAAATTAATTTAATACATAATAAGAATCAGCGCATTCACTTACTTTATCGAATTTGATGGCTCAACAATAGGTATTATTTTTTACTTTTTAATGTTTTGCTTTTTTGCTTCGGGGGTTTTTAATTGTATACATTATCAATACAGTGGACAAGATTTGAAAGTGGAAGTAAAACGTATATTACAAGGTACTCTGTGAGTAAAACTGAACTAACTAACTAGAACTTCAAACAAACAACAGGAGGAGGAACAAGTTTAGTGTCAAAAATAAATAAATGTATTCGGCTAAAGGACTAGTTTCCAGGCCAGGAATCATAAAAAAAAAAATCACGGAGGTATGCACTCTATTCATGCATGCTGTCTCTTTGCTTTTTTCGTTCCTGGCCGGTCACAATTTTATGCAAATGATGGGTCAAGCCATCCTGTCCTAGTACTTAGGGTAACTGCTCCAATTATCACCTCGTACGATACCCAAGTAGGTTGTTTTAATTTAAAGCCGGAAACCACAACTCACATGGTCAACATTATTTATTAAACGGTATATTGTACACAATAAACAAATAAAATACACTAACACATAAGAAAATTACACAACAGGCCTGCTTATTTTGAAATGTGTGCGAAATTTTATCCTGGCGTAGAGCTATCAGGCCATAGTCGTCCACGCTGACCCAGTGCGGGTTGGTCGACGTCACATCACACACACCCTTAGAATTTCTTCGCAGGTGTGTTTTCCTTCCCGAGCGTCGAATAAACGTGTAATATTAAATTAATCGAACATAAGGATTCGATCTTCGAATTTACAGTACCACATATTTGTTCGCACTAGGAATCAAACCCTGAAATTTACAATTGAGCCGAACGATGTGACCACTAAATTTCGAGGGCTATTTATTGAAATAATTATACCGAAAAAAAAATACATTACATTATTTTTTATAATTGTAATTTTTTGGCTTACATACCCTCCCCTCCCCCTAAATCCGGCATATTAGCAGATAACATGTGATTGGTGAATGAGCGGGTCTTGTTGATCCTTATTGGTTATCGCCTTGATGTTATTATTTAGGGTTCAATTTTAAAATTGATACATCTGTCCGGTCCGATCTCTTCCTCATGCATGAATTCCTGGTAGTCCTTGACCAGAATTTTGAATGCTTTTCAACCATCACAACCATCATTGAGTCAATTCGGAGGTTCAGGTCCCGGTGGTGCATTGATTATCGAACTAGGAATCTACCGATCGTAACCTGATCGTCCCACCCAATGAAGGACGTGTGTGTGGAATGAAGGACGTGTCTTACATTGCAGCCTGGTGTTTTCTCTTTGTCCAGTTTAATGAAGCCCCCGTGTTTTAGCGCACACCTATACGTATGTAATGTCTGCAAAGAATATCTCCCATATTTGTCGCAGGCAGAATTCGACACTTAAGCCTTGGCCAACGACCGACCTCATCTTGAAATAAAACTTTATTTTATTAATCAACGGAACCCTTTTTACAAATGTACAAACACGCGAATGGCAAACAGACCTCGCCTTTTTCAGGGTTCTATTTTGTGAAGTCCGTTGATTTATTTAACACGTTTTTAGGGTTCCGTAGCCAAATGGCAAAAAACGGAACCCTTATGGATTCGTCATGTCTGTCTGTCTGTCTGTCCGTCCGTATGTCACAGCCACTATTTTCGGAAACTATAAGAACTATACTATACTATTGAAACTTCGCAAGTAGATGTATTCTGTGAACCGCATTAAGATTTTCATACAAAAATAGAAAAAAAAACAATAAATTTTGGGGGTTCCCCATACATAGAACTGAAACTAAATTTTTTTTTTCATCAAACCCATACGTGTGGGGTGGGTGTCTATGGATAGGTCTTCAAAAATGATATTGAGGTTTCTAAAACCATTTTTTTCTAAACTGAATAGTTTGCGTGAGAGACACTTCCAAAGTGGTAAAATGTGTGTCCCCCCCCCCCTGTAACTTCTAAAATAAGAGAATGATAAAACTAAAAAAAAATATATGATGTACATTACTATGAAAACTTCCAACGAAAATTGGTTTGAACGAGATCCAGTAAGTAGTTTTTTTTAATACGTCATAAATCGTAAATCGTAAACCGCGGCTACTATCTAGTCGTTAAACGAGCCAAGTCAGTGGCCTTTTATTAAAACATCGACAAACTACAACTTTTATGTTACTTGCTGCTACGGAACCCTTCATGGGCGAGTCCGACTCGCACTTGGCCGCTTTTTTATTAGTTGTGTCATCGTTATGTCCAGGTCCTCTTGCAAAATTGTACACACAGAGGACTTAAACGCAAAAAAATAATTACCTATTAAAATAAAAAAATATTTTTAGCATACTCGTATGATCGTATCACGTTTTACGTTGGAACGGCCTAAAAAGTATAAAAAAGTTTTTTTTATTATTGTGCACATGTACACAACATACACACATACATTAACAACCTAGTTTTAAACAATAACAAGCTATAATTAAACTTGTAAAAAACACAAACTTGTAATATTACCAGGAGCACAGCTCTGCTAGGAGTGAAAGAGGTGGAAACTATTCCGGAAGGAGCGGTCGAAGGTCATTAACCATAAACAGCTGATTGCTTGCTAGTGTTGTGCGAATTTAAATTGATTAAATGAAGACCTGGAATTCAATTATCTATTATTAATTAGAATGTGAACTTAGAAGGCTAATATTCTAGCATGTGATTTGTAGTCAATGTCAGAGTTGGTGCACTTCGGGTTGATACCCCCTTTTAGTTACACGTTGTATATAAACTGATGGCAGTCAATTTGTATGAAACTTCAAATTGTGGAACAAAATTGTTTAGTTTCATGGGCTGAGCTCTGTATGGTCACAGAATTAATAGTAAGGCTAAGGTTGAGCGACACCACGACAGAAATTTCGTTTGCGTTGCATGGTCGCGCAAGATAAGTTTAATCATCTTTATAATTTTTCGATACCCATTGCAGATATAATCGATTACGCACTATTAATTGCATTCTCATCGAAGTTTTAATTGGAAATAGCAAAAAATATTTCTTTGGGTATCAAAATTAAGTCTCGAAATGTTGTTTTTAAACATTTGTGTTGTTTTAAACATATTGTGTATATTAGTATATGGTTATACACTGGACGGTAAGATAATAATAAAATAATACATTTCTTAGGGTTAAATAAAATATTAATGACGTAAGCTTCAGTCCATCACACACAAACAACGTAGATAATATATATTATAGTAATAATGAGCAACCAGACCTTTCGTTGCCTATGGTTTGTATGCGGACAGCGGTCAAACATGTACATTTTATCACATTACTTAACGTTATTGTATATTTGACAACGTCAAGCGAATCTGGCTTCAAGACAAACCTACAATGGTTTTAATGATGCTTCTTATTTAAATTGTATGTATTTCTTGTATCATAAATATATAAAATAAAAAAAAATCTCGGCCGCCGCAGACGCAACTTGCTCGATTTATCTTACCACCTGGGGGCAGTTACACGAAGCGACAAGTTACAAATTACAAGTACCAATTCGACGTACATTGCATAGGTAGACAATGAGATAAAACGTTAAAGGCTTACAGTTTAGGCGAATTGGCTACGCAATGTAATCAAATTGTAACTTGTTGCTTCGTGAAACAGGGCCCTGAAGTCAAAAATTGCCGCCAAACGACCTGAATTCGATCGTCTTCCTCGTCGTACACTCCAGATGGTGGGCATTCCAGAATAATTGGGAATATTGGGTACATGTGACGCAAGGTAAATATAACATAATAATATATTATATTTACTTTTTTTATTTTTTATTGAACAGTAAAGATGGATACAAACATGTTTATTCTTAATTCCTGTACCACGCAAACCAACAAGGTTTATCTGGGTGCAGGAGAGTCGCTATATACCGTGTTACAGTACAATAGTAATGTACTTACTAAGTACTTTTAAGCTACTCCAACACTTGTCATTACTAAGGTACAATTCTTGTAGTTCTATAGGTAGTTCATTTACATATGTAGGTATTAGATATTCATCAGTAACAGTTCGCATGCCATACTTATTAATAGTTTTAGGTAGAACAAATTTATGCTTACTTTCTAATTTTCTCAGACCAGTACGTCTAACTTTTGTTATTAAGCGTGTTTGTAACATTGATTTCAGCTAGAATTGAGTATTTAACTTTATCAAAAACACTCATAACCTTGCAATATTTAAAAAGCTGTTCGTAGTCACCCTTGCTTTGTTTCTTAATTTTCTTAGGCACTATAATCTTTAGTATCCTTATCTGCAGGTTGTATATGTCTTGTAAATTAGTATTGGTCGACCTGCCATAGCTACTTAGACCATAACTAATGATCGAATCTGCTAAAGACATGTACAACAGTCGTAATGTCTGATAGGGTAGTTTATATTTGAGAATTTTTAAATTACTCATTATTGATCTTAGTTTAGAGCAGACATATTCTTTATGAGGAACCCAGCTGAATCTGTCATCGATGACCAGGCCCACATACTTATGTGTTTTAACCGTTTCTAAGGGTGTACATGAGCATCTCCGGATCGGCGAATGCAGGCAAAGGTGACTATGCGCAACTATACATGGCTTGATTTAGGTTTTATTATGAGATGAGTGTATATGTAAATACTTTGTTTTATCATGATTAATAATCAAACCAACATCGTGAGCCCGTTTGCAGAGCAGATTAAAATTTTGTTGAAGGATTTCTTGTGCAACCATTATACAATTATCTACGTTGATGATGTGTATTGTAGTCCTATATTCACATATTGGCTATCTGTTCACAGAAATCCCAATAAAAAATGACACTGACTGGTCAATGTAGGAATACTTGTTCAGTGCAAGTTATTTTGTTTATAGATACTCCGTTGGGCCAATTATGGATTCTTGTGCTGTACCTTGGGTGGTCAGTAGCAAGCAACTATTACTATTTGCCAATTTTACTGTGGTGTATCTATTGTAATAGTAGTTCTTTAGGAGTTCTAAAAGAGGTCCCTGTATACCAGCCCGCGAAAGTTTGTCATATAAGGTGTTATAATTTAAAACGTCAAAGGCTTTACTAAAGTCGATAAGAAGGACAAGCACGTGATATTTCTGATGTAAATGAGAGTTAACTTCATTTGTAAATTTTCTTAATAACTCTGTAGTATTTTTGTTTTTTTGAAAACTATGCTATGCAACCTTTTGTTATCAATCCTAGTAGACAGCTGAGCGGCGCTTGCCGTGTGGCGGCGGCGGCGGCGGTGTGATGATTCATCGCCTCGTACCCATGCGCCGTAGATCGCACAGCCAGTTATGCTGTGATCGGCCGGTTTGACGTTTAGTGTAAACATCGAGATCATGCCAGTTACGGACAAAAATGTGATCAATACACGATTTACATATAATATCTTTGCGTTTTTCGACACGTGTGTATTGTGTAATACCTGTTTCGAAACCTAGTTCAGATAAGATGTTAAGATAATTATTTATGATCGGATTACGTTTTTTAAGTTAAGATTTACATCACCGATAATTAAGCAGTTGTTTTTATCATTAAGAGAAGCAAGGACTGAAGAAAGCTCCGTGATAAATGCTTTCTTATTGCGATCGGGAGGTTTGTACATAGTGTTATCTTAAAGTTATTACATAGCCGTATCTCGCCTAAGACACATTCAAACTGACTTATACACACAGTGGTCATATTAAATTCTATAGAATTGTGCACGTAAACAATGACTCCGCCACCTTTTCGATCAGATCTTAGATTGTGGTGCATAGTGTAGTCAGGGAGTTCGAATTCGAACATTCCTATACATTCTTCTTTTATATTGGCTTCGGTTATGCAAATAACATGAATTTGATTAAGCGAGTTTAACACAATGTATTCTAGTTCCACGAAATATTTAAACATTGATCTGATATTGACATGAAAAAAATAGCATAGGTTTACTACTTGTAGGCAGATTCTTTTCGAAGTCATTCCAATCAGAACAGGTTAATTCTGTCAAATTACGATTTATGTTATCCGTTGGTGGGAATTTTATATTATAAAATTTCTACACGGTTAAAAATTATGAGGTAATCGGGAACTGCGTTGTTGAGCAGTTTATTTTTCCTGGTCACCAGTGCTCTGTAGGTCGCGAGTGAGCGCTTCCAGCTGTTGTAAAGAATGGATTGTAATGATCTTTGCATTTTCTGTCTTCCTTGCTAGAACGTTTCCATTTTGGTACCACACGTAACTGTATTTAAAGCGGATTTTGAGTTCTTGCTTAGTTTTCCATAATGAGTGTGCGCTCATCGGTGTAATAGCCTCACGTAAGTAGACCTTATTTGGCCCTTCTAAACCAAGATCTTTAGGATAAATCACATTTTCCTCCTTCTTTCCGATCGAAATCCAGGTGTCACGCTTCCCTGGGCCACGGAGATAGGAGCAATATCTGTGACCTTTGTACCAGGACGAGAATGGGTCGACACTTTTTTTTTTCTCCTATACGCCTTGATTACGTCAGCTGGGTCCGCATTTATTATGCCTGCCACCATTTTTACAATCTCTACTGGGTCTTCGTGTTCCTTCTCCTGGATACCACATATCTCCAGCTGGTCAGAGAGCTGTGCTTGTTCGTTCGAACTGATTATATTTCTGTACTAGTTTATTTTATTTTTTTAACGAAAAATATGATAGCGATTTACCACAAAACATTTTTTTTTGCGTAGTCGGAGGGAGTTTGGAGACAGCCAATAACAGTGTTTTGGCCTCCGACTACAAAAAAATGTTTTGTGGTTGATCGCTATCATATTTTTCGTTAAAAAAAATAAAATAAAAATCTTTTATCAAAATAATAGTATATACAAGATAAACAAAAAGTTGAGGAACATTTTTTTTTCAGGTAATAAACTACTTTCTATTGACTACTACGGCCGTGGAATTCTAAGGCACGCTCGCGTCAACTTTAATTGTGACTTGGATTTGCACAAGGAATACTGCCGGTTCAAATGTTCTAAATCTCCAGCGGTCTGCATCGGAGGAAACTGTTACTGTGTTAAGAACGATAAGGATGTGACAGGTTGGTATATTGGTGCATCCCATAGATCAAAGGCTTTTCGCTGCGAAGGAATTACTTTTCCTATGAATGAGCATATCAATAACTCTTTGTTTAGTTTCTTGAGCTACTACACGTGAAAAGGAACTAATTGGGACTTAAACTTAAAATGGGACTGGCCACGTCACCCGAATGCCTATCGAACAGTGGGCTAAAAAGACCAACAGTTGGGTGCCCCAGAACGCAGCAAAATGTCGTGGTAGGCCCCGCAAGAGGTGGCGAGACGAGCTCGCTGCCTACTGTGGCGAGTGGGAAAGTTTGGTCCAGGATCGGGATAAGTGGAAGGAGGCGAGGGAGGCCTTTGCCCTACAGTAGGACACCACAGGCTAAAAAAAATGTACTTTGGTTTGTAGTGTCACAATTTTTTAATAAATATTATTCTATTCTACTCTATTCAAATCTCATTATAATAATAAAAATCTTAACATTTGATCACAACTTTTGTTTAGGTCTTCAGAATTCCGAAGATATTTCAAGAAAAGAGTCCGCCGATGTTAATCCTCATTCCATAAATTATCCATTGGACGTAAACAACGATCTAAACAATAAGCGTCGTCATCATATTGCACATTTCTGCCCAGACCTTGAATTAGCGAGACAGTGCATTAGAAAATGCATGGCCCAAGGGAAACCTGCTTTTTGCGGTAAAGACCACGTCTGCTATTGTAGCCATAACACTAAAAGGCCTGGTATGGATAAAGAACTAAACGTTACAGCTATGTATGCTCAGTTTAAGGACTTGTATGATAAATATTTCCCAACTTTAAAAGAATCTGAAGAGAACAAAGACCACAATAATCATATAGAAGATACCGCTTCTGGAGCCGAAGGTGATGGTGTTATTGAAGACGCGGACAAGCAAGAAGATCCAAATAATCAAGAAAATACGGAAAATCAAGAAAACGCAGAAAATCAAGAAAACGCAGAAAATCAAGAAAATGCAGAAAATCAAGAAAATGCAGAAAATCAAGAAAATGCAGAAAATCAAGAAAATGCAGGAAATCAAGAAAATGCAGAAAATCAAGAAAATGCAGTAAATCCAGAAGCGGCTCCGGAAGCGGCTCCGGAAGCGGCTCCGGAAGCGGCTCCGGAAGCGGCTCCGGATGGGGCTCCGGAAGCGGCTCCTGAAGCGGCTTCGGAAGCGGCTCCGGAAGCGCCTGCTGAGTAATAGCGACCACTTAAATTTAAGGATAAAGTAATAAAGGATACGTAATATACTACCACTACCGCCAAATAGGGATGCCAAATACATTGACATGCAAAAATTAAAAATATATTATAGTACGAACGGTTTATTATTATTTCCTTATGACCTATTAAATAAAGTTTTCTATAGAGTGTCATCAGTTTTCAGTCAAAACTTACATAACTTTTAAAATAATATAATGAAATAAAAATCATTCAAAAAGTACAGTCAAATTCCATAGCTCACAGTAATTACCAACATTACGTCAACATATTTGGTTAAATAATATTGACTGACTAGAGAAATCAGCATCTTTTTACACGACAACGGCAAAGCCAAAAGGAGTGTATTGTATATAGGGGTGAAGTCACGGTTGCTTGAGTCGATTTTATACCACGCTGTGACATAGTTAGCCTCCACTATAATAATTTTAATGCGGTTTAACTTTTGACATTGAAAATGTTTTTTCGTTCGCTCCAGTGTAGGCTTTGATTTCACGAAAAAGTGCGATCCCCTTATATCTCGGAGAGTTGTGAAGATTTGATATTCAAAAAAAGCTTATTAGACGCGTATTTACGAGAGCTGTAAGGTGCAAAAAGAAATATTCGAGAAAGAAAAAAACTAAAAAGTTATGGCCGAAATAGTGAAAAAAAAAACATTTTTTTCCGAATATTTGATTTTGGCGCTTGATATTTTGGAAACGAAGAATGATATCAAAAATTTGAGAAAAATTCTTCTGCGGACAATTTAGTCAGCTACAATTTGAGCCTAAAACAAGGACGATCGGGTCCTAAACTTTTTCAAAAAAGTCAAAGTCAGAACGACATAGATTCATTTCCAATGTGCTCGATAGTCCTGTAAGGCACGAAATCTGTGATTTTTTTGAGAATATGACAAAACAAAAAATAAGTGTCTATTATTTTTGTATTACCTGACTGACGGATAAAATATAATTTCGTTTTCTTTACCCAGACACCATCCTTATCGACATGGATGTGTGTGTTATAGGATGATTTGATAATTCTAAATTTCGCTATAACCCTACGGATACGGATATTGCGAAAACACGGAAAACATTTCTCAATCTTTCTGGAAAAAGATAGGGTTTTTGCAAAAACACTCAGGGTTTTTACAATAATCGTATCAAAGATAATCAATCTGACTTCGCGTCAAAGTTTACCGATTATCAAGTTTCCAATTTTCTCAACTTGCTTCTGGGAGCGTAACGGAATAATGAACTTGTCGAAAATTAGCCTGAAAATTATCAAAAGCGGGTACAGTCACACAGCAAAATAAAACGTAATTCATTTCAATAATTTACGCGGGAAACCTGCTCTCTTTGACATCCTTTTCGGCGATATATCTGTCTCACTTTAACAGTGGCTAACACAAAAATTTGCTGTCTCTCTCTTACATATGTCTGGATTGCCCAAGTTTGAATGTTATCTCTTTTCTCATCGCCAATGCTACGATACGGAAAGGTGCTCTATTTTAATCTACTACTATGCTAATTTTAACTTATTTGCTGTTGTTGATTAGGAGGTATACAATGTGTTACAAAAAATACCAAAAAAAATAATATTTTTATGAAAGGCTTTTAATTAAAATTTTCCCATCTCTAGTGATCAGCTGTGTCAAAGAATATTCGGACCAGATATGTAATTTTAGGTCAATGTGACTATTATTACCGCTATGGTTAAAAATGTTTACGTAATACTTATACCATAACATTCACATTAAAACAATTAATTTCAAAATGAAAAAGCTACAAATAAATAAAAAAAGCTTTGTTAAATAATTGTTATGAAATAATAATTTAATAAACTAAATATTTCAAAATAATATTTATGTTTTAAATACGTAAACAAGATAATTAAGGCAAAAAAGAAAATGTTTTCTAACATAAATTGATTTAAGTACATCTCTTTTAAAAATGTAGGCCCAAATGGTGTACAAATACTTTTCCGTTCTGAGAATCTATAGTCTATGTTATAGGTGTCAATTGACATTAGAGATGGGAAAATTTTGATTAAATGCCTGTGATGAAGCATATTCTTTTTTTGGTATTTTTTGTAACACGTTGTACATAAAAATTAAACTCAAGCTAGACATAATAGTATAGAATACACATCTGTTATTATCATTGTGTTATCATACAATCGTACTTGTTTGCAGTAAGCTACCATGCTTTTTTTGTCGTTTTACAGCCCATGTTCCTTATAGTTGTTCAGTTTAATGAAATGAACGAAATTTAACCAATGTTTCTGTGCCAATCTTCGTGCCTTACTCAAAATCAGTTAAGTTGTTTAACCGTAAAAACCAGGCAAACAGAGTTCGAATTTATCAATTAAGTATGGATTTGAAACCATTATGACCATGTCTAATTTATGTTTTTAGTATTTTTATTGTTATCAAATAGAGCAACATTCATCTCCACGCAGCCTCTTCGATTGGCCACGGATCTCCCCTCGTAGCTCGTAGCAACGTGAGCTATCGTGCGGGAGTGCTGCTACGGAGCGGTCGTCTACGGTCTACGCCGTAGCAACCAGCCTTGACGATACTGACAACGCCTGCTTTAAAATTAAATAATTTTGACTGTGACTTTTGCTATTACTTAAATAGCAGGCGCTTTGACTTACATATTGGTTTGATAACAGTGTTTGACTAGAAGTGATCAGATTGACGTTTTGACGTTTGAATTCTAGTGTTGTTTGGATACTAGTGATAAGGTGAACTGGATGCTGTAATCAGCACGTGGACTGATAAAGGTAGGTTTTATTTTACATTAATGGATTAAGTTTTCGTTGAACGATGTGGTTTAGATGGGCTTTAGTAGGTAAGTATACACTTATTTGTAGTAATTTCAAATGTAAGCCAAAATAAGGCTTTGAATTATAAAAGCTCATGTTTTATTCTCGTTTGTTAAAAATAAAAGTAGATTAAGGATTAAAATTAGATTTTCAGTGGAACAATGACTACTGTTTATGCTCTGCTTATTTTATGTGAGTATATGTCGTGCATGTCTATGTATAAGCTTATATCTGTTTACGTCAAGGAACAAATTAAACCATAAGTGAAACCAGTAAAAAATACGTATTATATATAAGTACTTCATGACGTCATTATTTCATACTTCTAATATCCAAACTATTGGTACCAATATAATAAAATAAAAGTCTGTCTGTGACTGTTCGATATTCACGGCTGAACAACTGAACCGATCTTGAAGAAAAATGCACACAATGATTGACAAATGCTATGTATTTTCACGGCAGGTTTATTTTTATTCCTACGGGAACAACGTGGGAGTAGACGCGACAGCTAGTTTTTAGTGTAAGCTATTGAAGTTTTTCTTGCTTGACCATGTACCTAACTACTTGAGTACCTTAATTATATAGTCACTTATTTTGTACATGGACCTTGTGCCTGTGTCGCAAAATCGACGTATCAAGCGTAACTGCACTAACTGAAGGAGAGGAATTCTCTTACCTCTAGTAAAATACTTAGTCACGAAAATCAAGCTTATTTTCTCAGTAAACTTATTTACACATCAGAATCAATATTTAGTCACTCATTAGAATAGTGTTTTTACCCGTCTATGGCGAAGTAAAAAGGAGGGTTATGATTATAGCCGCTATGTATGTATGTTCATCTGTTCCCGCATATCTTTTAAACTATCATAATTGAACAAATGAGGTATCGTTAAAAGCGTTTTGATTATTCGCTGGTTATAAATTGATATTATGGTGGTTACATGCCACCTACCCTAAAATTTACAAGTAAGCAAGGCTAGTACTCTTAGGACAAAGTGTAACATCAAGGAAGTCTATGTGTTAAAGTTTAACATACAAGCTGTTCACTAATTTGTATGATAAATATTTGAATGGTGTGTAGATACAAATTTCAGACAAGAATATTTTCTTGTTTCGTACTCTTACTTTGTCGGGTTTTAGTTTTTGTACATTGTTTTTTGTTTATGGCTTATCTCAACTATAGAGACGGATCAAGCTTCCAACTGTTATTGCGTGAATCTTTCTGTAAACCGTTTTTGGAGATACCTACCTCTCAGTCGAGTTTTTATAGGTGTTAAAAGATTAAATGACAGTTAAAATTTGCGAAAAACTAGTTTTTACCTTTCTTTTCCTGTATATTAATTCCGCCCGAAACAGAATTGTACCATATCCAATTCTGTAGGACCTTATAACAATAACGTTCGAGGAAGCTGGGAGAGCCTGCTAATACATAACCGTTTCTTATACAAAACAAAAGAAACATGAGAAAGGAAAGAGGTCGTATCGTCAAGAAGAGGAAATTGTTTTTTCCACCGCGAACACTTCTTATTTTATGGTAGGTTATGTGGTTCACTTGACGACGACGGTATTCAATGTTCTTAATGCGTATTATAAAAGTAGATGTTGGTTGTCAGTGGTTTATTGGATATGGTCAGCTGCCTTCTGTTTGCGAGATGGCTATTCGAATTTAATCTCTCAGTAATGTGTTTCTGAATTTCAGATTCATTATGTAAGTTAACTATGCTCGCTAATATTATAATTATGCTCGAACCTATCCTGAATTAGGGCGATTAGGCCTTAGTCGACCACGTTGGCTCAGTAGGTTCCGAAACTTTATTTCGAATGACAGATGTTCGATGCACCATTAAACTCTGTGATTCGCCCTTCGAGATTACACCTAAATCACTTGTAGTAGCACGTCTAGTTGCTGCCATCGTACACATTTTAAAGCCTAGCATCCAAAACAGAAAATTAAAAAAGAAAAACTTTGAGCTGGCGTAATATTTTGC
Source organism: Carpatolechia fugitivella (assembly GCA_951230895.1). Classification (NCBI taxonomy): domain Eukaryota; kingdom Metazoa; phylum Arthropoda; class Insecta; order Lepidoptera; family Gelechiidae; genus Carpatolechia; species Carpatolechia fugitivella. The sequence continues at coordinate 11,504,529 of OX579656.1, forward strand.
ATGTGTGGGTATTTCATACACGTTTTGTGTCGCGGCCATCGTGCACGTACTTTCTTCGGTTTTTTGTAGTTTTAATTAGTTTTTTGGGATTTATTGCGATTATAAACCATGGGAAAACGCAGACATCATGACAAAGAAGAACATATTGCGCGGAAAATTAGGAAACTGGAAAGAAAGATGGATAAAGTGAAACGTAGGCGCCGCCGTCGAAACAGTACAGTTAGTTCCGACAATTCTGTTTCCTCGTACAGTTCTTATGGTTCAGAGGATCACCTAAGGCGTTCCGTGTCCACTGAAGTGCCACATGATACGATGTTAGATGAGGTGTATCTGCCAGAGGACGAGAAACTAGAAGGTGGGTGGTTCATTCATTACTTATTCTATCTACACTTTCGTATATAACCGTTCTTTGCGATATTAATTTGCATAATATAGTGGAATAGAGTATAATCTGCAAGGTTATACCTACCTATAATATACTTTAGTTCATCCAGCAAGGCTGTTCACTGTATATTGGTAATCCACACTATTCTAGAGTATAGTCTGGAAGGCTATATCGTGAATTATATATAACACATTGTTTTATACCGATCTATATTATACTTCAGTGCAACCTGTAAGGTTGTCCGCTGTATAATGGTAATCAACGCTGTTTGAGAATACCCTCCAGAGAAGTATTCTGTCTAATCTATTACTTATCGCATACCTATTCACTTCAGTTCAGTCTGTATGATTGTTCGTTCACAGTGCAGTAATTATAAACATCGTTAATGGCGCCAGATTAACTTGAAAAGTTAATTATGTGTTTATTTAACGACTAGTTTAAAACTTTTAGTTTTATTTTTTACTATTTTGTTATGCAGCGTCCCTTCGAGAAGATAACCTACTCGTGGCGGAGACCGTTACGGAACCAGCCCCGGCAGTGCCCGACGTGAGTTCCGAGCCCACCCCGTCATTGCATCCCGACATATTGTGCATTCTGGGAGAAGAACCTCAAAAGGAAGTCTCTTTCGGTCCCGAGATACACAAAGATCTTTCTAGTAGATGGTCAGATATTCTCATTAATGGACTCAAAGACGAGGTAAGAAAGGACATATTAAAGTGTTATAATATACCTGAGAATTTAAAAATGGCTCAACCGCCTGTGCTCAATGACGAAATTAAGGCCGCCGTTAATGAGAACATATTCAAGAGGGATTCGATTCTACTTGAGAAACAAAAACATCTGGGCTGCGCCATTGCTTGTATTGGCAATACTATAACCAGTATACTAACATCTGGTAAAGAGGTTGAAAATGAAAACCTAAAAGTGCTGAGTCATGCTGGTCGTCTCTTATGCCATATGCACTACAACGAGACACAAACGAGACGTAATTTTTTGATGCCGCACCTTAACAAGGATGTGAAGGAAAATATTAAGGATTCTAAGCGAGACCAGATGCTTTTTGGTACCAATCTTCCGGACAAACTAAAATCTTTGAAAGCTATTTCAAAGACAGGCGCGGAGTTGAAATCGGTGGCCAATAAGGGCAAAACACAACCTAAAAACAAACAACCAGAAGCTTCCACTTCAAGGGCTTTAAACTGGAGGGGCCTTCCACCACCGCCTCCTCCTCCTCGGCGCGCGACCGCGAGGACGAGCTCGACGACTGGTGGGCGCAGGCAGCAGCCTGCTCGCCGCTACCGGGACCGGCCAACGACCAGACACGCCAACAGCGGCCGGATGCCCCGCCGTTAGATTATCAGGCCGGTAACATACAATTGTTTTATCACAACTGGTTACGTATTACTAATGACCCTGTCGTTTTATCGTGGGTATCAGGTTTACGAATTCCCGTATGCCCTGATATAAAACAGGGTTATGTACCTTTGAATAAACCTGATTCTGAAAGACAAAAAGCAGACATGACCAACGAGATTGGTCAACTTATTAAAATAGGGGCTGTTCGTGAGTGCGCCCCCTGTAAGGGTCAGTTTTTATCAAGTATTTTCCTTATAAAGAAGAGTAATGGTAAAAATAGATTTATTCTGAACCTGAAAAAATTGAACCAGTTCATTGCAACTTCTCATTTTAAAATTGAGGATTACCGTACGGCCATGAAATTAATTTCTAAAAATACTTATATGTGTTCCCTTGACCTGAAAGATGCCTACTTTTCTGTGTCTATACACGAAGACTATAAAAAGTATCTTAGGTTTGAGTGGCTAGGCAAATTATATGAATTTCAAGTTCTGCCTTTCGGCCTTAATATAGCTCCCTATGTCTTTACTAAGCTTATGCGTCCTGTGATGCAATATTTACGTAATCAAGGATTAGTTTCAGTGATCTATTTAGATGACCTACTTTTGCTAGGTAGCTCTTTTAGTGAATGCAAAATAAATTTTGAACTTACCAAGGAAGTTATGGAATCGTTAGGCTTTACAATTAACTGGGAAAAAAGTAATGGTGTACCTAACCGCCGAGCAGCTTTCTTAGGTTTTATTTTCGACTCTGTCAGCCTCACTATCAGCATCCCTGACGAAAAGAGGTCAAAAATAAAAAAGGAAATAATACATTGTTTAAAAGTTAAAAGGACAAAACTTCGCCATTTTGCTCATTTCATTGGCCTGTTGATTTCAATTTGCCCAGCCGTTCAATATGGTTGGGTGTATACTAAAATATTCGAAAGAATAAAATTCTCCTATTTATGTAAAGACGAAGATTATGACCAGATAATTTCTTTGCCAGACTCACTAGATAACGATCTTATCTGGTGGTTAAATAATATAGATAATGGTTGCAATCCAATTAGGATGGGAAATTATCGGCTAGAAATATTCTCAGATGCCTGTCGTACAGGTTGGGGCGTCAGCAGTGCGAACGAGACAGCTAGTGGCCAGTGGTCAAGTAATGAGCTTGCTGAGCATATCAATTACTTAGAGCTGAAAGCCGCCTTTTTCGGTCTGAAAATTTTTGCAAAAGACTGTACAGACTGCGAAGTTCTCTTAAGAATTGATAATACGACTGCAATATCATACATTAATAGGATGGGCGGAGTTCGTTTTCCTCACTTAAGCGACTTAAGCAAAGAAATATGGAAATGGTGCGAATTTAGACGTATTTTTGTGTTTGCTTCGTATATCAGTTCTTCAGACAACTTCGTAGCAGATGCAGAATCGCGACGGGCGCACGCCGATGTTGAATGGGAAATTGGTGACTATGCTTTCCATCAAATATGTAAAAAATTTGGTAAACCGGATCTGGACCTCTTTGCTAGCCGTCTGAATACAAAATGTGTTAAGTTTGTGTCCTGGCATAAGGATCCGGAAGCTTTCAGGATTGACGCTTTTACGATTTCTTGGTCGCCTTATTTCTTCTACGCTTTTCCTCCCTTTTGTCTGATTTTAAAAGTTTTACAAAAAATCATTAACGATAAAAGCGAGGGAGTCGTGGTTGTCCCCCTATGGCCCACTCAGGCGTGGTTCCCTGTTTTCAAGAGGTTGCTTATATCTGAGACATTAACATTCCCTCCTAACGCGAAACTGTTATCTTCTCCTTACAGTTCGGAACACAAGCTACAGCGGAACCTTACCCTGGTTGCCGGGGTTTTATCAGGAAAGCATTCTTGAATAAAGGCAGACCTCCTGAAGCTGTAGATATAATGCTGGCTTCGCTTTCAGACAACACACTAAAACAGTACAATTCCAGTCTTAAGCAGTGGTTTTTGTATTGCCAGGAGAAAGAGATTAATTTTTTCGAGGCGTCCGTAACTGATATATTGAACTTTTTAGTTAAAAAAATTCAGCAAGGTGCTCAATATGGTAAAATGAATAGTACAAAATCTGCATTGGCTCTTGTATTAGAATCAGAAAAAACTAATAATTTTCAAATAAAGCGTTTTATGAAAGGTATTTATAAGTTACGGACACCTCTTCCCAGGTATAATTTTACGTGGGACCCGGCAATGGTCTTAAATTTTTTGTCAGATCAATACCCTAACGAAGAACTTTCGTTTGAAAAACTTTCTAAAAAAGTTGTTACACTTCTGGCCCTAATAACCGCTCATAGGGTCCAAACATTGTCGTTGATTAGATTATCAAACATTAAGAAAGCTGATGATAAAATTGTAATATTCATCACGGATCAAATTAAGACCTCCGCTGTCAATCGTATGCAGCCAACATTGGTCCTGCCTTTTTTCAATGAAAGACCCTCTATTTGTCCGGCTAGAGCTTTAGAGCAGTATTTGATTTCATCTCATGATAAAAGATCTTCTGATTGTGATTTTTTCTTTGTATCTCTTAGGAGACCTTATAAGAGCGTTTCATCGCAAACATTAAGTCGATGGATTAAGTCAACTCTGCAAGAGAGCGGGATAGACACATCAATATTCAGTGCGCATAGTACAAGACATGCAGCTACCTCCGCGGCTAGCCGTCTCGGTGTTAACATAGACGTAATAAAGAGGACCGCCGGATGGACTGGTAGCTCACAAACCTTCGCAAGGTTTTATAATAGAGAAGTAGCTTCTGACACCTCCGATTCCTTCGCCCGCTCCCTTTGCAGGGTGACTCCATCCAATTAATTGTAATGACAGATATTTTTTTTTTTTTTTGTTTATGGTATTAATGTTCAGAATTGTAGCTAATGTACAACTTTACAATTAATTTATGCCTTTTGTTATATATTTAAATTTGGATATCTAAATTATCTGATTACATTGTTAGAACATAGTTCGAATTGATATTCTTTTTCCTATCAAATACGTTATATAAAACCGAGATTCATTTCGTGTAAGAGAGCTCTAAACATCTACAAGTGATTTAGGTGTAATCTCGAAGGGCGAATCACAGAGTTTAATAGATAATCAAACGAACTTACCTTAAGTGACGTTCGATGATTATTAAACGATGTGATTCGCCCGAGAGATTACACACCCCCCCTTCCCTAGATCAAAATCTTTTCCCCATTTAATTCTCCACGAAATGATGATAGGCCGACTTACAACGAGTACAACGTGTATGAAATACCCACACATGCAAAATATTACGCCAGCTCAAAGTTTTTCTTTTTTAATTTTCTGTTTTGGATGCTAGGCTTTAAAATGTGTACGATGGCAGCAACTAGACGTGCTACTACAAGTGATTTAGGTGTAATCTCTCGGGCGAATCACATCGTTTAATAATCATCGAACGTCACTTAAGGTAAGTTCGTTTGATTATCTATTACTCGACTGAAAGATAGACAGCCGGATTGCATCAGTTCAAATGCAGTTTGTTTCTGGCGCGACTGCAATGAAACTGCCGTTCACGTCGTTGTAATGGGGGATTTTCTGACAGCTCTTTAAATAATAAAAATAATAGAATAACATATTTTAATTAATACGATAGATGGCGCCAGGTGTACTTCGTGGTTTTTTTTTTAAATCCTTTTATGGCCCTGGGTGACTCACCGGATTTCTTCGGATCCACGAATCGTCAAAGCCATCTATCGAAGATTTATGAACAATTTTTTTAATTGGCTGTCGGGAAATCCCCCATTGCACACCAACTGCAATCAAACTACGTTGACTGCACCTGAACAGCAGTTTGGCAGTCGGATTGTAGTTTCATTGCAGTCCGTCTGTCTACAAACTGCACATTGACGGGCATTAGGCTTGCAGTTTCATTGCAGTCGCGCTAACTACATCTGAACAGCAATTTGGCAGTCGGATTGTAGTTTCATTCCGTCCGTCTGTCTAGAGCCTAGTTCCCCAAGTGAGGAGAAATATTGAAATTTTCCCCGTTGTTACTCGCGGTACCGATGGGGTTCTAATTACCCTCTGTTATTGCAGATGTAGGAAGCTGAGTAATTAGGAAGTAATTACATTTTAATGGGATTTTCTCTCACATAACTGCCTGGTTATATTGTTGTATGAATTTCTTTTATATTTATAATTTTCTAGACAAATAACATTTTACGTCAAGATTTTATTTGGCTTATTCTGGCATCCTATATTCATCTCAAGATCGCGTTAAATTAGCATATTTTTAAATTATGCAAAATCTAGGAAAAAACAATATTGAATAGACAAAACCCTAGAGGATAAGACGCAACGTTATGGTGGCTCTGTATCTGTATATACAGTGCTAACACTTTTCAGAATTGTGGTTTTTTCACAGTTATAAAAAAAATAGTACGGTTATTGTAGAGATTATAATAGGGTGATAAAGAAAAAAATGTGTCGAGTATGTTTTGGAAAGGCCATTTTTGACGCTTTTCTCATTTTTATCACCGTACGGGCCACTTTTGGGTGCGTTTTGTGAAATGGGTGCGCCGTGTGGTGACGGCAGAGTAGAATACATTTGTCACCAACCCTTACTTTTCCCGTGGGTGTCGTAAGAGGCGACTTAGGGACCACACATTGAACAGGAAACGGGCAACAGCGCTCTCTGATACAGTAACCTTTTAATCTGCGATCTCCAACCCGCCTGCCAAGTGTGGAGATTATGGCAAAACCCTCCACTTGAGTGGAGGAGGCTCATAGTCCAGCAGTGGACTGTAACGGGCCGTTGATGTTGATGATGATGATGTTTGCTAGACTAGATTTTTACGAACAAAAGAAGGGAATGGAAGAAGAAGATTATACCGATTCGATCATCTTGTTTCGTCAGCGGATAGATATTCTTGACAAAATGTTCTTTAAAATATTATGTTGCCGTTATCAGCTCATATACACCGTGAAATTTCATTGGTTGATTTTCGATAAAGTGAGTGTTCAGTCGGTGAGAGCGTCGGTGGTCTTGTGGCTAGGGCCGCTGGCTACCAATGTGTTTTCGAATTTCAAATTCATTTGTTCGTTTATTCGACGCTCTTACGGTGAAGGAAAACATCGTGATGAAACCTGTACATTCCTGCAAAGAAATTCAAAGGTTGTGTATGAAGTCAACCAACCCGTACTGAGCCTGCGTGGTCAACTAAGGCCTAATTCAGGGTAGGCTCGAGCCCCTCGGTGGGGACGTATATGAGCTGTTGATGAGTGTCCAGTCTATTAACTTGAACAACTTTCCCCAAGGAACAATGGCTGACAAATTAAAAAAAAAATGCATCCCCCAGTAAATTGTACAGCTGCTGGCTGCGCGGTTTTGTATGAACGGGCCATTTTTTTTATTTATTTATTTATTTATTTATTTATCGGTCATACATCTATCTTTACAGCTACGCCATTGCGATAGTGTAGTAATTAGTTACCTTAAAATTAAATTATATAGCACAATACATACAACGCAACCTTTTGGAATTCTCTCAGACTACAAGTACAGATATCCGTCCTATCCGCTATGTCATTGAGCGTGCGCAGCGCGCGCGTCAGCGGCGCCTTGTTCAATAGGTTGGTTCTCCCGCACGGCACGGCGAACCATCGCGGTCTGCGTCTACGCTCGACGTAGCGGTCCGGCACACATAAACGTAAACATTCCAGAATGCACGGATTGGAAATTTTACCACGAAGAATCTTGAACAAATATGTTACCAATGCCAAGCCTCTTTTATCTTCTGGGGGAGTTTAATGAACTAAACTAAACACTCCCTTTAACTAAAATTATTTCACGGTGTATAGATAGATTCATATCAACAAGGTTCCTATCGAATACACTCATCTTTTCATTTGCATTAGGGTCGGACCACACTTATCGACGGCGAGCGATGGTTTGCCTATACAAAACGCGCATTTAGTATGGAAATCCTTTCGCATCTTTCGCCGCGTCCGATGCGACAGGAGTTCCATACTTAATGCGCGTTTTGTATAGGCAAACCGTGTCGATCGCCGTCGATAAGTGTGGCCCGACCCTTAGCCTGTGTTATGGGTCACTCACAACTAGTATTTCTGAACTAGAAAAAATAATAATTTAAATAAACCTCATTTGGTACTTCAATGCATTGCTAACAAAACAAAAACAATACAGGAACATAAATATTAAATATCGCTTTCTCTTTTATCACGTAACATAACCAGCACAAGAACACGGCGAGCTCCTTTAAAATTTAAAACCATTCTGCTATTCAAGGCATCTTTTTATTTCCTATTTCCATTTAGTCTTGAATAAAGAAGCGCTTGATTACACAAAGAATGAACAGTTATTTGAACTATGTAAAGCTAGTTGGAACCTTTATCAGTGGAATGGAAATATGGCTACAAAAATGGCGTCTTGTGTCAACTAACTGAAGATATAAATAATTTTATTGTTACTTTTTTGCAGCTCTTTCAACAAAATGTAGAGATATTCGCTTGATTTCGGAACTTCTAGAACAAATAATTAGCTGAAAATTTATTATTACAAGTATGAGTACAAACATGAGATACAGCTAAAACGTTTAAATTATAATTATAGATAATGACACTTTTTTTCTTTAAGTCTGTAAGATAATTCGCAGCATCTTATAAATTAACGAGGAAATGGTCAATAAATTTGAGAATATTACTTTAGACGATATTTTAGAAACTGTTTTCAGTCAGTGCTTCAGACTTGTCTAAATATTAGCCTTTAGAAACATTACATTACATTTTTTTTTTTACATTTGGCTTGATTAGTTACTCGTAATTATAAGAAAATGAATTCTAAAACAGTTTTCTTTATTGCTTATGAGTTTTTGTTTTGATTTATTACAAGTTGCGCAACGAATTATGAGCGCAGACCTAAATGTGATAAGATAACATATTCGTCTTTCACTCCGAGAATGCTGTACAAAGACGCAAAGCAAATATCCCCTTCCACTTTTGCTGATTGATTTATAATACACCAATATAGTTATTGCAATTTTGAGTAATTAATATTATAAGGATAAGGAATAATTATATGAAAATAGTAAAATTAACTGTTCTATTTTATTTATTTTATTTATTTAACCATTTATTGTACACATTAAACAAGAAAATGACAATAACACAAAGAAAAACGACACAACAGGCCTACTTATTTCTAAAGAAATATCTTCCAGCAGACCTACGGAAGAGAAAAGGGAGATAACAATAGACGCGGACAAAACGTGCACAACTTAAGAAATAAAATATAATGATAATATGGGAAGAACCAGATAACCCACAGCTACTTTATAACTAAACGTACCTAAACATTATACGCAATAAATAAAACAAACTTACACCTAACAATACTTATACTTACATGTTATATTTCTATTTAACAGCTAAACTCATACCTTAATAGGTGGATATAATTATCCATCAAATTAAATCAAATCAAATATCCTTTATTGCACATAAAAAACACTCATACAAACACAGACGATACAGGAGAAGGCAATTGGTGGCCTTATCACTTTAAGCGATTTCTTCCAGGCAACCATTGGGCGAAAAAGAAAAACCAAAGGATGGATATTATATCCATCATTATTTAACATCTCTTTATACTTGAGAAACGGTACCTTACAAATTTATATAATAGAATCATCAACAGCTCGTATATGTTCCCACCGAGGGGCTCAAGCCTGCCCTGAATTAGGGCGATTAGGATTTAGTCGACCACGCTAGCCCAGTGCAGGTTGGTCAACTTCACACACAACCTTTGAATTTCTTTGCAGGAGTGTGCAGGTTTAATCACGATGTTTTCCTTCACCGTAAGAGCGTCGAATAAACGCACAAATGAATTCGAAATTCAAAAACACATTGGTACGTGGTGGGAATCGAACTCGCGTCTCCTGGACGGGAGACAGCGGCCCTAGCCACTAGACCACCGACGCTCTCAATAGCATAGAATATACCTATACAAAACCAAAAACTTTCGAACGCCTATTCATTCATTTGCCAGAACTGTTGAAAGGCACTTAGCAAAATAACCGCTAATTCATTTATCCCGTGGCTAGGTGGGTACGTGATCCAACATAAGAACTTAACGTGTACAAAACAAAACAAAAAAATACGATAAAACCCACACAGAGTGGCCCTCGGAGCGTACAAATAGCACTTAATTAATTTTCTTTTAGGATAACATAAAGGAAAAGAAAGGGACAAACATAGAAGAAAAGCGGATTTCAACAACTGGCTAAATGGTTGTCTGGACAAAGAAAATGAACTTATTGGGAAACAACGAAGTGAAATGGTTTGAGTCTTTCAGTATTTATCCTTGTAATACTCTAAGGTTTGAGTCCATAGCTTGGTAGCTACTAGGATTACCTTGATATTCAGAATAGGTACTCTATATTATCTCAGGCAAATATGTCATTAATTGCTATAACTATGCGCCATAACTTTTTAAAACAAGACTATTAGTTGTGACGTCACTACATCAATCAACTACTGTCAAGCCATGTCAAAGGCCCACAAAGTATAATCTTTGATTACTTGACACTGGCTAAATTGCTAAATGCCATAAAGCACAGCCATTAAAATAAATCGGCGGCTCCATACCTCTGATATCAGGATTTCTAAATTTGGTACAAGTCACACGATAAGAAGACGAACTAACTTTCGGTATGAGAATTCTGAGATAAAAGTCAAAAGTGAAAATTTGGATGGCACGTTCACTACCGGCGTACGCCCTCTGTGGAGAAGAACGATAACAGTCACCAAAAAAATGATGTACTTCTTAGTGATAGATTAATTCAATAGTATACGCATTACTTGTAAGATTAAGAACTACGATAACAGTATGTTCTTTTGTGGGTGTCAAACTTTCCATTGACCGAACATTAAAATTTATTCAGTTATTGGTCATGAAAGCCGAATAGACATACAAAGAGATTTTCGCGTCTTGCAGAACGTTCGCACAAATTTTGCTTGGAAGCGAAAATAGTATAGTTGATGTAGTAGTTGAATAAACTAAAGTTTCAAATCTCACAGGTTTCACCATTTGTAGTGAGCTCCCAACATCCGTGCTGCCGACACCGTAGCTTTACTAAAACTACAGCATTTGCTTCTTTTTCCATTGGGCTTTTTATTTGTTCTAAGTTGATTCGGTGAATCTGTTTTTTTAGGATATTCGTTTTTGCTATAAAAAGATACTGTATTGAACGGTGTTGTATAAAAAGAAACATTTTATAAATGTTCAAAGAAAGTTCAGTGTAACAACAGCATGAAAGAGCATAGAACAGCTGCGAACTTGAAATCTTAAGTACGAAATTCGAATTGATGTTATGCAAAAACAAAATAAAATAACACCAAAAAAAAAAACAAAACAAAACAAATATCAAAATACAGACAAATTAAATTAGAAACAATACCAAAATTGCAATACATAAGTCTAACTCTTTTACAATTTTGTCTCTGAAACTGTATTTCTTACTTCACTCATACACCAAAATCTATAGCTTAGGTACATAATTCAACAGACTAAGAGAAGTCCAAAGGTGACTAAAAGCAAGCAGGCCTTAATTGAGACGAGAAATTTATTCAACCAAATTAGTCGCGCGGGACTCGGAAGGCCCTCCTTCATACCTCCTGTAAAAGTTTAAGTAGCCTATGGGAATACTTAGTATTAGGGGTCAGACCCACTCGAGTAAAAAGGAGCAGCGCGAATAAAGTATAATATATTACGGATGTTGGTATTGCTGTAGCAAAAATATGGGCATTTGTATTTGAAACCAATCAATCATTTATAAGACCCACTAACTGTTCGCTCGTAGTTGTGCCTACATTGTTCAGTTTATTAAGATTCACAAGAATATTTTTTTGAGGATTTGGTGGGTTTGTGTCGAAGTGTTTCCTTTTAACTTAATTTACAACAACATACATGGATAAGTTCAATCCCAACCCCGACCCGTTCCCCATCCCAGTCTGCTGTAAGATCTACAACTCTATCTATCTATTAGTTCTTCTTTGTTCTGTAATTGTCTATAACTACTTATTGGCCTCGATTCGGGATGTCACGCTCTAATCCTTAATTTAAGTTAGTCCGTCCTTTTTACCTTTTAAAGATTGAAAAGGGACAGGAGATGGCCATCCTAATATTAGAACAGTCAAACATCGAATTTGAACCTTATGGCCGTGTCGATTGCACAATTTTAGAGAGCAAACATGAGACTTAAAAATCTATTAAACTGACAGCTATGCCCTTATTTTAGGTTATCATTCGTTCAAATGAATATCATTCGTGCATCACCTCTCTTTCATTGGTCATAGAAACAAAAACGATAGCTGGATTTTAAAATTAGAATTAGAGCATGACATCCCGAAGTGAGGCCGCTTACATTGCAATACCTGATCAGATGCGATGAATCATCTTGCATTTGCATGCTCTTGTCCTGTTTCAACGGTATTGTAGCTCAAGCCTAACATGCAAAGATGCGTAAACTTACAGAATGAGAAATTTATGGGCATACCACTAAAGTAAATGTGAAAGTTTGGATTGCAATGTGCTGTCTGACTGAGAAATGAGATTGCTTTGTTTCATGAGTCTTGCAAAACTTTGATGGAAGAGATATTACTTATGATATTACTTTCTGAAAGGTTCAACAAGACTGAATGGCAGGCATGGGGAGCTGCCACCATTTTGGCTAGGTGTAACTTTCGACATTGCAATTCCGATTAGATGATAAATAGAACAGAATTAAGTATCTTCACTTGAGGGGGGAACTTGGAACAGCGCTGCGGTGTAACTTGTGACGGCAAGTTGACTTGAAGACGACCGCGAACTTTTCACTTCCGATAGAATATAATGGAATATATATATATATATTTTCTTTTCATTCGTCTCATTTCATGACTAAAATTACACATTTTGATATTAAATATTCACAAAGGTCATTCGTCACAAGATCGTTAACAAACAAAAATAAAAAATACGATATAAAATACAAATATAGGAAGGTATAATATAGGTAGGTGAAAAGTAAAAAATTAAAACCAATGATAATTCCACAATAATAATAATAATATCCAAATAGATGTATTTACAAGTGGGATCATAATATTATATGTACTTTGTTATTTAAAAAAAGGTGAATTAACTAAGCAGGCTTTACAATACTTATCCATGGTGTATCATTAATTTCCAAATAGAAGCACTGTACTTTACGGTCATATCCTTTTATTGTTGCCTGGAAATTGCGAACTAACCTTACTAAGTAGTTTTATAGTTTCTAAAATACGCTTTGGAGTCGTCTGAATGTTAACTCTGAAACGGTTGTGTTAAATAAAAGCAACTTTGTATACACATTTGGCGTTCAAATCTTTACTGTGTTGTGCACGGCACAGTGGCCGTGTTAGGATATTTTTATTTACGTTATTTAAGGCCGATTTACACTTCGACAAGTAGCAAGTTGCAAGTTTTTCCTGTTGCCAAGGAAATACTCGCACTTGCAAAAAATAGAAGTCCAGTCTATTTTTTGCAAGTGCAAGTTACCTTGGCAACAGGAAATAATATGCTTTTTTACAACATGAAGATATAATTTTTTTTGACAACTTGCACTTGCAACTCGCACTTGTACTTGTCAAAGTGTAAACTGGTAATTATAAGTAAAACGGGGGTCGGATGTTGGGTCTTTGAAGTGAATCACGGTGTTGTGTTTACTTTCGGGTTTTCAGCGTCTTATCTATTATAATTGTTGATTTTCTGATTCAATAGTTAATCCATACTAACTTTAGTGTTAGGTGGTGGTAAGTTTTGTGCTGTCTTGTTTGTTATTTTGGTGTTTTGAGGCCTTTCGTTTTTTAGGTTATCTTTGTTGATAGCCTGAAGGATGAATGGTAGCAGACTACCCGACCCCGAGCCCCCTGATCGCGGTTGTGATGAAGATGGTAATCCCGTGAGCCCCTTATCTCTATTAGCCCTGGCTACTAAGTCATACGACATGGATAATTGGGAAAATATGGATGTCGAGTTCGCTTCGCAGAAAAGACCATTGGATGTTTCGAAAGATGGCTGCTCCGCCAAAAGAAGTTTAAGTGGCCCATCGCCTCCATCTCACCACATCGCCCCTTCATCTTCATCTAAGGCAGATATTCGGGTTGATCGTTTCACAAAAGGTTATGGTAATGTTTCTGAGCTGGCTGCTTCCCCACTTATGAATGTTCAAGCTGACCTTAACACTGATTACGTGCAATCAACACAAGCCACGCAATCATCACAAGCCACGCAATCATCACAAGCCACGCAATCAACACAAGCCACGCAACCTCGTGTTGCTCGGGAACGCTATAAGTCTTCTGATAAAGGTCCGTTTATTGTGCATGCCGTTCGGGAGGGGGACTTTGATCGGCCTGTTCATCCTATAATGTTCGGCAAATTTCTTTTCTCTAAAAATGTAAAGAATATTAAAAATGACGGCATCAAAAGAATTGGGCGTAATCGCTTATCTGTTGAGTTTGTCAGTGTAGAGGGTGCTAATGCCTTCTTAGACAATTCATCTGTTGCTGATAAATTTAAGACCTTTATTCCCACATTTAATATCACTCGTCTGGGTGTTGTTAAAGGAGTTCCTACAGACTTGCCGATGGGTGAATTTCTAGAAGGTGTTAAATTCCCTTTTGCTTACATGGGGAAGATTATAAAAGCCAGGCGTTTGCAGTTCCGAAAATTAGATATTAATACAAGAAATGTCACTAGGGTTGACTCTGAAACCATTGTTTTGACCTTTGATGGGCAAATTGCACCTGATAGAATCTTTTTCATGAACAACTCGCTAGTTGTCGAGCCATACAAATTGCCTGTTATTCAATGTTTCAATTGTTGTAGGTACGGTCATACCCAGACCCAATGTAGATCACAAGCACGCTGCTTTAAATGTGGTGGTAATCATGTAGGCAATCAGTGCTCTGAGCGTCAAGTGAAATGTTTCTTCTGCTCTGACAATCATACAGCTATCAGCAAGGAATGTTCGGAGTACCAAAGACAAAGAAATATTAAAGCGACTATGTCAGATGAGGGTATTTCTTTCGAAGAAGCTGCGAAAAAGCATCCTTTAGTACGCAAGTCATATGCGGCTGCACTTAAAAACAATTCTATGTCTCAGTCTTCCCTATCTCAGGCTAGTGCTGGGCAGTCTTTCCTTAGTCAGTCCCCTATAAAATCAACATCATACCGTAAGACAGTTTTCCAGCAAAGAACTCCTAGAACTCCATTACAGTCTGGTTATAATCGTCAGGCTCATCAAGATATTTTAAATGACTTTGCTCCTTCACCTTTATCTAATGGTTGTGGGTATTCCTCTCAACCTCAGATTATTCAATCAGATCCTATGTCCTTAATTAGTAACCTCATTGAATCTATGTCTAATATAGTACATAATAAATCTTTGCCAAATTCTTTACCAGTTGACGTGGTCCACAAATTACATGAAATTTCTGCTTTTTTAGCCACACTAGTACCCATATTTAATCATGGCTTTAGTGCTTCAGTGGAACACTAAGAGCATCCGTCGTCGTAAGAGTGATCTTATATTCTTAATTAATAAATATAAACCTGTTATTTTAGCTATCTCAGAGACTCTTCTTAAACCAGGTAATAATTTTTCCATGCCCGGTTTTACATGTCTTCGCCATGATGGTGACAGTGGCTGGGACGGTACAGCGTTAATCATTCGGAATAATTTTAAATACACTAAAATTAATTTGCCTATTTATAATGGTATATGTGCTGTAGCTGTTAAATCTGTTTCATTTTCAATTATAAGTGTTTATATCCCTCATCCTTCCATTCTCATTTTGGATAACTTAAAGGTAATTTTAAATTGTTTATCAGGCCCTGTTATTATTGTAGGGGATTTTAATTGCCATCACCGACTTTGGGACCGTGTGACTAATTCTCAAGGCAGGCATCTGGTTGACATAATTGATGAATTAAATTTGTGCATATTAAATGATGGTCGCCCGACTTTCAGAACTTCTCCCAACCAAAATTCTTCTGCTGTTGATTTGTCAATTTGTTCTGTTTCTCTAGCCTCTTCAATTTCATGGGATGTTCTACCATTATGCTATGGTAGCGATCATGCCCCTATCATTTTATCCATGCCAAGTTTTTCCTCACCTTCTATTCCCTTCTCACCGCTTCAAAAATTTTGTTTAACTAAGGCTGATTGAGACCAGTTTTCACGTTTGCTAGATAGCAAAATTAATAATTTGTCTTCGCCAATCACTGTTAGTAATTGTCTAGAAAAATACAACTCGTTTATTGATTGTATGTTATCAGCCGCTTCTGAATCTATACCTCTTAAGAAACCTTTCACGAAAATTTCTTCGCCGCCATGGTGGAATAACCAATGCACTAGTGCAGTCAAGGATGGAAGGAGGAACAAGGCCGAATTAGAGTATGTTGCCAATATGAGTGACATGGATGTTTTTGTTGAGTTCCGTCGTATCCAAGCTAAATGTAGACGTACTCTATCGGAATCCAAGGCTAATGGTTGGGCAAACTTCTGCTCTTCTATCTCCCCTACTACTCATCCTACAGTTGTTTGGCGTAATATCAGGAGATATAGGTCTGGTGTTATAGACAACCCTGCTCCGACTTCCAATTTAACAATCTGGGTTGAGGATTTCCTTGACAAGCTTGCTCCTCCGCATGCGCCTTTACCTGCGGAATTTCCAATGTGTTTCGGGTCTCCTAATTCTAATGATCATTTGTCTCGTCCTTTTCTATTATCTGAACTTAAAGCTGTTATATGCAACTTACCTGACACAGCGCCAGGTCTTGATGGCATTTCTTATGCATTTCTTCGTAACGCCTCTGACGACGTCCTTTCATACTTTTTAACTATTATTAATGTTTTTTTCTCTTCTGGCATCATTCCTGATTCGTGGAAAGAACACTTGGTTATTCCACTTTTAAAACCTGGTAAAGATGCTTCTCTTGCTTCTTCATACAGGCCGATTGCCTTATCTTCTATATTGTGCAAAATAGTAGAGCATCTCATTAAGAATAGATTAGACTGGTTTGTCGAACATAATAAAATTCTTCCTGATTGTCAAATGGGCTTTAGAAAAGGTAGAGGGATTACTGATAGTCATTGCACATTGTATACTGATCTCCGTTTAGCTTTTTCATTAAATAAATCTGTTGTTGGTGCTTTCTTAGATGTTTCGGCTGCTTATGACAATGTTTTAATACCGGTCCTGCGGAATAAATTATTTCGTCTAGGCATCCCTCAGAACTTAGTTCACTTTATCTGTAACCTGTTGGTTTGTAGAAAAATCAATTTATGGTTGGATGGTCAGGTGGTTGCTTCACGTCAGGTGTGGAAAGGCCTTCCACAAGGCTCCGTGTTAAGTCCTCTATTATTTAACATTTATTCTTTTGATATTAAATCAACCATTGGTGAGGATTGTAATATTTTACAATATGCTGACGACATTTGTATTTATTCGACCAATAAAGATACTAAATCAGCAGCCGATTCTCTAAATTCCTCATTAAATAGTCTAGGTTTGTGGTTGGATGATCACGGTCTCCAATTATCTCCCTCAAAAAGTGTTTGTACCGTTTTTTCGCGCTCTATTCGTACCCCCAATGTTTCAATTAATTTTAAAGGTCAAATTATTCCTCAACAGAATAAAGTTAGATTTCTTGGTTTAGTTTTGGATTCGCGTTTGACAGGTATTGCTCATTTGTTGCTAAAAGTGAAAAAAATATTAACATTCTTCGTGCTATTTCAGGAGCATGGTGGGGTGCGCATCCGTATTCTCAAAAGTTATTGTACAATGCCCTGATTAGGAGTAATTTAGACTTTGCCTCTTACATTTTAGAACCATGTAACAAGACAGCCTTGTCAATTTTAGATAAAATTCAAGCTAAGGCATTAAGAATGGTCACAGGTGCCATGAAATCGTCTCCCATAGCTGGTTTGCAAGTGGAGTGTGTTGACCCTCCTCTGCTATTACGTCGACAATATCTTGCGGACCGTTTTATTTTTCGTTCTATCCATTTAAATACCCACCCTCTTTTTCCAAAATTAGAGAAGTTGGCTCAATATGTTGAAACCAAAAGATATTGGAATCACAAAACTGCTCCGCTTATAGTAAATAGTCTAAATCGTCTTAAAAATTTAGATGCTCCCATTTTCAAATCGGATAAATTGCCAATTTATAACACCCCATTTGATGCTCTTATTTTAGTGTCCAATATATATGAATCTATAGGTATTAGTAAAAACAGTTCTACCGCAAATCAGTCTTAATACCAGGTGGCCTGGTTGGTCATACCTATACACAGATGCTTCAAAGTTATCTGATGATGGCTGTGTAGGATGTGCTGTCTTTTGCCCTTCACTGAACATAATTAATCAACATAAACTTCCTCCGGAGTCGTCAGTTTTCTCTGGCGAATGTTTGGCTATCCTCAGTGCCCTTATGCTGGTAGCTAACCGGTCCCTTGATCAGGCGGTAATTTTCACAGACTCCCTTAGTGTCCTACAAACAATATCCAGAAATCCTTTTAAAAATTGTGTTAGGAATGTATTAATTTGCAAAATTAAAGAGCTATTGCTTCTTTGTAAAAATTCAAATCTCAACGTCGCGTTGGCTTGGGTGCCTAGCCACGTCGGTATTAATGGTAACGAAACCGTTGATAGACTTGCCAAGGAAGCAGTTGACGTCGGTGACCATTTATTTTTTCAATTTTTTTCATATGATTTAGTTTCTTTACCGATTAAATATTTAAATTCGGATTGGAAAAGTAAATGGTCATCCTCTACTTACCAGTTCTCGTCCATTCAGCCATCTATAGATCCCAGGCCGTGGTTCTTTAAACAAGCTCTTCGTGTTTTTGGAAAGAAAGCAACTAGCGTGTTGATCAGACTAAGACTCGGTCACACTTGTTCTCCAGTCCGACTTTTTAAATTCCGTTTAAGAGATAATCCTAACTGTCACTGTGGTGAAGATGAAGGTACGATTGAACACATTTTTTTCACTGTCCTCTCAATAATAAATGTCCTCCTTTGTATTTGTTATTGTCTAAATGTGCTGACATCTCCCTACCCCTTAATATTAATTACTTACTAACTATTCCTACGGTGGAGTCTTTTAAAGTCTTGGCAAAATATATCAATATTAATAACATTAAATTATAAGTATTTAGTATGTATTTATTTGTGTTGTGTTGTCCATAACAGTGTCTTTTCTTCTTGTTTCAGGAAATATCTATCGCGTCCGTTTAATTTAGTATATAATATATATTTTTTAATATTTTTTTTTCTTTTTCTTATCTACCCGTGATAAGCTGATTACTCGACACTGGCTAAATTGCAAAATGCAGAAAACTTAAATAAATAAAAAAAAAAGTAAAACGATTTTTCAATGATATTTATCTTTCAGAAAAAACTTTTCAGAAATATTCTCATAGGCGCGGTCTTTGAAATATGCCATTTAAAAAATCCTATTTCCATTATATTTTGAAAATTGAGCCTCTTACGCAAAACACATAACTACAACAACAATACAACATAAGACTAGACTACACAATACACAACACAACATGCACAACACACAACACAACAAAACAACACACACACGACACAACACACAAAAACAACACTACACACAACACACAACAACACAACACAACAACTTTGATACAATTTATAATTTATACATACATACACACACACACACACACACTCAGACACAGACTCAAGATTGTATATAAAAAAAAGAGTCTTGATGAGAATGACCCAAATAATATGGCTCAATAGGGGATCAGACTACTTTTTTTTATTTTATTAATCTAAACTTGTTAGTTTCTGCTATCGAACACTAAAAGTATTTTTGTTCTATCTTTAAAATTGATCGAGTTATAAAGGTTTGAAATTCAAGATTAGACAGAGAGGCACATACCCACTTGTGACGTCATTTGTTAGTAACGCCATATAAACTCCATACAAAAAATCGTTTTTGAAAGAGACAGACATATTGAAACTTTAAAAAAAACCCTGTAAATTCGTTTTTCAACCGATTCTGTTTTTTCTTCGCGAATCGTCTGCTACTAATATATATTTTAAAAATAATTCATAAAATATGGTGAATAGTCCGATCCCTTATTGGATGATAACCCCCACAACATTTAATGATTACCTTACTTTTTATACTAACCTCTTTTTTCTGCCATAAGTATATCTAATATATATACTTAAAGAATTAAGATGCAGATTTCAATCCTATATATTCATAATTCAAGGTAAACGGATTTTCGGGTAAGAAAGAAAGAGCATCGGTGGTCTAGTGGCTAGGGACGCTGTCTTCCATCCGGGGAGACGCGGGTTCCATCCCCACCACGTGCTAATGTGTTTTTAAATTTCGAATTAATATGTAAGATTATTCGACGCTCTTAAGGAAAACAGCGTGCACATTCCTGCGAAGAAATTCAAAGGTTGTGTGTGAAGTCGACCAACCCGCACTGGGCCAGCGTGTCTAATTGCCCTAATTCAGGGCAGGCTCGAGCCCTTCGGTGGGTACGTACAATATGAGCCGTGGATGATGTAACGGATTTTCCCTTAAAAAAAAGGAACTAACGGTTGCTCCGAATGTACTCGAAATTCGGCAGTATTTAAAGCTTCCAAATACAAACAAGTTGGGAATTGTATTAACATTCGCTGGCTGACACATGGAATCGAATTTGTTACACTAACGTTATTTTTCAGGTCCAACGGCTGAATGTTCGTTAATCGGATTTGGGGTTTGGCGGTAGTTGGCAAAAGGTTGTCCTGGATCTGAGCCCTAGCTTAAACTTTTGACCATTTGTACTTGGCCATTTGTCTGAAATAGTAATTCGTCTCGTAGATTTCTTGAGGACAAAACGGAGCTATAAGCTTAGACTTAGATGTTACCCTAAAAGTATTAAATTTGCAATAGGTATAGGAATAGTACAGTGACAGAAATAAAGAGAAAATAAGCAGTTACCTACAAACAAGAAATATGTTCAAGTTTACATAAATAAGGGATTCGTATTCAAAGCATTAATTTTATCAAAAAATACAATAAATATCCCTGGTATATTCTGGTATGGATGTTGTTACTTTCAAATCTTTCTATTCTGGCTGTTCTGTGTATTGAGTCTTAATTACACCACAACCGTACCGATAGAAGCTCAAATGCTGGACTTAGTAATAAAGAGACCGATTTAGAGCACACAAGCTTTGTGAATGTCTGCATCTTTGTACTCGGAGTTGGCCGCCCAAAACAAAAGCTTATAGCGATTTACCTGCAAATGGGGTAATGCTAAAATTTCTTGACTATATAAAAACACGAAAACCATTTCGAGGTTATATGTTTGTACACTATATTTTCGTACTTACAAGAATAATGAAAACCACTAAAATTGTAATGGTGTTGTTGATGAAAGTATTTTAAACACTACAAAAACAAAATACAAACATAGATGTTACAATGTATAAAAATGCAAGTGTGGGATAGCCTTCGGAGATAGCTGTCACATTCGACCTTGACAATTTAAAAGCTAGGTCTAGGGATTATCCGAATTCCGATCAGCGGTCAACTTCAGGATACTGTTGCTGTCTCATCATCAGAGTGTGTACTTGAATAAGGCGTGGACAAAGCCCATCGAGTAGATAGGGTTATAAATATATTAATATATTTTAAAGCAAGACCTTTCGTCATCTGCAATTTGTATCAGATGAAGGGCCTAGCTGGTAAATGCGCTTCAGACATTTATCGCTGTATCTCGTCGCACAGGCGCACTAGATGGTGGCGTGTTTCGTGAACAAAGGCACTAGATAACAAACAATTACTCCGCTTTCATGTGCCCCTAATCTGGGTCTTCATTTGTGCCAGTGCGCCAGCTGTATACACCAGCTGTGCGCGAACCACGTTACGATCAGTATTACAGTACGAGGTACATACTTCTTGTAATACTATGAAAACTTCGAAGTCTGCAGGCCAGAGAGGAATTCTGTCAATGACTTGCAGTAAACCTAAATAGACTACAAATAGTTGACTTAACTCACTCGTATCGTATAAAAAAGTCAGCAAAGACTACAGTCTTGAAGATAACAATATAATCAATCTGGATAGGGATTTCGAGGACGCTAGTCAAATTACGATTTTGTCGTGATTATGCATCGGTTTATAATGTAGGTAACGTACAATTTTATTGCGAATTCCAATATCTAATATCTCGCTTTTATATATAAGAAAGTTAACCAGATTATTAAATCACGAAATAAAATATAAAATTCATAAAATACTTCAAGTGATTGCAGGAAATTCAAAGTATTTTTCCGTAGCACAGAATAACACAACCTTTTTGTACCTGCTTCAAACCGTACTTTCTCCACATATTTTGCTACACCAACCTGTCGTGTCTAATTGGATTCTTTACATGAAAATGTTGTCCTTTACCAAATTCCCGCAACGACCAATAACTTGTGACCTCTTGTTCTTTCAGAAGTTAGCACCGAAATGAGGTTTTTCAAAAACCATAATGGTCTCTGAGGTGTCTTATTATGCTGGCTATGTATGAACACGGTTGACCCTTCCGTTTTCCTAAATTAACGCACTTGCCTTTGTACGGGCTTTTATTGTGAAGTACTTTTCAGGTGAAATAATAATTTTCATAATTAAATTACATTTTAAGCGTTCGGTATTCTTGATCAGGTTAAGGCATAAAGAACTTATTAAAATAATTTAAGTTATTGACAGATAGTAAATAGTTCAAATGGCAAGTCATCAAAATAAATAACAGATCAACAATATTTCAGTTCTCAAAAGCTCATCCTAATAAGAATATCATGCCTTATAATGTATCTTTTATTATATTGCAACATATTATCATTTTTGATTACTAACAATAATATAAAAAAAAATATATTATGTATAATACGTATCTTTATATGTCTTTATTGATATCTACTTCATAATTTACCTAATTTTTTTTTTTTTCTTGTCTATCCTATACTTTTTTTTAAACAAGTTTTCACCTCTCCACCTCGGAAAGTTGGCTTTTAATGCCTGAAAATAGGGCCGAAAATCGCTTATTCATTTCTAGACATGCAAACCATTCTCATGTCTAGAGAGGAAAATTAGTTTGAATTTCAAACATTATCTTACACAGGAAAAAAGTTTTCATATATCCGCGCGTAAAAAAATTGACGTGAGCCATTTTTTTTATTGGGTGTATTCCGAATACTTCTGAATCAAACTGTCAGCGCCGTAAGCAGCGATCAGAAAACCAAAAGATTGTATGGGTTTCGCCTGCCTTTGAGTGCGCTAAAATCAATTTAAGCGCGTCTCAGAACGCAGGGATTGGTTTTTATACAATTTTGGAACGCACCCTAAAAATTATAACCTAAAAGTTTGTTTATTGTTTTGGTTGTTTATTTTTATCTTATTAACTAAAAATTTAAAAGTATTATGATGAAGTACAGTAATTAAATCTCAACTTATAGAATTATATCGAAAATAAGAGAACTCTTGTACATTTTTAAATACCAATATTTACGTAGGTAAGTAAATAGTTAATGATTTCCTTGCCGGAACAGGTGAAAAGTAATGTGTTGGGTTTGAGAGGAATCTAATTCTCTCCTCGAACCTTAGAATCCCTCGCGAACTTCAGGAGTCTATTTTTAGAAACACTCGCTGAGGAAAAATCAACATTCCTCTCTTACCTAACAAATAACTATTCCCTACCCAAACAATAAAAACTTGACACTGGCACAAAGTCATACCAGTGCCATAAAGAAAAAAAATCCCTTTAAAAAGAAAAACGCACAAAACAGACGACCTAAATCGTGTTCACGACTAAAAATTCCTAGGGTGGGTCATTCTCATTCGCTATTCCACGGACGTCGGCGATTTCTTTCGTTCCGAATTCTTGAGAGGGAGAGCTCTGTCGAATCGTTTTTGCTATCATTAACAGTAGATTTTGTCTTGTGCCATTGAGTAGGAAAATTGCACTTTTTAGTTCCATTTGAGTATTTCAGGCTATTTCTATTATATTTTGGTATTATATGAAAAAATACTAGCTTGCACTCGATGTTGGCTAATAGGTTTTGAATTATTCCTGTACGAATCTAGCTAGTTGTTATTTAAAAAAAGTATTAGTACAAAAGCAGCTCATGCAGGAAAGTATTTTCATTTAATCCACATAAGAAAAGGAAAGTAGTGAAACAGAATATTTTATCTGTTTATTTTTATAACTTTATGAGGCGTCTGTAACAGTAGCTTCATTTCATCCATGTCTTACATTTGGCCGTCCAGGGCCCCGCTTCACGAAGCAAAAATTTACTAGTAACAAGTTACAATTTGATATTCATTGCGTAGCCAATTTGCTTAAACTGTAAGCCCTTATTGTTGCATCTCATTGTCTACGCAATGCACATCGAATTGTACTTGTAATTTGTAACTTGTAGCTTCGTGAAACGGCCACCAGTACGTCCAATCATTCTTCGGTGCGTGAGCGACCCTTTCAGTGTCTCATAAGCTCGCTCAACTGTTTTCTTTCATTTATATTATTTTTGTTTGTCTTAGCCACTGTTCTTGGCTCTGATCGAACCAACAAGGACCCAGGGAGAAAAAGCTTGTCGTGGAAATGGAAAAATTTAAATATCGTACGCACGTTTAGTAGAGTGAATATAACTTCTGGGAATGCGTGTTCCATTCCACCTCGACCGCGTCATTGCTTTGATGCAGCTGACTTTGTGATCAAACGCGAAAGTGGAGCCTGGCGGTGGAATGAAGGAATCCATTGTACCTACACAACGATTTTTTTTGTTTCAACTTGATTCATTCATTCATTGAACATATTTTTTTTTTATATAAGATTCAGGCTTACAGATTCGTAAATGAGAGAACATCGTTTTTATCTAGAAAGTTTATGTAAGATACAAAAGTCGTTAGGAAAAATTCAAGTCACGAAACTTGGGAGTTCCTTGGAAATTTTCTTTCGTGAATGTTTCCTTTGCTTCAGCAAGTAATTTCCATTGGCCTACAAAACCAATATTGGTGTTTTTGCAATTCGGAAACTCGCTGTGAACGGTTATGTAGGATTCTGCTAACTGAAATAAATACTGAACGCTTTTAGTTCTTTGTTTGTCGATGAACATTTGTTTTTGTTTTTTAGAAATTATTTAAAAATATTCTTAAATATTGAGTTTATTTAACCTATTTTATTACTTTGAAGAGGATAAAATATTTATGTAGTCTTTGGCATGTATATATGTATGTATGTATTAATTAAGTATGTTAAATTCTAGTACACATTCTTGTTACTCCACTTTAATTAAGTGTCTCACACAACACATTGGTTGGCTGGAAGAGATCTCTCTTTAGAAATAAGCTCGCCTTTGCTGTTGCAATAAAGAATATATATAAAATCATTAACACTATCATAATTTATTTATGTCCATAATGGATACTTTGATGATTTTACGGGTATAATAAAAATTTAAGCAATAGATAGGAATTGATAAATATGTCTATATTTTATTATTTCTATATTTATTCCTATTTTTTTTTTCCTGTATAGAAAATAAATAAATTTGACGGTTTGACATCGTAAGATTATAAACTAACGAGAAATAATACGTAAAATTGTAAATGGTTGGTTTCAGTTCACAATTTTCCGTAAGTTTATAATATCGCGAGTAAGATTATAAACTAACGGCGTTCACAATCTTACGGTGACATATATACTGTGAAACGATTCACACACGTCCTGCTTTAAATAGAAAACATTGTGGTGTGATGTAAAATCTCTGGCACTCATTTGCTTCAGCCTACATAAATGCTAGTTACAGTAATCTCTTACTGTATGACTAATATGTCTTGTCAGCATAATTATTTGCACTCAAGTTGTCCCAATTTTCAGAATATTCAGATTCACTCCGTCTACATCAAACTAATTCGTGTACTTTACTCTGATGGCACATATATGTGTTCCAGGGTTAGCAATCCCGACAGGACGTCGCAAATAAAAGTTCCCAACTAGCGGTAGTAAAACAAAACTAAATTCTAACGCTTCCCGTATTTAAGTGGTGGAAATTTATCAAGTTTATTCGTTGTATTGGTTGATAGTTTCAAATGGATAAAATCATCTAAATTTAGTTTATTTAAGTACATAAGTATAAATGTATTTTTTTTTTGGTGGCAAAACAAAGTATATTTGTTTTGTATTTTAATCGCCTTATAATAATGGCACCATCGTATAAAAAATTTGCTTCGAAAGTTGAGACACTACTATTGTTCGATTATTCATCAACGGCCCGTTACAGTCCACTGCAGCTGGACTATGAGCCTCCTCCACTAAAGTGGAGGGTTTTGCCATAATCTCCACGCTTGGCAGGCGGGTTGGAGATCGCAGATTAAAAGGTTACTGTATCAGAGAGCGCTGCTGCCCGTTCCCTGTTCAATGTGTAGTCCCTAAGTCGCCTCTTACGTCACCCATGGGAAGAGTAGGGGTTGGTGACAAATGTATTCTACTCTGCTGTCACCACACGTCCGGGCTTTGTTTTAGTAAGTTGTTAGAACTGCCCAAATAGTTATTAATGTTTAATGATAAATACTTGTAACTACATCATATTATAAGGTCTTTACTTATGGTTTTACTTGTACCAAAAATGAATTTCTGATATAAACTTTTTAAATACAATATTTATAAACGGTTCAGCCCTAACCAAGTGAAAATGGAAAAGCAAATTTGTTTTTCGCCATGCATTACCCGAGCCCAACGGCATTTTGGTTTTGCGCCTCCCATTCAGTAGATGATGATTTTATTCCGGGAAAGAAGTTAATCCGTGGATTTAGGCGATTAAACTCGACGACAAATGAAAAACGGAAACAAGCCACGCGTTTAGTTGGTCATATTTGCATGTTTCAATAGAATTGTGTTTGTAGTTGTGCAGAGTTAACGAAATATTTTATTTTTTAACAAATTACTGCTGTATTATGCGACATATCTTAAGGCCTAATCGCTCTAATTCAGAGTAGGCTCAAACCCCTCGGTGGGGACGTATATGAGCTGTTGATGATGCGACATATTAGTTAAATAATAAATTGTGTAATGCATATGCATATTCTGACCTATTTATTTTACGAAACCATCGCGCGTCGTCAAACAAAGCTTAATAAAAAAGGTTTATTTCATTCCAAACTTAATATATAGACCATTATGTTACAGTAAAGTATACAATTTAAAACCACAAAATAGGCAACCTTCAAACGCACATAGAACTCATCTTTACTCGTGGATTTTTTATCAAATCGAAATGTTTTCCAACTGTATCATGGAAAGTGCAGTATATATCTCTAATCTGGCTCATATTCTTACAAAGATATCTGTAGCTGATCTCGTCAGACTCTTGTACTGCCCTTCTGTAATCGTTCACGTGGGGAAAAGTAGCTATTTTCTTAATTATATTACCACGTTTTATATGGCAAACAGACGTGTAATCCAGAAGCTCAGATGCAAACTTCTCCAATTGTTCAGTTGTTTTCAAAAACCTTGATTGGATAATCACACCAAAATTATTGTCATTTTCAAATTTCGGTATCATAAAACTCAGCCATATTTTTAGTGTGTTCATATCCATCAGTAAGTCTTTAATATGTGGTTTTATTAATTTGATCAGGTTCTTGAGGTATACATTGCAAGGTATGTTTTCAGTTGGTGTTGCACTTAAGGCCAATGCAGGTAAGTAATCAGATTTACATTTAGTATAAAATCGTGATGATTCATGTCTTCTAGTATAGCCTCTAGCAGACCGGTGATAGTAATAACTATGATCTCTCTTATTTGTTAAGTAGTCAACTTCAAAAGGCACTGAAATGTTAACGGGCTGATGAAGTCCAGTTAAACTTTGAGATTGTAAAGAATCTTCGATTATTTTGTTTAAAGCTAGGATCTTTTTAGGTATAGATTCTTGTATGAGATGTTCGGCCTGATCGCATATACGCTTCTTGAACTCATCTAAGTCAGCACTCATTGTTTTAGAATTTTGTAATGATACATAAGAAATGTTAAAAATAAATAGTTTTCGAAAAGCACAAGGAATTCAAAATGATAAAAGCTGATGATGGTGTCAACTTGTCATTGTACTCCAAAAACAAAAGTGCTCTATGGTTATGCTCTACTATCTTTGACTCTACTTCTTTTTTGTAGGTTCGACAGGGTCACTGGCCACACTGCCTAGTCTTTTGGTTTTTGCAATGAGCTTCAAGGTCCTCCGAGTTTTCAAGGTAGAAAACTATGCCCTAAAAATGAGTTTTTTTTAGGGCTAAGATTATATAGTTTTGTTGTTTGGTCTTGCTCAAAGCGGTATTTGCCTGATCGAAAGAGTTCTAAAGCACGATATCACCTGTGACCTATAAACTCCTATGGTGTCAATAACCCAGACAGAGCATAAACTGCACCACAGGCAATCACAGCACACCGAAGGAGTATTTGTTTAATCTTGGTTTTATAAAGTCAGTCACTTATATCGATTATTGCAAAGAAGTTTGATAGGGAGCGCGAGGCGACGCGATTTAGAAACCTCTGGATTATTGTATCTGTATAATCATTAAGTGCATATAATCATGAAGACTCATGACGACGCCTTGTTTACTGTCTTGGCTCAAAAGAGAGCGAAACGTCACCAAGCTGCATCATACCCTTCTGCGGGTGACGAGTACATCTGCAGAGCCTGCGGACGTCATTGTCGTTCCCGTGTTGGCTTACACAGCCACGAGAAAAGTTGTCAGTGTGTGTACTGTTTGAATCGTCTGCAATAGACGTCTAGGCCAACGATGACTCTGTAAAGAATAAACTTCATAGGTATAGTATTGCATGCAATCATTCTGGTAAAATTCAGTGCTGAGTTCGAGTTTAATCTAAAACCGCATTAAAAAGGACATCGAGCTCAATCAAATCAGCTGAGGGATAGAAAAACTTCCTAGCGTATAAAAAATCTTAAAAAGCAATTTGTTTTTATTTATCCCTCGCAGACAGAGCGATCAATCCGCGGCTGGCACGTTGAATCTCGAAAATCCATCAATAAAAAGAGAAATTTATTTCCACAGGAAAATTGAAACACATCCTCCACTAACAAATTGATTACTTTGGAGTTCCAAACATTAAATTAAATTAAATAACTCACTGCCCAGACATTGTTCTTAGTTTAAATGGTAGGGGTACGAGCCTTCCGCTCCCCCGCAAGTCCGCGCCCGCTGTATTACCACTCTGTGGAAATAACGATTAGTCCCAGAAAAAAAGTTTAGATTGTCTCTAAGAACAATACTCGCTAATAGGTCACTATCATGGTTTAGAGATCAATTAATTTATATACTGCATAATAATTACAAAATCCAAAATCGATCAATTAACTTCTTTATAAAAAATACTTGAGGGATCATACATTAAAACGGAAACACTCACGTAAAAACACGTCACGTCACCTGAGTGTTTCCATTTTAAATAAATAATAATGTATAGTAAAAATCACCAAACGTTCAATAATGAGATTGTATTTATTATTGTATTCGTTTATCGTTTTAGATAGTTTCGGAGTTTAACGGTTCCATTATTTATAACAGCGGTCCCGTTGCACGGTAAAACCTTGGGATTGCTTTCGATCAGTCGCTTATTTATGCTTTTTATCTAGCCATAATTTTAGTTCGTCATCTAACTTTAGGCAGAAATCAGAAATTATTTATTCGAATAAGAGTTAACAAAATATTTTGGAGAACATCTTCAAAAATGAAAATCAACGGCTCGTTACAGTCCATTGCTGGACTATGAGCCTTCTCCAATTAAGTGGAGGATTTTGCCATAACCTCCACGCTTGGCAGGCGGGTTGGAGATCGCAGATTAAAAGGTTACTGTATCAGAGAGCGCTGCTGCCCGTTCCCTGTTCAATGTGTAGTCCCTAAGTCGCCTCTTACGACACCCACAGGAAGAGTATAGGGGTTGGTGACTAATGTATTCTACTCTGCCGTCACCACACGGCCGAGAACATCTTAAGATTTTAAAATTCAAACGCAATGTGTTGTATATCTGCATCGCCGTACTTTACCCTTACTCTGAGAATGGTGCTTTTTATATTCTTTTGACAAACTTTGAGATATCAGTGACCATTATGTGTGCTATTATGTGAGGATAGAAAGATTCCATTAATATCTATACCTGTTTTTTTATAAATACCCCCTTAATAACGACTCTACAGTCCCTTTCAGTGATCGAAGCTCTACACACATATGGATAAAACTCAAAGTTTGTCAAAGGGTTATGAAAGACATCATTCCATACCCCTTTGAAAAACTTTGAGTTTGGCTTTTGAGATATTAGTGACCTATTATGTGAAAACGGCAGAGTAGAATACATTTGTCGCCAACCCCTACTCTTCCCGTGGGTGTCATAGGAGGCGACTTAGGGACTACACATTGAACAGGGAACGGGCAGCAGCGGTCTCTGATACAGTAACCTTTTAATCTGCGATCTCCAACCCGCCTGCCAAGCGTGGAGATTATGACAAAACCCTCCACTTAAGTGGAGGAGGCTCTCCAGCAGTGGACTGTAACGGGCCATTGATTTGATTTGATTATGTGATAAGAAGATTATATAATACCTATACCTGTTTCTTATCAATATCCCCCAGGATTCTACACATATTGTTTTGGATTCTTCTGGGTCCGCACTGGGTACTATTCATCAAGTATGAGTATCTACTGTTGTTTATTTGTTTATTTTAGGGAAACAAACAGCCTTAATCCACTTAACAATAATTCAACAAAGCATTGAGTAAGACTTAAGTAACATATATAGCTTAATACCATATATTAAATAAATAACATTAAATTGATGCAGAATCGTTGAAAAGTTATGAACATTTTAATAAGTTTTTGAATTTAAGGTAACTATTTTGGAAAATATCAACTTCATTATATTTATTATTATAAGTATTTGTGGCTCTAATGACAAATCTGTTTCTGGCATAGTTTGTACGGGAAAAATCTTGTTGTTTGTCTCATCTTCAATTTACCTAGAGATGTACTTAAATAGAATAAACACAAACCACTTTGATGGAATCCTATACAAACCCGTAGATTTATTCATAGTCACAGTTGGTCCGATCGCTTGGTGTTTGCCCGTTCGAATTACCATAACTAAAGGCTTGATACAAAAAAATCTCAACGTCTTTTGGGTTGAGTATAAGGAAATGTTTTAGAGCGGGTGAATGTAGTAAATTAATTTTGTTATTGTTTCCAACTTATATCATGTCATTGTGTCGAAGGTCTTGAATCTGAATAAGGGTGATGAGGCCTAAGAAAACCAGGCTTCTAATGCGAGTTGGTCGCAGATGTATGCAGATTTTCTTAAGATTTTTCATGCACCCAAAAAGCGTCTATAAACAAACATTGGAACCGGCGCGGCGTTTGTCTGATCTGAAGACATAGTCGTGTACCTGACATGTACCTAACGTAAGATCTAATCTGTGGAAATAAATAGCAGCGTTTTACCTGAAATAAAACGCATATTAAAATACTTACCTAATTCAAAGCTTTATATTGAGATAGCACTTTCGTTTCCCGTTGACGTTTTACCAGTTTTCGTACTTTTTATCCCCTATTTCCGGTTTCGGTCTGTGGCGTCACCTGGCGGTGGGGCGCGATGCTCTCGTAAAATCGACGCCGCCATTTTGAACTCATTGGCTCAATAACACCAGGCAGAATTAAACTGAAAGCTTTGAATTAGGTAAGTATTTTAATATGCGTTTTATTTCAGGTAAAACGCTGCTATTAAATTACTTGACCGTAATTCAAAGCTTTATATTGAGACCTGTTTGTTTTCGCCTGGTGAAGCCACAATAAGGTAGGTATATAGATACAATAATAATCTGCAACGCCAATGTGACCCTTTGTAGTAAAAATAACAAACAAAGAAATTGTTATAGTTCCAAATACATACTTTATTCAGAAAAAAAAAAACTTAAATATTAACATTGCATGATCTAATTAATTTAATTTCCAACAAAGAAAAATCATAATAATCTCTCCAAAAACTTAATTAACCGGATTGAATAATTGGGTGACACTTTCAGAGATACGAGAAGACGACATTACTTCCCGCCTGTAGTACCGTTGGAATGTATTAGCTGATCGCCAATTTCCACGTGCCAATATTTCGTCGAGGGGATGATTATTTAGCCAGCTTTTTGAAGCCACCGCAGACCTAACACTCCCTGGGGTAGCTGTAATGCCCGCTTCTTTGAACAGGGATTTTACCCAGCCAGCTATCACCGTACGAGAGGCGGCTTTAGCAGTACCTCTAACTGTAATAAATAAGTGTGAAGATTTAGCAGCTTCACGTCTTTCTTTTAATAGACTTAAAGTACGTTCTATCCAGAAGACTGGATCTAGATTGCGGTTGTCTGTGTTTGTCAACAATTTCCAGCCAGACTGTCTGTAGTCACTACTGTCAGTTTTAGACCCGAATTGAGGCCATAATATTATACTGCAACTGTTGTCTGACCTAATAAAATGAGCAGGATCTATTCTGAGCAAGGTCAGGTCATGAATTCGACGACCTGAACATAATAGTAACAACATAGCAGTGTGACGTGACGTTTGAAAATCATTTGTCATATCTATCGAGTAACTGGCTAGAAAAGAAATTAGTTTGCTAACATCCCATATTGGAGGTTTGCAAGTCTTAGGGTTTTTGAGACTAATTGATTTTAAAATGTGTTTTACAAGAGCATGTGAACTGAGATGACTAGATATTTCTGCGTCGCATAAGGTTGATACAACCGACTTGTGTAATAGTACTGTATTGTAAGACAATTTATATACTAAATGTAAGTCCGCTAAAAATTGTGCCAGCTGTGCACCTGTAGGACTATGCGGGTTTATGCTCTTACTGCGGGTCCAAGAAACCCAACGCTTCCACGCCACCTCATAGGTCTTTAATGTAGATTTACGCCAGGAATTTCTAAGTAATGAGATTTGTTCATCGTTCCATGTAGCTACCGACGAAGACCACCCCCACACTTCCAGACCTCTAGTACGATGTCCTCCACTTTCGGGGGAGGGAGTCCTGTAGACGTGTCGACCAGGTGCTTCCGCAGGTTCCACAATGTCATCGGAGCTGCCAGAGCCCGAGTTTTGAGATCCGCTCGCCAAAATACTTTTTGCCAGCGCGGTACTACTATTAGAAATATCCCTGTTGACTGATTTAGGTGACTTAGGACTTTCGGTACTAGGAACGGTGGTGGAAATACCCACGCTAAGGGGTAGTTCCATGGAACACTGAACGCGTCCTGAAATAGGGCTCGAGAGTCCCTCAAATTTCGTGTGACGTAATTGTGTACTACGTGGGCCCTTTCTGAGGCAAACAGATCTATTACCGGTGTACCCCACTTTGCAAACACCTTTTCTACACAGGCAGGTAGCAGGTGCCACTCTGGAGGTTGAGGAATGCGCGACAAGTGATCGGCATGGCTGTTGTATTTTCCTGGGATATGGTGTATGCTGAAGTGGATTTGATATTGATCTAGTAGATTTAAAATTTGGTAAGTTATTTTCATCAGAGCAAGTGATTTCGTACCTCCTTCTTTTCGTAGGTGAGCGACCGCTGTCATGTTGTCGCATTGTATAAGCAGGGAACTGCGTGTCATAAGGTGAACGGAATTCTGAAGAGCATATAGTATGGCTAGCATTTCCTTTTGATTGCTGTGCAATCCTTGTTCCACTGCTGTCCACTGTCCGGAAAGAGCCATGTTGTTCAATTGTGCCCCCCAGGCCAGGTTTGATGCATCTGTTGCTAGGAAGTTCACTGGTGGAGGATAGTGCAACGGTGTTGACATGTGACAATTCCGAGCCCACCATGCTAGCTCGTCCAAAATATTTGGAGGTAAAGGGTAAGACTCCGTCGATGGATCCGGTAGGGAGTTCATGAACATCAATAATAGGCGATAGTTGAGTCGCCCTCGTGGAATAACAAAACTGGCGAAATTCAGAAGTCCTACCAGTCTTTGTATTTCTTTTAGGGTCGCCTTCATTTGCAGACGTAACTTGTTTACTTTTTCTACAATGGCGATGGACTTTTCGATTGGTAGACTCTTCAAATTGTCCCAGGGTCTCCACATTATGCCTAGATAAGTGATTTCCTTCTGTGGTATTAGCACAGACTTCTCGAAATTGATCGTCCATCCCAGGAATTGCAGGGTTTGTATTGTCTTTTGAACATGATCGCATAGTGTGTCTGCATTTTGATGAACAATTAGATAATCGTCCAGGTAAACAAGTATTCTTATTTGCCACTTTTCGCGCAATAATAGAGCAACCCAGTTCGTGAGGATGGAAAAAGTTTTGGGAGCTGTACTTAGCCCGAAAGGAAGGCAGGTCATTTCTAACAGCTCTTGACCGTATATCAGACGAAGGAAGCGTCTTTGTGATTTTGTTATTTTCAGATGAAAGTAAGCCTGAGTCAAGTCTACCTTGCATAACCAGTCTTGTGGTTGCAGGAAATCGGGGATACGATACATATTTATTAAGTGGAATGGTTTTGTTATCACAAAGTTGTTTAGTGCTTTGAGGTTGAAGATTGGGCGAGGTGAACCGTCGGGCTTCGGCACCAGGAATAATGGGGAAATGAAACTTGGAGATGGCTGAGCTGGTTTCAAAATACCCTGCTTTTTCATTTTCGCTATGATGATGGACATTTCGTCTGATACAGGCGTTTGAAACTGACCTGTCTTTATGTTGGGTTTTACTAGGGGAGGTTTTTGTACAAATGGTATACGGTAGCCTTGAATCAATTTTTGTACAATTTCCGGTGCTCCTAACTTTTTCCATTGTCTGTGATAGTGTGCTAATTGACCTGCTTGAAATAGTCTCGAGTCATTGTCTATATTTTTTAGAATTTCCTCTGAAACCTCTTGTGGGATTCCCACGTCCTCGGTTATGTCCACGATCGGGCCGCGAGCCTCGGTTGTGAAATGAACCACGCACATTGGCATTATGAGTATCATTTCCTTCATACTGTGCATTCGAATATTGTGCCCTGGGAGGATTGTGCGAGCACTGATATCCACCCCGCGAGGGTGGGTTGGGGTATGTATGCATGTGTGCTGCTAGCCCATGTTCATAAAAACCACTATGAATTCCACGCGTTGGAATCATTGGCTTTCTTACGCCTTGCCCCCGCGAGGGGCGGCTGTTTGATGAAGGAAACTTTGGTTTATCAACCTTTGGTGGCCAGAATGCCTTGCGAACCCCTCCGGCCTTTTCTAGAGTAGAAGTAAAAGGCTCAGCGTCAAAAATGTATGTTGATGAAGGAGGTATTCTATTTAACGAGGCTTTGACCAGTGGATCTCGAGCCTGACTAGTAATGGACTCTCTGCGCATTTCAATACTTTCAGCCCTGTGGCCGCAAACCAATTGCAGAAGGTCTGTAGAAACTTTGTGAAAATCTCCCTTCAAAAATAATTCCTCAATCTTACCACTTAAATTGTCACAGTTGATATTTACGTCTTTAGCCCAGTTAAGAAGATCACGTATACCTTCCTGTAAGGATTCTTTTTGTTTTAGGATGCAGTAAGTAATGGCAGCATATGACCTTTCAGCGTGTGTCAGATGACGAGAGGTGTCATATATTTTTACCTCTTCGTTTGTTTCTAAGTCTATGAAACCTGGAGTGTGGTTATAAAGTTTTTGTGTGTCAGAGTATCTGACCTCTGACCAAGATGTGTTACCTAATCTTTGTACATCAACCAATATCTTCAAATAATTATCTGGGGTTTTAGGAACAGATGGTTCCTTAAGCTTTGTTTCTATATCAAAAGTAAAATCCAGATTCACGTTTTGACTGTCAAGGTTTTGTTCATAATTTTCACCCATGCCATGGTGCTCGTACAGGTCTCCACTAACTTCAGAACAAACAGATACAGCGTCATAACCGGCGGCAGTATCAACACAATTATTAAATGTAATATGCTTGCGGAGCTCACCCACTTCCTTGAATAATTTGTCTAAGCGGTCAGAACGGCGAGAACGCTTGCTTTTCTTGTGATGATGACGCCGTGAACACTTCCGCTTTGTGCCCGACGAGCTCGAGGAGCTGCTCGAAGAACTCCTGCTGCTGCTGCTACTGCTTCGCAGCCTCTTACGGGCTACGCCACTTGGGCCAGCCTGCGGCTCCCTAGCCGTGTCGTTATCCTCGTTATCCATATCTAAAAAATACAATTATGTTATTTTGATCTTTATAAAATTCAAACCCACGCTTTATATGTACGAATCTGGCAAAAAATAAATTTAAAATTATGTGATCCGAACGGACAAACCGTTAAAAATACGATAATGATATCAATTTGATCACATACTACAAAAAACACACATAACGGTAATTTTCTAGATGAAGTTGAATTGGTAGAAAAACATTTATACTTACAGGATTCTTCACCTCAAGAAATCACTAGAATTACTTTTAAAATGTGCAATAGGTATTTGAAATTATAAAAATAACGAATATTTTTCAAATTGTTACCACTGTAACGGTCGCAGAGACAGAACTGCATGCGATCGTGTTGCTTCAACGGGAAACTAAACGCCAATGAGTTCAAAATGGCGGCGTCGATTTTACGAGAGCATCGCGCCCCACCGCCAGGTGACGCCACAGACCGAAACCGGAAATAGGGGATAAAAAGTACGAAAACTGGTAAAACGTCAACGGGAAACGAAAGTGCTATCTCAATATAAAGCTTTGAATTACGGTCAAGTAATTTAATTTATGTAATTTGAGATAAAGATAACAGGTTTTTATAATCACATTATAAGACCCCGCTTAAAAACGATGTTCTTAAGTTGCATTATTAACATGGTCTTTTTTAGTATACTGATAACTTAGGTAATACAATAGGAATAGAGTTAGTACAAGTAGTTGGTGAACTCAAATGAACTGGAAAAATTTATAAATGAACGGATTTTGAAATTCAATCGATAGCCACGGCAACTGTTTTTCAAAATTATAAGTATATCACATGATTTTTAAATTATTTGTTGGGTTAATATAACTTTCAAAGATAAAACGAAAATCGTTCCTCGGACGACAATTTATATCCAACTTCACATTATTCTTTCGGAAACTCGCGAACGATATAAGAGTATTTCTCCAGTTCTTTGATTACGGAACAAGTTTTAAAGTTGGGCGAGTATCAGTTACGATGACTAGGGTATCGCTTGCTGGTAAACTTCCACAACTTCAATTTAAGTTTTGAATTAGAGATCTGTTTTCTAAGTCAGTCGTGTTAGATGAGATTTTTGTCATAAAGATAACAGAATCTGAATAAGATGTAGATAAAGCGGAATAGCTAGCTTTGAGGTACGCTATATTGTTATTTATTTATGCTATGAGGCTAATAATATCGTTCTAATAAAAAAAAACACTATTTGCAGATTTCATAAAATGTCTTTTCACTAGGTACTTATCTTATCAAAAGGTGCTTATCAAAAGCATGACAAAATCAAAATCTAAAATATTTTATTCGAATTAAGATTTTTACAAATAATTTTCCTACGTCAAAGCTATCATGGATGGTACGTTCGCTACCAGTGTACGCTCACTGTGGAGAAGAACGGCCAGAAGAAACTCCACAGGATTCGTATCCTGTGGAGTACACGATACGACAATATATTACACGATACGACAATGTATTACACCCGTTAGCATTATTACGTACGGCAGCGTCATATAATACTCAATACATTTCAGCATTTTAATGATAATGTTGATTAGAACTATAGTTTTAAAACCGAAAGGGTGCGCTTTCTAACGATTTAAAAAAAAACATGAGCACGTTGATCCAGAAAGTTCAAGCTCCGACATGTTCCTGTCAATTGGACCAAAGATTTGTGGCTTCGTTGACCTCGGCAGAATCGAATGGGGATTTATAGGGGTCGCCATCTTTACAAAGGACAAGGCTCCAAATAAGCCAATCGATGGAACGACTGGGCTGGGTCTCTCTTGTGTGGAGAGTTGAAGAGGCATGGGTATGGTCAATGGTCAGCCTAAACGGTGTTTGACGACCTCGTTATTTATAGGACTAGAATTTCAGGCATGAGTTAGTATGTACGTTTATTATCCACGAATTTCACGGCATTTTCCAAATTTGATATCGGTCAAATAGGTAATTTGGTGGTAATTTGTCAATCCTTCTTTCCGTCATATTGTTTTTTCCGTAATGGCACTAGTTTGTCTTTGTGCCAGTGTCAAGTAATGTTATTTACAAGGTAGGGAAACTAAACCTGCTCAAAAATGTTGTTCAGTTTCATACAGACTGATCAACTTTTAGACTCTATTCCACCTGTGAGATTTTCTGTAATATTGTACGTGACGTTAATTCGATGGACGAATTAGGTGGCCCTCATTTCAATACCAAATTGACTTTCAAATTTGCGGTCGGGCTTTGCATGGTCCATTAAATTGATAATGTGAATTATTTGCGATCGTAACATTAATGGAATTATGTTAAATGTTTCAGGTACGTGACCGTGTTTAATAAACTAGGCTGACATTCAAAAGATAAAGGTAATTATGATTACTTTGAGTATTTATTGCACTGCTAGTTTATTAAAAAATAATTACTTGTGTATTTTTCTTACGTCAATTAATTAGTCAATTATGTTAGCAGTGAATAGCGATTTTGTTAATCACAGAAAATAATAAACAAGTGGGCTTTAGAGTAGAAAACAATGAACATCCTATTTTGTTACAATATAACGATTATTTGTATAATAACAACACAATTAACATCAGTTTGTTGATTATTTTTTTATTATTGTAAAATTTTATTATTACAAAGACATGTGTTTTGAAAAATGTTAACAAAATGTGCAGCATTTTTCTGAAAGATTTATACAAGTTCTCGTATGATGTTTCTACCTGGTATATCAACAAAGGCAAGCTGGGTTAGAACATCAGAATAATTCATATTTTCATTATAGAGCAAATGAATTTTGCCAAGCCTTAACCAAGGTAGGGAGAAATATCTATTTATGAGCAAACAGTAAATTTATACTGAAACTAAAAATTCCGAAATTCATTTATGCCAAACTAGCAGCCCAGCCCGGCTCCGCGCGTGTATATAATTTACTACACCTTTATATTAAATAAAAAAATATTTGAATCCTTGTTCTGACAACAACGAACACAACAAAAAAAAACAATTTGGTGCAGTCGTCGTTCGGGTGTTCGGAAGCTATGCGCGTACATACTTTTCTGTGATATTTTGT
Source organism: Carpatolechia fugitivella (assembly GCA_951230895.1). Taxonomy (NCBI): domain Eukaryota; kingdom Metazoa; phylum Arthropoda; class Insecta; order Lepidoptera; family Gelechiidae; genus Carpatolechia; species Carpatolechia fugitivella. The sequence goes on from OX579656.1 coordinate 11,543,645, forward strand.
GTTTTGATGGCAATATCGACACCTCCTATGAACAACAACGTAACTCAATTTTAGCAACTAATCAGTACAGCAGTTTAAAAAAAAAAAAGTTTTGTCTATACTTAGGTTTTTTTGACTAATGCTAACTTGAGTTCTATTGTACTTAAAGAATGCTTGGACAGAAAATTAAGAGTAATTAAAATTATGATAAGGAATAATATTTACTAAAGTCATTTTATATCTCAAGTTACGTTGTTGTTCATAGGAGGTGTCGATATTACAAAATAGGTAACACCAAATAGGCTTCAACCATTATTGTAGCATTACTACGCTATTGGAAATAAAAATAAAAATATTCTAATAAACATAGCTAAAAATGTTACCAACCAGTTGCACGCATTTAGTTTCTTTTTCCAGTTATGTCACAGAAGAAATAATAGTAGCAGCGACAATGTTATTTATCTAGAGTAAAACGCAGTCGCGTCATCCCGTGTCGTCGTCGTCGTCCGCTTGAATAAAAACCAACCATTATATCTACAATTAATTTCCTGTGGAATAAAATGACTCGTCAACAATTTTGTTTTCAATAGGTTGAGATGATGTACTTATCGATATTTAACACCTTGATTGGTACCGTAAAACTACCATAATTCCGGCCTTCTGCTTGATGTTTATATGTTACCCTAAGTTTGTGAACATCGTTAGTTTATAATCTATCTCGAGATATTATAAACTGACCAAAAATTGTGAACGGCTACCAACCGTTCACAATTCTTATTTTTTCTTTGGACTTTTGTTGCTTTAAGTACCTAAAACAAAATTTAATAAGTTAAAATACATAAGTAACACAAGTTAGGGAAACACAAAATATTTTGCTACCTAACATTGTTTTCTTTTTTCTTTCTGAGCAACAACTTTCATAGCTTTGGACCCAAGAAGTTTGACGCACGTCGCCTGCGCGAGACGACGACGTTTTTTTGTGGTACACCATATACTGTTCGTACATTACGTGAGCCCTTAAAAAGAAAAAAAGAAAATAAAAATAAGAATTTCGCATATCCACAAGCGTTTGGTAAGGGGTGTAAGGCAGCGTCATCCTGGCTTAGCACAAACGCTGTAGAAATACGTTACGGGTGACAGAACGGCACATAAGGCCGGGTGCACGCGAACACTGACGGCGTTAAATGGCCCGTGAACTTGGAAAAGGGTGGATTGGCTTTTGTTTTACATCCCCTGGAAACGGTGAACATCCTGTGTCTGGATATTCCAAGAAAGGAGATGACATAACTAATAAAAAGATAAAGAAATTAATCAGTTAAAAATCGAAAAAAGAACAAAAATAAATCGATGAGCGCAATAAGTTTTTCTTTCTTCTTCTTCTTCTTCTTTTCGAGTCGATGGTTTTATATTTTGGTGGACCAGCAGGCAGCCACCCGGCGAGCATTGTCGGTCGCCTCCCACAGGTCTCGTAGCGTGCAGGTGTCAGGGCACGAGGGGCATGTCAATAAATGAGCCATTGTTTGTGGGGTGGCACCACACTGGCATTGACTGCTATTAGTGTAACCCCATCGGCAGAGGTTGTCCTTGCAGCGGCCAACTTGGGACCGTAGCCGGTTCAGAGACTTCCATATTGGCCACTGCAAGTCGTCACCCGGAGGAAGGGCTTCTTTTTGAGGAATAAAGCTTTCCGGGCCAAGATTTTCTTTGTGCTGAAGAGATACAGCACTATCAAAACAACAGTATTCTTTATTATTATTTTCTTGACGCTTGAGTTCATTTAAAATACTTTTGTTGCAAACAATCGTATATGAGCGATTTTACGCATCGTAATGGAAATATAAAATCATAATACAAGCTGGTTAACTAAAAATATAAATGAAACTTTTAAACACAACACCATGTGAAAGTAATGTATTCGCATCAAAAAGACGAAGGCAGGTTTTATTTGGTAAAAAACAAATGAATGTCTAAAAAATATTCCAAACAAAACTAAGATATAAAGCGAATATTTGTATCTAATCTAGTCTACCTACTTTAGATGCATATTAGCACTTATTCCAAGCTAAGGATCCCGCAAGGAGACGTAAACTAACACGGAAGCGTAGTTTCAAACGCGTATATTTGTCTCAGGAGCATGGTACGTTACAATAAATAGCCGCTCATACAACAAGCCGGCACATTTTCAGACCACAAGAGCCTTATTTCATATGCTTTTAAATTAGCCCAATTTATATTCTCCGCGCAGACGTAAACAGAAGTAGAGTGGGTGGACGGAACCAGAGTTTTGGGCTTGTTGAGTTATACTTTTCCACTTATATCAGGAAATTGAGGAATCACACACACGATTTTGATGAAGCTTCTCTAAGCAGCATTCTAACTTTATTTTCTCGCTACTATAATACTTAAATGGAAATACATCAACATCAACGGCCCGTTACAGTCCACTGCTGGACTATGAGCCTCCTCCACTTAAGTGGAGGGTTTTGCCATAATCTCCACGTTTGGCAGGTGGGTTGGAGATCGCAGATTAAAAGGTTACTGTATCAGAGAGCGTTGCTGCCCGTTCCCTGTTCAATGTGTAGTCCCTAAGTCGCCTCTTACGACAGGCTTAGGGGTTGTTGACAAATGTATTCTACTCTGCCGTCACCACAATGGAAATACTGTTAGATTTTAATTTTTAACGGTCAGTTAGTAGGTAGATATTATAATAATATCCTTTACCATTTTACAGTTTTCATTTTAAATTAAGGTTTTTGTATACGATGTTTATCACACTATTTTATTTAAATTACTTTTTCTTTAAATGTGGGTATTTCATGTCACTGCCGACCAAAGGCAATGGCCGAATGAATGGTACGTTCAATCAACTTAATGGTTTGAGACTTATGTAGTTGAGTTGGTATCCATTCTCTTGCTCCACCAAAATTTTAAAAGCTTTGGTATTATAGTTTCAGTTCGCCCCTGTAATGTAGGTAGAACCGCGACTCTGTGCACTTTTATTATTTACTCTAGCCTCCTTTTGAATTTCCAATGGTCTTGCAAGGAATTCCTGACGGGCACTAACGCTTTTTTTAGATGTTTCTAGAAGTATTTAAAATATTTCAAAGTAGACCAAAACATTTTAAATATAACTTACCAGACAAAGTCTCAAAAAGATGTATAAAATGTACTCAGAATCTATTATCACGTTTAGCTTTATCTAAACCCACCTGTACTGAAAAATTTAGAAATTCAATACAGTCATTGCCATTAAAAATATATAAATATTTCATACACTTTTAAACTGTCTGTTTGGCCGTAATATAATTTATGTTCAAGTTAAACGAACAGTTTTCAATATATTTGGAATTACTGCTACCAAACCAGAAGGCCATTCGTCTTCAGCCAAGCTTAGCGTGTGTCTAACCAAGTCAGCCTGTTTAATTTAGCGCTGGACCAAAATTTGGCTGAACGTTGCTAAAACTAGGTTTAGCTGTCTGTCTTCCTACTAAAATATAAAGCCTATGCTAACTCACTTGATCTGGTTCCGTCTAGCTTCAAAGTTGGATCCTGCTCAATATTGGCTTCACTTTTGATAAGTGTAGAATATTTTTAATCTTTATTACAATGACAATAAAAATAGAAAAGAAAAAGTTGAAGTACTAATTATCCTAATTGGTTTCCAATAACCAACTTGTTAAATAAAGGTATCTAAATAACAACTGGACTAAAGACAACCACAAAAAATATGCATTTAAAAATTACCGTTTGGAATAATAAATTGTCATCATTACAGATCAAAATTACCACTTCCAATTCCTGAACAATAATTTTATTGGCAATTGAGCCGTAAGAAGTAAATCTATTGGAAGAAATCCCTACGTATTCCGACTGACCCTAATTCTCCTTCGGTTGTACAGAAGTGATGGCCTAAGAGATAGACAGAGGCGAAGTTTAATATTTACTACAGCAATAGTAATTTATTGTTCTTAATAGGATATAAGGTTCTATACTCACTTTGTATTAAAGTGCTACTCGTAAGTCATTATCCTATATAATCAATAAAAGTAAACCCAACGTTGATCCTAGTAGTACATATTTTTAAAACTAATGCTGATGTTTTCCTCTAAACAACTGCAAGATAATGTCCTGAACAAACATTTTTAATGATCTAATTTTTTTATAGAATATTGCACCATTCTTCTTAATACTCCACCCTATTCTGTCGGAAGCTTAGCGCGTGTATTGTTGGGGGCGAGCAAATCCCCGGCCTCAATGCACTGTGCATAGAACGCTACATGGAACATAGATAGCAAATCTATTGGAACTAATTGCTACACAAAGTCTAGGATTACCATCTATATTATAGGTTGGTATAATATAAGTAGATTTAAGTCTAGACAAGCCTAATAACGTAAAAATATCTTTTACAAATTTTCCACATATTCTTATAATAAATGATAGTAAATACGCGGTATTCTAGATTAAGAATTTTCTTTGAAAAAAATGTAACATTAGTTTAAAGAAAGGATCACAAAAAGCAAAGTTGGCAAAACATAAAACAAAAGAACAATAACAAAGACGTCCCGCTGAAAAAGCCAATTGTTTCGAGGATGATAAGAATCTGAATTAATAGCCAATATCTTATAGTGGAACAAAAAGGCTCAAGTAAAGAGCCCTTTTCCATATTTTTATATTAGCTCTTGAATATTGGCCGAAAAAAATTGGGTCCAAGTCCTCGGAAAAAAACAAGAAATATAACAAGGAATATTGAGGTTGGGATTGAAATTTTATTGGCAATAACAAACTTAGGTTGGGTAGCAAAAATCTTACTATAGTAGTTGAAGAGACGCACATCTACAAAAAATTTGAAAAGAAGCTTTGAACAGAAATCCTGGTGAGACTTCACGATTTAAAATTTCGGACTAAATTTTGTTTAAAAATTTTAACGAATAGCTGCTACGAGTATGAAAACTGGTAACAGGAATGTGTACATTCTAGCAATATTCTGGTTAATATAAGATACGTACGAGAATGGCTTCATTGGAATATATCGATTTTGCTAAAACACGCCTGTGAATAGTTAAAATGTATGCTTTGTGTTGTGAATAAGTTGGAGGTCCTAGTTTTGGGATTGGCAACGAATAGATACAATACCTAATGTTCCTTTTGTGCTCAATATGAAAGGGTAGAACCCAAACATGAAATATCTTTTATTCACAGCATTGTTAATAGGGTTTTGATGGAAATACATTTGATATAGTAATATTATTTTAAATGTGCTATTCAAAATTTGAGTTAATGTTTATGATATAAATTAGTATGTGGCTTACCTACCTACAGTATTATTACTTTGTGTACATAAATTTTATTATATTTAATTCTTCCTAATAAAAACGATAGCTTAGTTCTTTGTGACATTTTCCTGGTACAAGTACGTAAGAACTTTCAATTTTTTCCTACAGAAACTGTACTAATTTATATGCAAAACAGTTTCAGAGAATTTCTACCACGGGCAACAATAGCTAAACAATATCATCACAGATTGTTTTCTTTCTGTAGCAATATGTTTTCCACAAAACAATCTCCTTTGTATTGCAGACAGTAGGTAATAGCTTTGTGTATCTACACAAGTGTTCCAATAATGTATTTTATATTTAAAGTAACAATCTTATTTTTCTTCACAATTGTAAACTTAGTGTATAAATAGGCTTTTGCAGATGCTTTGTTCTGAAATATTAAAGATTTCAGTGTATAAAATTGTATTATTTAGAAGAAGAAAAAAATAAAATTTTTGTTTAAAAATTATCTTAATATCAAATTGTTGCTTCACAGCAAGTTAGTTAGTTAATTGGTTAGTTGGTGGGCTCCCGTTTCCGCAATTAGACTCTAAATTGGTCCGTTTTACGTTCGGTTTTGGCTGGTTACTCCAACCAGCCCAGCTCCTTCCAGAAGCTCAGAAGCCTCCTGGGACTGTCAGAGGCTTCGCGGAGCGACCCCACATTCTGGAGGATTTTTGCCCGTTGGTCAGTCAACCCTACGCATTCCAGGACTACGTGGGTGACCGTTTCTTCTGCTTCCATACATCCTCTGCATAGAGGGCTGTCCGTCGCGCCGATGGTGAATAGGTGTTTATTGAGAGGTATGTGACCTGTTAAACTGCCTACAACTACACAGCAAGTGTAAAATATTTAAAACTATAAAGTAAATAAAAGAAAAACGTTACGGACTAGAGAAATCACGAAGCAAAAACAGTATTCTATTATAGAGGTACCCCTATAACTATATTATGACACAAGCGCTGTAACTGTTTCCTACGAAGCCCCTGAGTCATAAACTAAGCAAAAGCCTAAAAGTCGATGGAATTGCTACTCGAACTTCCATTTTGTTCTTCATTTCACGACCTTTCCACAAGAGCGGCCGGAATCAATCCCGGCTTATCTCTCCAATACAGATTTGTGGATCGGTTGAAAAATTTAAATTTCTCCCACGTTGTATGCTGGGCGAAAATAATTATTAAGAACTGAATTATTTTCCCGAAGAGCGATTTTTTTACGAAAGAAGGAGTATTCTTTGCCCACAACTGAAAAAAATAAGATAAACACAAAATGAAGGTATTTGGAATAAATTTGTTTATCTGTTTTGTTGTTTGCCCATATTCTTCGAAAACGCTACTTGTGTAATATTTCTTCTTTAAAAATGGAATTCCGCTAAACCTAAAAGTGAAGAATATTGTTTGGTATTGTATAATATTGTAGATGATGTTATGTTCATTGTGTTAAGTACATTCACTGTGTGAAACGCACAAAATGCTGAACTTATACCTGAAAATCATACTCTGTCTTCAAAGAAAGAGCAAGATATCAATAAAATATTACTCCAGGAAAAACAAAAAGCCGTAAACCAATTTCACAAGCACTCCATACTTTGTAACTTCCATTTTAATTTACTACAATATTACTGTTTCTAATAAGTAATCAACTGGAAATTCTTCAATAAATTTATTATGGCGTTAAAATGGGGGGAGGGGGGGGGGCAGTTATAATAATATAGCGGGGTAGGTACAGCTTTGTAAACCTCCCTTTGTGGCCCCCTTTAATCAGCATGGCGTCCCGCCGGGAGACGGATGCATAATTCATAATACAGAGTTTGAAATCACCATTCACTTACTCCACGTGATAATGTCTCTGGAATGAAAATGATTTTCCGATCAAAAGTAGCTGAACCGAATCTTAACCCCCAAGGCTCCCCTTTGAAGTTTAAATACAGGAGGCTTTGCATGGAAGATACGGAAACATTTTGACTTTATGTTAAACGTTTTATACAAGCGATTTGATTCGTTAAAACTAAGGGGCCGGTGTAGACTGTCTTTGGGGTTGGGAGGACCGTGTCTAGACGAAATAAACATGGGGTTTTAAATATTCAAAGGTTCCTCTCACAACCATCGTTTTGCTATTTCTGTAGGCAGTGTCTAAATTATGCAATTTAAGGGAACTGAAATTACTTTTGATTTGTTTTTATATCCGTGACTTCGTGTACGTACTATAAGAAAACAACACTTTAATATTACGTTTCTTTAACATTTTAAAATTAAATTAAAATTTGGTACTGGACTAAACAACTACTGCTCAAGAAATTAATTTCCATTTTGTAACTAAACTAGTACTAGTCAATTCACAAAAGCTTATGCAATTGAGCAGTTTGCGTCCAGAGTAATTTCGCGCCGTACTGGGTAACGAAAATTGAACTAGTTCCCAAATTGTGGGGTATAACCACTTGTTCAGTCATGCCACAGCACAGCTGGTACATTTTAATTTAGAATATCCAAACAATTAATTTTAAAAAGTTCGGTAAAATCAAATCAAATTGTTGAAATATTTGTTATTTTGAAAAGGAATTACAAAAAGTTATTGGGTCTCTTTGATTTACAGCAAGAGATGCACTAACAATGGTCATAGTTCATTATAGTCATATGTGATTTGGATTATTGGCGTATGTTTGTCCTTGTCCACGTTCTAGTCGATGCCAACGTGGACATCGGGAATATTTTTTTATTATTTTATTATTTTCCCGTTGTCCCTATGTGGACAGCGGGAATAAACAAAATTGAATAACCCATCCACACAACATGGCCTTGAAGTAATCAGCGGTCCGTGCTTTACTTAAAGCTAATTAGGAAAAGAAAAACCAAAAATTGCTAGTCCTGTGGATTTTTCCACCGGTATTCTCCACAGACAAGCGCACATTTTGTTAGTGACGTAATAATATAGAAGCGCGCTTGTAATTGCATTGCTTATTCACTCGCTCGCATGTGACACATCGCTTAGCATCTCAATCTCCTATCTCGCTCATTTCTTGCAACGCGAATGAAAATTCTATAAACCGAATGAATAAATTCAACACATTCGTACAAAAGCTGTGCAATAACATTTTAATCTACTTTTCAAAATGTTCCTGAATAATAGTGAGTCGCAGCGGCGTATCATTCCCTTATTAAATTGCATACGTGCGCGATTCCCGGTATATTTACTGATATTACACCACTTTAGCATATTACTTCAGTGTGCCACAGCCAGCTGTATGAATATGAAAGTATGGAGCTGAAATGTTATGAGGATATTAAGCCGAAATAATTTTAGTTGGGCATCATTTTAATAAAAGTTATAGAGGAAAGGCTAAAATAAATATTCAATCACATCGATATCTTAAGATCAAGTGTATAAACAATAACCTACTTAATCTGTCATAAGAAAGCATTGAACAGTGACGAGGGATGTAAGCATTATATCGATGGTCTAGAAGACAAACATGATAATTGCAGACTCACCAACTTTATTCACTTAAAATTTCTAGATACAATAACTTAAAATGGAACGTAGGAATCGTTTATATTATATTGTACTGCCTATATTTGGTTAGGGTATTCATCTTTTTAATTATTTATAATGAATTTGAACATCAATGTCCAAAGGATTCTACAAAAAAATCAAAATATTAAAAAAGGGCATCACTTTTTAAATGCATAATGTTCACTTAACACTTTCGTGTAATGTATATTAAGTTAGTTTTTGTTAAAATTTAATGTCGTGTGATTAAACCTTTTGTCAACCGGCAAAGATGCCGATAATTGATGAGATGATTTCCAAGAGGAAAGATTAACATCTTATAATATAATTGGGAATCGAAATTTACTAAATGACAAAATTAATAAAAACATTTAGCTTATTTGTCTATCGTAGTAAATGCAAGCGAAATGTTATAAATCTATTTAACATTTTTTGTAGTTTACATTGATGGTAAATAATTATCATTGTTTTTTTTTGGCCTCAAAATGACATCACTTGCTATAAGTGTACACCTATAGTTTAGGAAGAATGAGACGGAATTAAGGTATTTGGGTAAGTGCAAACGGTATAGCATCTTCATTTAATACTGTACATTTGTCATTAAAATGTTAAAATATCAAAATTTTGTAGTTAGCACGTTTGTCTTCTACCTATAGACCATCGATATCAGTCTTAGAATCGACCACTATCAGCGACAGTTCAGCTGTAACCAAAGTCTTAAAGTGTCTGTCGAAACACGGAAGACGCACTAAATGATCATACATAGTGATGTATGTAGTGATAAATAATAGATCAAGCCAAACTTGCGGTTGTTCCAAACAGTGTTTTCAAACAGAACTCCCGTGCGGTGGAGACATAATTAACAAAGTTGGTAATGAATATAATGCCATTAAACAATGAAATAGGTCTCTTTCCGCCTCCGTGGCAATTATTATTACCTCTATTAGGTACGTAAAACCGGGCGGTGTGCCAACTACACCTGAACATTAAGCCATAGATCGCTGTGGATATTACAGGGAATTTAATCCTGGACATAAGTTATTCCCTTAAACCTCTACTCCTTATAGTCACCGATTTTCGTGGCTACAAATACAAATTAACTTATTGTATATTTTTTCTGTTTAACTATAGCTGAATTTTTATAAATATAAGATAGTATTTAAACGTGCGACAAGAGAATACGCCGTTCTTGAGTTCATCATCATCATCATCATCGTGTGGGTTGTAAGGTCGACAACCAACCACACAAACCCTGTGTCAGTGTTATAGAGCCGCCAAAGGCCACTGACTTGGCTCATGTAACGACTAGATAGTAGCCGGGACCAACAGCTCAACGTGCCTTCCAAAACACGGAATCATCTTTCATTTCGGATAATCAGGTGATTCAGCCTGCAATGTCCTAACCAAACTGGGGAAAGTCTCACAAAGAGATTTTTGCTTGACAGTGTCTCCACCGGGAAATGAACCCGGAACCTCCGTAATCTCGATCACTCGATCATGGAGGCTGTTTTTGAGTTATAAGTGGTGTAATAACCCGAATTTGTTTTATCCAGTTACCTATTAGATAAGACGTATATCGTAATAAGAGATTAACATCATATTATTCGTTCTTGTAAAATAATAATCAAAGTGTTAAAAGAATTATCAATCTACCTATAGAATATAGACTACAATAACATACATGAACTGGCTAGTTTCTGCAATTTAATGTATAATTCATTTAAATTATAGGTGACCGTTCACATGTAAAAATGCTCCGTATATTTGCTTCATATTTCAAATGGAATTTCAATCGGCAAACTCAAATTATTTTTATTCCTTCGCTTCCTCACCTTCTACCTCAATAAACCGGTTCACGGCAGAAATGTGTTCGTTTTATCACTGGCAGCTAAAATTAAAGCGTTTAATTTTATCTAAAAGCGAAGGGCAACAGTTTTCTCCGGGCTATTAACTCTAGCGCTTCATCACGTCCTAGTAACAAATTCAAGGCGCTTGCGACGCGTTTTACATTTTGAACAACGTGCCGATTGGCCGATAGCGCTCTTGGGAGGTTTTATGGAAGCTGAAATCACATAGAAGTTTATTTAATTTGTCTTTAAGGGTACGGACGGGGTAAGGCGAAATCATTCTAAAATGGCGTAACATTTTTTATTATTATTTGAGATTACAACAACCTGACATTGTTTAGAAACAAATTGTTTTAATCGAATTCAAATGCTGAATGACAATACAGTTATCTACTATAACATTACAAAAAAAATGTGATATTTTGTTGTTTAAGTACGTTTTTATATTTTGTTAATACCAGCACTTACATCTTCTTTTGCCGCATTGATAGGTCCAGAAAAGAATGAATGAATGAATAAATATATTTCATTGCACACAGAGAAATAATATATATATATTTTTAATATAATTTTACCACGCATTTTCCTCAAAATTCACCCTTTTTTAGACAAATCACACCTGCTTAAGGTCGTTACTAAAATGAGTATTTATTTTACGAATAATATTTAACTATAAAAAAAAAATATTTTTCTAACTCGACCAATTTTCTCGTATACGCAATAAACATAAACGCATTCATGTGCAAATAACAGACATGCGTACCATAATTATAGGTAGATGTATACCTCGGTGAACGTGTCCGGATTCACATGCAAATTTGTCTCCACAGAGGCATATGTCGGGTTGATTCTCATATCATAGCGTCGCTTGTTTACAAGCCACTCGGATTACGCTAACAACAACCTGGTATACGTAGCAAAATCGAACAAAGGATATACTAGAATTGATACCCTGATTAAATTGGACCAACATGTAAACAAAATATTGGGAAAAGAAGGTTTTGTTCAGTAATAAATTAAAAAATATTTATGAAAGTAATTGTGTATGGATAATAATGGTATCTTTAACGATTTATCATCACCTTTATATCACAATGAAAACCAAGCTTACACCTTGACTTTCTCTACCTTCGTGTGTTCTTAGCATTTACCATCTTCTTTTATTTTTTTAGTACAGTGTGAACTTTTTCTCTGGCTTATATGGTATATAATAAATCTTTAGTTATTATTCTAAAGTTATGTTTGTAATAAAAATAATGAATATATATACTAGTACATATATACATGACAGATTATCTAACTAATAACAATCTGGTTAATTTTATTTTATCCTTGTTATATATCATCTGTCATGGATATAATATTTTTTATTTATTATAAATATAACTTAAGAATAATAAGTACAGATCTATAACCTCTGAACTATGACGGGTACAAACAAGATGAAAGGATTAATCCCGTTAATACCTGCCAATAATACTGATACACAAACAAAGGGATACTTAATACTTTAGTACACAAAGGCTTGTTTAGTATAGTGTCAGTTACATTGTTAGGAGTTGAAAGGATAGTTAATTGGTAGTGATGGTGCTTTCAGTCGACTTTAGTACAACTTGGGGATAAATTTGTAACAGAATTATCTTACTTGAAACTGAGAGAAAAATAGATAAGAATTGTAATTATTTTGCAGATACTACAAATGTCTTGAAACATAAATTTTGTTTAAGAATTCAAAAATATCAAAAATACATTTTGACTAAGTATTTATAAATTTACAGCAAAAATTGTTCAGTTTCCCAACCGAGAGGTTTTGTATTATTTAACTAGCACTTTGTAGGTATAGGTATAGGTAAGTAGGTATTTATCTTAAAATTCATTTATGCCGTCTGTACGTAGGAAAACCGTTATTTCAGGAGTTGCTCTTAAATTTCCCAAAGGTAAAAAGGAAGGTTTTATAAGTATCAATTAGGCCCTTCGTGCCCTTACAAAATTCTATAAACTCAATTAAAACGAGATCCTCGGGGTGTTAAGGGAAGCTGCATGATTGTTTTATTAAAAGCGTTCCATCTTCCCCCATCCTACCTCATAGGATCACTCCATTAAGAATGCCATAAAAATGTAAGCTGGCCTGTTACTTTATTAAAAGAAAATTTTGTTTTTTTCCTCGTGCTGATTTGGTTATACCAAAAATTGTGTTTACCTATTTAATTTTAAAAGGTCTTTGTAATTATTAAAGCAATGGAACAAGTAGAAGAGTAGCAATTAATATTTTTTGTAACTGGTACCAAATTACAAATTAATTAGCATTTCTTAACATTCCAATCGAACTCAAAAATCCAATTACTTAAGATTTCTTTTCTAGACTTTCAAGCTCTTTAATGGGTCTTCTTCTTCGTATCAATGATAAAAACTCATATTTACTTAATGGGTAAGTACTTTATAATAAAAACTATGCTTATTTAAATGTTAATGTCAGTCTCAAACAGTGTTGGTGTTTATTTAAAGTTTTAGTAAGAATGTTTTATTGTTCCGTCGTAAGTATGTAGTTTAACTGAACAGTGATCTCATATAAATAAGGAGGGTACGCATACCAAAATTCCATGTCACAGGGTGGTCATTTTCGCCAGCTATTTCGTCAAGGGCTTTGTTTACGAATTCAATGCGTGTCTCGTATACGATATACTCATGTTCCGAACGTCCCGCGGGTCCCGAATGTCGATAAATATGTATGTTACGGGACGGAGTCATCACCTGGGGCAAGGTAATTGCGTCCCAGTATTTTATACATTATTTATTTTGATTGAATTGAAATCGTTTGTTTACGATAATTTAGTTTTTGGTTAGAAGTTGGAAGTAAGCTTAATTTTTCTGAAATTTAAGTTAGTATTTGTTAGGTTCGAAATTGATGATTATGTTGCCCTCAAGTATAGTAACTGATTTTAAAATATGGAGAATACTGCGCCCAAAATAGATGGCATTTGAAAAATAGGAGTGACCGTGAAAATGTAGAGTAGGTTATTTGTATTCTGTAGTGGATAGGTACTGCTCAAAGTTCTCAATCTAAAGTTAATGAAAGTCATTGGAATATGATTCTTATATTATAATAATTACCACTATAAGCGAATAGTTGTGTCTTGTATGAAAACCACCCAGTATAGCCTATTAGCACTATGTACTATGTCTAAGCTGATTAGGCAATTATAGTTGTTAGATAACTGATTTAAATGTCTATTTCAAGACTATATACTATTTTGTTAGTGGGTTTTATATATTTCTGAAATTTTAACAGACATAGCAAACTACCGCCCAATAAGCCTCATGTCTTGCTTTTACAAATTATTCGCCTCCTGCCTGCTAGAAAGAATATCCTTAGATATCGATGCACACCAGCCGATCGAACAAGCTGGATTCAGAAGTGGTTTCAGCACAGTGGATCATATTTAAGTTGTCGAACAGGTGATTGAGAAGTACTTGGAATTTCGCAGACCCTTGTATGTGGCTTTCATAGACTACAAAAAAGCTTTCAATTCCATATCTCACGACAGCGTCTGGGAAGCATTGAAGCTGCAAAGCATAAATGAGAATTATATAAACATCCTTAAAAACATCTATGCCAATAGTACCAGTAGAGTCAAACTTGACATAGGCGAAAAAATCAACATAAACAGAGGTGTGAGACAAGGTGACCGATTTCTCCAAAAATTTTCATTGCCGTTCTACAAGCTTTAATGGAAAACTTACCGTGGACTACGAAAGGTATCAACATAAACGGGAAATATCTAAGCCATCTCAGGTTTGCCGACGACATCATCCTGTTCTCAGAATCTGCGCATCAACTGAACCACATGATAAACGATCTACACCAGGCTAGTATAAAAGTTGGTTTAGAGATGAACCTAGACAAAACGAAAGTCATGGCAAACCACCACACGATACCGATTTTGGTAAATGACATCCCTCTCGATTTCGTAGAAAAATACATCTATCTAGGTAAACAGATCTCTTTTAGCCATGAAAGAAACACCGAAGAAGTTGACAGAAGAGTAGCAGTCTCCTGGAAAAAGTACTGGGCTCATAAAGAAATATTTAAATCACAGCTCCCCTTGCCAACCAAGAAGTTAGTTTTCGACTCTGAAATTCTGCCATGCCTCACCTGTGTTCACCAGACTTGGATATTCGACCTTAAAACTAGAAATAAAATCCAGACTACCCAAAGAAAAATGGAGAGAAGTTGTCTAGGTATAAAATTAAAAGATAAAATGAGAAATAAAGACATCCGTAGGAAAACAAAATTAACCGATGCACTAACTTTCTCTCTTCAAAGAAAATGGAAATGGGCAGGGCACGTGGCCAGATACACTGATGACAGATGGACTAGAAAAACATTAAAATGGCCAGGTCCACTAGGCACCAGAGCGAGGGGTCGACCTTACGCGAGATGGGCTGACGAACTGATGGCAGTGGCAGGTCGAAGATGGCTGGAGATAGCAAAAAACAGACAAAAGTGGGATTCCTTGGAGGAGGCTTTTACCCAAAGGGGGTCCATACAATAATATTGTACCATAATGTTTTATTGCTTACCGCTGTAACACTTAAATTTTTGTGTGGAATTAAATAAAGCTTTATTATTATTTTTTTATTCTCTATTTTTTCTCGGCTTACACCGGTATCTTTTCCGTTTACGGGCCTAGACCGAGTAAACGGAAATGTGGGTCTGTCAGTCTGTCATGTCTTCATCTATTTATTATTATTATTCTTCTTTTCTTTCTTTTTTTCTCTCCCATTATTATTAGTGGGTTTTATTTTATTTCCACGGCCTCTCCTATAAATTTATGCTCATAGCTTCCTATTGAACCGTTAGTAACTTGCGAATTGGACGACCGGACTATTTGTGAATTGGACATAATGAGCCTAAACGCTTTTTTCGCCTCACCATAATTATGTTTCCTAAATTTGGATTTAGACTGTGATTAATAAATAATTTGACACGTGATTTAGCATTTTATCAAAATACCTATTTGAGAGGAAAAGTAGGGATTAAATATTTGTATGAAAAGTATGTCATTTCTAAAGGTAGGAACTAGAAAATTTAGATTTGGACTGAGATTAATAATTATTTTGACATGTGTTTTAGCATTTTATAAAAAAAACCCTATTTTGAGAGGTAGTAGGGATTAAATAATTGTTTGGAAAGTCTGTCATTTAGACTGATAAAAACTGACGAATCCTTTGACATGTGTTTCAGCATTACATTATAAGTACATTATTCAATATATAAATCTGTTCATCTACTCTTTACTGTATTACCAGATAATAAGATACATCGTTAATATTACGAACCATAATTAGTAACGATGAAAATCGTCGCTACACCGAACGTATTAAAATCATAAGCTTGTACAAGCTTTGAACAATACCGAATAACATTTGTAATTTACGATTTTGCTTCAAATTAGGCTAATAAATTTGGAGTGTTATGAAATAATTAATTTAATATTAATTATGTATTGTTATAAAATAGATTGGATCTTCTTGAATTTACCTGCTTTTATAAATAACGTTACGATAATGATAGAGTCTAACAGCAGCCATATTGTATGTGAAGTTCACATCTACTAATATTTTTAAGGCAAAAGTTCAGTCATAAATGCAACCTCTGGCGCCGCAGAGTCTCCCTTCCTTTTTGTCACACCATCTGAGAATCTTCCACCCGAACATCAGTTGTCGTGGCCGATTTGGAAGTCTTTAAATAGACTTCGAACTCAGGTCGGCCGGAGTAAAGAAAGCATGTCTAGGTGTGGATTCTCCAATAATACAGACTTAAACTGTATGTGCAGAGAAGTACAGACAATGGCCCACCTGACATCATGCGTGCCTTGCCACCTGCACGCAGCAAGATTTGATGGACGCCACACAATCCGCCGCCGTCCAAGTGGCCACATTCTGGGCTACAACATTATAAAGTTCCTTGCCATCGACTCGCTAAGAAGAATAAGCTATAAATTTTATTACGTATGTATTTTTAATGAATCATTTGTTATTTAAATTTCTTTGTTTTATATCAAACTTTTTATTATTCTGCAAAATTTAGCATAAATTTACCTAAGTATCTAGTTTAGAATTTTTTGAACTATTTTATGGGACTACCAATAACTTTATAAATTAAGCATGCTAAACGCGAACTATCTGGATAGAATAGAACGTTAGGGACCTCATTGCGAATTCATAAAATACTAGTCCTGTTTAATAACTGCATTCCGCACACCCCATTATGGCACCAAAAGTTCGTAATAACTCCACCAAAACTATTCTGGGACGGATTCAGTAGTTATGAAAGTACTCATAGCACCTAACTAGAGTTTGCAAAATGAATGTAGTTAGGAAATAATATAAGAGTAATGAAACTTATTGCACTCTCGTCCTATCATGCTTTTAGTTCAACTGACAAATACCTATAGTCTGTAATGAATATGTATTATATCTTTATACGTTTTCTAATAGTAGAGTCAATTTTATCGTAAATGTGACTGGGTACTAAGTACTATCAAAGAAAATAATAGAATACAACTACCTTTACTTTATCTATGCTACCATGCTGTATTTCTGTTTTTACTCGTGACGGTTATAATCTTCGGATAAAGTCACTGTTTCTTGAATTGAGGTAGGATTGTAACCATTTCAGTTTAATATCCTGAGGGTACTATAACCCCATGCTCAATTAAAAAAAGGGTTTATTCAATATGGTAAAATAGAAATCCTGTACGTACATGCTTCAACTCCTAGATCATCATACTGACCTCATAAAACCTCCTAGTGTTTAACTAAATGAAAAGACGTTTTAGCTGAAGGAAGATTATCTATTTATATATTAGTAGAATCGTGTTTCACGTTACTGATTAAATGATGAAAGATGAGACAAACATGAACGGTGTTGACTTAATGGAATATATTATAAATTAAACAAGATACTGCGACCCAATTTCAGAGAAGGAAACATCGTGACTGTCAACTGAATAATTGTTTGTGACGATACATAATAATAATAATATAATGATAATTATTATGAAATGACTGATAGAAGAATCTTATAGTCTTAGAGAGTTTTTTGCTGATTAAGGATATTATTATGTAAGCAATGTAATGGGTATCCAATACTTAAATTTTGCATGCCATGCAAATGGTAGACTGTACTGAGACTATAAATTGTTAATTGTAAAAATCTGTTATACGTATATTCTGTGCTAATAAATAATATTCTATTCTATTCTATTATTATTCTGTATACTCCTTGTGTGCAATAAAGTATATTCTATTCTAATATTCAGATATACGGACGGACTGTCTTTTTTATTGTATTTTATGTAACTTCACCCGGCTCTGGTTTTCGGATGCCGAATAAGCAGAAATCGGTCCAATTTCCCGGTCTGTCATATTTATTGGCCCTTCGCTCGGCTCGTTCGGAAATGCTGAGCGTCGCTCGTAAACCTCGCCGGAATTAACGAACTCTCTCCCGGTACAATTTTACGATATATCGAATATGCTTTAGGAATTTTGAGTCTGGTTGCCTTGTGTGACAGAATAAGTACTCTTTTTGTAACAATACAGTGTGAGTCTCCATAAAGTGCACATATGAAAAGGAGTGAAACTAAACCCAATTTTATCGACGGAAAAAATTATATAAAAAAACAAATATTTTTTAATTTTTTTATAACCTACTGTGAACCCTTTGTAAAGAAAATGTTATAATTTTTTATCTAGTTAAAAAGTTATAACATTTTCTTCACAAACGGTTAACAGTTGGTTATAATGAAATAAAAATGGCTATAAAAGTTTTTAATTTTTTTTTAGATTTTTTTTATAACTTTTTAAGTTATGTGTTTTCTTACTTACATATTAGATTTTCAAAACCCGAGTCTCGGCCTAGTAATATTCCCCAGGAACCAGACATTTCCCGAAGAGTTTACATCGCTACGCAATCACCGTCTTCTTATCTCGTAACAAGTAGCAAAGAACTGCCATTTCATAAAATTAAACGAACCAAAAATGACGTCAATAAGACCCCAGTTAAAAGTCACAAGCTAAAAACAAATTCATTAAGATGAGCAAGCGTGGCGATAAAAATTGCTGTCTTTAGGATAGCGGGATAACCGAGCCTTTCCAGCGTTTTTCGAGGGTCCAAAGAAATTACGGTTGTGGAACAAGTCTCGGAACTTGTAGGTAAGCCTAACAAGAAATATTGTTAATGTAATGGGTACCTAACTGTAATAGGCTCATTCTGCGCAAAAAATGTCCATCTAAAATATCAATCGAACATTTTTAAAATTTTGTACTTATATATCGTAACTATAAAATGTTTCAGTGTAAAATTTGTTGCAATTCATACGTTAGTATTGTGACGAGGCATTCGTCCTCTTTCCTGTTTTATGACTGGCAACCTTTCTTGCTTGCAGTTTTATCTTTCATTTTCAAATTTAGATTTCTTACGTTTCGATTTTATCTTTTATCTGCCAAATTCTTCACTTCATGTCCTGATCTCCAACATTGAAAAGCTTATCCTTGTTACTATTTTTCCAGTTTTATAATATAAATACATAAATAAATACATACCTTTTCTTCGGACTAAACCCTGGTTTTTGCCACGTTTTATATTATTATCCAGCAGCTCTCTGCGGCTGCTTCTGAAAATGTTTCAATGCCATTCACAGAGTATTTTCTACCGCTTTCATCTTAAGACTTAAGCCCAAGACATTATATAGGAACGAGCGAGGACTTAGCTCCGGGCTATTGGCAATTATAGCAGCCTATCACACTTCAAAGAGATAGCGGAATGCCAAGACGAGAAGCGCCCATGCAAGCAGAGGAAGTCGTGTCGACGACGGCCCGTGGGCATGCTTTGATAGTGTGTCTTTTACCTTATAAAGATCAACAGATTCTGATGCTAAGAGATAAATCTGTGCTGGACGATGTTTTGGTTGTACCATGTTAATAGTAAAATAATTATAAAATCTTGGTCAGCAAAGCCACAACACTAATTAATATTGTTAAATTAACTATTTTCCGGTCCTTGAAGACCGACATATTTTATGTAAGGGTTGCTTTCCCAAGGGTCAGACACCCTAAAGTACAAATTGACTAGGTATGTTCAACAGCCTCTATTTCTGAATTATAAATAAACCAGGCATTTACGATGTAATATTTTGCACAAAAGTCAGACGTAGGGCGTAGACGGTTGAACTTTGATGCAAATTGAATAAATTGTATTTTTTTATAACAGTAGAATCTCGTTTTTATTAAATAAAATTATTCAATACAGGTTGAGAGATCTACAAAACAGTAAATGAGACAACCTACATAGCGCGTAGTTAGCTGGTGCCCCGCGCCGCTTTACCTACTTTGTGTAGGGAGTCTTATAAATTTCTTTCGTAGTGACGTTGTGAACATAAAGATAGAAGTATTATTGAACGCCGTGTGGTGACGGCAGAGTAGAATAAATTTGTCACCAACCCCTACTCTTCCCGTGGGTGTCGTAAGAGGCGACTTAGGGACTACACATTGAACAGGGGACGTGCAGCAGCGCTCTCTGATACAGTAATCTTTTAATCTGCGATCTCCAACCCGCCTGCCAAGCGTAAAGATTATGGCAAAACCCTCCACTTAAGTGGAGGAGGCTCATAGTCCAGCAGTGGACTGTAACGGGCAGTTGATGAATATTGAATTTTAGTGGTGTTCAGCGGTTAATTAAATACTTGTTACCTAGTTCACATTAAAAGTCATGGTCCAACAAGGTAACATAAAAAGTGGAATGTGTGTACGTACATGAAGAAGAAAAGCTACCAGCATTTCATATAAAACTTTTTTCTAATGTCCAGAGATGTCCTTCTTAATATTTGCGGGCTTATTATTCATAAATAAAAGGAACCAATATGTAAGCATGTGCTTCATAAATTCCTTCGTATATTTCAGCTTGCATACCGTAGCTTCGCAAATTCTATGAGCATGGAGATCGTGCGGTGTAATTGGGGTTCGTTAGGACTCAATTGTTTGTTCGGTACGAGCGCAAACAACTCAGCGGCCTTCCAGATCCCACTCTAATTGTATGCCTGATTAATCTTTTTAGTTGGACATTGATAGGTTACTGAAAAGGTTAGGCGTATTCGTATTGAATGGCTTTTATATTTTGCTTGGCAAGGATGATGGAGGAATGATGTGTCTGGGTAAATTGGTTTAATGACTATAACCAGTTTACTTGATAGAAATCTCGACATAATCTCGAAGTGATTCAGTAAAATAAAAAAAAGCCTTAGTTGCTAAAAAATCCCAAAACCTAGAAATAAAGCTTGCTTTCATTTGATTTTTAATTTAGCACGTACTATCGAGGACTTTCACGCCTGACCACCACTATGCTCATTTTGGCTTGCACACAAAAAATTTACGCGTAGCCGCTAGCCCCATCCCGTTGATAAATATATCAGTAGATGCCTATAGACACACGAGTATAGATTAGAAAATGTGTAGCTGTGTTATGTTGTGTTATCACTTTCTTAATATACCGGAGGCGTCCACGCAAGATTTAATAGAAAAAAGGCGAATGTATATAAAATGCTAATAAATTGGGAGTACACCTAACGACGATACGTAGCGCAAAAAAAAATCTATCGACAGACAATCTAACTCATTGGTGTAATATTACGTAGGCATTAATTGTGCTCATTTACCTGCAAAAAAACATCGCACAAAACACTGTATCCACTTGTAAATGTGGCAAGGTACCGAGCTAAGAAAGTTTGAGTTTAATTCATTGATTCTAAGAAGAATGTGCAAACTCTTTAAGCATTTGTGTAGGTCAATGATTCATATCACACTTCAGCAACTTCTAAACTCCAGCAGTGCCTCATCAATATCCCTTTAGTATCTAAATCAAGCTGCTCACTTAAATCCCTGTCCAATAGTCCGTTCAATATACCATCAGCTCGGAGTTGGGTTGCACTAGTTAGCAGTTGGAACATGGTGGACTTTCAGTTGCAGCCGTCTGATTGGCTCCCTTGGGGTTGTCGCGCAATCCCTCTAGTTTGGCTTAGTTGTAGTTGAGCTAGCTTTAGCAGGACAAAGCTGAAGATTATTCAAGTTTGTTTTGCGCACTTATGGAAGTTCGGAGACAGTTTACGTGTTTTCCGGTCGGATTAAATGGTTTTGATCAGTTTATTCATTAAAAAATTAAGTTCAATCACGATTTGATACTCGCAATATGCAAAAATAAATTCTGCTAAACATATTTTTTTCTCATACAATACAATGTTTAAAAGGAATATCTTTTATGAACCGCGTAGAGTTTGTATTTTACTCTACAAAATAATTATATTTGATTGTACTATTTAATAAAAGAAAAGCAAGTAAGCCAATGCCCAACAATAGTTTGGCAATTTAGTATGTGTACCTAGTGTTTGTATGACTTGTAAAATGCATATTATTTGAAATTGTAAACCGCACTCCGTTGCGCTTTCACAATCTGTTCCAGTTTTAATACTTTGGCGCCAAGGGATTTAAACAAAGGATTACCCACACAGTTCTATTACTATGCACACATCCACACATATGCCTACGTTAATACAGGAGGATCTAACCCCTAATATTAATTCCGTAATTACCATTTTGACTCCAAGCACAATATGATACAGGATGTCCTTACAACTTCCCGAGTTGATATGACTGTTATTACAGTGAGCAGACCAAGTTTTGGGCATACATTAATTTTGGCAGGTAGAATAGCGTTGTTAAAGTTATAAGTACTGGACATCGCATGTTTTTATTACTTGTGAACTATGACAACTACGAATGAGTAAAGAAGGTCGTCTCGTACGACTTGTGTGAAAGGACTATAAATAAATAGGGCTTTGTCATTGCTTTTGCTGTGTAGTTTTTTATTATTATTATTTTGTAGAAATAATCGTGTAGCAGTGATATTTCTGCAAACCGCCTATTCATCCTTTTGTTTTTCTTTTTCGCCTAGTGGTTGCCTGGAAGAAATTGCTTAAAGCAATAAGGCCGCCAATTGCCTTCTCCTGTATCGTCTGTGTTTGTATGAGTGTTTTTTTATGTGCAAAAAGGAATATTTGATTTGATTTGCTTTTTTTTCATTACAACTACCCATACTTACATTTGTTTTGAAAAAAAAAAAAGAAATGTTTTCGTTGTAAAAGCATAAATCCATTTCACATTTGACTAACATCACCATCAGTCAATTTCGAAAGCATTTTCGACATTCAGGTTCGGTAGGTAAAGTGAGAAAATCACAATTTACTTTTACCCCGACACAAATATCAATATCTGACAACTCTCCACTCCCTTTCAGTAATAAGCTAGAGTATCGATAAGAGAGTCATCAATACTATCAATAGATTATTCGGCTGACGGTCCTCAGATACCCGCAATTTATGAGTTGATAAGAGCTCCGCCCAAATGGATTGCCTCATTCCGACAGCGGTCCGAGCCCCTACCCTAAACGGAAGGAAATGTCATTTTATTTTAGGATATATTAATAGGGCATCATTTAGAAAAATAAGGCTATTTGGAAATAAATTAGATTCATTAGTGTGACGGAGGGATTGAAGTGAATTGACGTAAAAGGCCTTATGCCTGTTAAGATCAAGTATGCCTGTTGTTTCATTCAAGTGAAAATGAATTGGAATAGAAATTCGCTCTATTCAATTTAGGAATAATCTTGTGAAAATCATAGATATCTTGTTAAAATTAGAATTTGTTGAGCGCACGGGCAAAGCTAATCAACAGTGGATAATTCGTTTGAAAGCTACGGAGCAGTGCGCAAAGGGTGCGTTTGTACTGGCTCGTGCTCATTCTAATCTGTTTAGAGAAGCACTCGCTTGCAAATGTCACGTGAACGCACACGCAAGTAGATAGAGTTGCAAATACCGACGTTAATTCTGAAACTTCGATATCCAAAAACAATAAAGTAATTAGTTTACACTCACTTTTTTAGTGAAATATTTTAACCTGTGGAATTTATATGAGAAAGTTTCATCAAAATTAATGTACGATTTAAACAAGTTTTATATCTAAGATAGAACACATTCAAATATTGTAGTTACAAACATTTCTGTGATAATTTTTAATAGTTACAATAAAACTTCATAAATCAATTAAAACCATTCAACATAAAAGGAAATTATGGTAATATTAATTTAAAATTCCAATATTTATAGTACTTTAAAACTCGAGTTCGATCGTAAACTTGGAGATACAATTGATAGTACTCGTATTTTATCGACATCGATATGTATGTAAATAGCATCCTATAAACAACCCCTGCATTCCTGTTCAGGTGAGTGATCGTAAACATGACCGTGATAACCGGGAAATGTTACCTTTTCCGTCGTATTCACAGAGGAAAGGGTTTAAAATTGTTTGACAGTCGCACTGTCACAAAACTTAATTTACGGCTGTGTTTACACGAGACAGTCACAGCTTTATTACTGGCAGGAAACGTAATGACACTTCCGGAAGAAATATGCACAGTTGTTGAAAAACATATTTTTAAAGATATGAAACGAGAATCACTTAAAAGAAATGAAGAAATGAAATTAAATGAACAGTTTATTAACTTTTGGATGTTACATCAGCTCTTAGTTTCGTCATTACATTTTTTTAAGTGAGATCACTACAGTATGTGCGGTCTCTGTGGAGCAAAAAGCGGAAGGCTCGTACCCCTTAGAAATTTATGACAACGTATCTATGGGGGCGTCCTCAGATCAGACGGGCTTGGACCTAGTCCCAGAATGTTGCCAGGGTGAGAAGCGCGTCGGAGAAGAAGCCTTGGGGGAAGCCTTTGTTCAGCAGTGGACGTCTTTCGGCTGAGATGATGATGAAAGAAATAATTAGTTCAAAAGAAGACTGACTATGGCGACCGTGATATGAAGAATAAAAGCAAGGCCAATTGAAAAGTAGTATTGGTATTTCTTGGCAAAAATAAATATAGAGACATGTATGCTAGTTCGGAAAATATCCACTAAGTCAGGACTGATTAAGAAAATAAAATGAATATATAAATTATTTATTAATTATTTTTTCATAACCATAACTTTGTGAAAACAGGACGATACTTACCATTTAGTCATCATTTTTATCATAGGTATGGGTCGAGTAACCTCAATAGATTTAACCAGGTTTCAAATTATCTTTGTTTATTTCAACGATAAAAGATATGTGGTAAATTGGCTATAGCCTCGGTTCCAACTGAAAAAGGACAGTTTATGCATTGTGAATGATTTATCGTCATTCGTCCCACAAGAATATCCTTCATTGCGAACTCAATTTGAATTCTAGCGAACCGAATCAGACTTACAACGCAAGCAACGTCGGATGCTTATCCAGAACTTAGCCTGAACACATAACGGTGTTTATTCTACAAATTGACTCCGAGTCTGATACTTTGTCTAGCTCTTATGTGAATTCACTTACGACAGAAAACATTCCAGAGTGTGCTCCCTGATGTTTGAAATGATGTTACGTTTAAAGTAAATTGTCTGAGTCTATTATTGTGGCTGCGTGAGTAGGCTTACGACGTCTGACAACGTTGACTTGGCTCTTCACATGTTTTTGTGGAACGTATGATATTATTGTAGCTCTTATAGTGAATTAAAGTCACGCCGGGGGCCGTGGTGTGTTTTTGATAAGCATATTTTGTAGTATTTTAATTTTATTCAATTATGTGCGTATCACAAAGTATTTTTTTTCTGTTTTAAAAAAAAATACTGCAACAGGCTTTTTTTTATTTAAAAATCTTTAGCACCTATATTGTGTTATATCTGAGACATAACTAGGTTTGATATCTATTTCACAGTAAGCAATTAAATAGATCGTGAGCTAAGCATTAAAAAAATTAACTTCATATATACATTCACTTTGATGACGATGATGATGATGGTGATGACCGGCCGATACACTTTATTACTTGCTGATATGGCATATGACTCGCTGAGAAGCTAAGCCACTATAACAGATTCGAAATTGTACACCTTCATATAACATAACCAAAATAAAGATAATATTATATTAAGTATCCTTAATATAATTGCTGAAGTAACATTTGCGTATAACATCACAAATTTGATTGCTAATTTTGTATTCACGTTGGCACAGCATCATAACTTTTGATCACCATGAACTTTAGATAACCAAGACGTGGGAAATTCCCTGAACACGCGTTAAATCCATTAAATCACAACGATGGCGAAAGTAAAGTTAACGTGCTTCATAACAATAATGCTAGATATAAAGCTCTTGAGTTTAAGGCTTCTCCCAGACATATCTGGTTGAACGCAAGCAGCGGATGTTTTACTTTAGATGATGATGATGATGATGATGATGATCTATCCGACCGATTTCGGCCATGGCGACCACTTCTACTCCTAGATACCCCTCCTACCCCTTACTTTAGATATGCCGTAGCTGAAGCAATAACGCCCACAAATGCGTAGGCGTTGAATTATTATCAATATCTATGCATGATTTTATTATGGCTTGAATCTAGCACAAATTAGGGCGCTCGATTTAATACAAGATTAAAAGATTTTTCTAAAATTTTTATTCATAAAACACTTGGCAAATAAAAAATTGAGTTACTGACACCCACACTAGGATACCCTGTATTGAAGGCTATCAGTCCTTTCCCCTCTCTAATGTAATTAAAAACAATATAAATAAAATAGCTACCTCAGTTGAACACCTTTGCGGCAGATTTCGTCATGATATTTTTCTTCTACGTAAGAGAATATACTTAATAAACGTACATAATATTGCATCGAATATATTTGAATACATTTTCATTTTTGTTGCATTACCGTTGTCATTGCCTGCATTTGTGTCTTCCACTCTCTGGCACGAGACAAACATTTGCCCAATAATGGCGATATCCCAAATTACTTCTACCGAACACTCTTAATCCGTGGCAGGGACTAATACGTGGTAAAAATTTGATATCAGTGCTGTTGAAAACACAGCGACCTTAACGCTTTTAAAAAGCAACATGTAAAATCGTCGGTGTAAATAGTCACGTAACGTGCTTGATAACAATAACGCGTGATGTAAAGTTATTGAGTATAACACAAAATGGTTATATAGAGGAGCTGATAAGGCACAATAGCCTCTTCAGGTAGGTTAATAAATTTTATCGATTGGAAGTTAAGAGGGTGTGGACTAAGGAAATGGCTATGAATGGTTCAAACTTATCTGGTATAATAAAAAAGAACACTAATGTTTGTTAATGCTTTGCTATTTGAACTTTAGTTAGACGATATTTTTACATATTATTTAGTCAAGTGTAATAAAAAAAAAGAGCGTCGGTGGTCTAGTGGTTAGGGCCGCTGCCTTCCGTCCGAAGGACGCGGATTCGATCCCCACCACGTACCAATATGTTTTCGAATTTCAAATTCATATGTACGTTTATTCGACGCTCTTACGGTGAAGGAAAACATCGTGATAAAACATTCACATTCCTGCAAAGAAATTCAAAGGTTGCGTGTGAAGTCGACCAACCCGCACTGGGCCAGCGTGGTCGACTAAGGCCTACACGCCCTTATACAGGGTAGGCTCGAGCCCCTCGGTGGGGATGTATATGAGCTGTTGATGAATAAAAAAAGACTCAACCGTGATTTACCTATAAAATATATAGGTATATGTTTCGCACATCTTTTTTTAGCAACGTCTCGCAATGTTAAACTAGCGTGAATTATATTATTGAGTACAGCTTGGCACTTACAGATTTACTCTATAAAATTCATTAGCCGTACATTTTACCGCAGCGTTTATCATTTGCACCACGCAAAAGAGCCCTTTTGGTAATTGGACACATTCAGATATGCAAAAAACGGAGGTTGTGTTCCAAATGGCCCTACTGAAAAATTTATGCTCTCCCGTTTGACGGAGCCCAAGTCTCCGGGCCTCCATTTTTTCTCCCAAAATTAATGGTGGGACTGGCAATAAAAATATTTCTTTCTTTACACGAGTACCTGCTGTGATAATTTTATGAAAGTAACAGCTGTGTATCCCAGGCATATTGTGTTGAAACCTTTTCGTTTTCAAATCTTCTTACGTTTGCACGTGACGTATAAGGCACAGATGCATGCATTAAAGATTCACAATGTTTTGGTTCAAGACTGGCTTAAGGATATGTTTGCTTTTACCGCCGCCATTTCAAAAACCAGCTCTTGGAGTATATTACTGCTTTTCATGTTTACATTTTGTATATCCTCTTCCATTTTTCCATTCGCATAAAATATTTTATGGCCTATAACCAGAAATTCGTGTAATCTGCGAAATGGCAAAACGGAATGAGTATTTAGGTAACTCAATTTGTTAAAACGTAGGGGGATTCCTTAAGCTAACCTACCAGCTTGGAACTAATCATGCGTCAACCTATACGGGCCAAAGGTCGGTCATACTTAATCGCAGTAATCCATTCGGCAGACAACTTGCAAAGCCCAGCATAATTTGGTCTTTGTAACTTCCCTTTTTGTCCCCCAAAAGAGGTTTGCCGCATGCAATATAGTTTGTTGTTAGAGGTCTAGGCTACCTGGTGATGTTTTATCAGGTCGTAAATTTCTACCGGGTATCTGGCTAGACGTCAAAGCGGACGCTGAAACAATTTTTTTTGGGTAAAAGACTTTCAGGAGAGAGTTTTGAGCGAGCAATATTTTTAAGTTATTTTTCCGTCAAAGGGTACTAACGCTGTCGTAAATTCTGGACTGTTAGGCTATCTTTTTTACTTAAAAACTGGTTAAGTCTACGGAAATTATATCTTGTTCAAAGTTTATCTTAGGAAAACAATTATGTTCTCAAGCTTGAATTCGATCTAATATCCGCAGGAATTTTTGTACAAATTATTTATGTTCAGAAGTTTCAAAGTTGGTTAAAATTAATTTTGATTTTGAATGGTACTTTTAAAAATTTTATTTACTTACAAACTGGTAGACAGTTTTAAAAAGGCTAACAGAGAAATTTACTGATTAATATTTTTAATTGACCGAGCGAGCGAAGCGTCTCTGCTTCAGCTTGGCCAAATTTGCTTTTGTATGTCTGTCTGTCCATCTGTTTGTTTGTTTGTTTTGTTTGTTTGTAGAGTGCTACAGATCGCGTTTCTCAACCGATTCTCGTGAAATTTTGGGAGCAGGTTCGATAAATTAATGAATTTATTTGCCAAGTCAGTTTTTGGAAATTAAAAAAAATTACGGAGTTATGGGGGTTGCCAGCTTGCAAGGTCTACCGCTGAGGCTGATTTCCTCTACAGGTCACATTTCTGAACAAATAAAAAAAAACAATGAAATGAAAAAATAATAATAATAATATTAAAAAAAATAATAAATAAAAAATCATGGGGTCGGGGATGTTTGTGGAGAAAAATAAAAATAAATATGAAAAGATATACAGACTCGCGAGGTCTACAGCTCACAGAGCCACTAGTTATAATGTAGTTATTTTAGCAGAGCCAAAAATAAATGCTAGTTATTGTAATAAAGTAACATTTTAAACATAGAGAAAGAAGAAATAATGGTATTTTTAAATAGCTATGTAATTTATGACTTCTTTGTTTTATTACTTACTGTGCACCACAACCTGGACCTCTGTCCAGTCTGGTTCTCTAACCAATACATGGAAAAACGACACAATTATGTTATTAATTAATTTAATTATTATTAGTAAAGATGCTCAAAACAAAACTGCCTAAAAACTCATGACAAGAAAAGCCGACCCCGTAAAAGAGACAAGACGAGGGAAAAGATGTGTTAATAAAGATAAAAAAGGGTAATAATATTATAATTTTTAACTATTCTCAAATTTATATTAATTAAGTAATAGTTAGGACTGAAATATTCACAGAAGACCATAAATTGTACAACAACAATTACGACGAAGTTCCCCCGGGCAGTATCTTATCATTGACGGATGATTCGGATTTATAAAGGGTCTTCTTCTATATTGAAATCGAGCCGTTCTAAGAAGTCTAATTTGACAGCTGTCATACACGTACAATTAATTTTCTGTCTCTTTTGCACCCACTTGGTTTACACATTTCTTGCCTGCTGCCAAATCGACTCGATTATACTTTCTTTCGTGAGCTATTCGTTAGTATAATAAAAGAAAAGTATACTTATTCTTATAGTTTATAAAATTAAAATTAAGTTAGTTAAAAATACTAGAGGTTTGATTTGCTTATAAATAAGTATAAGTGAGTTCCTAAAATATACCATCTTTTAATCAGAATACAAAAACAAGAAATTTGTGTTCCAACACTTTGAACGAGCCAATATCATTGGATAAATAATTCTTTGTAAACTTTATCAAGATAAAAAAAAATACCTCATTTAATTACTTACTTTCTACGAAGAAGATAAAGTTCATTACAACTTAGTGAATAAAGGTTTAAACATTTACCAGAGGCATTAAAGTCTTAATGTTAGATAGGGCATGATGTTTACCCAAAATAAGACCCTATATAGCTAAGATAAACACTTTGCGATCGCATTTTCGAAGATAACGTGAAAGAATTCGGTTCGAGATTTGTGGGCGATTCGCGTGCCTCGATTTTTTTTATTAGGGAGTGCTTTTTTCATTTAAGATTGTTTTTACGGCTCATAAATCTTAAACGTGGACAAGGGAATTGAAAGACTATTTCACTATTAAAACGTTTGTAATAGAAACACGTTTTTCACACAATCACGTTTTGAGTTTATGAATTACATAATTTAAAGGCGCATTTTTTAAATAAAGAATGAGACCTATCTATTTTAAATACCTTATTTAGGTTTTAGGTTTTTCTATTTTATGAATATTATGAATGAAAATTTGTTATGTCCTAGGATGATTTGATAATTCGAATTCAATATTACTGGAGCGACTCGTATTTTTGTTGGAATACCCTATCTTTTTTCAGTAAGATTGAGAAACATTTTCTAATTATTATCCGTGTTTTCGAAATAAGGGTTATCGCAAAAATTTGAATTATCAAATCATCCTACGGCATCTATATTTAAAATAGTAGAATGAAACAAAATTTTTGGTTACAAAGTAAAAACAGTGTTGGTATAATTTTCGTCAGTTTCCCGGTAGCAAGCACTTATATTAATAAACTTTGTGACAAAAACAGACCGTATACAACACAAAGGCTTTTAACGTATCTGAAAATTTACCCGCTTTTTTCACACCACGATATTTTTTGCGTTATTTTTAATTCCTGACACATTTTCCAGTATCTGTATAAAGGAAATAATGCTTTGAGGCTACAGGTTGCAATCCAGCATAGTAATCCCGTGTTATTTTACAAAGTTCTATTATATAAATATAACTAGCTGACCTGGTAGACGTTGTCCTGTCATTTTTCCC
This sequence comes from Carpatolechia fugitivella, assembly GCA_951230895.1. NCBI lineage: Eukaryota > Metazoa > Arthropoda > Insecta > Lepidoptera > Gelechiidae > Carpatolechia > Carpatolechia fugitivella. The sequence continues at coordinate 11,574,687 of OX579656.1, forward strand.
AACATCTACCGTACACCCACCCTATACCTATCCTACACCTACCCTACACCTACCTTACACATACCCTACACCTACTCTACACCTACTCTACACCTACTCTACACCTGCTCTTCTCTCTTCCCACATGAAAATCTTACACAACGCGAGCGTAGCCGTGGGCAGACCGCTAATATTACCTAAAGCTGTTATTACATTGGCACGTCTCTAATGAAACACGCCAAAGTACATTTTTATTCATAACAAAATAACTTAGTAAAGTGTGGAATTTCTCACACACTGTATAAGAGTCCATCGCGGGAGTGAAAGTGAATGTGGCCTAGTTTTTCAATGGTCTGTAAACACTGCGCCAGCTACAGAATAGAGTACTAAAGTAACGAGAGATGGAAGAAGAAATTAAAGTTTGTTGAGACTTTGAAAGTTCTAAAGGATTCTTACAGTTTCAAATAAGCGGGACTGGAAGTTAAGAAGTCAGAATTTTACACAGTAGGGTTATTATTTTGTTGATAAATTGGTTTTTATTTAGTATAGAATAGATAGAGTATACCGTTAATTATTTCAACAAAGTATCAATATAAATTTACCTACTTAAGTATTTTTTGTTTTTACTTCGGTTATTTTTTTACGTTTTCTATTAAAAGTTAGAGTTTCCATCATAAAAGCACAATTTTAAATATTCATAGCCTTATACGTAACGGGTAAAACGACTTCAGGACAATACTATTATTATTATTAATATATTAGCAAAAAAAAGTGCATTTAAAACTTCCATTTCGTATCTGTTTAATAATATAATAATGACAAGTCTTTGTGCTCATAATGTTATTAAGTAACGCCCACACTACAAAACCACAACAGAATACAAAACGAGAGGTTCTGGACCACAAATTAAATCATATTAATAATTTTGTCGCCCTCGGTTTGATCCTCCACAACAATAAACTATAAAACCCACATGAAAAACTCAATTAGAGAGGATAATCCACTTCTCTGACCCGAACTCTTCGTAATCAGTTTCCCCTTGGCATCTTTTCATAACTTTTCCGTTAACAAACATACCTCCTGTCGTTAGCCGGGGCAAAAGGGCCCTGAAGGGCCTAGAAGGGCCACTTTTGTAATTTGTGCCCTAAAAGGGTTTTGCAATTTATGCTTTACCTGTCCTACGCAGCTGGGTACGCCATAGCGCACCATAGTGCCGTGTGTAGTGCTGTTTTACAGCAATATAACAGTTATTTTTGCCACCAACAGTAGCTGCAGGTACTACATAAGCATGTCTTGTATTTTTTTTGCAATTTAAAAATAATGACTCGTTAAAACACAGATGGTCTCTAAGAATTAAGGTTAAACTGAAAATCTAAACTTAAACCGTGAGTTAGATTTTGTTTTTCGGACTTTCTGTTCACCCGCGATCTCAGCTCATGCAACTGATGACGTCAAAAAAAGAGAAATAGGTATTTATTTGTTTAACAATAATATCATCATAAAACCCGATAGATTATTTTAAAATGTATGAAAATCACGAGAATTTATTTCATAATAGCTTTCCACCCGCATTACGCGTTGTGTAAGATTTCCCGTGGGAAAAAGACTTTTTCTCGTAAAGAGTATCCTATGTGTTAATTCAAGGTACAATCCATCTACATTCCAAATTTCATCTAAATCTGTTCAATAGTTTAGGCGTGAAAGCGGAACAAACATCGAAACATCTAAACATCTCAACATCCAAATATCTAAATATATTTTCACATTTACCTATATAATATTAGTGTGATTTTTGTTTCCAAACTAATATATAAACCACATGGTGAAGAAAGTATTCTACTAATTATGTCATTAACTTTTTCTGAAAATACATAATATATTGCCGCTTATCAGAACATAGTGAACAGTTGCTACTTTTTGAACTCGTACCAGTTTAAAATAACAGTTGTTACATTTTTATGTTTACTTCAACTCTGGTCTCGGGTCTTTAATTCAAAACCGTATGGAGGATTGGCCACGTTGGTCTATATACACATTGTGTACGTGGGTGTGCCTTTGTATATGACGCAAGGGTGCTCCAAAGGGTTCGCTTTGTGTTCAAGTACGTTTTCGATTCGATTTCTAAAGTGTTGTTTAGTATTACGTTTATAGGCAGCCCTACTTTATGTTGGTAGGACTTGTGCCTCTCGGATTTGCGCCAAACCCTCTTTATTGTGTGATGATAGATTTTACTTGTGGGTGAGACCCGAATATTTTATAACAGGTCTTTTAGATTTTCGTTTTGGTTTTCTGACCATTGGATTTTATTCATACTTGTTTAGTATTTTATGTATTTTTTCTCACGCACAGCTGATGATATGTCCCTGAAAGGTGAGCCTACCTTCAATTAAGGAAATCAGGCCTTAGCCGATCAAATATTGCATAAAGAGTACTAGACTTTATGCTGAAGTAACCAGACCTCTCGTCGCATATAAAGTTGTAGGCAGGTAGCGGCCAAGCAAAATGGCTTATCTCGAATAATCGCATTTCCATACTATGACATTGTAGCACCGTGACCGATTTCAATTCATGAACTTTGTGAGTAGAAACGACAAATTAAAAAATACAGAAAGATAACATCGACCTTCATCCATTACTTTTATAGTCAAATACAATACAACTGACGAATTTATCTATTCAATACAATGAACTGAAGCGAATGCCAATTAGTTGAACATTGAAGAGGATCAGAACTGAACTATTGTGTTCGATATATTGATACCAGAAACTTGCTATTGTATTTCGCTGGATTTTACTAATCAGAAAAAGGATTATATAAATCATAATTGGTCGGGTTCTCTAAGTACCTAATCTAAATTGAGTAAAGGTTTATTTATTATTTTATTTATTATAACTAATATTAATGCGCTCTCTCGCAAGTTTGCTGTGCCTTTACAAGGCGTCACTATTGTCTGGATGTATTTATATTTAAGATCTTTACCAAATTGTGTGGTTCGGAAAGTAGGTTAAACCATTAGTCCCCGCTTGAGCCATGTCAGAGGCCTTAGGTGGCTTCATAACTCTCACATCAGGGTTTGTGAGGTCGGTTGTCAGGCACACAACCCAATAAGAAGACTTCATTTCGAACTGCTCCTAAACCAGTATTTATGACGTATAAAACCGTTTTCAACTTTAACCCGTTGACCCAATAACAACGATGTTTGAGGTCCTACCCCGAGGGCCTCTAAATTACGAGCCAGTAAACGCGTACCTACGAATATTGACCATAAATACCGAATTTATTAGGATTTGGGACAACGCGGCGTAGAGCTTTATTAAATGCTTTTATGAGGTTCCAAACTTTTATTCAGTAACTTGAACTGAACCTGTATATTTGTGTTCATTGGTTTGCATATTACATGATAAGTTTGCAACCACGCAGACTGTTTTACAACTTTCTATTTTATTAGTTACGTATTTTCAAGCTTCTCATCTTATAGGTACTAATTTGTACATATAATTTTCCTTTAGGTCCAGTTCCTGCCGACACGGTCAAAGTTGTACTAAATTTTATAAAGGTGCACAATGCAAATTTCATATTGCAAATAAAATGTCTAATTAATAACAGAATATTTAATAACTTGCTAATAATGTTATTTCGGTGTGTAGTAATAGTACCGTAAAGAAGCAGTATAAAGGGCTTAGAGATGTGTTTATTAATTAATTTACCGGTGTCGTAAACATGGTATATATCTCTTTTGAATGAACACAGCGCCCTCTTCTGGAATTAACACTCATTTGCAATGATTTATGTGCAATAATGTCTGTTACAGGTGGGGGAAGTGTTTTATCTGTTTTCCGTAGATTAAAATACTGTACGTTTATGTAAATATATATAATTATATAGGGTAAAATGGAAACCATTTCACGAATTCTACAGTGTTAAATTTAATAAAACTGAGCAATTTTCTACATAGGACTTTTTTTATTTTAAATACCGCAAAATTAAAATATACAAAGTGGAAGGAGTGAACCGTACCCGGAGGGAAAGTATCCTAAATATTGAAGATATCATACTCAAATAAAACATCTTTATATTTCGAGATAAGAGTGACTACACAATAAATAGTTTGTTTCTATATAAAAAATATATATTTTTTTAACCCAACGCATGAAGTCTTATCTAAATCCTTCCCTTTTCAAGTTTTTCCCTCAATGCAACCAGAGATACATATTTACTTATTTATCCCAGGAAATCCTGGAATGTGAAATCAGTTTCGCTCTAGAAACCACTCGGAAATAAAGTGAAGCCTCTCGATTCAATGGTTAAACAGGATATCTTCTTTCCAGATCAGCCCGAGAAGCTAGCAATATCCGGTGTTCGAGGAAATGCGCTGACGTGAGCAAAAGCAAGATGGCGGCTGCAGCGGTGCTCCTCGCCCTGCATATAGCGCTCGTTAGCGCTGGAAAATGTAACACGTAAGTTGTGATTGTGAATTATTTCTTTACTTTGATTTATTAATATGATTTGATAAACAGTTTCTCAGGTCGAATAATAAATTGGCTATGGCTAAACTGCGAGAACTAATAATATGGAAACTGATGTATCTAAAGATTGTGCTGTTTAACCATTTAAACTGTGTGTGTGTGTGTTAGCTGAGATAGGTTTATGACTCCACCGAGTTTTTTTTGCTTTATCCGTCAGTTATATCAAATGAGTTTCTTTTATTGTGTTAAGTTTTCCGTAAACTTTATATGATACAGTTAGGACGGTGAATTTAATTTATAATCATCTACCTAAACCAAACTCTTTGGTAACGATAATAATAAAAAGATAAGTAGATTCATTTCATAACAAAAAGTTCCTATTTTAAGGTGCTGCTGTTCAACTTTTTACAAAATTTTGCTTTTGTAACTTGGATGAAAATTAAATCTTTCAAACCGGTAGATACTTAAATGTTAAAAAGCTTTATATAACTGACTTTTAAAAACAGACTTTTGGCAGAACTCGCCAACATTTCAACATTGTAGATTTTAAAAGATGTGATGCAGAAGTTTTGAACAATTTTTCAAAGTTTCCTCATATGCCCGTTCGTTCGCATTTTCCTTCTAAAGAGAAGTTGAACAGCTTTTATAACTAAAAGAAACCTTACCACTTGCCTTTACATCAATGGCTGTTAGAAGCTTTTTATTTGAAATGTAACAGAACATTTTGCTCTTTTCTTTTAAGGTTTCCTTTATGTGTTCAATTTATGTACTCACTTTCATATGTATTTTCACTCTCTTATATGGGGCTTTCCCGATAATACTCAAACAAACTAATCACAACAATACAGATGACTTCGTTTTTTCTGTCCATTCATATACAACCTTGCATTTCGTTTTGTAAAATTAAACTAGATTGAAAATTAAAAGAACTTCAAGTAGTCTTAAAAATAATTCAAATACAGCTCATGTTTTAAAACGGTCGTTAACAAGTCTCGAAAGTACTACGTCTATCCGTGTAGTTAGTACTATTTATAGGAAGTTGGGTAGTTAGGTAGGCGAGGCAAGGCACGAAGGCAGTGCAGCCACGGCCGCGCGAAAGTGAAAATGTGTCAAGTGTCATACGAGGGAGAGTAAATAGGGCAGTTTTTAGCAGAGAGCTCAACGATGCTATATGAACGAATTAGGGCGTGTACGTATATTTAGAACGGTTTCGGCGCTTTGGGCGTTGATTGTACGACACTTTTGTAGATACTGAATTCCATGTATCATGATTTTTAGAAGCTAAAATTTGACTCATTAAACGTTTTGTTATTTAGGTATATATTTACATTAAAATTATAACCAAAAATAACATTTATGTGGTACTGGCCATTGGCATAAGACAAACTATTACACCTGCTACGCCTTCGTAGCACATCGTAGAAGGCGGACGTAGCACATTTGCTACGAAAAATCAATTAAATAATTTGAGTTTCCCCCATATTTTTTGACACCAAAAATCTGACCGAAAAGCGTACAATATCTTTTATCTTTATTCAGGTCGGTCATTGACCCTGCAACCCACACGATATTCATGAATGAACTCGAATTGATGGATGTTTTATCCATTCAAAGTGCAAAACCCGCCCAATAATACAGTCACATTCAGTAATTAGTGCTCAGTAGTTTTGACAATGCTTAGTTTGAGAGTATCATACTTAGTGAAGCGCTACTATAAGAAAAAAACTGCCTATTTATCAAAACGACTGATTCTGATCTCTTGTCCATCAATCATGAAATTAAAATATATCTTCTTTTGTACAAATTAATCCAGTTAGAATAGACGACGAGTTGTCTAACTAAGTGATAAGAAAAGCGTACGTTTACAAAATTTACTTTATTTAATGTGTCGAACCTACCGTTTGAATGAAGTTGATGTTGTGATATAGTTTCTTTCATTTTTTTGCATTTATTCTTTATCACCCTGTTAGCAGATATCATTCGGTGTTAGCTTATATACGTCTAGTGCCTACACTTAATTAAGGTTATCAAACCGTAGTGGACCACGCTGGCCCAGTGCGGGCAGGTCTTCTTCACACAACTACTGGATTTTTTGACAGGTTTTTGTAGGTATTTTCACTCTCGATGATGTTTTTTTTCACCGTAAGAACGTATTCAAACTGATGAATTTGAAATTCAAAAACATATTAGTACGTAGTAGGTATTCGAATCGGTCCTAATAACTATACCATCAACGATTTTTCTTTCGTTTTTTACTAGGTAAATGTCTTCTGAATAAAATAAAATAAAATAGAATTATTCTGCGATCAAATCGTAACAAGATGGAATTATTATGTGAGCAATTTAGGTACCTATTTTTATAACTTATCCTGTCACATACTTACAATAAAGTGCATATATGAAAAATTAAAGTTAAATAATTGGATTCTTCTTCTTCATCGTGTGGGTTAGAAGGTCGATAACCGAATAATTGGATTAATAATAAGTAAATAATTCATTTGTCATAGTAAGCGCTGTCAAGAAGCTGAATGTATCATAATGAGGACGACAGTTGAGGGCCTTTTGGGACGTCATTATGAGTACCATTACGCTCTGTCCATCAATCAGGGAAAACGCTGACTCTTGGGAGGACCCGCGTCTAGGTGGAAATAAATATAGAAACTAGATTAACATTTTACATTTAATATTTTGATTTTTGCTTTTAAACAAAAAAGCAGAGTAAACACATTTACATTATACCTATGTCTTGCATTACAAAAATTAGTTACAAGAAATTATTTATGTAACTTTTTATGAAACAGAGAAACAATTGTACTGTCTTCTTACAAAAAGATAATACTACTTAACTTACCATAACTATTAAATAACTATTCAAGATTCGAACTGTTATTTATTATGAGGTATTTTTATATAACATATAGATAGACAATACCAAGTCAGACAAAACTCTTCACTTATTATGTAACTACAACTATGCGGATGTGTAACTGATATTTTGAGTTTAATGTCATAATAATAATCGTCTGTCAGAAGTAGGTTTCAGTAAGGTCTACTATATGTTTGTGAAACTGCAACTATTCGAATATGGAATTGATAATTTCAACTCAAAATAATAAACGATTGTCAGAAGTAGATTTCAAAAATTGACAGTTAATATCAAAAGATTCAAGAATATTTGGTAGTTAACAATGAATCAGAAAATGCAATTAATGGTGTACAAGTAAACAAATAATTCGGGAGCGGTTGTAATCAGCTTACATCGGATTAATTTATTTGGCAGCCGGATTTTAATGAGCAGCCGACCGAATTCACATCAAATAACGGGAACATTTTACATTATTTGACGGAAGCTAAGAATTATTGTATTGTATATTCATGTTCTATAATGTGTTTTTTTTTTTCGAACATATATTTTTATACTAGTATGGGTGGATCTCGTGTTAATGTGCTTTCTGAAATGACCATCAAACTGTTCTGGTATTTGCTAGTATTGACATCGAAAAATATTTTTGTACAATCTCAATTCGAATACAAATCTCTTCTTATTTAAAGAAAACTAATGATAGTCTACTCAGAAAACACAATGATAAACATAAAACAATAAAAAACGTACTATACGAAACTGAAAACGCAAAAATCGCAAGTCAAAAAAATGCGCTTGTCATGTGTTTCGGGTATGTGTTGATTTTCCTCAAAATATTAGCACCAATCAACAATAAAATCACAACATCCTGGAAAATTTGTGTTTGTCATCTTGTATAATACGACGGTGGCGTCGAGAAGAAAATCAATTAATCATTTTCCGTCTCGCTAATAAAATTTACTACTTCACGTCACTTCGGAGGGGAAAGCTGGATTTATTTTGAAAAGTCATCTATTTAATTGAAGTAACTTCGCGACTTCCACTAAAGGGTGACGAAGGACTTCAGAAGTGCCGCGCGAGGTTTTCCGTGAAGGGGTGCCGTGTAGTGACTAGAGCCGCTGCCTGCTGTCCGGGAGACGCGGGTTCGAACTCACTTCATACCATACCAATGTGTTTTCGAATATCGAATTAATTTGTAACTCTCTTTATTGCCTTTCCGTTCGCTCTGTTATGACCTTTTTCACCACCTTAAAGGTAGGCTGGAAAAGATCTCTTATAGAGTTAAGCTCGCCTTTTGACTAATTTTAAGATTATCTTTTTAAGTGAGCAATAAAGAATATACCTATATATACGGTGAATCTAAATAGAAAAGATCTCTCAAATACTTTGGTTTTATTTTAAAAATTTCTGTGCCATTTTCATTTAATTTCTGTCACTTTCCGTCTATCTTTTAATGTAAAAATAAACAACAGAAAACACACGCTTTGGTTCCTCATTTTTTAATGGGATATAATCCGACAGCCAATTAAAAAAAATTGTTCATAAAACTTCGATAGATGGCGTTGACGATTCGTGAATGAAGAAATCCGGCGAGTCACTCAGGGCCATGAAAGGAGTTTAAAAAAAGAATCCACGAAGTACTCCTGGCGCCATCTATTGTCTTAATTAGGGCTATTATTTTTATTTTTTAAAGAACTGTCAGAAAATCCCCGGGAGCGCGTGGTTTTGAAACATTAAATTTAGACATATACTCGTATAGAAGAAATATAATATATAGCCTGTTTTTACTATGAACCCTCATATGCAAAAGATAGAGCCGTTTTTATATAAGTTGTTACAGAGCTGAATTTCGCTAAAGCTTTTTGCCTCTGTCGCGTAGTTTAGAAGTGCACAGTTGGTTGAAATAATTTTGCTAGCATTTGGTTGTGGTTAGACGGGGCAGAGAAGGAAATTCTAAAATTGCCTTTGTTATTAAACTTATACAATATCATTATTCATTTTCAAATTAAGGCTATAAGTTGGTTCAAACATCAACAATATTATCTCTTTTATAAGTGTTTTAATAGTCGGAGTTGATTATTTATAAGTCATTGATCAAGATAAAAAAAAACGGTCATAATTTGTCATTCAGTAAAATATAATGTTATTTATTGATGTTCTGCTAACGTGGCTAATTAATTTTAATTTTGACACAGTCTTCACGTCACACGAAACATTTTCATGAGCTTCACTTGACATATTAGTACATATTAGTTCATTATACAGAAACGTTTACTCTAAATACTGCATAAGCAAACGATACCTACTAACCATCTATAAGTCAAAACTTGCTATTAACGACACAATTTATTTGCTTATCAGCACTTCCATCTTAATTGACAACCTACTCGGATGTTTCCTCGTAGTTTATTCAATTTCTCCCAAGCACAGTATAAAGAGAGTAGTACATTATCTACAATTCAAGGTAACGTCGTCGTCACGTCGCGTAAAGTAATAGTAAATTTTCGGGCTAAATGCCACGTAAACAATGTACGGCCATTTTATAAAAAAAAAAAATACGGTATTTGTCATTAGCAAAGTCAATTTAATTATGGATTTAGAAGGCCTTCTCCAAAAGCCGTCATCAAGCAATATCTAGAGCTTATTGCATCCTGTTCTCAGTATTTTTGTACAGTATTTTAATGTGCGTTTTTTTATTTTTTTTTTATTTTTATCATCATCATCATCATCATTATTATTCAACTAATTTTTATAGGGGTAGTTAAATCCCGCCAAAATTATAGGATAATTCTATCTCTGATTAAAAAAGATAAATTGGTAGACAACCTACTTCCCCTCCTTATACTGTGTTCCGAGGCTCGCGTAAACACTGAACAAGTAATTATCTTTCCACTTCGCCGAAAGCCAATTCCTAACAATCCAAAGTAATGGAATGCCTCGCGAACGAAGCAATGTATCGCTAATTAACAACATACTTACCAGATAGGAATTCCTTGATGGAGCGAGTCTTGATTGATAGTGTAATAACGTGAGATGTTAAGGCTAAAGTAATTAAATTTTGAAAATAAAATATGTACTTGCCAATAATTTTTCTATTAACCTACAAATATTCCATTTAAGCTTTTTTTATGCTTTTTTTTTAGATTTTTAATAGTGGTGGTTTCACGCTAATTACACTTGCTTTTTTTTATAATATTTCTGATTTGATTTAATAAAACTATATTCAATTTCTTGGTTTATTTCCATAAAATAATTATAAATCAGAAAATGAAAAATCAACAACAGACACAGCCGTAATCTGTAACAATAATAATCTATTTCCAGTACATTTTACATAATGAAATGTGAAGAACAAGGCAATGAAAATATACTTTGTTCAGGATACAATTTTATTAAACGTTTACGTCAACCTAAAAGTGGCAACAAAAGATTATCCTGCATGTCAAAATGTGTGTTTTGGATGATAATCCGCACAATCGGCTGAACGGGCTGATGTTTTGCAAACATAGAGGAAAATGTTTTGGATTATCACAATTCATTTTCACGGGAAAAATTAAACGAGATGGGCGTAGCCGCAGGCTGACAGCTAGTAAAGCATGAATCCAATTAGTAACTTTCACTAGCATTATAACAGAATAAAATATTAGTAATAATAACGAATTATCTATAGTCAATAGGGTATCGGACTACTTTTTTTTATTTTGTAAATCCAAACTTCTTACTTACTGCTATCGAACAATAAAGGTTTTTTTTATTTATCTTTAAAATTGACTGAGCTATAAAGTTTTGAAATTCAAGATTAGACAGAGAGGCACATACCTACTTGTGACGTCACTTGCTAGTAACGCCATATAATCTTCATACAAAAAATAGTTTATAAAAGAGACAGACATAAAATCACTGTAAATTCGTTTTGCTACCGATTCTGTTTTTTTCTTCGCGAATCGTTTGCTACTGATCTAAGTATATTTTAAAAATAATTAATAAAATATGATTAATTTAGGAACAGTCCGATACCCTAGGTAGGAATCATCTAGCCGGAAATATAAGTGTGATATTGGCCCTTATCGTGCAGTACCATTCTAAACCTGAAGAGTCTAACTATCTTACAGTTCTTGAGTTCTAAATAACGAAAGAGATATAAAACAAAGGAATGATGATTTGAATTAATGATAAGTCAACTTTACTTTTTTTTCTTCGTGCTTTCGAACAAGCTAAGGTCTATGACCATGCTGCCTTGTCTTTAGTCATAAATCTTCGCTTGAGTGAAAATCCAAGGTATGTTAAATAACAAGTTCGATGTTTGACAGCTTTAAAAATGTCCTTGTCACTTTTTATTTTAAGGGTCGAAAGAAAATAAATTTAGGTAAAACTGCACTATTAGAACCACTAAATACTGACTTCACTGGGTGAACATTCAATACAGGTTAATTCTATATGGACTGTACATGAAATGTAAACGCATGATGGATGTCGCATCGCAAGCTGTGTTGTCATGGAAACACTCACAGTGCGGGAACTGACGGTGGTTTAGTAACCCGTACAAATAGCAAATGCAGATGTAGAGAACCGAGTAATGCATGAGTTTATCTATACGTAGGTGTTATGGATGAAGATATGGAATCTCTTTGAATGTGGTACCTTACTCCTTATCGCTTTGTCTTTATTATAGATGAAAGACTATTTTGTGTAGATAGAAACTAATAATAAGACAAGCAATATCATATCACTCTTTTTTTGCTTAAAAACTTGCAATTTGTTTTTCCCTTTTCCAGAATATTTTGTTAATGTATGTCGAAATCGTAAGTAAAGAACGGTAAAGACAGCCTTGACTTTATGAGCAAACCTGTATGAGTATGCCATTGGTAACAAGTGTGCAAATCACACCATGTCAAAGAGAGAAAAAAGATGTCTTACTATTAATTAATTACTTAAATCAGTTGTAAGAAAATGGTTCACACTCAATCTTTGAGTTAAGCTTTAGTGGAATTCTATTAAATCCTCAAAGCTCTTCAATCAAGGTTTTTGTTCTTGCTACTTCGCAGAAATTGAAATTTCACAAAATTGTGTTCTGTTTCGTGATTGGATTACAGTGGATAAATATTTTAATTGAAATACCCAGAAACTTCAAAATGTTTGGTTAGCTATTTAATTTCTTTGAAAAGCCATCAACGTTTTTCAAGTATAATTTTGTACGAAATGATGAATATGAAGAACGTTTTGGTTACTGGATTAAAGTAACTTATTAAATTTATAAATAACTTTAGTGTTTGAGATATATCTCTATAGCTATAACCGTGGATCAATGCTTGAAACTGTTTGAATAAAGTTATTGATCAATCAGTATAAAAATAGGAAATAAAAAAAAAACAATTACGCTTTAACAAAAATTGTTGAAAGAAGTTCGCGATAAACATAATAAAATTATGATCAAAGCTCTCTAGAAATAATTTCATTGGAAGACTATTAACAAAGTGGACTTTTCCCGAGTTACTAGATCACTTGAAGCAATTTCCTGTTAAAAGGAAAGAGCTCAACATAAATTCTAAACAGTTGCCGGCTACATTTTTCTTCAGGAAGGTAAATTATTACAGTGAAAGACAGGTCAATGGGGCTCAATCTAAAGCCTTCAGGTCAGTAGGCAATCGGTGACGAGATTTGTACTATGTTTGGCTGGCCATCGCGCCGTAGCAAATATTTGGGACCGTACCGTTTAGCCACGTCAAATAAAACTCGGACATATAGAAATGGTTTTTCCTGTTTGTTTGTATGTATATTGTATGGTATAAATCATTATGTACGATTTGTTAGTGTACTGTGAAAAAAAAAAACTTCTTTTTGAAACAACACGGTGGACTGCTTGATAGCATATCTTCTTTATGACTGTATATTTTTTAGAACATGTGAGTTTTGCCAAGTTTTTTTTTTACGTCAGCGTCGATGATGTCTTATGTGAGAGATAACTAAATTCTGTCACTGATATGACATCGATGTAAAAAACAAGTTGCTGCCATCATTATTGTTTTTATAAAAACGTTTGGTTCGGTTTGATAAAGATACCGTATGTATACCTTGCGTGATTCCTATCAAGAAAATTAAGACACTATTCGGTGGTTTCAGTATGTGCTCCTTGAGAGCCCACTAAAGCTTTGCTTACCTCTTCGTAGTTAAGAGCGTTATCTTAAATGTATTCGGAAAAGCTGTGCATAAAATTATTCAATATTTAAATAAATAAAAACTTTTTTACTAAAATTTAACTGCCATAATTACTCCGGAATACTAGACGTAGTACTAGATTTCTTTACTGTGATTCTAGCGTAAGAGAGGGGGTTGAATGGTAAGGGGTGATGGCGGGGGAGGCGTCGGAACATGAATAATTTATAAAGACGTAATGAGCCGGCGGCTACTCTTCACCCACGGTACACCGTGTACCACAGCGCACCTTGTAATATACGGTACCGTGTACACAACACGCTTATTCTGAGAGTTTCTGAGGCTAAACTACTTTCACGGTACTGATTTCACTGATACACTTCAGAGCTAGTGTTTTTTTAGTCAAATTGAACGGTAAAGATTTCTAATGCATAAAAAGTTTAAGTACGTTAAATTTCCTATTTATCTGAGAAACAAAAGTGTTACATACTTAGTTTAACGAAACATTACAACTTTTCGTATAGCGAAGTTTTATTTTTTCTGGTAACTTTTATGCTGAAACATTCGAATTTTATTTTTATTAAATTTCCAATGTTTAAAAAATATTGTGTTTCACACATAACACGTGAAAGATAAATAATATGTAGAATACAATAATACAGTCGTAAAATCCGACCAGGTAAAGGGTAAGTATTTCTATATCTGCTTAGCTGATATACTTTTCACTAATGCGCAAAATTCTACATGTTTAAAAAAAATCCATTAGCAAAAAGTGGCTTTAGAATCTAGCCTGGATCCTAGACCCTTGAATATAGTAAACTTTTTACTATCTATCTCTGCTAACCGTTGGCATTAATGCCGCTGAATAAAGATCGGCTCTTATTTCAAATAGAAATACATACCAATTAAAATACTTATAATTTTAAATAATTCTGTTTTAACAGGTTTTCACTAATAGAAATAGAAATAGAAAACTCATTTATTCGCTGTATAGCACAACACACAGAATAGAAAAAAGAATACATGATTAGGTATAACAATCTCGTGAAAGGCGAATCACAAAGGCTTGTTTATTCTAAGCTTATAAGCTATAAAGCTCAATATATTTTCAGCTGAATTTACGCCTTAGATCTTCAAACGCCCTAATAAATAACATAATCCGTTCAATCTTCGCCCGATAATATCAGAATTTCGATAGCTATCGAGTTTCGACAGGGCCTTCGCAATCTAATGTTTCGCAAATCAATTTATCTTCTCTTTCGACGATATGACAAAACATTTAAATATACAATAGATAGGTACGGATATTTATGTTTTCGTTTCCAGTTATCAGTATAAGATGATCTTTAAATTATGTGTTTGTGGTCGTGGACTTTAATTTGTCAATAAAATTTATTTATTTAATGTATATGGCTTTCGCAGCCGTGTGGTGACGGCAGAGTAGAATACATTTGTCACCAACCCCTACTCTTCCCGTGGGTGTCTTAAGAGGCGACTTAGGGACTACACATTGAACAGGGAACGGGCAGCAGCGCTCTCTGATACAGTAACCTTTTAATCTGCGATCTCCAACCTGCCTGCCAAGCGTGGAGATTATGGCAAAACCCTCCGCTTAAGTGAAGGAGGCTCATAGTCCAGCAGTGGACTGGTAACGGGCCGTTGATGATGTTGATGGCTTTCGCAGATTTCACTTATTCTACAAATCAGTTTTCTTATCATGTGGGTTGTAGAAATATTAAATGTTTATTAAAACTTAAATTTTTGGTATTATTAATTAAATTTTTAATTTTATAGGGAATGTACTGCGACTTAGTGCCTAGAATTAATGTACAGCGATTTCAGCTGGATACATTAACCTTGAGAGCGCCTTTGTCCGTAGCAGCAGAGGCGGGATTCATAATGCGACTGTCTGTGTCTTCTACTGTACATTTTTTTTTAATGTACAGAACATAAACAAATTTAAACTATACCAGTATGATATAATATCAAATATGTAACGTATAGATACGCCCTGTAAATGTCTTGTCCCAGATAATATCAATCCGCAAATAGGAGAGGGTAGCACCATCTGGCACCGCACTTATTGTATTGTACCGCACGTTGGGGCTGCGGATACGGTTCTAATATCCAGAATATTGTACGTAGAAATACTGGCGGTATGTAGAAAATAAGATTGGATGTTCGACTTGTTGCGTGTAATCATTGAGAGACATTCAGTTACATTTTTATTGGTAAAATATGTTGTTTTTGCTGGCTTAGTTTTTTCAAGGAAGTAATAGTTGCCTTTCCGATACAAATTAATTTTATCCTTAGCAAATCTCATTCTGTTTCCGCGTCTTAATGAAATTACAGATAAAGTTATAGGCGATAATTACTAAAGGATAATTTGCGCAATTATAAGATTAGTGAGGATACTCATAACAATACTCGTTGTTGTTCTATATCAAGGCACTGCCAAAGCTTGTGTCTTGCTAATATTAGATATTGAAGATAGTTATTTATATAGATAAATTGAAGAGCGAAACCGAGTGTAGAACCTTGTAGATATACCACTTTTTCACAACCCACATATAGTCAGACAACCCTACTAGCAATTTACAAATAGAGAGCTGGCACCATGTGATGTCCTACTTATTGTATTGTACGTTTGGTTTATCCCTTATTCGATCAATGTCTAATATCTGCAGTCTTAAGTAATATTATGAGCATTAAATGACAGACTTGAAACGTAATTTAAATTTACTGAAATACATTCTATTTTCTTTTTTTTTTCTGTTGCAGAACTTAACTTACTTCTAGTTAAAGTATATTGAAAAAGTTTTTAGTTTATTAAATCTTATATTTGCAAAATATTTTATTACGTTGTATTTTGCCACACACCAGTTTGTTTTAGTTTTCACTGGCCTAGTTTTACGGTAGCTTAATATTCGCATAGACACCTAAACCAATAAGGGATTGACAGAAGTACGTGACGTGAACACAGTTTATGTTACATACTGAGAAGCGGAAATCAAGAGAGAGAGAATTGCGCATGTCAGGAGGCACTGACGTGGATCCGAATGTGGCGTTGAACATGCATGTGGGTGCTAGAATCTGATAGAATGGTAACTAAAGTCTTGCATTTCGTTTTGATTTTCTCTAACACAAATCAAGGTTCATTTCATGCATTTTGATTCTAATGTTGTTTACATAACGCATGAAGCTTTGTTTAACAATGTGCGTTTATCATTGTTCTTTAGATACTATTATTTTTTACCGCTCTCCCAAAACGATTCTGTAACTTTGTTATCCTAGTCATTTAGATGAATGAATATATTATACTTTACTAGAAATCTAACCTCTAAAACGCAGAAAAACCCTGTTTTGTACTTGCATTTGGTGATATCGTTCTATCCACGTTCTATTTTTATGTCTTTTAAGGTTGAATGAAGAAAAGGTCTAGGAAGGAAAATTAGCATTCAGATCACAGTAGTTGGTGACAAGTGAATTCTTTTATACGTTCGGAAACGCAAATATGGAACTTTAGTCTTATTAACATTGAGCTATGCAAAAATCACACAATTTGTCATTTGATTGTCACAATCATCAATATTATTATAATTTTTTCAAGACAGAAAAGCTACTACTGAGTTACTTTATGATGCGTGCTAAAAATACTATGCAAGTTTCTGCGAGTATGTATATGCAAAAAGTGTAGGATTTCTAGTAAGTAGCACTACACCGTGAAATTTACATCGTTTTGTTCCCGCCGTGTAGTGGTAGTACCCGTCAAATTGAACAACTTTTCCCGAAAAAAAAATTTCCTGCGAAAAAAAATTTTTGGTCTCTCCATACAAAGTGAGACTCCCGACCGACCCATTTTGTATGGAGAGACCAAAATTTTTTTTGTCACAGGAATTTTTCTTTTCGTGAAAAGTTGTTCAGTTTGACGGGTACTATCACTACACGGCGGGAACAAAACGATGCCAATTTCATGCTGTATACTTGGTATATTCATCACGACCAAAATGCATTGTATAAAATAATATAAACGAGTACTTACATTAGTTCACGCTACTGATAATAACTTCGTGTATTTAATATTAGTATAGTTTCTATGTATTTATAAATTGTAACAATTGTGCTAGCAACAAAAAGTAAAATTAATAAAACGATAAAACTTCGCCCTCTTTTTGTGGAGCTTAAAAATAAAAAAAGTTTACATTTCATTAAAGCTTGCGCTGGCACGAATCTTTTCTCAGCCGATTGGTATTGATTGCGTTTTCTCGAGTCTTGGCAAATGTTCATTTGTAGTCTTTTTCTTAGGTGAATTAAGAAGGATTTCAGTGAAAATTTACACAAGCCATATAACCTGAGAGCGTCGGTGGTCTAGTGGTTAGGGCTGCTGCCTCCCGTCCGGGAGACGTGGGTTCGATCCCCATCACGTACCAATGTGTTTTCGAATTTCGAATTCATACGTACGTTTATACGACGCTCTTATTACGGTGAAGGAAAACATTGTGATGAAACCTGCACACTCCTGCGAAGAAATTCAAAGGTTGTGTGTTAAGTTGACCAACCCGCACTGGGTCAACGTGGTCGACTAAGGCCTAATCGCCCTAATTCGGGGTAGGCTCGAGCCCCTCGATGGGGACGTATATGAGTTATTGATTGTTGATTGAAACAACGTGAAACAAAATAACGCAAACCCCTTCGGTTGATTGTTCTGTCCGCGTGAAACTAAACAACTTTTGTTTCAGAACTTTTCAAAATCTCAAAAAAAAAATTGGTGTTCCATACAAACTGATCAACTGATCGAGTCGATTTGTATATATTTTTATAGAATTTATAAATTTTGTGATACAAATGTTATTGATTATCATGAGCAGTTATTTAATTAAAAATCCAATGATATTTTTATAATTATGGTGTCTTGTCATGTCATTACCTACTAAGCCTAAAAAAATTTTTAAATACGAGTACCGTTCATTATATTATTTTATTATTTTATAAGTGGACTTGTAAGTATCAACACTTAACAGAGTAACTGTTCTTTTGTTATAAAAGAAAATTCTTTTCAATTCTAACTTTTTAATCTAACAAACTAGTTTCTGCATTAAAAGTAATAGTTTTATTCTGTAGCCGTGGCTCCATTCAGTATAGCTTATTGTAGTTCTAATAGCGACTTCCGAGAAACTGGTGAGAACCAGTGAGAACCGGTGAGATTAAGAGGCTGTTGTTACCGGGGCTAGGAAGTTTACCGATGTAAAGAAGAATTTAGGAAGTGTACGTTTAACTGACTATCATTCACCGTAAATATTGTTTTGGATTCTTGCAGCAATACAACTAAAATCAAATTTTAAACAGGCCATGGAACAGTAACTGTGGGGGATGGAAACCACATTTATCTAAAAACTACAAGAACTCGTAGTTAATAAATTAACTATAAAACTTATATGAAAACCGTCTGCACGCTATGGCAGACGGAGTAACTTCCAGTCAAAATCTTCGGCAGAGACCAAAGATTTCTGACGCACGTCGTGTCCTCGCGCAGCGATCGCCTTTTGTTCCTCTGAGGCAGAGACCGTATGAAGTTTATATGTTCTCCTTTCAAATAGGTATTCGAACAAAGACCAAATAAAAATTAAGAGAAATCATGCAGCCAGCATCAAATTATATGGCCAACACGCGGACCATCGAGGCCTGATGCTACAGTATACATAGGACAAAGGTAAAGAAGAAAATAACGATTTAATCTATTTGATAAGGGACGTTTTTTTTAAACAAATAAGAAAAAATACCCTAAATACATTGTGCTAGTTGGCACTCTTGCTCATTTCAAATACTTTTTGGTAAAGATGGAAGGGTATCTTAACAAAAAAAATAATTGAATATGGTATCCGATATTCATGCCGTTGTTGATGACTTAGTGGACTGTAACGGGCCGTTGATGATGATTACTTATTTTTAGATGACATAAATTTTAAAAGTTGGACCCTTGGCTGACACCATGAATTTGCTTGCTTTCTTATAATATACCCGCTCATTCTCTAGCTTCGTTAATGCAGCCGTAGTAGGAAACGAAGTCCGTAATTCCTAATGTGAAACATAAATAGACCTCACATAATCCTAGTTGAGGTAACTTTTTTCTTAATTAAGTATACCCCTATACATACATGTTTATAACTGAAAGTGAACGTTAATTATCTTTTATTAGGCATTATAATAATAAGTAGAAGATGAAACAGGCATTCTTGCCAGGAGGCAAAGAACTTTTACCATCACAAAAACTGGATCGTCGATTTTCTAATTAAACCGCAAAAAAAAACAAAACAGAATAAAATAAATACAAATAATACAGAAACATACCTAGTAAGTTGTCTAAAATCAAAAGTTAAACATCTTTTATCCAGATTTATCCAGAAAATAGCAAAGAGTCCGCAAGGCAATATTGTATGGGATTAGTCTTACGAGGGCGGGAACAAATACGAAAGCCAAGTATTTATTAGTCTGCTAATGTAGGGGGCCCCAGATTACATTGGCTGAATTAATTTGTTTTTCCCAGCAAGGATAATATCAACGAATTATGCTTTGCTAATTCATCTTACTAAACAAAATGAAACAAAACAATGAAAACGTAATACCTAGTTGTATTTTTTTTTTGTATTTTTGGTTCTCACACAAAAAATTAAGTTGACATCATAAAGGGGGGCAAAGATAATTGGCAACAGCAGAAAGAGGGCATGAATCTGTAAAAAATTGCAACTAGACCAATGCCGTTAAACGAAATTATAATGATCCCAATTTCAAAATTCATCTGTTTTTTTTTTAAGTATAATGTAAAGACAATAAAGAATCTAGAAAAAAGTATTTGAGACAAAAAAAATTATGCATATTCCCTCCCTATTGACCCACATACCGTCCCTTCAAAAAAACGCTTCTAAATCCACGGTATCGACAGCTACTCCACGCGAGTTGCTTAACATTCGTGATCACATTAATCACAAAGCTTCCATTGTCCACGAAAGCTACAGTTGATTTAGTTTGGTCGGTTACTGGACTTACTGGAATGAAGTACCTTAATCCTCTTTAGGTTTGCAAAGACACGCGTGTTCCACAAACGTTGTCGCAAACACGTTTCATACAGATTAGGTACGCTTCGAGAAACTTTCGATGAGGTTCTTTTCACAAACGATTCAACGGTAGAACGTTATCGGAATGGTATAAGTATGCTCTGAAGCAACATGTTATTCAATAAGCAACTAACAAATGACGTCACAAGTGGGTATGTGCCTCTCTGTCTAATCTTGAATTTCAAACCTTTATAACTCGGTCAATTTTAAAGATAGAGCAAAAAACTATTTTAGTGTTCGATAGCAGAAGCTAAGAAGTTTGGATTTGTAAAATAAAAAAAGTAGTATATTATAGTATTATTTAGTATTGTTATTATATATTGTAGTATATTGAAGAAGAAATTATTTAGTTGGGTAGATGGATGGATTTGGTTACACTCAATGATTTCTGACGCGCGTCGCCTCGCGCATCGATCGTCTTTTGTTCCTCTGAGATTCCACTACACTACAGAATTATGACAAATGCAAAATGATTAAAGGATCCTATTGATATTAGAGTTTGTAATCACTAACCACAGATTATATAATAATATTAACCTTGGATTGCGATAACCTTGGAATGTGACTTTAATAAGACAAGTATAAGTTTCTCACGTTTTGACCAGTGGAATAATATTTTAAATGTGATACAATACAATTTTTTTTTAATTGGGCTCAAATCAAGTTCAACGTAGTAAAATTAAATATGCCTTAAAGTAAAAAAAAAAACAAATATAATGGGTAAGGAAATACAAAACACGGGAGCGGTATAGACCTATAATTTTGGCAGAAAAAACTTTCTGACTATTCAGCGTACAGACCTCAAAACTTACATAATCGTGATTTATTTTGATAGACGACAGGAAATAGAAATAAAGATTCCTGGATTAAGTAACAAAACTTTCTAACGTCTACGCCAAAGCCAGTAAGAAATAAAAAGGTTGTCTCAAAGCGAGAAATCCTTGAATTGATATGTTCGACACATCGACTGTACCCTTATCAAATGGACATATTATGGAGACATTCTTCTTGGTAAATATTTTATTTTTTCTACCAAAATACGGACGGCCTCTGAGGTCTCCATTTTCGAAGTTATTTGTAGGGGTAAGGTGTTCTTTTACAAATTGTTGTTTTTGTTTGAACTATCCTTCGAATGTTTCTCATTCTTTATGACACAATTTACTTCAGTGCTATACTCTCATGTATGTAAAATATCTTATTTTTGGTTGATCAAATAATTTCAGAGGAGAGTATTTACAACAATTTACTTCAAAGTGTTGAATGTATTAATCTTACTAGTACATGGAGACTATTTAAGTATAAAAAATCTTCCACCTTAATAGCTTCAAGTGAAGACACTAATGAAGATCGCTCTTTATATTAAACTGACTAAACAGTGTTAGAGAAGGTAAACGAACTGTAGGCACGAAGTCTCTTGGATTGCGATCAAGTACGAGCGCGCACGGACGCTTTTGTCAAACAAAATTTAGAACTACGTTCATAAAAGTACCTCTGAAGAGCTGCTTGAAGGACAAAATAAAATCATCTATGATATCCAGCTCATAGTTCAGTAGGCAAAATTATGTAAGTCTAACAAAGCATCAAAAACTCAGTTTATGATCTAGTTAGTCATCTAGTAGATAGACAAATCATCTAGACAAGGATATTGAAATTTTGCTTAAGTAAACACAGTTTTTTCAGATAATGACGGCCAAATGTGGTAGTTGACAATGGGTCCCGAATTTGATTCCTAGCCAGTCAAATATTAATTAACAATGTCTGCTTCAGATATAGGTGATATTTGTATTTTTCTGTTACCATTATTAATAACACCTAGAACAGAAGCAGTCCTAATTTGAAATCCCTACGTGCACTTAGAAGTTTATGTTTTTCGCAGAACGTATTTTTGTAGCATTGTAGTGATCAATTCACAAGACAGACTTCCCTTTCGTGATCCGTGGTCTCGTCAAACACAATTCGGTATTCTGCACAGAGCGAAAGGAGGAAAATACAATAATTCGTACGTGTCCACGCGATTTGTCGCACTGCAGCTGCCGTGCTTAGACGGAATTTTCAATACTTCAATACACTTGCTAGGAGAGTTTGCTAGAATACACACCCAGATTTGTGACTTGTAAACTTTTGCTCGACTCGAAATAAGTGGAGAAAAAGGGTTTGACGGCGAGATTGAAAAATGTTAAGATTTTTGCATTTGAAATTGTCCTGTTAGGGTGTTGTATAAATATTACCAAATTTTTACTATTCGAATTGATTGTCGACCTACAACCCACGATGAAAAGAGAGAGACTTGAAATTTCAAGGACATTATTGTATATTAGATGACATAAAACAGTCTACTGTTATAGCTCTTGTATATTTTGAAAATATTGAACAAATTACATAAGTGATATACTTAACATAACTATAATCTGCTCTAGATAACAAGTAAAAACAGTCTGACTCCCCATTTCTTTCAGCTTCTAATGCACTCTCAAGTGAAGCAACCTGTCCTTTCTATAACTTTAATTTATAATTAAAACTCACTTATTTTTCGTCTCTTGTCCGCAGAGGGTTCTCAGTGGTGGCTCCAGAGGTAGCAGTGCCAGGAAAGACTACAGCTGTCCTTGTCACTCTCCACGGCCGTGCCAGTGATGAACCGCTAGAACCTTTGAACGTCACCGTGCGCCTAGAGACTCAAGATGATGACAATGTAGTGAAACTCCTGACTTCGGCGAGCCAAATGATTACCGGTACGTTCAGTTTTCTATAATAGACCGAGCGAGCGAAGCGTCTCTGTTTTAGCTTGGCCAAATTTGCTTTTGTATGTCCATCTGTTTGTTTGTCTGTGGTTTGTTTCACTCTACAGGTCGCGTTTCTCAACCGATTCTCGTGAAGTTTTGTGAGCAGGTTCGATAAATTAATCGTTTTTTTTTTGTCGGGTCAGTTTTTGGAAATTTTAAAAAATGACGGAGTTATGGGGGTTGCCAGCCTACAAAGTCTACCGCCGAGGCTGATTTCCTCTACAGGTCACATTTCTTAACAAATAAAATAAGATAAAATAAGATAAGACAAAATAAAATAAAATAAAGTTTAAAAATAAAAAAAATCAAGGGGTTGGGAATGTTTGTCGAGAAAAAAAATTATTTGAAAAGATATATTATACAGACTCGCGAGGTCTACAGCTCACAGAGCCACTAGTTTATCTATCAGCAACATTAGCGCATGTTCCCATTGACAGTTAAACATAGGCTTAGTCACCGATTTCTAGCCTACTTTATGTTCCTATTGACAGTAATTTACAACACCGACTTCTAGCCTAACACCTAACAAATCCAGATAATATATGAACGGTAACAGGTCTTAGAAATTAATAAGATTTCCAATATTTCTCACAGCTCTTATCTGCTGGAGTTATTACAAGCGCAGCAGTAAGGATCTCATTTTGCTCGGCAGACGCTATTGAAAATTCAACTTATTGCCAAGCAGTTTCTGCGTAGCGATTAAAGTGTGTACTTACCGGAAAAATGTTCATCTCAACAAATATTTAAAAAATTAATGTTGACATTTTGCCAACTGTAACTAAGCATTGAACTGATAACTAAACATTTTCAAAAATATTACCATTATTTCAGTTCTTGAATATACCTTTAAGTGCGTTATTATAAGTTGAACTAATTTATATTTACAAACAAAATATAACTCACAGACATTTGGGCAATGTAATGTTTACAGAATCATAAAGAAGTCATGAAATTAACCGTGCAGTTTCATACATCTGGTATTTTCTAAGAACATAAACGTTTTAATATTTTTATTTTTCTAGATTCATGCTCTATAAGAGCAGACTAGACGCAGTCATAATAACCCGAAAAGTTGGTATCATAAAACTTCTTTATAAGAACATAAAAGCAAAAGTTTTCATAGCTACGGATCGTCGACGAACTAAAGATGCGGTAAGTAGCTATGTTTTTAAAGTACAGCTAAAATTGGGTAATATCTCGAAATTTTTGCATTTACAGTAAAAGATATTTCTAACTGCAGTTTATTTTTCACTAGCGGTACGCCCGCGTTACGTAAGATTTTCCCGTGGAATTAGGGTTTTTTCCCCTAAAAAGTATCCTATGTGTTAATCCAAGTTACAAACTACCTCCATTCCAAATTTCATCCAAATCCGTTGAGTACTTTAAGCGTGAAGGCGGAACAATTGTCCAAACATCCAAACATCTAAGCATCCAAATATATTTTCATATTTATAATATTAGTGTGATTGATATAATCTACGTTATTGGTTATTCTTTAGCACACAAAAGGAATATTGTCTTTATACAAGTAGGTATACATAAATTGGTGAGGAGAATCGGCATTAATACTTTTTTATATTTTCCTTATGAAGTGACAAACAAGGACTTTGTTTTTGCCCTTCGAGAATTTCTTTATTTTTCGGACTTCTTTTAGATCTGCGCATTTCGTCTCAGCTTTATTTGCTGACCCTCATCAATATGCATTTAGGTCGGCCCGCACCCAAACTTTATGCTTTTCGCAATGATTATTCCACTCGTCAACGCGAGATGACGGTTTTTATTTTCATACGATTTTGTACCAAAAACCCTACACAATTTAGGGTTCATGTTGGATCTACGTGCACGATGTTGGTTCTAATGATCGACCTAACAATTACAAACCCTAGTTAATGGTGTTATTGAGCCACAAAAAGCCTCTGACATGGCTAATGTAACGAATTTTAATAATAACGGCTCTATATTGTGCCTTCCGAAGCACGAAATCGTCTTGCTTTCTGAGAAGTGTTTACTGATTATTAACGTTCAATTCATCGGTCTGATAATGCATTGGATAAATATTTCAAATATCATAATTACCTTGCAAAAAATATACCCTATATCCTTGCAAAAATATCTTAGAAAGTTGCAAAGATAATTAAAAAAATATTAGAAAAGATGTTATTTGCTGTACCTACATTAGCATATTCAATTATACCTAGCTGGAATCGTGCCACGTTGCAAATAAATGGACTTTTGATATGTGGAGCAGAAAGAACAATCTCGGTGCCAACATTTGTCACCGTCAAGTTGTCGGAACTGAGTCCAGTGCAGCCAGTGTTCCGACCATGTAAACTTTTGTTCCAAGTTATAACGCCAGTTTGAAATTTTCATGTCTGAAAGTGTAGCTGGAAGCTGTGGTTGGAATAGAAAGTCGAGCATAATTGACGGTATTTTTTATTGAATCAAACAAATTAAATTGTTCATCTGATAGTCGTACTCTATTATTGGTCTGATGTAATCTTCCTGAATTTATCATTATTTGTTGCCGTACGAAACAATTTCAGCAATAGAAATCCCGCTCCACTCCAGAATATTACGTATCCAAGCAATAATGATTTGTTACGTCTCTCAAAGTCACGGAAACATTAGAAAAGAGTATTGAAATAAATATTGGCGCAAAAATATGAATTTAAGTTGTAGAGTCGAAGAGGATCAAGGAATATTTAGACTAGATATGTGTTGTGCGCGGGCGTCATGTCATAGCGAAACTACCACAACTTTATAATCGTCACACCACAATCGTGCTCCACGCACATCCGCTCAGCATCTACTCTGTGGTTCGCAAACTTTTGCAGCTATTCCAACAACAACTCAAGGATCTATGAGCTAGATACCAACTATAAACTCACACACCAGTTTAGTCTATTGTTCTACATAATGTGCTTTTACTTATATATACTCAAAACAATATCAGTCAGCATCAGTTTACAATCTACACGAAAAAAGGAAGAAGAAGAGAAATATAAATTAAATTACATGATGTTATTCATCTGTTCCATCCACATAGAAACATATTAAACATGTATAATCCTCAATCCAAACATCCGTAAGCCAACCCGGAAATAAGAAGCAGCATGTGTGCCAAGAAAGAACTTTTATCTTGATGAGAATGCAGTTTGCGACTGCACTAGATAAATCTTGCTGAAAAATGACTTTTACAACCAGCACAAACGTTACTCGTACGAGTACCGATACTAAAAACAGTGAGACACCTACCTAAAACGTAGTAGGTTGTAGGAGCTTGTGTATGCTACCAACATGACTCAAAATGCTGGTGGTTTGAAGAGTATTGGGATCATCCTGCACTTTTTCATTTATCCACATAATTAAAGGAATGTTCCTCTAGGAGTTGATGTAACGATGTTTTGAATGAATTAATAACTACAAATACACTAAAAGCATACCTATCTGTTAATATTAGGCGTAACGTCAAGATTAGGATGCGAAACAAAGGCCGGTCTAAAAATCGAGTAAAAACTGGTCTCCTGTCCAAATTTTTCTTGAAAAGGCGAGGGACACAAAAATCTTAATTGTAAGTTAAGAGACTTGCAAGTGGTTTTTTTTTTATTTAATGGATTGGATGCTGGATTTATGGCCAATAGATTTATGGTATTGTTTTTTGATGAAGAGACTCTCCATTACTCGTTCTGTTAGCTTCATAGCTAACCCCTCACGGGACTTATTTATCTGACAGCCAATAATTACTAATTTAAAATTAATTATTTTCGATTCTAAAAAAATCTAATTCAATTTTCCGTCAGCTTATTATGATGTCAAATCCATCTGTGTTTATAATTTTATAATTAGGTATTACTAAAAATGAAAGACATAAAATCTAATCAACTACAGTGCGGTGAAAGAATCAATGCCTTCTGAAAAAAATACTGTGAGGAAACCTGTGGTATGCTTTCAAAGAAGTTCAAAGAAGTCGAATATTACACCTTGGAGTCACGTGCTTTATAAAGTAAAGAGTTTCGAGTCCTTCGGTGAACTTATAGAACCGATTTTTGAGTTGTGCACTAATCCATCTTAAAAAAATCAACAATTAACAATCAAAACAGAAACTTTCAATGTGGTCTTAATATTGCCAACTATCTACAACTAAATTATTTTACAACTAAATTATTCAGCTAATTAACATTTCAAAATTGTTAAAGCCGCTTTGAAGTTAGATGTATCAGCATTCTACACGGCGAAATATCGACTCACTCCAAACGAAATCTTAATCAAGACTCAATGCGCAGTCTAACCGTAATGAAGTGGATTCCCACAGAAATTCGCTCCTTGAATCTCCAGAGCTCAAAGGAGAGAGCCTCGAATACAAGACACGATTTTTCCGTGTGATCAGACTCGCAACTGACGACACGGTTCGTTACCCACTGCAGAGCAAATCGAATCTCTGAGACGGAATTAGCAATCACTTTGAACCATTAACACCTGCTGTTCAAATTGAGATGGTAATCGAAAAAACGGAAAAGGAATACCTTATTGGTTTGCTTTTTGTGAATTGTGATGGTGGTAAAAAATAATATGGAAATGTGAGACTTGTAGGTAAGTAGCGGAAAGCAATCCTTGTAAGATATAACCTTTTTAACCTTTATGCCCTTAATATGTCCATGCCTAGCTCTGCTCGCCCCTTGATGCTATGTCGGGCAAATGAACATTTAAACAAAATCTTCGACCAAAATTTAACCTGTATTAGACCTGTGTTGTCAAGTACGACCTAATTTTGGTCGAAGATTTAGTTTAAATATACCTTATGTGATGACCAATTTTATTAAATATTATTCTTCAAAGGTACAAATCTAAGATCAACAATATTTTTAACTTTTATCTACAAATCATTTATTTAATCAGTTGTTTTAAAAAATAAGTTAACTATTACCTTAACTTTACATTCCAAAACCAACCTTTGAGTGAAACCAAACTGTCTCCTTAATAATTCAAATAGCACTCCAGGTTGTAAGACGCAGAATCTCGCCACAAGTTCTCAGCAGTTGATTGACTTAAAATATCTGGGGACGAAAGTGAGCCTACCAACATTAGCATATAGACGGTTCTCTCTAAGGTAATGCTGGGGCGTTATTAACTAAATTCCTCAGTATTGAAATTGTTACAGTACTCATTTATCAAATGAACTCTGTGATACAAAGATGTTTTAGAGAATAGATTGGCAAAGTTTTTATTTCACAACGAAAGTGTTTGAATATACCAGAACACATATTTATATTCATATTTATTTATTCGTAAACAATAAAATTGTGTTCGATATAACAAAAATTGTAAATTAATTAAGAAGCAGAGCCTGCTGTGTTGTTTTTCTATGTGATCATTTTCTGTTAGCTTTATTGTGTACATAAATAATAAAATGAAATAAAATAAATAAATAATTCATGACGAAACTCTATTTCAATATACCTGCTTATAGACCATTTGTATTTTTAATGAGCTCAAAGATGTGATTCGAAGAATCTAGTTTGAGATTTAATCAAAAAATATAGAAGATGTTAGAATAAAATATTGATGAAAACAAACAGTTTTGTGGAACTCATAATGTATGCGTAGAGGGAGGCACATCAATGCTTGTCCTTTTATTCATCCAGCCACCGCGAAGCTGCGTTCAGAAAATCTGAGCGACTCTGAATGCTTCGCTCGTCTGCGCGTCCGAACAATACCAATCTCAGATTTCTATGCAAAGGACTTTGCTGAACAAAATATTATACGATGTATTGTTGCTTTGTGATTATGGAGATTTTATATTTCTCGCCGCTGAATGGGGAATACTAAGCAGCCAATTTGGAGACGCGATACTTTTTAAAGTGTTTCTGTTCTTGCACCCTCCTCCTAACTCGCGCCCTTTTACACAATTTGAGAAGAGTGTCCTCTCCCTACTCGTCTTTAAACATCAGAGGAGAGAAAATCAAATTATTTTTCTTTTTGTTTGTTTAGTCACATTTATAATACCATTATCTTCATTTCTCTACTATTTTAGTTTCAAAACCTTGGTGGAATTGGCTACAAGTACAACGTGATGAAAGTGTCACATAGTCTCTATGGTCTGTTTCGCATTTTCATATTGAAACTAAGATTTATTGACGTCGGATAGCCAAACAATATTTAGCCGCATTCAAGCTTTATTTTAGACGCTTGTAAATTTATTTAACTGTTCGTAGATTTATTACAACGTTTTTGTTAACGCCCGCTTTCACACTTCTTGAAGGCTTAGTTGTTTAGTTTAGTATATTTATTTAGTTAATTTATATAAAAGAAAAAGTTATACTAAACCCATAATTAAAAGTACAGTGAGAGAACCAATCTTATTTCTTCAAACGATCTTTTCCAAAAGACTTCTAGAAACACGATTTTTAACCCCATTCACTTTAAACCGGGGCTGGAGACGCTGAACATAGCAAATAAAATCCAAGTGGAACGGTTCCAATTTCTCGCAGACATATTTGCCTAGTGTTCGCTTTAAGAAGAGACTTGGCACCGCAGTGTGAGCAACCTAACATTTTTCATTTTTAAATAAATTCAACGATGCTGTGTCAATACTTGCAGTGGGGCTTGAAAACTGCAGCTCACGACTAGTAGTTTGCAATAAATAAGGTTTTGTTATTTTGAAAGGTTGATAAAAAAGACTGGTGATTTTCAAATACCCTTGTGCACTAGAGTGTATACATTTTTTTTTATAAATTGTTCTGTGCGTTCGCGAAAACATAAAAAATACACATTGGACTTATGTCCAATGTGTATTTTTTATGTTTTCAATTTATTCGTAGGTTTCAAAGTCTCAAACCTAACCACCCAACCAACCCCTAAAATTTGCTAGGTGTCAATGGAGTGCGGATTTTGACGACACCCTAGACGTAATGTCTGTGATGTGACCCAGGCTAAGAAGATTATTCCGTGTCTGTTGTCTTAAAATTCTTAAATTCAAATAGTTTTCAAATTTAAAACCCTGTGTGCAGATGCCAAAACAAAATGTCTTTGTTTCTTAGCTACGAATATTACTCGTCTTTTTAATTCGTAGCGATAGTCAGTGTTGTCTCGTTCGTTATTAATTTGCGTAAACTTTTATCTTCTAAAAAGAATTTCTGTTATCTTATAAAGTTTTACAAATTCTTGGATGTTATATTTATCGTTTGGAACAGCTGATTAGCATTTCAGGAATTTCAACTGCCTTAATTAAACTTTTTGAAACAACCCTAGAACTTAATTCCGTCGGTGGTGTTTAAAAACCGATCTTTTCCCGAAATTCACTAACATTTTTACTCAGTACAGACCGTTGCTCTAGTTACAGGTTGGTTTTTCGTCGACCTTTGACAAAAATTGTGGAAAAAAAATGCTAAACCGGAGCGAACCGGATCTGTCCGGTTTGTTGTAGCTCGCTTCGCTTCCTTTTTCCGCTGGCAGTTTTTCCGTGCGGATTCAAACCGCTATATTTCTACGTCTGGTATCGATGTTGTTTCAATTGCAGATCTGGAGTCATTCAGAGGTTTTGTTTTTATTTTGTTGCGTCAACATAATAGACTTAAATAGTCTCATGACCCTGCAGGATGGAATGAGGCCCGTCTATTTTAGCATGCATTTTACTCACTTCGAATGCACGTCGACACCATAAAGATAATATGCTTCTGGAAAAAGTTGGTTAAAATAACGAACTGTTTATGTTATTTTCATATAATATTATTTCATCTAGTAAACATTTTTGCAACGTACATAGATATTCGTACAATACAAAACATACAGCCTAACTGTACTAATTTGTGTATGCCATTCAATCTCTCTTCTTTTTTTAACATTCTTCGTGGGTTGATGGCGTTTGTTCGGCAAACTCAGTGCGGGTACTGTATGACGCCCGCAGTTTTTAAATTAACCGAGCGAGTTCTGCCAGGCAGTATTCAGCTATCTGTACATTCGGGCAGGTGGTAGATAAACTAGGCGAGGAATAACCAACAACTCTCCAATGTTTAGTTCTAATTTAACTTTTTGTTACCTACTGCAAGAATTACTTGCGAGCTATGTAGCAGCAACAGCATGTCGTCGATGTATGTCATACATTTTTGGTAGGAAATTTCGGTGTCATATGTCGAAATGGGATCGGAATCATAGGTATCCTCCTCTCTTTCGTGCTAACCTATCGACTCATCTTTTTATTTCTTCGCCTAACATTCTATTCAAGACTTACTTCACATGCCGCGGCAAAATCGGCATGCCGCATGCCGTCTTAAATTCTGGCCACGTGTCCCGCCCACTGCCATTTGAGTTTTACGATCCCCGGTACATCTTGCGCTTTGGTCCGTTGTCGGATCTTTGCATTCTTATACTCGTATTGTCTCGTATTTGGTCATCATCATCATCATCATATTCAGCCCACATCAACCCACTGCTGGGTATAGGCCTCTTCTCTATAGCGCCAATTCTCACGGTCCTGTGCCAGCCTCATCCAGTGAGATCCCGTCATCTAGACGATATCGTCTGACCATCGGGCTGGTGGTCTGCCCACTGGCCGCTCTAGGCCACCACTCTGTGACTGCTTTGGTCCACCGTCCGTCGTCCCGTCTAGTCAAGTGTATTCGGTCAATTAACTTAATTCCTAGCATTCGTTTTATAGAGGTGTTAATAATTTAAGAATGTAATAAATGAATAAATTACTAATATTCCTAGCATATTGTTTAGTTAGCAAATAAGTCCCCATAGAAGGCCTCGAAATAAGGTTGGAACGGGGTCAGGGCGGGTTGGTCGACTTTTCACAGAAGCAACAAGTATGTGATATTCATATAAGAATATATTTTAACCCAATAACCTATTGTTGCTGCCTACTATCTTAAGCTCATGTACTTAGTACCTATAGATAGATACAATCATACAAAGATGAAGCTCATAAAACGACAAAAATCAAGATGGCTCTTCTTTTCATCCTTCATCAGGGTTCTACTGTGTGATACTATTGCTTGGAAGTAGCTTGTAGCGTCAGTCCTTTCCAGTTATGAAAAATCAAAACTCAACCAAAATATTATAATTTGTGTCACCAACAGCAAGATTTATCAACTCAACAATAACCAACTAAACCAACCGTTGTTTATTACCACGCTGTCCTTCAGAATTGCAAATTAAATTGCAAGGTCCATGCTCAGAGCGCTAATTTACATAAAGATCTACATACGTACTACCCAGCGACCGTCATTGTGGTTTCATGAATATTTCCTTGGTTATTAAGAAAATTTAAACCAACTTCTCAGTGCCCAAATGACCAAAGCAGCAGTTTACGTACTCCCAGATGCGCAATGCCGCGAAGTTGCATTTAATTCGAAATTTAAATTAGCTCGTCCAGCTCGCTAGTTCTTAAATTGAATAAAGTTTCACAAAAATAAACAACTGAGAATTCGTGGAATATTGCGCTGGTGATGAGGCAAAAGAAGTTTGTAAATGAAAATGTAGCGCATTTGAAACGCAACATCTTTAATTTTATAAAACATTATAACTTGTAGACAAAAAACTAGGTAATACAAATAGCGAAATAAGAAACACACACACACACACACACACACACACATATGATAATTAAGCTTTGATTTAAAGCTTTCGCAATTTAAACAGT
The DNA here is from genome assembly GCA_951230895.1 of Carpatolechia fugitivella. NCBI lineage: Eukaryota > Metazoa > Arthropoda > Insecta > Lepidoptera > Gelechiidae > Carpatolechia > Carpatolechia fugitivella. The sequence continues at coordinate 11,607,681 of OX579656.1, forward strand.
TTGATCAAATACAGAAGGGACATTGAAAATGCCTGCTTAATTTCGTTTATCTTCAGATAAACTTTAAATTTATTTAAATAAGGGTGTAAATTAGGTGTATTATCGTACGGAAATCGCAGCCCAAGTCGTCACTGTCGGTTGCACTGATAAATCGGCCGTTTAATCTAGCTTGACGTAAACGTTTCCCTTCGAAAGGAAATTTCAACTTTTTCCTACACCCGATCTCCCAGATTTATGCATCGGATTTAGTGTTTCAGTGCTTCTGCTTAAACTTTATTAGACACATTTATAAAAAGAAAGTGGTTACTCTTAATTTTTTTCCGAATGAATATAGCGGTGGATTATGTTTCAAAACCGTAAGCTAAATGTACCTCATCACCTGGTTTACACCTCGTAAGATCATATCTATATCGTGTGGGTTGTAAAGTAGATGACTAGGCCATAAACACTGATGGTGGTGGCAGAATTATTAAGCCTCAGCTAGGATTATGTATCAGCTAAAATAAAAAATAATAAACCGATATAGAAATACTTCTTTGAGCATTCAGTCAGTCAGAACAGAAACTTATATGTCAAGTATACACCGTGAAATTTCATTGGTTGATTTTCGAACATTGGTTGATTTTTGATTTTCGAACTCTTAGGAACATGTGCTGACAATAAATAAAAAATTGCATCTCCCATAGTAAATTTATTGATTAGCTGGCCGCGCGGTTTCGTAGAACGGGTAATTTTTTGTGTCATTTTACGGCCCATGTTCCCAAGTTGTTTAGTTTAATGCTGAATACTCCCTTTCACGAGAATCAACCAATGAAATTTCACGGTGTATATCTAAGTCCATCCTTGTTGCCCACTTTACTAAGATCTTGTTGCATGCTTTACTGCATGTCAAATTGTATTTAAAAAAATCGTAACATAATTTCTCATAGCATTCCAACTTCGCAATTTCAACATAATTTGGTAGAAATTATGAAAATTTACTTTACGATCTACCTACTTTATGAACCTTCGGATTCCTCTTCTCAGAATGTTTGGGATACGTAGTTGAGTTGAAAACATATTTTCCTATCGAATAAAGAGAGTAGTTATTATTAGTTCATAATTACTCGTATTTGTTGTTTAATTTATCATTTATTTACAGCCACTAAACAAGATTTATTAAATACATTTCTCATCAAAAAAATCGAAACACTTTGCAAGTTTATGTTTTGTATGGAATAACAGAAAAGTATGTAGGTATATTTAGGAATACACACAAAATATACACACTTTTCAATAATACAATATATACACAAAGTGAAAGTCAAATTTTTTTATTCGAATTAAGATTTTTACAAATCATTTTTCGACGTCAAAGCTATCATGGGAGGCACGTTCACTACCAGTATACGCCCTCTAGTTTAGGGCACATTTTTCTGTTATTCCTTACAAAACATAAACTTGCAAGGTGTTTCGATTTTTTTGATGAGAAGTATATGTTTTACAGAGGATAAATCTAAAAAATAAAACTACGTCCCCTCCGAGGAGCTGAAGTCTACCCTGGGTGATCGAACCTGATTCAACCACAATAGCCCAAAAATCTTAATTTGATCGTGTTGACCTTAAACTTTTTATCATGCTTAACTTTTTTTTACCTTACAACACATACCTTATTACAACACTGTAGATGATTTTACGAGGTGTAAAACAGGTGATAAGAAACATTCAGCTCGGTGGGGACGTATATGAGCTGTTGATGTTGAGTTTATCATCAATAAACTTTTTCTCACATCTTTTTGAAAGATTGATTATGAACTACACTCATAAAAATGTTTAGGGATTAACTTTATTTCTTAAAAAAAAAAGTAAACTGTTTATATTTTCGTACTGAATCTAACAGTCTTTACTCTTACAGAATTTTTAAGAAGGTAGAAAATGGATTGAAACTGATGACAGACACCGACATAAACGGTTTACTATTGTTATATTTTTTGTGTGAAGAAAAGACCATTTTAATCCATTTTACATTATTATAACAATATACTCGGTAGTTCAACATTATGAAACACAAATATAATTTTTTTTTTTTTTAAATAGGTGAGTAAATAGATGTCAAAAAAAGTACAATGTTAGTCTCATGTTATTGATGTTGGCATGGCATACAACAAAATTTTATATAGGTATAGTTATATATTATAATAAATACAGTATAATTCAACATCTGTATTTCACTGGTTCTCCAAAATAGTCATGGTTTAGGAACGTGTACGAAATTCAATCCCACGGGAGAACTTTTAATTGAATTTCACCTTGGTACGCGTCGATGGATACTTTCTTAATTATGCGAGGGAAACAGATTATACTCCCGTGTTCTACATAAGCTGCTGTATTATAGATTTATCCAAGAAAATAAAAGGATAAAAAGTATGTTAAAAAGAAAAAGATAGAGGGAGATAGGTTATTAAGTGTCTTTGCTTTTTTGTTACGCGCGATATGACGTCTTGATATCTAAATAATAATTGCAAGTATTTAAACAAATTAATCACTAAATGAGTCATTTGTAGATAGATATAATTTTGTCAACATACCTATATGTCTGTAATGGTGCCAATCCGTGCCATGTGGTGACGACAGAGTAGAATATATTTGTCACCAACCCCTACTCTTCCCGTGGGTGTCGTAAGAGGCGACTTAGGGACTACACATTGAACAGGGAACGGGCAGCAGCGCTCTCTGATATAGTAACCTTTTAATCTGCGATCTCCAACCAGCCTGCCAAGCGTGGAGATTATGGCAAAACCCTCCACCTAAGTGGAGGAGGCTCATAGTCCAGCAGTGGACTGTAACGGGCCGTTGATGTTGATGAATGGTGATCCAAAACACTAAAATCTACACAAAAAAAACACTAAATACACTAATTTATAAATAAAACCATGTTGTAGGTGGAAGAGAGTGGGGGGATATTAAAATTCAAGCAAATACCTAGTTTAATGTTCATCAATCCTCTTTCTTTTTACGCACGACGACGACGGACTGTGTATGCGTTTGGGGTTAGAGGTTGTTTGTTTGTTTGTTTGTATGTCTGTCTGTTACCATTTTTCTCGAAAACCACTGGACCGATTTAGTTGCGGTTTTTTGCATTTAAAAGGTATCAATTCAAAGCAGGTTCTTAGATATGTTATATAGAGATAGGCCACCAGGGAGCGATGCAGTAGCCAGATAAGTTGGCACTACAGGAGTTCTCAAAAACTACTGAATCTGCGGTTATTTGCATTCAAAGATGAGCAAGACGTGTATTACGCAAGATTAGAACGAACTACGGCAGGCGAATGTTTACTTATAGTGGTGCACAAACATATAATAATCTACCCTCAGAAATTAAAAAAGCTAACTCCTATATTGAATTTAAACGTAAATTATCCCAGCATATACTAACGAAATGTTAATTTAATTGACCTGAATTTGTTTTTGGAAAGGTGGTTTTGCTGTTGATATAAATGTGATTTGTTTTGCTGTGAATGACTGTGAAATGTTGTTTTGTTTTTGTACCTGTTCTCATGTATGTGACTTTGAATGTCTTTTATGAGAAAAAATAATCTCCTAAAATCTGTATTTCACTTGTATTTTTTAAAGAACTTTATCAAAATGTCGTAGAGTCGTCTTTCAGACGTACTCGTTTATTTACGTAAACACTCGTCCTTGCCACGCCTTCCGCTTGTCATGTTTAATCTGGGTTTCACAAGTAGAACTCTTATGAATAGGTACAGAATGTACACAAAATTGAGTTTTTTTAGCAGGGAGTTTATAAGCTGAAATATTTCATTTTGTTTAAATTAAATTGCTACAGAGATTTAAATTCACTGGTGGATGGATGTAACACGAGAATGTACAATGAATTAATTAAATGTGTATTTAATTAAGAGTACTACATATACTCGCCAAATTGTATTGTTTGTTGTGTTCGTTGAGGCTTTGAATGGAGGACAAAACACCATTTTGAACTGAAACGGCTAAGTTTTGAAAGCAAAGTTTACAGGTAATGGAAAAAACATTAGCTAAAATCAATGGCTTGAAAATTATTAAAAATGTTCCATATCTAATCTGATTTTCGAAGTCAATCAACATATTGGGATCTCATGTTCGATAAGGAAAATTACCCTAAACTAGGGTGAGCCCAGTGTCCTTGGAAAGATTCCTACAAACTAATGAATCTTATTGTTAAACTAGATGTTTGCCCGTCATTAAATTTACTTACGTGTTGTTCGGATTCTAATAATGATATATTTTATTGCATTGAAAGTAGCCTTTATGTCCTTTTCTAATCTCCCAACTGTATATTCACCAACGGTTTAAATAAAACCCTCCTAAGGGACTCGAACCCGCCCTAAATTAGAGTGATGAGGCCTTAGTTGATCACGCTGGCCCATCGTGGGTTTCAACTTCACGCATAACCTTTAAATTTCTGCGCAGAAGTGTGCAGGGAGGCAGCGGGCCTAGCAACACCACCACGCTCTTACATTACCTTGTAAATAACATCTTAAGTAACCAAATAAGTCAGCCATCTTCATCGAACTAATTGATAACCCATTCAATGGGCTTGAGTGACTAATTTACGGAATAATTACATTGGAATTCAATATCCGCCAATTTTCAAAGACTCGGCATAGTAACATTGTTATATAAATATTATAATTCTATGTATACACGATGAAAAGCCTATTAAAGTAACTTCCGGTGGCTCGTCTTTGGTGAAAGCTTCAGTAATACAGGGAGGATTATTTTGGTGGAGTTGTTGGTAAGTTCGGGTGATATTTATTATTTATTTAATGGCTATAGAAAATTGGGATACTTACAGGATTTGTGTGAGTTATTTGGTTGGGGAAGGTTGTTTGATTCGAAATATTGTGCACAAGTACTCAAGACACCAAAACCACATATTTGTTTTATTTTTTGGTCTTATTAATTTTAGCTTGTTTGTGGAATAGCGATGATTTTAAAAACAGTCTCAAAAATTTATCATAATTTAAGTTTAAGTAAGTCATAAAACTTTCTACTTGTGTTGAGTACTTACGAGCAGCCATGCACATAAATTTATTTCATTTCAGACGCAACTAACTATGCGCGGTGACCTTGAATTCGCCAGTACCCATCTTCTCTTCTACGCATTTGCGGAATAAGAGATTTAAAAATACCCGCACACTCAACTCACAGCTCAACTTACATTGTAAGTTAAAACAATATTGGTCTAGGCGTATTTTGTAGTAGATCAGACCACTACATTCCTACGACCAGAAGCTACACAGTAAAAGAGTACTGCTTATTATCCTCCTAATTATTATAGATGTTAAAGTTTGTATGGCTGGATGCTTGTCACACAATTTAACGACTGAACTTGAATGTTATACTTTTTACATTAAAAAAACTTAAACAACGCGAGCGTAGCCGCGGGCAAACAGCTATACAGGATGTAGCAAACCGAAATATAACGAAAGTACTCATGAAACTAAACAACTTTTCCCAGGGAACATGGGTTGAGATGTTTTGTTACATCCTGTATAGTTAAAAGAATAATAATCTACTTTATTCATCTACTTTGAATATTCTTAAAAGGAAAATCCAGGGAAAACTTGAGAGACCAAATTGAGCCTGGAACTGGCTCCTTCAGGTTCATACCCAACCACACCGTAATCAAATTACCCGCGCTATCACAGGGATTAGCCACGGCTCCATTGTCCCGAACACGCGCAATCTTGTGCGACAAACTCATTCACTGGAACACCGCCTTTTGTCTTTTTGTGCCTAAGAATTATACTTTAAGGTAATGAAAGATATTTCCAGGGTGTTAGGTTTCACCGAGCGATTTTCTTTTGCTTTGTCTATGATTGCGCAGGTGGAAAAAGAAGATTTTAATATACAAAAATGTTATACCTATTTTTCTACGGATGCAGTGTCGTTCTTTTGTGTATAATTCTAGATTAAATACAAATAAGCTACAATGCAAAATAGCACGCTTAAAGTACATAATATTAGTGCTCTTCTTTATATACGTCCTTTTAAAGGCTAAAAGATATTACAATAGTATTATGAAATAATTTGGAATTTGTAGATTCTCGATTTCTTAGCATATCTTACAAAACAATACAAATATTTTTACAGTCTTTGTTTCTGGATTAGTATTGTTCCTAAAAGTCTTACAGTTTTAGAACATGTCAATGTGCTTTGCAGTATTTTAAAAATTCTAAACCTTGGTAGTTACTTATCTTTACCTATTTCAAAATAAGTCGTGGTAAGGCGAGGCAACCGTATTTTTAATTAAAATAATTAGAGCGAATCCCGCAGCTTATTTAAAGGACAAATGTTAAGAACAGATAAAATAGGTAGAAACGAATTATTTATTATTTTATTATTATTATTTTTTGTTTACAAAAAAATAACAGACAATCTAAATCCAATTGTCAGGTAGTGACGATCATATTAAAGACTTTTAATTTTCATCAAATTCAAGAAAGACTACGATAAAATAAGTATCTAGAATGGTTTTTATACTTTTTATTAAAATTAATATACCTAGCAACTTTATGTCTCCACTAGTGTGATTTTTGTCACTTTAATCTATTTATTTATTTTATTTATAGTAGGAAATATAAAGTTTTTCAGATATACCTATGGAGTGACAGACCCTAAAATAACTATATTACGTATTTCTCTATAATAGTTTTTTTTTTTCAAAGATGCTTTCAGAATTCTTTGATCGTCGATGGGTAAAGTTTTCTGAGTTTCGCGCATTTCAACTGCTGCAAGTTTACACAGAATATCAAGGGAAGAGTTCAAACTATCTTCACGGATGACAAAATCTGTACCAGACGTAGGAATAACAGTCTCCAACTTCGTCCAAGTCAGAACTATAGTTAAATCTCTTCCGCGTCTAAAAGTAGTGAATCTACTTGCTTCGGTTCAAGCTTCGGTGATTTCCAAGAAGAACAAATACTACATCTTATTGTATATCACGCCATACAGAACTTATAAAATACTAACAAAATACAATGTTTTCGATGTTTTTAACAACGTAAATTAGGAAAACAAATAATACTTAACTATTAAGCGTGTAATCGTTTTCAGTATATTTTGATAAGTAATTTTTCATATTTGCATAAAACCATTTTGTCCTAGAAAACTAATTTGTTAAAAAAAAAAAAACTAGTTTGTAAAACAAAAATTGTATCATGTCTTAGAAATAAAAAAGAAAGCTTGATGATTTTGAAGAATGCAACTTAAAAAAAGAATTTCCTAAAGTAAAAGAATTCTCATTTCCAATATAAAATATTACCTATATGCAATTTAACGATTCAAACTCAAAGTTCCTAAAAGTTTCTACAGCTTGTACAAGAGTCCAAACCATTCACTGCGATTGCAATAGAACTTTTACCAATTCTACGAAAACCGAAGTTCTAGTCTAGTTTTGCCTTTAGTTCTATATGTACGGCAACTACTGGGAATTTCTCATCAAAAGATAATAAATAGTAGTTGGGTGAAATTTAACAAGAGCAACTTCATTAGTGCAATAAATTCTACGAAATTTGTGTGACTGACATTAGCAGGTTAATTACTATTGGTTCAATATTACTAAAAATGTTCTTTTAGGTTCTTGAAATCCTCGTCACCTAAAAAGATCGCCTAAATAAGAAGATATATTTACTCAAACGCACAAAAATACTTTAGACGATGTTTCTAGTTCCTATTGGTGCAATATTACTAAAAATGTTCTTTCAGGTTCTTGAAATCCTCGTCACTTAAAAAGATCGCCTAAAAAAGAAGATATATTTACTCAAACGCACAAAAATACTTTAGACGATGTTTCTAGTTCCTATTGGTGCAATATTACTAAAAATGTTCTTTCAGGTTCTTGAAATCCTCGTCACTTAAAAAGATCGCCTAAAAAAGAAGATATATTTACTCAAACGCACAAAAATACTTTAGACGATGTAATGTTTCTAGTTCCTATATATAATATAATTCAAGATACAATAAGATTATTTACCACTAATTATGCCACAATCTTGAACAACTCATCATTAAAGACAAGGGATAACTTGTAGTCAAGTACAGGAGGACCTGTAGGTGTCGTAAGAGCCGATTAAAGGACTACTGTTTCAGTGCCATCTAGACAATACAGTTTTTTCTACACTCGTTCCAAATTTGCAGGATGATTGACGTCAAACAAGTGGCCGGTCTCAAAACTTTTACAACATACTTACCTATATAGGTATATTCGAAAGAAACAAAACAAGTACGGTTTTGTTCGACTATAGTAACTAAACCAAATTTCTTTATTATCTGCCTTTCAAATAATAGGTTACATTTTATTCGCCTATAACGAACGGAAAGTCTTTCTTATGAACAATAAATGACGACATATTTCTTATTCAGTTACTCGTATTGTTACAAATAAAACCATTACTAGAACATAACAAAGGACTACTCATAATAAAATGTACCAACGTTACAGCTTTAGTGAAGTTTCTGAACGAAAGGTATTCGACGTACAACGTATTATGTAAGTTTTATTGACTCATAATAAAGCAAAATGTCAGGAAAAAAATCTTTTAAGTTCTATTTAAAGCCCAAGTCACACAGAGTGGGAGCGGCGCAGTCCGGGGCCGGGACAAGCGGGACGGCGGCGCTATGCCGCGCCATAGCACCGTCCCGCTTTCCCAGCCCCGGACTACCCCCGGCACGGTTCTGTGTGACTTGGGCTTTAACGTCTCCATTTTTTTTTCTCCAAGTTTTTTATTGTTTTTTAATGTTTTTCAAGAAAACCTGTTTGAAGGTTCTAGTTCATAATTTGTGTTATCATAAATTATCATTATTATAACCTAACCTAACCTAACCTAACCTAACCATTATTTTATTTTCATCTTGAACTTGGAATTCAAATAGTTATTTTATGCGGCTGACTATTGACCAATTTGGTTTTTTGAAAGCCTTATCGCCCTTATTTACAGTAGGCTAAGCTCAGCTTCAGACGTGTCTATATTTAATAATGTGTTTCTTCTTCTTTTCGTATTGATGCAGCCACTAGATGTTAGATGACCAGTACTCTGCCATGGAAACGGCATTTTCCGAGGCATTATAGAGGTCTTCGCGTGTACAGATGCTGAGACACTCCAAGACACACTGAGCAGTTCGATGGGTGGGTAATTGTTTGAGGAGAGACACCATATTGATACGCTCTATCTGAGCCCCACTAAGCATGTTTTCCTTACTTCTGCCGACTTGGTTCTGGAGTCTGTTTTAAGATTTCCACGTCGACCAAGGGGGTTGGTTGGTCCTCTGATAAGAGAATGTGCTCATTCTAATGAGAATATTTTTATTGTTACAGGTTACGGCATTATTCCCCTCAAGATTCCTTCGTCGCCTGCAAGCCACTGCACCTTGCACACCACAGTGGGTTGCGTAGGCAATGAAGAATGCACGGCGAAGAGTCACAGTGTCATTCGTCTGCTGGGACCTGTAAGAGACGTCATCGTGAGACCTGCAAGGCATCATTACAGACCTGGAGAAACTAGTGAGTATCATCATTATCATCATCATCTCAGACGTCTACTGCTCAACATAGGCCTCCCTTATAAACCAACGTAAACTGTGCTACTTGCATCCGCCGGCGGCCAGCAGCTTTTAACAAATTCAACTGATTCGGATCGGATATAGTGCGTAATCGCACTGATTATAGGCGGGCAGTAAGAGCGGGTTTTGTTTTACTCCTGTACCTATATCCCCTTCGCCCGCTGGCACGCCTACTCTTTCACACTGGAGCGGTGGTGGTGGCAGGGCGCATCGTCGGCGCGGCGATTGCTCGGTGAAGTTGATAGGTGTACGGTGTATGTTTATTTATTTATGTTATTATACAAATCAGTTGACATTACTATTTATTTTTGCTTTATTTATTTATTTCAATATTATATACATAACAATAATATAAGTAGGTATATGATGTTCGTCCGTGCTGCGTTTATACAGGGCTCACGGAAGATCAGCACCGTAGTCTACCTTGCTAGGCTCCGGCTTTTGCTGAGTGAGGCCCTTTTTGTCTGGGTGTCGCAACGCAACACAGGGGCAATTTTGTAAGTATGTTGTTTTTGTATTTTCATTTCATTTCTGTTGCATTATGTACTATTCTTTATGTATACGTGTTTTGTGTTGTGGTGTCCTACAAATAAATGTTTCTGATTTCTGATTTCAAATCATCTGTCATGAGGCATGACGCTAGTAATTATATCGTTATGCAAAAAACTCAGATCCAATAGACTAAATGTGTTTGGGCTCAGCCACGCTGGAAATTACTAACGTATTTTGTATTTTACCTTGTTAATATTAGTATCTGGCGAATTTGGGCGCCATTGTAACCATTTTACATATTCTACATGACAACGGCGGCGTAGCCAAATGGTAAATAGATAATTAAAATAATAAGACCACGATTGTGTGTTTCGAACAATTAACTGATGATAAGGTACTCTGAGATACCAAGCGAACCCTCAGAAATTTCTTAATTATACAACCACCTTAAACAAATAACTTCCTACTTTAAAATCTAAGTTGAAATAGATTATTTTCAATCTAAATTCAATTCGCTAACTTGTTAAGTAATTTCGCCAAAGTTAAATTTAGGGCGTTGTTCTTCGAGGGAGGTAGCTACAACAAAGTTCACTTTGGTATACAAAACATTATCGAAATGGATCCAACCTGAACAACTTTTGGAACTGCCATTTCCTTTTCCGCCTTTAGAGGGAAGTGGTGTAACTAAAACATCTCCATTTGACTGGACTTTTAAAATCCACTAACTAGTACATATCTGTTTATTAGAAGAATTCAAAATTCCCTCTATTAGTTTTCCTACAGATAGGAATTTACAATTTCTCCAATAATAAATGAAAATTTTACTGACGTTAAATTATATTGAGGAATTCAAAGATGTGTGTCGACGTCCGAGGTGTCGACCAACCCGCACAACTAATTTAGGGTAGGAAGTTCGTAATGTTAGGTTAACTGTGTAGTCTATTTTTTGGTTTGGCAAATAATTATCACTTGTAGTTTTCATGATAAAATTGTTGTTGTATCATAAAATAATTCAATATTGTGATTTTCTGAACTACTTTTATTAAAAATTACACTGGTTGTTCATAATTAATACTCGCATGCTTATTCCGCAATAGGCTGACGTGAATTAATCTGTTTCTGTACAACTCAACCAAAAAGTTACTCGTACCTATTGTAGCACGATTCAAGTTGTACTATTGTACCCTTTTTCGCTATACTAACTCTGAACTTTCTCTTTATTGTACAAGTTCAGAGTAACTTTGTACTTTGTAATTAATTACGGAGCAGCGCCATACATTCGCGCCAACTGGTTGCGTGGGGCGTAAATTAACTTTCAACTGTACTGGAATTTGCTTCGATTTGAGTTTAGATAGTTTGGCTTTGGGGAGTTACACCTTAGATAAGAACGTTTGAAGTTTGAGGAGCGGTGTTAAAGTTTGTGAAGCAGGTTTATCGGTGGGTGTGTGAACAACCAAGATTACTAATAATATTGGATATTTATTTTCTGCAATAATTATTATCGCGACTGTCAAATATCAAAGAGAGACATAATTTGAGAACTTGATCCGAAAGATTAAGGATGTCACCCTCAAAATTGACGTCTCTTCAGTTTTAATTTATCATTAATCTCAAAACATAAATAGGTATTTTTTCTGATTTCCTGTTAATCTACAAATTTTGTGCTGCTGTGTTTTTCTTATTCTGGTCTTTAGCTCGCAAAGATTTATAAATATTATTATAATATATATTTCTATATCCATGTAGGATAGCATCAACCAAGAACAGGCTGCGCTGCTCCCACCAAAGCGAAATAGACAGACTATAATTTAGGCTAATAAATTACCGACCGTAAAATAGCCGTAAACTAAATACGACTAATAGAGTAGTATAGCAAATATCCTTCGAAATGTCTGTGTTTACGTTTGTCTGTTGTCATTAATATCTGCTTTGTGAGGCTTTTTACGAGAAAACTTTATGTGCTAGCGGTAAAACTCAGCCAGAAGGACAGTTCATAAAGTTCGTATATTTGGAAATATAGGTTAATTGACGCAGAAAATGTTTTTTTTTGTTTTTTTTTTATCTAATACTTTAAACGAGCAATTCTTTTCTATACCTATATATATATATATAATGAGAATTTCGGAAACGGCTGCTACGATTTCGATGTAATTTGGTATATAGGGGGTCTCGAGGGCGATAAATCGATCTAGCTAGCTTTTGTTTTCGGTAAAACAGGATTTCCTTATGTTTTTGGGCTTAAAAGAATTTGTACGTATCATTAAAAGAGAAGGTTAATTTCGCCGCTATCCATGATGACGCGGTGGCTCTGTTGGGGAACCGGGAAGCAATGAAACTGAAGGTCACACGATCGAATCCACATGAATGTACTTTTTTATTTTATTGTTCATGTTTCTTTTTTTTGTTTGTTTTTAACTTTTTAATTCTTTCATTTAGTTATTTAAATACAAAAATTACAGAAATAAAAATTTCTTATTTAGTACTTTATTTTTTCGTGGTTTAAATTTTTTCCAACAGAAAGAGCAATTTTTATAGGTATGTTTTTTTATTTATTACTTACCGTCGTCGTCGTTGTTATTACTTATTTTTTCATTTACTTAGTTCAACAGAAAATCACTTCGTTTTTCTTACACCGAAAGTTCTGCAACAGATGGCACTACAACTCACATAGTGACGAAATTTTCTTCTAAAAAAGCATTTAAAAGTATTTTCAGTTATTTTTCAGATATGTAACACAGAAATGGAAAATGCTATTTTATCCACGGAGACATTATTTAATCCACGCAACCTCAACAAATTCAATTTTATATTACTACTAGCGCTGCCTTTACCACTGTTAGGCATTATTTTCCTTTCTGAATTCTATTCAAATTCCGATCCTAATTTATTGTCAATGCAGGGAAATCTATTTTTACAAAAAAATAAATCTAGCTAGATCGATTTATCGCTCCCAAAACCCCATATAATGCTAAATTTCATCGAAATTATCCACGCAACCTCAATAAATGCAAATTTATATTACTACTAGCGCCGCCTTTACCACTGTATCTGTGAAGTGGCCAAAATTGGAACTACTGCTAATAAGTTGGTAGGTTAGTTGATATGAGAATAATTTATTTTCCTATAATAATCCTTTCTGAATCCTATCAAAAGTCCCATCCTATTATTTTATAATACATAATATATTCTTTTCCTCGTTTTACTCGGGTCATTTGATGGAAAACTTTCAGACCACCAAAAAATTTATCAGAAATTTTCTTTCATTTTTGTATTTAAATAACTAAATGAAAGAATAAAAAAAAATAGAAAAAAAGAAACAAACGAAAAAAGAACAAAGAAATAAAAAAAAAATTGTCGAGATTCAAACTGCAAACTCGCGGTGTCCCGACTGAGCCAAAATTACCTTTCTATTTCAATGATATCGCGTATCAATTCTTTTAAGCCTGAAAATACGGGGATATCTATTTTATAAGCTAGATCGATTTATTGCCCCCGAAACTAAATTGCGAAATCGTTGCAGCCGTACGTTTCCGAGATCCTTATTATTCTTATCTTGCTCGTTTAAAGTATAAGAGTGGTGCTACTATGTCTAGCCGCGTGTACTTTCTTCTGAACGTATGAAGAACGTAAGAAGAGAGTTTATCGAAATGCGTAGGTGTCTTACAAATAAAATAAATGAGCTAAGCTCGGTCAACCAGGTACTATTATTTAAGCAGGCAAACGAGCGGACGAGCCACAGTGGTGGTTTTTCTTTTACCGACCTAAGTGCTATTTTTGGGCGCGGACTTTAGCGACTTTTTCCAGTTTTACAAGTAAAGTTCCCGGTCGAAAATGCATGACGACCGCCGATAAAATTAAGCGCGCCAATAGTAACATAGTTCTTATCTTCGCGCGATATAAACTTGGATACTATTGGCGGTCACTTTATATGTCGCGCGGTTAATTTTATCGACGACGACGGTCGTTATGCAGCGGGGGCAGGTGTTCGGTTTTGCAGAGCGTTGTCTCTCTCACACGTAGCACTTACAGATTATTCTCTTTCTTAAGCTTGACGTGTATTATTAACTACCCAGACCTGTTCATTTGACCGCAAGTCAAACGTAAAAGTTTGGGGTTAGGATGCTTTGGTGGTCTGGAGAGGTGTTCGTACCAAAGAAGAGTTTGTGGGGTTTGTAATACTTGTCTAAAGAGTCCTTTTAAAAGTTAAAACCGCCACCCCATGGTAAATAGCACACTATCTTAGCCGTAAGACGTTTCCTGCTGCATTTTGAAGAAAATGTTATTGAAGAAAATCTTTTATTCTTTTTAAGTGTTCAAGAATCAAAATAATACACTCACTTAAATACACAGAAATAAAAAAATAATGACACAATGAGATGACCGCCATCTTCAGATTCTATCAAAAGACTTAGATCTAGCCATGATCTAAAAAAAATTACACATCATAACAGTTTGTATTTGTTGCAGTTACCTTCTGGATCCTGGCGCTTGACCATGATCTTCGTTTAGTCCGAGAGGAGCTGGCATACATAGCTCTGAGTGATCCTGCTGGCACGAAGGTTGCTATCTGGGAGCAACTGTCTATGGATGAAGGTAAGATTACAAACTACGATAATTATTATAAAAGGTAATCAATGCAAAAGTTGAATAAGCAGTATTTTAATTCATGTAGGTCCCGGTCTGCTGTCTTGATGGTAAAGTCGTAAATCCATGTCAGAGGCTGTTTGAGTGGCTTAGAAAGAAACTCTCGACAATTGATGGCGCTAGCCGTCAAACGACGACGAATGAAAGAAAGAAGAAAGATACATTTATGATATCCATTCAACAGATCCGTGTTTTGCTTGATATTACAAGAATAAAAAAGAAAAATATGAGAACTTTAAAAAAAATGCTACAAGGTTAAGTTGAAAAAATATTTAAGATTTATAGGCCCTATAAGAAAGTACCTACAAAGAAATATATTATAAGTCATAGAATAGAGAGTCGTACTTTACTTGAAGGTAAAAAAAAACAGTTTGAAAAAACCAGCACAGATTAAAAATCAAAAATTAAATGGATGGCTAAAAGGGTAAGTCAGTTCCATTTTCATATTATCTGCTCTTTGATACACACACACTACAGTCCTGTCATAATCAGATTATTCTTGCTATTCGCTGTGTTGGTCCACTCTACCCATTAGCCCTATCCCTAAAGCCTGTCTGTCCATGGCTATTTTGGTCTTACTATTCGAATTGGGTGAACCAGGAAAAAATTAGCCTGTGCACCCAAGTGAACTCAAATGTGTACTACAGCCTGTCACTGGCACTGGCTGTCATGTTTCGGACGGATGCAAAATTAAACAAAATTTGTTTAATAATGTTCTAAGAAAACAACGATGTTCATAAGTTAAATAAAAATAGAGTGTCGCAATAAATTGATTACAGTATGGTTATATGCGTAACGGCTTAATAATCTTGAAAGAAAATCTAAGAAAGTTTTTTTTTTTTCAAAAGTAAATGTATTTCTGCAACAAGCAAAGATAAGAAAGAAAAGAAGGAGAAAGGTCAACAGGAAGGAAAAGATCTGTGACAAACTAATTTAGAGTTTGATGAAAAAATATCAAATTCTATTTACAATGTTAAAGAAAAATATTTAAGGATAAAAGAAAATTTTCATTTGGCAATCTTTGGCTAGACAGCTGTTTGTAAAAGATATTGTATGTATAAAATAAGAAATCATTAGAGTTGCACACTTTTAACTTTAGGCACAGAATATATATTTAGGTTAAGCTGGATTTTAGTATTGCACCCTAGTTCTATTTAACCAAATTTACCTATTTCAGCATTTTCAGCCACGACATTAACGAACGAAAACTTTAATTAAGTCGGCAGCTTTGATAACGGAGATTGCTTGGCGGATTACTTTGATATACTTTATTAGCCATCTCAGACTATGAATTTAATCTTCTTAAGTTATAAGTCTGTGGTAAAAGATCTATCTATTTGTGTTTTAAACAAAAGAGCATGGAAGCTGCCCAGCACTAGTTTGAAAAAAAATATACCTATGTTATTTAACAAATATTCGAGTTAGTAATAAAAAACCGTTTATATAAAATTGGGAAATCAATAAAAAAATATCCCATAAGACGTTATTATAGCTACAGTATGCCTTACAAATTATTTACTTCTGTAAACAGCTGGTTGTCGTAAAGTTTTTACTATATCAAAACTTCTTATCTCTACAAAGTTGCAATGCAACTAAATAAAACGACTGGCAAGTACACCAACAAATCGCTTTAACTATATTCCTGTCCGGATTCACCCCTGGTTTCACTTTCCCCAACATACCCTCAAGAGCCAATCTGTGTAAATCCACCTAGAGTTGCATTTGAACAATCCCTTTCTAATTGCGAAGTAACTTCCTCACCCCTACATCCCCAGGGAAGTTAATGGCAGTTAGGGGTGTCTATTATTTAATATAACCTTTTGTTTGTTTTTGAATAAACCTAAATTATTTGGGGTTTTAAAAGCTGATTTTGGAATTATTTTAATTTGCAGTTTGAACGCAAATAATTCTGTTGCAAAACAGATATAATAAGTAAATACAAAATTAGCTCTTACCTTAGCTCTAGCCGGCAGCCAGCATGTGTAGGACGAACCATACTTTTACTGTTATTGTATGAGTGTGTGTGTGTGTGTGTTTCATATTATAATGTGTATGTTATTAACACGGTTAATTTTCCATGAATAAGCAACGTACCTATGCATTAACATTTTTCAAGATATATCGTAGCAGATTTACCCACTAGAATAGCTTACAAGGAAGCCTCAGTTTTATTCCCTCGGAGGCCGTCTCCGAGACTCTGAAAGCCTTTCAGTGTCATATCAAATGCCAAGGTGCCAACCCGCGTCAAATTTTGATAGATTGGATTCTGGTATCGAGTGATTGACTTATATATAACTGACAAAATATTATTATAAGATATAGAAGTTCGTAAGAGAAACATGAGAAAGTAGTATGTTTTCGCTTCTGATAAATATCAGACTACGCCAGTCATATTGCAAGGGAGGTTTTTGAGGTAGGAGCAGTCGATGTATTTTATCGAATGACTTAAGTCATAATTTTAATTATAAAAAAATCGAGTTGACGTAAGTTAATTAATGGTATTCTAAGTACATTTTAGGGTCAAAACATTCTGCGCAAACCATGGTAGTTAATAGTCATGTAACAGACCATGAAGCTACTATTCTCTCTCTTAAATCAATTAAGCGTCATAATTCAAGTAAGTTCCGGACATGCTCTGGCGAAACATGATTTTTCCCCAGTATTTGACTCGAGTGAGCCTAATGCCGCCGCAGAGTATCTCATCAATACCCTTAAAAACTTGATGTCTCTTCATTCTAGGATTCTCTTGGTTCCAAGAAACTTTAGGCCTATTAAGCCATCCAGGGCTTGCATTAGAATTGCAGATGCATTAGAAATAGGGATGGCATGCACAAAAGTTTAAAACTAAACCCAGGTAATATAATACTCAAAATCACCTTCAAAAGGTACAGAAACTTCTGCAATGCTTTAATTAAAAAAGTTAAAAGATAACATGATAGGGCCAAATTTAAAAAGGCAGGGAACAACACTAAAAGTTTATGGGATTCTATTATGGAAATTACACATCTCAGAAAGAATAAGGCTACGTCCAACCAGCTACTGAAAACTAAAAACACTCCAAATGAACCCGCCGACTATGTGAACTAGGTCTTTATTAACATGGGTAAAACACTAGCAGAAGCCATCTCCAACACATCAAAACAACATCGGAAATCACAATCCAAAGTCGCATCCCACTCATTTGTTATGATGGAGACCGACGTGCATGAAGTCGAGCGTATTATTACGTCCCTCAAAAGTGATTGTGCTGCAGGATGGGATGATATCTCCACCAATTTCCTAAAATCTCACAAAGACGTGATCATTCCCCCTCTTACACATATTTGCAATTTAAGTATTGTGAAAGGGATCTTCCCGAAGGCATTTAAAAAAGCTTTGGTGCATCCTATTCATAAAGCTGGCGATAGGGATGATCCGACCAATTACCGCCCCATTTCTGTCCTTTCGGCGATGTTAAAGGTTCTTGAGCGCATAATAAACTCTCGTCTTGTTCAGTATCTTGAAGATAAAAACTTTCTATCAGAAAACCAGTATGGTTTTGTGTAAAGCGATCTACTGCGGACGCTGTTCATAATTTTACAAACCATGTTGTAACTGCCCTTAACAAAAGAACAAAATGTCTCGCAATCTATTTAGATCTAGCCAAGGCTTTTGATACGTTATCGATACCAATACTTTCTGGGAAACTTCTTGCCTTGGGTATACGCTGCACTCAACATTCCCTTCTTCTAAGCTACCTAACAGACCGATCACAAAGCGTTACCATAGAAGGTGTCATCAGTGCCGACCTACCCATTAGTTACGGAGTCCCACAAGGTAGCGTGTTAGGTCCTACATTGTTCTTAGCCTTTATCAATGAGCTCTGCAGTTTGTCTCTTCCAAATGGTAGAATCTTTTCATTTGTTGATGATACAGCCTTGGTTTTCACAGCAAGCACCTGGACGGGAGATTTTTCTATAGCTCAGTCTGGCTGTGATATAGTCACGGAATGGCTCTCAAATAACCTCCTTACCCTTAATGTTCATAAAACAAAATATATGACATTTTCCATTCGTGATCTTGGTGTTGAAGATACTGATAGAATGACGATCCTAGCTCACTCAACCCACGGCTCAAGCGTCTCTTGCTGTTGTCCTACCCTGGTCAAGACTAGTACCATCAAATATCTTGGTGTACATATTGATGACAAGCTCCGCTTTAATGATCACATAAAGTACCTCACGATGAAAGTACGTAAGCTAATTTTTATTTTCAAGAACCTAAGACATGTGACCGATGCAAACATTTTGAAAATGGTCTATCTAGCACTATGTCAATCACTTCTAACATACTGCATAACATTTTGGGGTGGTACTGCTAAAAGCAATCTCATATGGTTGGAAAGGGCACAGAGATCTGTTTTGAAAGTTGCGTCTTTCAAACCATTTTTCTTTCCTACCTTTGATTTTTTTCAATTCTGTGAAGTGCTTACTGTACGCCAACTCTTCATACTTTATACCATACTCCGTCAACACACTAACGTGTCATACTCAACCTCACTAACCCTAAAAAGAGAGAGAGAATAATAATAACATTCATACCCACACGCACAGCCTTTAGTCACGGGTTTTATTTGTTCCTAGGACCGTACCTGTACAATCACTCAAATAAACTTCATGATATTTTTCATTGAATAGGTACAGCTGCAAATCGAAAATAACTAGCTGGTTACAGAAGCTCTCTTACACTGAGACTGAACAATTGCTTAAAGTGGTGGCCTAAAAATAAATTTTTTTATTACATGCATCCAAACACATACACACACAAACTCATCCTGTCAAATGGTATAAAACGTCGATCCCAAGACTATGACGAACTACGACCATATTCTGACTTCCTGGAAGACTGGACGGAGGACCTATTCCCGGCCAGCCAGGAGTTTCACCCAGACGTCGGACATCGTCGGCTACGCGGACGGTTGCTGCACTTGTCCAGGGGAGTGCCTACCTACGTCACGAACCGATTTTTATTAACTGCCACTTTTAGGTCCGAACCCATATTACCTGTTTTTTAGTACTGATTGAATAAATCACTGATTCGTTATTATTTGCTGGCCCTAAACCACCTACACGACAGTTACGACATAGTCGGGTTTGCAGGTACACCTTTGCATAACTCACCCTGCCAATGGTACTTAACCCACCGATCCCAAGACAAATGTCGTAGGGTTTGCAGGTACACACTTTCTTACATGTACACGCACTCACATACGTACACAACACACACACCCAACACACCCACTGTGTATATACTACATCCACTACCAATCTCCTTACCCATTTAATAACAAATTCTCCTCCTAAAACTCCCAATCTCCTTCAGATACCCGGGCAGTACAACTGGACTCTGGTGACCCTGAAGCACAGGCCTTGCCTATTTCAGGCACCAGTCTCCACAAGTGCTTACTTCCCTGAACACCTTTCTTAATGTATATTTATAAGACTAAGTATATGTGGAGAATCAAATAAATAAACTATTATTATTATTATTAAGTTAAAACGTAAATGATCTCAGTCAAAACTGTTTACGTTAGTCTACTCAACTACAAATATATCAACGCTTAAAATAAACAATATGTACATAATATAGTGGTTGGTTCGTTGGCAGAATGTGACTATAACGTAGTCGTAAAAAATAAAAAATAAATACTGTATGCTGAAGTCTTGTACCTACTAACACATATTCCTTGTGTGGTCTCGTAGCTACCACTACTAAGTATTGTATCCTACGCCTGTGACTGGCAGGTCAATTTGCTCCACAATATTCACTAACCCAGATGCATTGTAGAACATCTACGGTACATTCTATTGAACACAAACAACATATAGCCCTACCGAGGGGCTCAAGTCTACTCTATAATTTTGCGACTGCTGTCAGTCAAGAAAACATGGGAAAAGCCAAAAATGTTCAATCAAAAATTATAATACTTAGAGCAAATTTTAATCACAGCTAAAAGTTGCCAGTCGGGAAACGTAGTGTGGGACGCCCCCCTGCCAGGTGGACTGATGACCTGAGGAAGGTCGCTGGTGGTGACTGGATGAGGAAAGCGGGTGATCGTGCGCTTTGGCGTGCCCTTGGGGAGGCCTACGTCCTGCAGTGGACTGCAATAGGCTGATTGATTGAAAGTTGCCGGAACTTGAAATAAATCTATGCTATGACGCAATAAGGCCGCCTTGCTGTACTCGTATTCCTGTTCTTACTTTCACTCTGTTATTACTGCAATCGTGTATTCAGAAAACTACATTTGCATTATTGGTTAATGGTTTACAATTTCTACGAAGCATACCTTTTTTACCAAGGAAGACTTATCCAATCGTCCAATTATGATGCTACTAATAACTGGTACCTATGTCATATTTTCATTTTCTCTTCCTCCCATTAAACCTCAATCAATATTTCAAAAATAATAAAATCTAGCTACTCGTAGTAGCTGAACGTTTAACTTTATATAAAATTCTATTAGGTACCGTCGCTGACGATAACTTTACATATTTGCGTGACTTCAACCTCAATAATAACATGTTAAAATATTTCCCATGTCACCGAGAGCGATTTATCAAAAGGACATTGTGACTGCTCTGATCTGAGACATGGAAATTCTTTTACCCTCGCCGAAGGATCAGGTTAGATTAACCTCAATTTTACCGACACCTTGCACTTACTCAACATGGGAGGTATGACAGCTTTTCTTGTAAAATTTAAGATGGTTTTAAGATGTGTGGGGTGAGATACGCATAGAATAAAATGTACTACATTTCACTCATAAAAACATATGGTAAGAGATAAACCAACAGAAAGAAGCATAATTTTAGGTAGATGGTCTTATTTGCTTCATATCAATAGACAATAAAACTAAAATTGGATTGATTGCTCTTGGAAATTGTCACTAGGTGTGATAATGATAACAGTCTCGTTATCACTTAACGGTATGGCTAAAGTTTAAAGCTATCATAATTTCTAATTGTAGTTTTTTCCACATCATCATTAGACATTAAATAATAATTATAAAGCAGAAAATGAAAAATGAGCTTGGTGGCTATACGCCTGTTTCTGGCCCGGATAGCCACGGAGATGCAGGTTCGAGTCCTGTCCAAGATCGACACAATTTTTCATTTTCTGCTTTATAATTATTAGATATTTCGTTAACAGACGCTATTTGTAATAATAGTAATCTATAATTTTAAATACATTTTTCACACGCCGTATTTTCTTTTCCTTAAACTTAATTTGAAGCTTCTTAACATCTTCATCAGCTTCTTAGCTTCTTCTTCTTTTTCTTCTTCTTTATATTTATTGCTTTTTTATAATTCTATAAACATCAAGTATTTATAACAAAAAAAAGCGGCCAAGTGCGATTCGGACTCGCCCATGAAGGGTTCCGTAGCAGCAAGTAACATAAAAGTTCTTGTAGTTCGTAGTGTCAGTGTTATAGAACCGCCAAAGGCCACTGACTTGGCTCGTGTAACGACTAGATAGTAGCCGCGGTTGACGATTTACGATTTATGACGACGTATTAAAAAAAAACTACTTACTGGATCTCGTTCAAACCAATTTTCGTTGGAAGTTTCCATGGTAATGTACATCATATATTTTTTTAAGTTTTATCATTCTCTTATTTTAGAAGTTACAGGGGGGGGGGGACACACATTTTACCATTTTGGAAGTGTCTCTCGCGCAAACTATTCAGTTTAGAAAAAATGATATTAGAAATCTCAATATCATTTTTGAAGACCTATCCAAAGACACACGTATGTATGGGTTTGATGAAAAAAAAAATTGAGTTTCAGTTCTATGTATGGGGAACCCCCAAAATTTATTGCTTTTTTTTCTATTTTTGTATGAAAATCTTAATGCGGTTCACAGAATACATCTACTTGCCAAGTTTCAACAGTATAGTTCTTATAGTTTCCGAAAAAAGTGGCTGTGACATACGGACGGACAGACAGACAGACAGACAGACATGACGAATCCATAAGGGTTCCGTTTTTTGCCATTTGGCTACAGAACCCTAACAAAACAGTTCCTAAAGGTTCTTAAATAATGAGCTTACGAAAAAAAAGTCTGATATTGAAAAAGCTTAAGGGTTACTCCAAAAGACCTATCAATAATGGCTAGAACATTCTTCCTACACCTACGCAAGTCACTTGAATTCAGGAGCTTTGCCAAAACCAACTTACAAACTTACATAATAGACAAGCTTGTAACATCCTAACATTCTGATTTCTGACCTTTATTCCAAGTAATAAAAGAATTGTTTTCAGCAGATCATGGAACTTAAAACGATATTTGGTTTTGGAATATTAATAGTAAGTAAAGTCGACCAATAAATTGGTTTATCACCCTAATGTTGAATGTCAGTTGCAAATTATAGAACAACAAAGATTATTTTCTTAACTTATTGAAATTTTCGATAACTAGGAAATTGAATAAAAATGATAAACCACTTTCTTGGTCGACCTTACATTACAAATTGTTTTAGCGATTGTTTTACTGTTATAATACAGATGAGTTGTTTACTACATGATTTATTAACATTATAATGTATAAAAGAGCCTTTTTCTTTAAAAAATAGGTATAGCTCGGTCTATTTGAAAATATCATTAAGATTGACGTCGTTATTCTTTTTAGTGTCAAAGCGTAATGTTTTTGCTTACAGGCGTAAGCGCTTTATGAGACCATACATGAAGCGTTATTTGTAAAGCCCGTCACAGACGGAGCTATAATATATATTATAGAACGAGGCAGCCAGCTCTCTCATCACCATTCACTTTGTGTGCAAAGCGGGGGTCAAGCAGAATGGCCGGTCACTGATTGATTCGCCATTTTGTTTGACCCCTGCTTTGCGTGAAAGTGAATGGCGACGAGAGAGCTGGCTGCCTCGTGCTATAATATATATTATAGCTGCCATGTAGACCCCTTAAGTGTGCTTGTTCATTCATCTGCATAATAAGTTTAATGGAATTAAGAAAAAACTGCTTAACCTGGCTTTACCTAAAAAAACTAAACACTTGTTAAACTGAAACGTACCTAATATGAATTATCGTCACACGCGCGTGACGTCACGCTGTCACCTACTGAGCTGGGTTGGAGTGAGCTCGTGTTTTGATTAATTACATCAGAAGACCCTCTTAAAAGTCACATGTCATAACGTAGCAAAAAGTTTGGGCGTGGACGATTCTCTTTTCTCTCCATGTCCCCTGCTCTGGTTCGTTACATCGCAGGGTTTATTTTTGCCCCACTGCGCAAGTAAAGGCTTGTCTACACTAGCTACATTCTAGAATAGAATAGCATAGAAAAACAATTATTGAATGACACATACAGACAGCACAGTATTGCACACCAAAAACAATAAAACACAGATATTTACGAATAAAAATAAATACAGTTCAGAAACAAACACATAACAAAAATTATCACAAACATACAATTTACAGAAGTTAATGAAACGGTAAAATTGTTTGCGGAGTGCACCGCGCCATCTGTATTGGGCCAACCAATTGGCACTGACTCAGCATGTGCTGCAGTACAAGACTACGGCGTTGGTATTCTGTCAGCGTCAGATCGAGCCAGTTCTAACAGCAATCTTGTTAATAATCCTGTGGCTTTTAAAGATTACAACTAACTTTACAATCCCTAATGTCAGTCTTATAAAGCTGTTAATCTGAATTGAACTTTGGTTAGGAAAAACGAAGTATTCATTTTTTATTGTCTAGTGTAAGGCTGCATATGAAAAAACTGCTATGTACAAAGTAGACCAATGAAATCCCTTTTTTTGCTCTCTCACAGTTCAGTTTGGTTGTTTCAGGTGTGATGTGAAAACACTACGCTTAAGAGACAGATACAATATTTTTAATGTGGGTTATCATCCATCATATCGTAAAACGTCATAATTTATGTCCGAATTTTACACTTGCAAACCAACGCTTTTAATGCACGTAACCTAAATTTTTAGCTACTTTGACATACAAGTAGTTTTAAGACAATAAAAATAATAGGTAGTTGGTAAGTGATTGGTTCCAGGCATAAAAATACTTTAGTTTTGTATCTTACTGCTATGGTGTAAACAAGTCCTTAGGTTGGAGATTTATATTTACCCCACCGTGCGAAGTAAGGCGAGGATAATGTTTTTGATGTTTGATCTCACGTGGAGTGTAAATCTGTTTTGTCCTGATTGCCGTTGATGGAGTTTGCTTCTTTCGTTTTGTGGAAATTATGCTGCGTCCGCGTCGGTTTGAAATATTTCTTGCAAGAGGGGAATAAATTAAGCTGAGCGGGTAAATAAGAACAAATGTTTTCGTTACATAACTTTGCGAGTTGCTCCAATATTTTTATCTCGCTTGCAATATTGACCAATCATAGAAAGTAACAACTAAAATAAAGTAATTAAGTACTACCTATTTTTATTAAGAATTTTAATATATTGATGACCTAACGCAGTTTGTGGGAGCAGTTAGTGCTGTTCTAAGTTTTTATTGAAATGATATACGAGTAATTATGTATATTTAAATAAGTTCATTACTTATATTGTTCAAATAAATTACTATTTTTTTTAAAATCCTAGAAATTAGTGATAATCCTTTTAGGGATAGGAGCGTGATTGTATAATGATTTGTGCCATACCTAATTTATATTTACCAATAAACAAAACACTGTGTAGAAAAGCAAAGTGTAAGGTCAATCCCTTTGGCCGGAGACATTTTTTAGCCAAAGACGAGACACAAAAAATATTTTCAAAAAAAGAACATAAAATGATACATTTCTCTCTTCCCTAAGGAGTCCGCAAGCTCAGCGCAGTCCTTGCCAACGGCGCTCACTCCGGCACCTGGCGCATTGAGGCCCGCTGCGGAGGCGGTTCAGCCAGGGTCGACATCGACGTCGGAGCCAACGCTGGCAGCTCAGCTCCTGCAGCCCCAGCCGCAGAACAACACTACGTTGAACTACGATTCGCTGACAGCATGAGGAGACGCTACAAGCCTGGACTTCCGTTTGTTGGACGAGTGGGTATCACGTGGTTATTTTTTAGCCAAAAAATGATGGGCAAAGCTCCCCAAAAGATGTACAAATCGCTGCTAGATCAATGCGCACCCGTTCGTTATAAATTATAATACATCATCGCATAATTGTATTATAGTTTTTTAATTTGCAAAAAAAGGTAGTGTTATGAAATGATGAAAATAAAAACGTTTTTTTTTAAGGATTACAGTAATAACACTGGGAAGAAATTCCGATGGAATTCAGGATCGATTACTCTAACATATAATTTTCTGCAGATCAGTCTGACAAAAGCATGTTATAATTTATGACGAACATATACGAGCAGCTGCCTTTTCGATATCAATATTATATTATATTTGTTCTATTTGTCACTGAGACTGTGTGAAAAGCAATTCCATTATAGCAAGCTAAAATTCGTAACTTCGTAAAGTCGAATCAATATTAAAATTTAATATTACGATACTTTGCTCAAAAGCAATAAGCGAAGTATTACCCCTTGGGCGTTTATATGGAGAAGTTGCGCTTTCCTTTAGACTATACCTGCTTCAACACTTTTAGACCATTCCAACTCGAGTGATTTCGATCTACGACCGTTCCTTTGCTGCTTTTTGTAAAGGCTTAAGTTTTTGGGATTCCGTAAAGAGCATGGAAACATCTGAAATCTTAAGCAATGAAGAAGATTTTTGGGATGTATTTTAAAACATAATGATGATAGATATATTGTGCGTAACTTATTTAAATGTTTTCTGTTTTCAGCTAAACTACTAATAAGGTCCTTGCATTGTTATTCTTCTGAAATGTAAAATTTAAAATTAAGTAGGGTTTTGGTATCTTATTATCTAATAAATCGACATAGAAATAATACAAATTAAAATTAAAATCCTTTGCTACGATACACGTGCTACGATTATAATTATCTTATTTTACAGCAGTTACGAGTACTATAAAGATTAGGAAGCAGGTACGGAATCCTTTAGACACCTCTATAGGTAAAATAAGTCTGTTTTATTTTTGTCGGCTTTTTTTGTCGAAGAGTTTTCACGAGTCATTAGACGACCGAGCGTGTCGGAATAAAAAGCGATGGACGAATTACTTTTCAACTTTTCGTATGGAAAAGTCGGTTCGGTCTTTTTATAAAGTTCTGAGTTATTCAGAGCAATTCGTTCGAGGTTAAGAGGAACGATACTAAGAGAGGAAGGTTTTATATCGTTTCTGTACTCAGATTTCCCACGTGGGCCTTAAGGTTTGAGAGTAGTTATTCAAAACTGCATTTACTGAATCCGATTTTCTCTTGGAAGATTTCACCCAAACGTATATTCCAACTAAAAGATTTAGTTGAAGCAAAAGGATAATAAGTTTGTTAAAAATAGCATTTACATCTATTTACGTTAACGTAACGTAATATCCCTGACGCAAAAAAAAAAAAAATGGGGACATCTTACACACTGCAATCTGATCTCAAACTAGGTAAAGCCTGTAAGTATCAGACAAATTGATATCATATGTAAGATATTAATTTATCTGTCACACAAATGTTTGTCTTCAGCGGGGTTTGAACCTGCGCTCCATAGCTTCTTGGGTAGGCGTACGAAACCGTCGTCGTTGCATAAAAAAGTCTTCGTATAGAAAAAACACTCTTCAATGGGTTTTGTTGGATCAGGTTTTTAAAGGTTGGCATAGATTATGTAGAACACATTTGCCTATAGATAGCGTAATAATATAATCTATTCCACAATTCAAAATCTAGAAATAGAAATCTAGGAAGGAAAAAGGAAGAGCGTCGATATAAAAGCTGTTCGTTAGACTGCCCCTGGTTCCGTAATTTATTACGTTGTACCGCTGCCAAGACGTAGAAAGGACTCATGGACATTCCCGACGGTAACGAGAATAATTTATACTGAACATGACATGACAACTAAAGCATTTGTTAAGTCAAAAATTACAGTTTGCAATGAGGAGTGTCTCCTGCCATGTTTTGTCCGAAACATTGCAGAGCAGGAGACGTCGCGACGCGTCGTTTGAAACATTTGTTTTTGTGTATGTGTAAACGAATTTGTGTAGAGTGTAGACCAAAACATTGGCAGGAGACACGCCTTTACTCATCCTCTGCTTCCTAAAAATTAATAGAAAAAGTCAAAAGTGGTCACTAGTGTGTTTAATACTTGTCCAACAAAAGTGAGCGTATTAAAAAAAAGTTTAATTTTTCAAACTATATCAAACATATATTGCTATTTTTCTTCTTACTAGCTTATTTAGTTTTTATTTCAGTAATTATTTTTTGGAGATTTTAGAAGAGAGAGAACTGTAAGCCAATTTAATAAAAATATTTTGCTGTAATTTGTAAACGTTTTTTCTCGAATGAAATAACAGTAATAAATAGTAGTTAGTACCACCACCGTCAGTGTCAAATCACAGAGCAATATCGAAAAATTTGTCATATTATTTATTTTAAAGATTATTATGACATAGATTATTATTATTACAGATTAAGTCAACCAATCAATTCAATTCAAATTTCTCCTTTTTTATAAGATTTTTATGGTCACGTCCATGTTATTATCAACAGGGATCTATTATCCGTCTAAGAAAGAGCTACCCTCGAAAGTTTCAGCGGTCGATGTATGAGTTAACGAGCCCTCGTTTGTAGCTTGTCTCTCTAGTTCCAACGTTTCGATGGTGATAAAAAAACATAGTGCTTCAATGAAAGTTTTAAAAGAGAAAAGTTTGCTCTTTTGTTTTTAGTATAATGGTGCTAAGTTGGTAGCTTGAAGATCTTTTTTACTGCTATTTCAGAGATTTTTTGTGTTCTAGATGTAATTGTTTATTGTTTTCAAAAATGGCCGATATCAGCTGTATTGTTCTAGAGTTGCAGGAATTTGTTTTTTTTTTTTATTGAAACTTAAATATCTTTTTTCACCAGGTAGAGGCAATGAGCACAGAGAAGCGGGTTCGAGTCCGTGTCAAGCTCTACGATGACAAGACTGACATCTACAGTCAAGACATTGACATGTCCACGGGAGAAGGAGGCTTCGTCGTTCCTACTGTCATGGCGGACGCTCCTTACGTCAATTTGCAGGTAAGAGCTGTATCCATAGACTTAGATTTTTTTTTGCTGTGATTTTTTTTTCACAGCTGTATCATAGAACATTGATACGTGTGAACTTAATGTTTTCTGTTTTTTCATGGTTTTTGTTTTTATTAAATTTAGGTGTATCATTGTTAGTCCTTTCGTGTGATCATAACATAATAGACTATTGTTTAAACGGTACGTGATTTTAAGAGTAATATTAAACTGAATTTGTATCTGTTTTGGTACATTTTTGAAATTGCTAGAGAAATAGAGTAAGTTTAAATTTATTCGTTTGAGAAACAAGCACTCGCTTGTTTTTAGACGTGCGAAGACTTATTTGTATTCTAGAAAAAAAGGAACAAGCAAGAGATTTCAAAAACTAGAACGTTTATAATTAGGCTTGGGTTATTCCTAAAGTACAACCAAACCCAAAACTATTGACGGGCCTCGGGATATTTCCCAAAGATTTTATTGCCTAGTTTCGGGCATCATCCCCTAGATTCGGCCATTTGTATTCTCCAACTATCCCGTGCCATCGGAGTTTCACCAATTAATGGTACGATTAAAGTAAATTAGGTCGGAGGCGCGAACGAGCAATTTGGCCGGGCCGGCGGTAGTTAGTGACGTATTGACGAAGATTTCAAACTGAGATACGGCCGTCATTAAGGAGATCCCTGCTGCATACTGGCGCTGCTGCCTCAGGAAAATATAATTTGCCGCTACGTGATATTAGATCCCTGTTTGAGAATAAAACTTAGCTTTAACCCTTCGTGTGGCAAAATCCCGATGCGGGAGTGTAAAAAAATGTCCTGAAATGGCGGCCGCCATTTTGTTAAATTTCGACAACTATCATGGGCAGAACGGGTACCCCGTTCAATCTAAATTTTAAGCTTTTTAGAAAAAACAAGTACCGTGTAGCAAACTAAAGCATTCTTCTTCATCTTGTAAACAGTCTGATAAAGCTATCACATAAAGACGAGGCTGCAGGCAGAACACGCTTCCACAAAAAATGTTTATTGATTCTTGCTTTGAGTAGAGCATGGAAATAAAAAAGATATAACGGCTTACTACGAGTAGTGTGGCTCCAAGATGTTTTCGGCGGTAATAATGTTTTCCCATAATAACGGTAAGTAGCCTGTGAGTCTATCAAAAACCTAATATATTAGAACTGATAATAACGATATACGGTATGGTCAGAAAAAACGAAAGAGCTCAATGAGTCCACACAGTAATATAATGTAAATAACTCACAACTGGGTTTGATAAATTGAATGAATATGAAACCATAGATTAGTCCTGTATCTACCATTTTTAATACGTTTTTTATTAGTGTATATGTCGTGGCCATATCGTAGAATTGACCACATCACGAAATTTTCGATCATTTCATGAAATGGTCACATTTCATGATGTGGCCAACTAAATTTGACCAGATCATTAAATCGTGAACATTCAACAATTTTGTCGTCCACGATTGGCCATATCGTGAAAATAGGGCGTCCATGAAATATTTAATAAGAATCTAAATTATGTTTGGTACTTATTGTTCTCTAAGTCCGACACACATTTTCAGAGTACTTTTTCATCATAACTCTTTTTTCTTCCTCGGCCGGCCGCCATGTTGGTACATAAACAAAGCGCTTCCAGCGCCTCTATCGGCAATTAATGTAATAATTTTACGATATGATCAAATAATCTTGACCATTTCATGAAGTAGCCGCGTTTTAGTTGAACATATCGACAAACGATTTCTTATCATTGATCTGGCCAAGGCACATCATGATGTGGCCAATAGACAGTGAAAATTTCATGAAATGTGACCATTTCATGAAATGATCGAAATTTTCATGATGTGGTCAATTCTACGATATGGCCACGACATATATATGAAGTGGTATTTTCAATAATACAATAGCGCTAGTGTGCAGTCAAGTAGCATTTTAGGAATGGTACTGCTGGATTTGCAAGACGGCTGCTACTGAATTCGTTAGCAGATTCGGCCTGAATACTTCTTCATTTATCACGAAATACGTGACCGAAATGTGTTTTTGGAATAGACGGCTAGTAAGTTTGTAATTTGATATTTAAATTAGAACATTGAATTATGGTTTAGGACAAGAGGGCAAGACCCTCGATAACGGGGGCACCTTGGGTCTTAGCCAAGTCAAACCTGATGTCAGTCTTGTTTCACTTTTGTAAGTACTTAGTAATCATACTGTTACTTGATGCTCCGTATTACATTTTTGTTGTTGATTAGGTTATCGGTCTAGCGTCGGTGGTCGATAGTCTAGTGGTTAGGGCCGCTGCCTCCCGTCCGGGAGACACGGGTTCGATCCCCACTACGTACCAATGTGTTTTCGAATTTCGAATTCATTATGTACGTTTATTCGATGCTCTCGGTGAAGGAAAACATCATGATGAAAACTGCACACTCCTGGTTCTCCATTCAAAGGTTGTGTGTGAAGTCCACCAACCCGCAATGGGTCAGCGTGGTCGACTAAGGCCTAATCGCCCTAATTCAGGGTAGGCTCGAGCCCCTCGGTGGGGACGTGTATGAGCAGAGCTGTTGATGTAGGTTATCATCATCAATAGCTCATATACGTTCCTGCCAAGGGGTTCGGCAGGATGATCAGACCTTTGACAACCGCGTTGGTCCAGCTTGGGTGACCTTTTATTTTTTCGCATTAATTAATGTTTGGTAGTGTATTTACTAGGGCCGCTGCCTCCCGTCCGGGAGACGCAGGTTTGATCTCCACCATGTATCAAATTATATACAAATTTATCGACGCTCTTACGGAGAAGGAAAACATCGTAAGCAAACCTGCGCACTCCTGTGAATAAATTCGTTTATATTCATTTAAATAATTTAATATTCGTTTCATTATTGGAGCTCAATTTAAATAACGTTCCATTTTTTAAATCTGTCTGGTGACGTCACTCCAAAACCATTACCTTGGACATTACACAGCCCGGGTTGGTTATGACGTCATCGGGCAAATACGGCCAGTAGCCAATCAAGGCAAAGTGCTTTTAGGGTTGGATAACTATCTTATGAATTTATAATGTGAGGAAATATGACGATCGACAGTTTACAGACGAGGAAAATGGCGAATAGGGATAATGTATTGAAATGGTCTAGCTAGGAAAATCCAATGTGTTACAAATTTTAATGTCGTAGTTGTTTTTTTTTTCTAATTTTTTTTATTTATTTCACCGTTTGTTCGTTCATTCGATTTTTGGGATATTTTTATTTGTTAATAAGAATGTTATATCATAAATTATAATTGATTAATTATTTATTCGTCGTATTAATTGATCGTTAATTTATTTTTTGGGATACTTTTATTTGTTAATTAGAATGTTATATCATGAATTATAATTGATAATTACCCTACCAAATGGTCAAATAAGTAGTAAGAAATCTACTTTTAACAGAAATCTAAAACTTATAGATTATTATTAAAAATATATTATAGATTATTGTAGATACATAATATTTAAATCATCATTAACAGCTCATATACTAACTACGAAGTAATTGAAAAGTTGTGAGTGAAGTTGACTGACCTACACTGAACCATGAAGGCCTGGTCGCCTTAATTCAGGGTAGACTCGAGCCCCTTGGCGGTAAATATTTATATAGATAATATGTAGGTGAATTATATAGTTACGGCTTGGTGTGGTGGACTGTACTAGAGAACTCTCCAGAAAACGCCAGACATCAGTGATCTTTGACAACTGACCAGAAAGTTCGAGGCACCTGTCATTTCCCTTCAAAAAGCATTCGCTACTCGAAACAGCTGACTGTCAAAATTTAATAGAAGACCATAGAAGTTCTATTCGAGAAAGTTCGCTACTCAAAAAGATTGAATAACGAAAAGAATATCGAAATAGGACTGTCAATAGGCCTGTGTCGTAAATTTCAAAAATGGCTTATTTCGTTAATTTAGTACCTGTATTACCCCAAAAAAATAATATTTCATGATAAAAATTATATTTAAAACACATATTTTAAGTTTTAAGAAAATATTTTTAATCTGGCGTAAAAACACAAGAAAGTGTCATGGCGTCGTGAATGACGTCACATAGTGGCAAACGATTGTGTTCACTTGTGCTGTTGTATGAAAAAGTTAACCAAGCGTCAAATAAACAATGGCGGCATACCACTATGTGACGTAATACGTTCTGATTGACGTTCACAGCGCAGGGGCCAGGGGGGGTAGATTTTAATTTGTAAAAATAACAATAATCATTAATTTTTATGTGGAATTATTTCGGTTTTCCCTGTTTAAATATTACAATTTACGTCTAGAAACATTCATCCATTGATTTCATTGTTAGTTGACACAAGCCTATTGTCATAGGGGTATAAAAGGACCGCGACTGCCTACTGCCTAGTCAAGAGCCGAAGTAAATAAAAGTGAAAGTTATGGTGCTAGTGAACAAAGTGCAGTGAAAATGTTTATTTCGGCTTAGTGCTATTCGTGAGTAATAACGTGAACAAATTTTTCAATACCTGAACCCCGCTCGCTCGTAACATTATTAGTACTCAGTGAAATAGAATATCGGTGTGTCTCAAAAGGACAGGGTAGGTAGGCTAATGGGTCTGTGCTCATCCGGAGTTAGTCGGGTTGGTGCTGACCGAACATGTGGCAAGTTTTAGTCTGAAATGTAATTACATCATCCGGCTCGTTGCGTTTCCTTGTGTTTGCGGTTCAGTTCAACCAAAATATCATATTTTGTCCCAAATTAAAACGATTTTTAAAGAAACAGGGCATTTTTGGTAATATAAATGGTATAATTAAATCTGGGTGTCAAACATACAAACTTTCACATTTGTCTTATTAGCAGAATAATTTTAGATTTGTGATACATGAAAACATCGTGATGAAACCTGCATATTCCTGCTAAGCAATTAAAGGTTGCGTGTGAGTCGACCAACCCGCACTGGGCCAGCAGCGTGGTCGAGTAAGGTCTGATCGCCCACACGCAAAATAGGCGCAACAGACGTCGACTTGCGGAAACCATCCCGTCATACCGAGGTCTGATTGCCTTAATACAGGGTAAGCTCGAGCCCTCGATGGGGACGTATAAGAGATGTTGGAAATAGAAAAGTATTTTTTCTAAAAAATAAAACTTTTAGACTTTATGTAGGTCTGCTGGTAGATAACTCTATTTGCTGAGACGATTTTCTTCCTGAACCATTAAATATCTACTTATAATATTTATTTGCTTCCGAAAAAGCGATATGTTTTCGTATTTTTGTCAGAAATCTCTGAAAGTGAAGTACCTCTCGGAAAACGAAAAAGATTGCGTTCTTCGATCCATAGCCACTCGACCCACGATCCCACCCAATTACAGCCTTTTTCTTTCTCAAATCTTTTATTGCGTATTGTTGCTACGATTCCCTTTATTTAAAACATTTCTTTTTTCTTTAGCGCCTGAGTTTCTTAGTTCAACGGTTCTAGAATTTCATGTTTTTTTTTTGTGATTGTGATATATAAAACTGTTTTTCTAATAAGCTATTTAAGCTTAAAGAGTTTATGCTTTTTATATGATGTCATTATTAACCTCAAAAGTGAAAGTTTTATTTTATTAGGGTTAGGGGAAGGTACAATAATATTAGGTACATGCATGCTACTCATCACGCATAATTAGCTGCTTTTATACCATATATATATATTATAATAAAAATTATTTAGATGTTACATACATAAACCATAAATCGAAAAATAATAAAATATCACAAAACCTTCACAGCATTTAACCTTTTATTCACCAGGACATTTTTATCGAGAAAATTTCGCGTAAAAGATTTTTCTTTCTTAATTCAAGCAGATAAATTATACAAAGATAGAGACAAATAATCTACCACTCCATTAAATCCACAAAAAGCGAACGCTTTTAAGAAATTAGCCGACTAATCTTAGACTGAGTTAGGAGGGGATTATGTCGGGGCAAAAACGCCTGACCTTTTCAAAAGAGAAACATTTTTCTTATTTTTTTTTAAATTAAACCGTAAGCTGCGAAGCTTTCACGTTTCAAGCATATCGGATTGCCAAGATGGCTGTTATTTTTTTGGGTTTCTGAAAACAAAGATAAGCTTTTAAAAGCTTGTTTAAGTACTCAATTAAATTGGTATTACGTTGAACTTAGTGAAAAGGTTAAAATACTTCAGTACAAGATGTCAAATATAACGAGATAGGTATTTATAAATTTCAATTAGTGAGTAAATGAGGCTTTAAACAATGTAGTAAATTGACTGCGAACTTTTAATTATCAGAGTGCTTTGTCTTTTGTTTCTAGGGGACATTTATTAATAAATAAATTTTGTGAGCAATTTAATAACATTACAGTTACTTTTGATTAAAATTAATTGTCCTTTTTCAATTATTAAATCTTTATGGCGTGGTTATTCTGTGGCTTTGCCAAACATGTACCTAAGTTATCAAAATGTTGCATAAATTTTAAGCGTTCTATTCGAAAACTTCGCTCTTGTAAAGTGAAAGAGGCCACAAGCCCAAACTCCAGTGCAACAAGGTAACGTCGACCAAGTGCCATAATCTCTGCGCCTTGGTGCAGTACGCGAGATGCCTAACTTGCTAGTCGTGCATCAACTTTGTAGGCTGCGGTCGCCTTTGCTTGCACACATAACGTGGTAAAGTCTAGATCCTATAGTTTATGAAGTTTGTGCAACTAGATTGCAAGTAATATTGTTAGAGTTGTTGTTGTACGATATCAAAGAGGAATTTCTGTTTACACTGAAATATGCTTTGTTACAGCTTACAAAAAAATTTACTTGTACTCTAAGTTACAAAATTGAAGAGTATTACTCATCAACGGCCCGTTACAGTCCACTGCTGGACTATGAGCCTTCTCTACTTAAGTGGAGGGTTTTGCCATAATCTCCACGCTTGGCAAGCGGGTTGGAGATCACAGATTAAAAGGTTACTGTATCAGAGAGCGCTGCTGCCCGTTCCCTGTTCAATGTGTAGTCCTTAAGTCGTCTCTTACGACACCCACGGGAAGAGTAAGGGTTGGTGACAAATGTATTTTACTCTGCCGTCACCACACGGCTTTACGAGTATTACTCAAATTTTGGATATTGCTACTTAAAATAAGATAATTTCACTGCTGCGGATACTAATCATAGTTTTAAGCCCTTTTAGTTGTCCCACTGCTGGGCAAAGGCCTCCTTCCAGTTTCCACTAGTCTCGATCTTGGGCCACTTTGATCTACTAATAACAGTAAATAAAAAAAAAGTCTAATTCAGGAGAATTTTATTTTCAATGCTATTGTGGCGTCTGTCCAAATTTCGATCAAAGGCCTCCTTTTCTTCATCCAACCAATTCTAATGAATGAAATGTTGTGTAAAACCCGTATTGTCAAAATTCTGTTGTAATGGTCGCCTCGTAATACAATAAGTGTGAATGAATAAATTTAATATACTTAATTGCACACAGACACAAATGAAACAATATAACATAAAAGCAAAAATTAGCGGCCTTATTGCTTAAGTATAAATTTATATTTGAACCAAATAATCGAGCACGAAAACGGAACGAGAGAACGAAACGCTACAAAATTCTTCATGCGAATGTGATCTTCATTGCAGATACCACTAAAAATAAATCACCCAGAACTACCTTGAACCGTGAATTGAAAGTACTATTATTTGGCCCGATTCTCTCCCACCCAAAGCCGTAAGTAGTCCGTATATCTGTACGACGCGCAAAGTTGAAAACTTTTATACGAGAGCCCGCTATAAAATGCAGTTATTGTAGTTTTACGAGTGGAATCTGCGTTTTATTCCACACCCTGTATGGGGGACGGATGGTTTTCTGAAAGAGGAGTAACTTTTAACTTGTTAATGCAAAATAGAGAAAAAACGGATAAAATCAACAACGGCATGTATTAAAAAACCATCAATAAAAATATTGGAAAAATCAGATTTGAAGTAGGTATTATTACAGGAAATCTAATTGAAATCTAGTCACGGAAACGGCGTCGTACAATAATTTGATTTAAAAATTTCATTATAAATGAATGCAAATTTTAAATTATC
Source organism: Carpatolechia fugitivella (assembly GCA_951230895.1). NCBI lineage: Eukaryota > Metazoa > Arthropoda > Insecta > Lepidoptera > Gelechiidae > Carpatolechia > Carpatolechia fugitivella. The sequence goes on from OX579656.1 coordinate 11,644,589, forward strand.
TATGATACCATTACTAATCATAATTAAAGTTTTCCCAACAAGCCAATCTGCGAAACAAACAACTAATTTCATAGACTTTGAGGCAAGTGGAGTCATTTACGAAATCTATGGTATTTATATATAATGATTATAAACTTGGTATTATAATATAAGATGGAAGTAAGTAGCATAAGCAATAGATAGACAATTTGTACGAGAAAATTAAAAACACGACTGCGCCGATAAAAATATATAGCCAGTATCATTTGGGCTGATGTAAAGCCCGTCACAGACGGAGCTATAATATATATTATAGCACGAGGCAGCCAGCTCTCTCATCACCATTCACTTTGTGTGCAAAGCGGGGGTCAAGCAGAATGGCCGGTCACTGATTGATTCGCCATTTTGTTTGACCCCCGCTTTGCGTGAAAGTGAATGGCGACGAGAGAGCTGGCTGCCTCGTGCTATAATATATATTATAGCTGCCGTGTGTGATGCCCTTTAGACATTCAAACCTGTTCAGGCATTTAGAAGTTATGGTAGTACAAGGAAATGCACATGCATACCTAGTTAATTACCTACATACTTACATACATACATGAACCTTTGAACACATAACACTCCTTTTTTTGGGCAACCGTGTAAAAATCAAGTTGTGATGACTAAATTTTCTTTGTGTTTTCATACTTTGCACAAATTCGTTCACTCGTTTATGTTATGTTTTCAAGCGAGCATTTATTGTAGAAAATAATTTTAGAAACTCGGAAACTGTTTACATTTGTAGTTGAGAAAATTCGTTTAATAATTTTCTTTTTCGACCGCTGTCTAATAGAATAATATTTTACCAATTAGCTGGAAAATTCAGACATTGATTGATATAACAAATACATATCACTATATTAACTATACTAACTATTATTTAGTGAACTAACTCGTATAGCAAATCTAGCTCCATGATCTCTCATAACACATTACGAATACTGCAATACGTATTTTATATGATACTTGGACTTTAAATGCTGCTCGTATAAAATACTGCCTTCGGAATAGTTTTCAGATATTCAAATTGTACGGTGCATATCTTTGGAAGTAACGCATTCATGATACTCTCTGAAAGTCTATGGTAATATTATGTTGAAAAGATTCTAGATTTTCCGAACGCGAAAATTTTTTCGATTTGCTGAATAATATTTTTCTTGTTTTAGATGGGTTTAGAATACTTTTACTGTTTTTTTTTTTTTTGCAAGAAAATAATTAAACTCATACGAATCGTGAAAGTAAGCAGTAAATCAAGAAATACCACTGTCTCCAGTTTATTTCTAAATATTTTTTTATGTAGCCTTTAGTGTGTATCTTAGAAAATGGCACTCCAAATTTCAAAAATTGTGGATCAAGGCCGTTGGAAGCAGAAAAAGAGAAAATGTAAAGAACAGGAAAAGAAACACGCGCAGACGCCTTCGAATTGTGTGATTGATAGTCCCATAGCAAACTTTCTTTTTTCTTTGCACTCAACAAGCATTTTGTTTTGGCAAGTCTCGTAGCGAGATGAGCACAATTTCTTTTTTGCGGTAAAAGGTTTTGGAAATATCTTACCGTTGTTCTGTTCAAAATCTTAAATCATTAAGTAGAATTTTAGCATTAGATATCAGCGTGATGTTTAAAACCATAAAATATTACTATCGTTGAGCTAAATTAGCACAAAAATAAATCGCTTTATCTGGCATCTCAGCAAATCCAATCAATACCGGGTGTAATGAAATTAGTCTAGGAACGGGCCCAGCTGAGTCGGCTAGCTTGCGGCGGCGCGGCGATCTAACTATCCACCCGATGGAGGAGATATTTATACAGGATGTTATAGTCATAGGAATCACACTACGGGTTAATTTGATAGAATATTGGACATTGCATAACTATGCACTATGGTCCAAACATTTAGCTTTCTATCGCTTTCACAACTTACTCTGCAAGTAAATACTTACGTCATTGTTTGTGTTAAAGAAGTAAATAATAAAACTTTTACGGTTTCATTTACCTATGCAAAAACTTTTTGTTTATATAGAAAGGTTAAAGTTAGTAATTTTTTGTTCGGTTTAAGTTGAAAACTGATCTAAGAATCACAAGAAACTTTATAATTAATTGGATCTGCTTCGATATGATGAACTTCGATAACTTTCTCTCTTAGGGTCTCTTTGTCAGTTGTTTCGCATGCTATGGATAACTTCCCGGCATGTAATAATAATTCACATAAATAAGTTAGTAAATTTTAAGTTACTGAACAATAATTTTGTCTCATTTATTTACTGTAACATTTACAAACATTATTTTTCCTACTCACGTTCGTGAATGCATCTTCATAATTATCTTTGACCAACAATTATGGATGGGGTAGTACTTAAATTCTTATTCAATAAGATTCAATTTACGTAATTATTAAAGACACTATCTACCATCAAAGAACTTAGGATGCTCGAATAAAGTTACAAAATATACATCACAGTTCCCAGTAGCCACTTCACAATGGGTAAACAGCCTTAGGAGCAAACCACTCATTTGTGGCTTGAACCAGAACTTAAGTATTCATCTTTAATTTATCGGGGAAGGTTCCGAAGACCTAAGAATCAGTAGCCACCACTCCGCGAGTTATGTAACGTTCTAAGTTTTGGGTCCTTGTAACTTCCAGTTCTAGAGTGCTGTTCCACTTGTTTGTAATGACTTGAACAGTTTACCACGTCCAACTTGAGCTCAAGTATTTTTAGTTGGTAACTCGTTATTAGTGAATAGTTTGGTTGGGTCTCGGTTGGCAGGTGACTTACGTAGATGAAGTTACCGTGCCTATTAAGAAATTAAGTTTAAATCACGGTGAGAAGGCGGCAAATATGTCGTGCGGGACTCAATAAAGCAACACGTATTTTTTAATGCGAATTTTAAAAATTGTGGTACTGATGTTTTTCAGTTTCATGGGCGGAGTTACCGCCCAGAGGTTTTGCGTTATTTAGTTATTACGTTGTGTATTGTTGTTATCGAAGCTTATTATATGATGATCATTTTCCCATGCCACAGTTAGTCGAACATGCCGACCCAGTGCGGATAGGTAGACTTCACATACAACATTTGAATTTCTTGGCAGGCGTGTGATGTTGTTCCTTAAGCGACGAATAGACGTAGTGCATACAAATTCGGTATGTTGTTAATAATAAAACATTATTTACAATTTAGTCATCCGAAGCCTAGCGTTTAAGTAGCAGAGCTTTTCAAAGCAATCGCGAACATTCCTTTTTACCATAGCTTTATAATCTTAACCCTTAAAAAAATACAAGCTCTCACAGAGAATAATAAATTGAATTGTACCCTTTATAAAAACGTACGCCTCTTTAGGCTACCGTAATTGAATTAAGTGCCTTACAGAACAGAGCGACGACGCTACGTATTGATCAAAGGCTCTACTATACACTTTATTTTTTACTCGTTAACCTTATAAAGCTCTGTTATTTTGAAGGATATCAATTTTTGGATGGTTTTTTAATGTAAAAAATGAACTTCAGAATAGAGCTCTGGGAATGACTATTCCCGAATCCCGATAGTACTTCCTACAACAGAAATCACACTAATAAATGTAAATGTTAAAATATATTTGGGCGTTTGGATATTAGGGTATTTGTCTAAGTACTTTTTTTATTTTATAAATCCAAACTTGTTAGTTTCTGAAAAAGCTGTTTAAAAGATTTTGCTCTATCTTTAAAATTCACCGAGTTATAAAGGTTTGAATTTGAAGATTAGACAGAGAGGCACTTACTAGCATGTGATGTCACTTGCTAGTAACGCCATATAATCTCCATACAAAAATTCGTTTTTGAAAGAGACAGACATTGAAACTTAAAAAAAACACTGTAAATTCGTTTTTCAACCGATTCTGTTTTTTTCTTCGCGAATCGCCTGCTACTAATCTATATTTTTTTAAATTAATTCATTAAATATGGTAAATTTAGGAAAAGTCAAATACCCTTTTGTTCCGCTTTCACGCTACTGAATGGATTTAGATGAAATTTGGAATGGATATAATTTGTACCCTGGATTAACACATAGGATACTTTTTACAGGAAAAGGTCTTATTCCTACGGGAAAAGCTTACATAACGCGAGCGAGCGGGTGGACAGCTAGTTTAGAATATTTATTTCTATGATTGTTCTTTTTGTAACCCAAGTACTCCTTTTGAATGATGCTAGTCGAGTATAATTATTTTGTCCCTCCTATAGTCTCACGGACAAAATCTCTCCGATGTCTAGCACTGAAGGAAGATTAATTGAATTACGTAGCTTCGATTTGTCAAGCGAACTGCATTGCGGTCCTGTTTTAGACTTGCCTAGGGATAGATTTTTGGAACGTGGACTTGAATTCGTTTCATTAGAATAATAAAAATGTACGTTGAAAAGTTCTTTATGAATCGAATTTGTAGACAACGACTGGATGCCAGCCTTTTATTCATGGTTCAAAGTTTTCAAGCCTCGATTAGTATTTTTTCTCTAATTTGTCTCATCTAATTTGTCTCATCTACTCAGTTGATTCCCCTACTCTTTCCGTGGGTGTCGTAAGAGGCGACTTAGGAACTACACATTGAACAGGGAACGGGCAGCAGCGCTCTCTGATACAGTAAACTTTTAATCTACGATCTCCAACCTGCCTGCCAAGCGTGGCAAAACCCTCCACTTAAGTGGAGGAGGCTCATAGTCCAGCAGTGAACTGTAACGGGCCGTTGATGTTGAGTCAGTTGATATATTAAATGATTTATGCATAGCCAATTGCACTTAAGACGCGTTTTATCTGTAAGCTAGACATAAGTAAGTAAGTAAGCAAGTAACACTTTATTGCATAATACATTATGGGACATATAAAGAATTATAAAATGTGCGCAAAGGCGGCCTTATCGCTAATAGCGATCACTTCCAGACAACACTTCTTTTTATAGAGAAACAGTGTACGGAAACGGAGTAGTAAGTGCGTGAAGGAAATGTAAAGTTACTTTAACCTATAACTATGACATAGACAGTGCCAACCACGAACAAGCTTGCCTTTCCCTTGGTCTTAGCTAGCTATGACGTCAAAAAGTGTTTAAAATCATTTACAAAATTGTTATATGCCATATCATTATATGGCTAACTACCTTATAGTTCATCACTGATCCAAATTGTGTTTGTCATTGTAATTCGAGGAAGCCAGGAACTTGTAATCCACTTCTAGGTACTTATTTTATTTTCCATCGCTCGTCCTACAATACAAGTTATAAAAATAATTTACCATATCAATTTTGTTATAATGCACACATTATTGAACAGATGAGCGTACGTGATCTGAATGTATTCGAGGTCAATTACACTCAGATTGCACGTGAGTTGGTATACCTTCATCATAATTTGTATACCATACTAATGTCTGATATCTAATTTATTAACTATTTAAGCCCTTTAGGCATATAAATAATCGATACATGCATTAGGTACCTTTGGAAGGGAGGTTAATTGGATCAGGCAAATTCAATTCGCCAACGGAGATGCAACGTGGTCCTGATCTAGACTTGCCTAAGGATAGTCTATTAGAACGTGAGCAGCGTGTAATTTTGGCTAGCGGAGCGTCGTCACTGACTAACCAGCATAATATAGATCTAGTGATGCAAGCATTGCTATTGGCTTCGTATATCAGCTTACGCTGGGAGTTTTTAGCCAACGCTGTTTGGGAAATGTGCCGGTTTCAAAACCTAAAATAAATTAATATAGACTCAAAGAAGTGTTAACAGGGAAAATTCAATGCATTTAAATTATTTATTCATAAAAATTACAGAAAATCCAAGGCTTTTAAAAATATACTGCCTTTAGTATTATAATTGTACTAACAGTAGTACTATGAGCATAGAAGATTTTATTTTAGGTCTGTAAATATATTCTACACCAATGAATGTGCTCTACCTAGCTGTAACCATATATCACACGATAAGAACACATTTATAACTTACTTAAATTAATAATCAACATTTTGTACCAATACAATTCTGTTTTAAAAACAAATACCTTTCAACTTTCAACTCTTTAAATAAGCTAAACATTCCAAACACCATATCTGGTCCATTTGGATAAGAGTCCAAACATCTCATTTGTACTCAACCATATTCAACCATTCGACCAGAGACCGAATCTCGAAGAGACCGAACTAGAAATATTTTGGATCGAACCACAGAGAAGGAACTAAACCTTCAACTCTAATTAATGCTCTTGAAGTTCGACCATCGAATGCAAATCTGGCAAATGAATTGATTTCAGTTGCACTGAGCTTGGTTAGTTTCCGTCGACAGGGGCATACTGTTGACGGAAACTATTTTAGAAAAAGAAAAACTTCGTTCTAGCAATTTTTTTCTTAACAAATGACAGTGTAATTATTAATCTTAGGACTAGTACATAGCTCTGTGAGCTGTAGACCTCGAAAGTTTTTTTTTTTTTTTCGAAATGTCTGATAATGATTTTTTTTACGTTTTCAACCCTCGATTTTAAAAAATTTCGAAAAACTGAATTAACAACAAAAATCTATGTAATTTTAGAACCTGCTTACATAATTTCATGGAATCGGTTGAGAAATGTGACCTGTAGAGGAAAACAGCTGGACAGGCATCCGCCGGACATACGAAAGCATGTTTTTTGCCTAAGTTGAAACGAAAACGCTTCGCGCTCGCTCGGTTAATTACAAAAATCACTTTTGTCATAAAGCTCGTTAATTCCAGCTCGTGCTAAGTATCTAATCGTCTATTACAGATTTAGTAGTAAATCAAAAGATAGTGATTTTTGCTGCTTTCTCCCAGTTTCCGGAATAAATGTTTGTGGATCACGACTGAGACTAGAAACATGAACTTAAGTTTCTGAATTCTCAAAATTGGAATAAACTTCCTTTCCTGGAATAAGTAAGTCAGTAAATTGAATCTTATTATACTCAAAGTATACAATTAATACTAAACTAGGTGTTTACTTTGCGATTAAAGCATTATTTCCTTAAACCACTCTTCTACAAATATATTAAATTTAAGGTTCGGTAGCTTTTGGTGAAGTGTTATGTTTAGTTTTAATGTATGGTGTAGAGGGATGGGATCTTGAATAAAGCTTCCAAAGACAGGCTGAATGCTTTAGGGATGTGGCTTGTCAGAGTCATCAAAAATTTCTACATAAGAACCGTCTAATTTGACAAAAATGAAAAAGTTTTTACTGGCATTATTGTTTTTGGCTCTTCTGAAACGTAAAGTTTTGTCCCTTACGACATTTAAAATTTAAACCCTCGATATTCTTACATTGATATCTATTAACCGAGGTAATAAACAATCTCAATTAACATTCTACATACGAACGGTTTCAGTATTAATCAAACGCGGTCAAACTAATTCACCTCAGATGAACCCTGCAACCAGCAATCTGATCAACATAATTAGTTCCTTGATAGATGGCGGCGTTTCCGGGATAACGAGCACATCCGTCGTGACCGACTTCATTTGAATAGGTTCGTTCCGATCCGACTTGGTCATTTGCATCTGTTCAGATTAGAAGGACGTTCTGTTAAGTTTGCACACCAGATAATGAAAATTTATAAAAAATACACAAGCGATGGTTGTTTGGTGGTGTAAAGGCTAGGGCCGCTAACTCCTGTCTGGAAGACACGCGTTCGATCCCAACACGTATACCAATGTGTTTCCGAATTTAGAATTTATAAACGTTTATTCGTTAGTCCGCACTGGGACAGCGTTGGGCCTAATCGCCCTAATTCAGGGCAGGCTCGAGTCCCTCGGTGGGGGGGACGTATATAACCTGTTGAAGATAACAAAAGTACTAGAGAGAGACAATAAAGCAAACATGCTAAAAAAACGAACAATGAGACTTCCTCCTCAAGGGACATACATCTGCCAAACGTGAGTTCATCCTGACTTGAACTTCCCACGCCCCATTACGAGCAGAGAGCTAGTGTAGATATACTTTACCTTACATTTTCCACGAAAGATTCGAATATCTAACGCCCCCTTGAAAACTTACATACTTGCGCCGTATCTTGAATGCAATCTTGAGACGCTGTCTTGATTGACTCCCTTGGATATAGTAATAATATTAATTATGTAATTGTATCCGAATCCTTCATGGACAACACGTCATATAATCCATATTCTACTCCGTCAGAAGATGATGGCTCCCTTAAAGAGACACCGGTGAAGTGTCGGCCAGTTGGCCATAGCAATGATTCAAGTATTGGTATATATACAGACTTTCAGAAAAACTTCATAACCGCGTTTTAGAACTGAGCTTCCCCACAGTATCAGTGAAAATTATCGCTATTCAGATACGTAATTAAATAGATAAGTGTTGATACAGAAAGAGAAAGAAATTCGAAATAGAGAATCGTAACTAATAAAGAGTTAAGTGTAATTTCCAGCTAGTTTACTCCATATTTTTCAAGAAATACCTTGGACTCTTTAGAAATGGTTCAAATAAAAGCAATGCAATTCTAGTTTTCTTCAAGAGACGCATGCAAACAAATAACGAGCCATTTTTCCGTCGATACCAGGCAAATGAATCTTCCTTCCTTCACAAAATAATGGTAGCGTATAATTTAATATTTTAGACAAAAAATCTTTCCCTATAGGTAAGGGATAAGCATGTTAAAGGGACACGATAAAGGAACAATAGAAAACAAATGAGCTGTAAGTTATCTCCGCTCCCTACGTAATGGGAGGAGAAAAAGGAGCCTTTTTCTTTAATGTTTTCCGGAATTATCGACGGTTTTAGATCTTTTTTGCTTAGGCATAGTGAATTTGGGATATCCTCTAAGAAAAGTGATTAAGCAAATTCCTTACGAACTATTTGAAACAGTGTCTATGTATTTTTTTATGAACTCTTCTTTAGCTGCTTTTATAGACACCTTTTCTTCTTTAGATTATTATTTTATTATTATTAGATAATTCATCATCAACGGCCCATTACAGTCCACTGCTGGACTATGAGCCTCCTCCACTTAAGTGTTTGATAATCTCCACGCTTGGCAGGCGGGTTGGAGATCACAGGTTAAAAAGTTACTGTATCAGAGAGCGCTGCTGCCCGTTCCCTGTTCAATGTGTAGTCCCTAAGTCGCCTCTTACGACACCCACGGGAAGAGTAGGGGTTGGTGACAAATGTATTCTACTCTGCCGTCACCACACGGCTTATTAGATCATTATTATTACTGATTACGTCTGTTAACAAGACATACCGCTGCTTGATAGTACGTCTAGCGCACCCTGGGCAATACAGTCCAGCGAATTCTATTTCTAGCTGACTGGCGAAACCTTTCCCCACGATGGCAACGAAATATGTAATAATTATAAAGCAGTTATTTATCTGCTTTATAAATTATTACCTTCTCTACTTAATTCTAAGATCCTTGAGTTGCTTAATCTGTGCCACACCAGATCTAGGATCCGTATTCAGAAATTCTGATTTCGACATTCGTATGTTTTTATAAAAAGTTTTCATTTCCTATTTTACCATATTTAATGGTTTAACAATATCTTATTTCTGTTACTTTCATATTTTTCTGTATGTGAGCAAAATAACAAGGAATAATGTTTTTGAAACCACGCAACATTTGACGTCGTTATGCGGCTCCAAGTATTTTCATCATTTACCTTGGCCTTTTACAAATATCTATTCTCATCTGTTTTACTGTCACCTATAGGAAATGTATTCAGAATAAACCCGTTTATTTATCGCAGTCTCCCAGCTTCTTTCGGAAGGTAAATTCATTATTGCAACTGCTGCCACTGAAACTTCCTCTCCGGGAAAATTGCATTTTGTGCTTTCCGACGAAACCTTTGTAATTATCTCTTAAGCGTTGATGCTCGGTGTAAATATTGTTACAATTTTTGAAATATTATATTTCTAATATTTGATTTGATGATTTTCCATCCAACAATCCGTAGACTAGACACTATTAGTACCTATAAAAGAAAGAAAATATATCTAGAAATATTTATACATTAAAACACATACTTATTTAAAACAACAAAACGGCGTTTTTAGAACAAAAAAAATTAAGTCAAATGAGCAATATTTCAGGAATTTCACCTGCGTATTGTAAAAGTACAATATGGAATATTGGCGTTTCCTATGAGAGGAAAAATGAAATTTCCTGTTGCCATACAGAGGAGAAATTCAATAGACATAAAAATAAAATGCAATAAAACTCCGTATCTGTGCGTCGCAGAAGGGCAAGGATCCATATTTACAGACTAAGAGGGTACAATTCCAATATACAGAGGCGCAGTAAGAATGAAATAACGTGATAAAAAGATTAATACTCACATTTCGTAGCGTTGCTCGTTTGGGTTTCGATGATATTCGCGGCTTCCAATATCACAATAAAATTGTATTTTGTTTCACTATGTTTCACTACATATCACTTTTTTTTTTTATAAAACACTTCAAAAGCACTATTATATCGCTAGTACTAATCCATTTTGACTTTTTTACTCAAGTTCCTATGATGATGGCACAAAAACAGTTCACGTTTTTGACCTCACCGCACGAAGAACTAAAACGTACTGTGAATCATTTACATTCTACCCTCGTTTTAAATAAAAGATTTCAATATATTGTGAAATTTGTATGCAAGATTTACAATATTATTGCATAAATATACGAAATATAGGTGCAAGTCTTGTTTACATTTGTAATTTTTTTTTTTTAAAACGTTATTGGTATGAGTAACTCATTACGTCATAGTGAGTCATCATTATGTTTGACGTTTTTCTTTTATCGATTAATCAAACCCTCGCCCTAATTCAGGGTAGGCTCGAGCCCCTCGGTGGGGACGGACATGAGTTGTTAATAATGATGGTGAAATCAAATCAAATGAATATTTATTCTATTATATATAAAATATTAATTCTGGTATACTCCTTTAATGTATTACAATACCTATCAATTAAAAAGTATTCAATGAAACTTACAAAAGGAGAGAGAAGGTACTTACCGTTGTCATACTAAACCTACTTGCCTAAAAATACTGCAATGTAATAAAGTAAATTTTAACGTTCGTCTTCAACCGACCTCACAAACCCTGGTATGAGTTATAGATAGATGTTTATTTAATTTTACAAAAGGAACAGTATTTACGATCGTTCGGGATCGATAACTGTTCGTTTCACTTTTTCAATCAAGTTGACTCACTTTTTTCCCCTCTAGTGTGAAAATGCCCTTGAAGATAAACATGTCTTTTCTTGCCCTTTTTTGTCACGTACAAACTATTTGTTTAGGATAGCTTTAGTAAACAAACGCAAGTTCGCTGGTCTACCGAATGTCAGCTAAATACCTATATTATGCATGCATTTGTAAGTTATTAATTTTAATTACCTGGGGGCCGTTTCACGAAGCTACAAGTTTAATTTGATGTACATTGCGTAGACAATAAGATAAAACGATGAGGGCTTACAGTTAAGGCGAATTGGCTACGCAATGAATGTTAAATTGTAACTTGTTACTAGTAAATTGTTGCTTCGTGAAACGGGGCCCTGGTGTATATTTAAATTATCTTAGCACTTCGCTGTAATTTTTTTTCTCTACATAATTTTAGCGTCATAAACTAGAGTAGGTAAATAAAGGACAATGAAATAGATTACATAAGAAGAAATAAAATGCAGTTTTACAATATTATAGGTAAACAAAACATTACATTCAAAATAATAAAAAATTCAAAGAGAAAATCTACCCTGAGGAAGAACTAAATAGGTTCTCCTCGTGAAAAACAACGAGGAGAAAGCATGAACATGAAAAAGGGAAACAACTTGGAGTTTCTTTTAAAAATACAGGAACTGAATATTTTAGTCTTCTTTACTTTTATGGATGTAAAAGTAAAACAGACGTTCTAAGTAAGGTGTCACTAAACTTTTTAAAATCAACACACTTTCTTACCAAAGAGGGTAACAACTCATAGTACATAGTGTGTAGTGTACTCTAGTGTCTGTTGACCGTGTATGAGGCTCAATTTACACTGCCGCGGAATGGAATCGAAGCGAATTTTTTGTACATAGCATATTGAACTATTAATAAATTATGTCAACTGCGTAACGTACAAACTAGATACGAGCCAAACAAAGAGTCGCGCATAAAACACAAAATAAAAAAATATTTTTAATATTCTTCTCTCACATAGATAAAAAAACATTAAATGAATATTAATCTAAGACGTACAGTTAAATATGATCTATGTGAGATACTGGCATCTGTACTAGGATATCCTGTATGACAGATTGCCAGCCTCTCCAACACCGGACCAGGAGGATTACAGGTAAGTACAACTTAAATTACACTAAATTATATAAACATGTTTATGAGAGATTAAGTGATGTATGTATGAGTGTGTGTGTGGGTGCGTGTGTGTGTGTGTGTGTGTGTGTGTGTGTGTGCGTGTATGTGTGTGTGTGTGTGTGTGTGCGTGGGTGCGTGTGTGTGCGTGTATGTGTGTGTGTGTGTGTGTGCGTGGGTGCGTGTGTGTGCGTGTATGTGTGTGTGTGTGACAGCGGGGAGTGCGTATGTACCCATGGACATTTACTTATACAGGGGAGCCCATGAATAAGCAAAGTGAGTGGGTGTTTTAAGATACAACGTTTAAAAGCGACTCAGTATCATCATAATTGAGAGATTGTAACCAAATTGAAGTAGCCTTTTTACATTTAAATTTAGTCAGAGGGTAAATTGTTATGGATTTATTAACTTTATTATACAAGTGTCCTCCTAGAAATGGAAAAAATCTCTTTGCAAAAAAATGTAGCTAATATATGATTTAGTTAGCATTTATTTTATGCATATAGAGTGTTGTTGTTTAAGCAGGTACCAGTATTTTGTATGGTGTTCAATACACAAAACATCGGTTACGTATTTCCATTATAAGCTGACACTCGACGCCATAGCTAAGTGTTGGAAGAGCAAGATCTGTTTTTATTAGTTTGTATTTGGTTTTGTCCCTGACTCCATCAACTCAACGAATGTTAATATTGCCAGCACCGGTCACATTACGTGACTCACGTGCAAGATTATTGACCTTACTGTTTTAGATATATATATTACTAGCTTTACGCCCGCGGTTTCACCCGCGTTAACTGAGTTTTTTCCGAGGGAATGAATTGTTTTACCGCGGTAAAAAGTAGCCTATGTCCTATTCCAGGGCCTAGCCTAAATGTGTGTCAAGTTTCATCCCGATCCGTTCAGTCGTTCAAGTGTGATTCGGCAACAAACATCCAAACATCCAAACTTTCGCATTTATAATGATATGATAATATTATTGTCGTGATATTTAGGACTTAAGATTTAGGATTTTCTAGTGGTTTATAGACTTAATCCCAAAAAATAAGCTTATTTACTTTTAGCCACAAGGATTTTTTTAGAAAAAAAATATGTATCGTTTTGTAAGTTCTCTAATTTTGTTATAAATATTATTTTCTATTATATTGTAATAATTGCATAATATTTTGAGACAAAAGTGCAACAATTTCACCATATTACGCAACATAGTGAAATTATTGTGCAACTTGGTTTGTACGGTAGATCACACGTCAAACGTAACACTCACGGTTAGAATACACTCTACTGACTGCGTAATAAAGATGTTCCAAAGTTCAAACTGTTAAGTTATACACACTGTCCACTGTACGGTACAGCTAATTGGCTTCGTATGCGATGAGTATAAAGAGCCTAGAAGAGCGATTACATTACACAAACCTCGTTCAGCTATTATACAGGACAGACGTGTCCAGTTTTCACAGCACTTGCGGTACAAAGTAATCACAAATGAGGGGTCATTGTAAACCAGACTTTGATGCCAAAGTAACGGAGTTTGCGATGTACTTACGGCAAAAATCTCACAATGACGTGAATATGGATGCTGGTCAAACTTTGACCAAGACCGAAGAGGATTTGCTACGGAAATTCGGAAAGTTCCTTGAAATGGACCGTCATGGTAAATACGGAAAATTTGCCAAGCACGGCCATCACGGAAAGTTTAGCCACGGTCATTTCCCCGGCCACGGTAAACATTGGCATCGTGGGCACCATGGACATCACGGAAAACATGGACACTTCCAAGACAAGTTTATGGGTCACCCGGAACTCCAGAAAATGTTCGCCGAATTATCTGAAATGCAGCAGAGGCTGGCCTCTTCCTTTGCTGATAATCTACCAGAGCGCCATTCGGGTTGTCATAGACAATGGACTATTGGACACAGAAGAGGAAGATGTAATACGGCTCCAGTGACTCAAAACGAAAGTGCCGTTCAAACTGAGGTCCCAAAAGAAGTTGAAACAACAAAGGAAGCCGAAGCAACTCAAAACTTAGCCTCGATGGTGGAAACAATTGATATTGGAAACTCCCCTACTCCTTCTGAACATTGAGTGATAATACATAATGCAGATAATTATATATAAAAATACAGTAGTGGATAACTGTGTCCAGACATGCGCCTTGCATTTAATTTTCATTATTTATTAGAGGTTAGTATATCTTTATCATGATTATATTATTTAAATCTTGTTAGGTCTTCATATACCAGATGTAATCCTTTATATCATGTTAAAATTATCAATATTTTAATATATAATATTACTACTTACTGATTTTTCAATAATGTTGGCCATTTTTGGTATTTTACTTCTCAACGATATTTATTTATGTTGCTATCATGTTTTCTTTTATGTTTTAGCGAATAGCAAATTTGGATTTATACAAGGATAAAAACTGCTAATTAAATATTGAAAGGTAAAAACTGGATGATAAATTTGTTAGCTAACAATAACAAAAATACTATAGATCTTTATACGTAGAAAGATCGAAAAAATAATATTGTAATAATAATAATATTATGATTAATGTGAGTACAAACAAAGGGTGATTGATCAGGTAACATGATAATGTTTCAGGATCCACGGAGGATACATATTAAGCTGTTAATGAAGATAATATATACACTGAATTAAATTATATTCAAAATGAAATAGTATTGTTTTTTTACCCGATACGTTTGTACAAAGTTGTTTACAATACAAAATTCCATAAACAAAATATAATTTACTATCACGCCACGCGCCAATGCAGTTATCAATAAGAACCAACACAACATCTGCAACATGGTGCAGATAACCTGGTGATGTGTTCACATCAGACTGTAATGTTCATGATATGATAAGATAACCATTGTAATTCGATATCAAACTCAAATACATGTTGATATAGACTAAAAATAAACTGAGTTGTGATGGCGTTCGGAGGGAAACCTACACAAGGAGAAAATAGAAAATCAACTTAATAATAGGGAACATGCATAAAAAGTATATAGTTTTTTTTTTCATAGTTCGTATGAAACTCGGTCTGAAAGTATACAAAAATAAAATACTGGCAGTCAAACAGAATCGAAATTAGGTAATCGAAAAACAAACTAGATACAACATGTTAAACAAATCATTATCTGTCCCTCTTACAAAAACAAAATTTTCTGTCGTGCCATATGACATCACATGACACTTACGTGGACCTTGCTGTCTAACCATCAACTTTGAAGCCTATGATTTTGTTTCTGAGCTAGATATTTGAAAATATTTTTTTTATGTGTTTATATTCTTAAAAGATAAAAGGCATGTTATAAAGATTTATAGATCATATTTTATCCGATCAGACCGATGCTACCGCACAAAAAGCATTTCCCAACCATTCCACGTTTGGCCTCGTGAAATTTGCACGCGCGAACGAATATGGATCCGAGAGAGCCCCATTCGGCCAAAACAAGTGAACTAGAAGGAAACCTTAGTGGCCGCTAGCGAAGCAGATATCAGATATCCAGTGAGCCCATTTTGGTACTAGCTCAGACTAGTGTAGTATGAGATAAACTACTCCACATTTTAAGCTAATTGAATTGCACCATCACATCAACAGCTCATATTACGTCCCCATCGAGGGGCTCGAGCCTACCCCGAATTAGGGCGATTAAGTTCAGTACCTGGCCCAGTGCGGGTTGGTCGACTTCACACACAACCTTCGAGGGTCCTTCGAGACGCGGCGCGGGTTCGATCCCACCACGTACCAATGTGTTTTTGAATTTCGAATTCATTATGTACGTTTATTCGAATTGCACCAAGTATGTAGAAAAATTTATATGAATGGACTGAACTTGTTATGAATTTATTTTTAACAATGAAGACCTCGACCTACCCAATCTTAACCTACCCAAAATTATGGATAGAAAACCCACCTAAGCAGCAAAACTCGCAAGCAGAGAACAAAGTGCCAATAATAAATTTTTACTTATTTTTTAATTAAAATGTCAGTCAGTATACATGAACAAAGGCATGTCCCCGTCATTCGTTCATATAGTCTCCATCATGTTTGGCCATGATTGGCCAGATTCTACATCATAATTGTTATCTATATTATTATGCAGTTGCTTTTGATTACGCTATTATAAATATATTATTTCACCAATCATAAACAAAAACGAAAAACGTAAAAATAAACGAAATCTGACTTCAGACTTCCCCATTGTTGCAAATTATACATAGCCTAAAAAGAACTATACTTATTAAAATTGAAATGATGAAAATATAATAATTATTTTATTTCAATAGCATTATAACTAGTGGCTCTGTGAGCTGTAAACCTAGCAATTCTGTACTTTTCTGTTGCTTTTTATTATTATTATTTTCTATCCCTTCACACCCTGAACAGCACTCGACCAATGAATTTAGACCCCATTGCTGGCGCAACAATATCAATACCTCCGACTAGTGACATTTTAGAACTTTTTTCGAGTTGCCTAAAATGATTTATTTTTCGTTTTCAAACCCCAAATCTCCGCCATTTAAAAAAAAATCGGTTAACTGATTCACAACATTTCACGAGAATCTGTTGAGAAATGCGACCTGTAGAGGAGAACGGCTGGACATCCACCAGACATACGAATACATTTTTGCCCAAGCTGAAACGGAGACACACTTCTTGCCCTCTCGGTCAAAAAAATTATAAGTCATATTTACGTACGATCAGCAAAAACGAATTGAGAATTTAATTGAATTAACAATAAAGTTTTTTTTTATTGACCTTATCGCTGTTTCTACCAGTCAAGTGGTAATATAGCGGGCGAAGATTTTACTCGCAAGGCTGATTTCCATACATTTTGTTACAGGCGGAACTGGTGGCAGTTGAAGGGAAAGAAATAGAAACTCACTACGTTCTCGCACGGGAGAGAATTCGCCGCTGGAATTCGACTTCAAAATGCTATTTACTTGTGGAAAATCTGCCAACCCCATTGCAAGTATGTATCGCTCTACGATAGACTAGCTAGTACTACTACTTATTCTTTGGCAGATGCTAGAACTTTGTAAGCGTAGGTATATGCTATTGGTTTGGGCGGAGTGGCGTTTAATGAGAGAAATGCTCTCTGTCCGGCAGTGATTAAACGAAGATTAATTATTATGATGATAATAAATTACTTGAAGGTTATAATGATCAGATACGTAAACTGGTTAATTTAAATCGCTAATGATATCTGACTTTGCTTAAAGACTTCTATTTATCTATGATAGTGGTCGACCGATGGGGAATAAAGGTTCTCGAATGGCGACCACGGGCCGGAAGGCGTAGTGTTGGA
The DNA here is from genome assembly GCA_951230895.1 of Carpatolechia fugitivella. NCBI lineage: Eukaryota > Metazoa > Arthropoda > Insecta > Lepidoptera > Gelechiidae > Carpatolechia > Carpatolechia fugitivella. The sequence goes on from OX579656.1 coordinate 11,662,248, forward strand.
CGGCCTCCCACAAGATGGACACATGACTTGGTGAACGTTGCTGGACGCCGCCGGTAGATGCAAGCGCAGGACCGTTCACGGTGGAAACCTATGGGGGAGGCCTGCTGATATGATGATGATGATGATGATAGCATGGATAACGCTTTAATAAACTTACCACTGCGATGTTTCATAAGAATGGTCAATGACAGCCATCTGTGTTGCTCCCCTGTGGAAAAGAGAAACTAATAATAATGTTATTTCTAAAAACTTAAAACTAGAATAAAACGTTATCTAACTGATACTGACACTGTGTTCTGTTTCACTGAATTTCTGTGTTGTGAGATACCAGCTTAAGTTTGAATGTGTTCTGTACCTCCAGTCTATAGTACAATTATAACAAGGAAGGTACAGTAGCCAGCACATGCAAACAAAAATACTCTTATTACAAGTACTGCCAATACTACCATAAGACAAAAGCGCTCTCAAGGGGCGAGGCATCTTAAGTACTGACCAGTGTACCCATATTAAAAGGGAGATATAAAATAAACAAAAAGTAACAAAAATGGGAACTGCTCAGTTTACCCCGGAAGATCAATATTTTCTGCGCCACCCAAAAATTTACGATTAGCTAACTTTTTGGACCTCAGCATGTTATGAAACAATACTGATCACTAGGTACACTTTGCTTTCGTGATGGAAATAAGTCAGCAATCGCCATTAGATGAAAACGTCTCACTAGTCCCATCCCGTCTAGTCTAGTTCAGTTCAGGTCACTGGACTAAATAGCTGACTTATTCATACTTGCCCTACTATCCCAAGAATGCTTCCTCATACAATCTTAACTGTGCAAATTATCTATCAGGCTGGTGGCATAGCCAGCGCAAGCGTCTGGTCTTCCTGTGGGTGCCGTCAGCGTCTCCTGGCTGCCGTGACTAGCGGAGGTCGAGCAGTCCACTGGGCAGCTGTTCCTGCTCCCAACCCTGCCAATGACACTGACTTGTGCCGGTTCAACTACACGTAAGTATTACGGCAGTCAATTTAGACAGGTTCCAAGGGCCTGGTATTCTTCACTCCGTCATCAGCATTACAGTAGCGCAATTTGGAAAAGTGACCAGTATAAACTTTAAGGTATTACAGCAGAAATACGGTATAAAATTTAATAAAATAGACCAGTATAAAGTTTAAGATATTACAGCAGAAATACGGTAGATAATCAAATCAAATCAAATAAACGGCCCGTTACAGTCCACTGCTGGACTTTGAGCCTCCTCCTCTTAAGTGGAGGGTTTTGCCATAATCTCCACGCTTGTCAGGCGGGTTGGAGATCACAGATTAAAAGGTTACTGTATCAGAGAGCGCTGCTGCCCGTTGCCTGTTCAATGTGTAGTCCTTAAGTCGCCTCTTACGACACCCACGGGAAGAGTAGGAGTTGGTGACAAATGTATTCTACTCTGTCGTCACCACACGGCACGGCACGGTAGATAATAATAACACCTTATTATCTATAGGTACTTCTTCTAATATAAGTCATAGTAAACAAATGCACGATTTGCCAGTACTTTTTTTCACTTGTCAATAAAAACAAAACAAATTGGTATAAAAACCTTATGATCAATTTTCCTCGGTGACGATTCAAAAGCCGTGTTAATTAGAAAAATTTACTTCCAGACAGGAAGTTCCGAAAAACCCGTCGTTTTCGAAAGTCAGAACATAATTAATAGTGAACAATCCCAAAGGAAAACTTTTAATTGCAAAGACAGCTGATAAATATTCGACAAAAAAAGCCATTAAGTGCAGTTCTGAGAAAAAAGAGGTTGTAAAATAAACTTGTAGCTATTACGAGCACAAAATAAAGAGCTTGGTGTAAAATGGAAGCCCAATAATGAGGGCGATGGGGCATCGTTATTTAGACAGCTATTTAGAATTTTAATTGATCGAAGATAATTTTTAATGGGTCTTCAGGGAAGAATACTTAAACAGCAAATATTTTAGGCTTCCAATTCCTTGGTGAAACTGGTAAATGGTTACGACTACTATAGCAATTTTAAAATAAGACAAATATTTTGAATGAATTGAATTGAATTAAACTTGACAGGCTCCGTAGCCGAGTGGTCGAGATTTCGATACTCATTACGGAGGTTCCGGGTTCGATTCCCGGTGGAGACACTGTCAAGCAAAAATTTACATATATACAAACTTTAGCATTAGCAATATCAGTAGGATACATAATCTTTCCGCCCACGTGTGTCAATATGTGTCAATAAGACTGAACATTTTTGTAGTATCTTTTAGATTTTATACACCTGCAATATATGTACAAACTTTAACATTTGCTATATCAGTAGGATACCTTATCTTTCCGGCCACGAAAAGAGCAGAAACGGAACAATTTGGCAGAATAAGCGTCCTGGGGCGTGTCTATAAAACTCTTATTGCGCCTCGACTCTTCCCAACTTTTAAAAATGTGGGTCATCATTTAAATACCCTCCCGGCCGATTCCCTAAAACGTGTATAAATCACGGAAATAAACTTCTCGCGGTTTCAGGCGACGTTTTTATTGTACTTTCTCAAGTTATAAATATAATAAAGGTTCTTCCTACCAAAGAATAAAGTTACACATGTTAGGTATATTTTACCCTTAAAATCTAAATAATTCTCTAAGGGTTCCAGTAAAGGCAATTGAACCTTTTGATTATGAGATATTAGTAGGTACGTTTTTTCCTAGAAATCTATTAATTCCGTAACCGAAGATGATAAAATATTGTTATGACATAATCTGATGTCTGACTACTTATAAAAAGGTATCTAAGTATTTTCTTCATAATCCTCGATATGTAGCCGTATCTACATAAATCTGTGATTTCTTTCTTCTTAATTTTAATAAATAATAAATAAATAAAAATCTGGGGACATCTCACACACGGTCATCTGATCCCAAACTAAGCAGAGCTTGTACTACGGGTATCAGACAGCTGATGTACAATACTTAAATATATAAATACATACATATATAGATACACAACACCTAGGCACAAGGCAAACACAAGTGCTCATCGAATGTTTGTCCTTGGCGGGATTCGAACCCGCGACTCTGTGCTTCGCAGCCAGGCGTAATACCAAGTAGACCACGGGGCCGTCAAATATTCCCAAAATAGTCCTCGAAAACCACAAGCCGTGCTTACCGATCAAAATGAGGAGGGATCTTCCTCAAGTATTCTTGAAGACATTAAAACACGCTTAGGGGAAATTAGAAAAAGGGAAACAGAGACATAATCTTAAATGTTCAGGGCTGGGGAGTGATAAAGTTAAATGACGTCTGCAAGCACCAAAATATGCAACTTTTGAAGAAGTTTTCGAAGGTAGGTTGGAAATATTGTAGCCTGCAAATTCATGCTTGTCTTTCAATCTCTTAAACAAAAATATATAAATATAGACAGATATATAAACGTGTATTTACGAGTATCAGTAAATAGAAAATAAGTGTATATTTGTATGTATGGATGGATCTTTGTTACTGTTCCACGCAAAAACTACTAAACGGATTTGGATGAAATTTGGAATGGAGATAGTTTGTTATTTGGATTAACAAGATAATTTTTACGGGAAAACGTCTTATTCCCACGGGATAATCTTACACAACACAAGCGTAGCCGCGGGCGGACCGCTAGTGTACCTATAAGTATTTGTAAGCAATTTTGGTTTTGATACTCGATTTTATAGCATTACTGATGACGTCATGGCACCGGATGCACTCAGAGCGGAAGGACAATGATTCAATATCCTGCCAACCGAAAAACGTCGCGCCGCAGCCGCACCTTCAAAAATTCAAAATAAATAAAAATTCTCCCATCGAACGAATGAATGAATGAATAAAAAATATCGTTCAATGTGTCTGCGTCGAAACGGAAACAAGATTATAGCGGTTGTGATGAATGAGCCCCGCGGGTCGCGCCGACAAGCTCCAATTTTGCAAAATGCTTTTTTTTTCAATTTTCACTGTAAAGTTTGTACATGAACTTGTGTTGTGAAATACCACTGCAAATGACATTTATGAGTTCGAATTTAATAACTCTCAAAAAACAGGTAATGATGGTCTTAAAATAAAAGTGAGCAAAAAACTCATTACATAAGTTAAAAGATATTTTTAGCCCCGCCGCCGCTTTTATAATAGGTAGTACTCTATACGCTTCCACAAAAAAGTATCAATCTAGATATACATCAATCAATCATCATCAACGGCCCGTTACAGTCCACTGCTGGACTATGAGCCTCCTCCACTTAAGTGGAGGGTTTTGCCATAATCTCCACGCTTGGAGATCGCAGATTAAAAGGTTACTGTATCAGAGAGCGCTGCTGCCCGTTCCCTGTTCAATGTGTAGTCCCTAAGTCACCTATTACGACACCCACGGGAAGAGTAGGGGTTGGTGACAAATGTATTCTACTCTGACGTCACCACACGGCGCTATATACGGCGAGATATACAGTGTAACTGAAAAAAATAACACTTCACCATAATAAAACCATAATTCATACGACGTGGGAAGCCTGAATGCCCCAGAGGCCAATTCATCACAGAGCCCTGGATTATACCTTTTTATCTGATCGCCCTGAAATTCAGAGATATTTTTTTGCAAAACCAGCAGCGGTGTAGTCCCTTGTTTCGTTTTTACTGCCATCTCTCCGTGACAATCGTCGCGTTATCTTTATACGCTCTGTCTCACAGTACTGCTATCTGAAGAGAAGGATAAAATGAGATTCCCAGGTAGAACTTACGACTGTTTTGTACGTATTTCATTGTTGTGCATAAGTACTTTTTTGGTGATAATGATCTTTTTTTACGAGAATACCTGCCTCTCAGGGAAGACGTCTCGTTTTTATGTTTATTTATGTTAAATTTATGGTTATTTATTTATGCAAAAATTGATCTTAGCTCATGTTTATTTTAAATGAGTTTTTATTCAACAGTTGTAAATATGAAATCTGATTTGACTATAGCAGTTGTTGTGTAAATGAGTGAAGGTGATTGAATGAGTGAACGAACCGCCAATTATCTTTCGTTCTGTCTGGCAGTTCTGTCTGTTCACAGTCGAATTTTCTAGTGCGTTAGTAACGGTCGTGTAACATCTTCCCAGTGCTAAATAAGTTATAAAATAATATACTTATTATTTATTTAAAATAATTTAAAGTTTTCTTTGGCTTATAACCCTATTTCCTACAATTAAAAAAAAAACAAAGAACCATACCTGAAATTAAAATAATGTCTTCCCATGTACGTTATTTCCATGTTATTTTGGTAAACAGACTAACAAACTAAACTTGCTGGAAATGAGGTAATTCAAATGATTAATTCCTTCCTTTTCCTCCACTGTTTCCAGTCTGTGGCCTAAGTGCAACCTGAAGCTATGCTCACTTCTTACGGAATAAAAGCGCGAACATTATATCCAGCCCACTGCTTGCACATTAAACAGGTGCCAGGTTCTTTTTTGTTTTTCATTGACACACAGCTAGTGTTTCATTAATCCTAACAACATTCGATGATCCTTCAAGCGCAAGTTTCCTCATTAAGGCGGTCGTAGGATCGTCGTCTCCTCTGTTTTAGTTTAATACGTTATTTCCATGTTATTTTGGTAAATAGACTAACAACTTAAACTTGCTGGAAATGAGGTAATTCAAATGATTAATTCCTTCCTTTTGGGAGTGTTTCCAGTCTGTGGCCTAAGTGCAACCTGAAGCTATGCTCACTTCTTACGGAATAAAAGCGCGAAAATTATATCCAGCCCACTGCTTGCACATTAAACAGGTGCCAGGATCTTTTTTCTTTTTTATTGGCACACAATTAGTGTTTCATTAATACTAACAACATTCGATGATCCTTCAAGCGCAAGTTTCCTCATTAAGGCGGTCGCAGGATCGTCGTCTCCACTGTTTAAGTTTAATTAGTTCCCGACTAAGTCAATATTACCTTTGACGGCTGCAGTTCATATTTTAACGCATTCGCTTTGGCAGTAGTCTGGTTGCCGTTGCGCTTGTTTGCAAATTCGAAGGAGATGCAAATAGAGTATATTTAATACAAAATGGCGTCACGTATCTGATTTAGTTTGTAGCTGGTGGTTGAATATTTATAGTCTAAGACACTCGTAATGCTACTGCTAATTTGAACTTTGAAGACAAATACCTGACAAACAAAATAAAAAATTATGTCAATCAAAAATTTTTGTACTCATTCGAGATGAATCACCAGTTCACCATACACCACACGTCTCAAAAAGACCCAGCGTTTATTGTAGACATTTGCTACGGGCTACGGTGTCGTAGCAAACGTAGAAATGGTCGGATTATTTTAAAACTATTCAGAAACACTGTTTTTGAATAGTTTTAATACTTAAAAACATCAATCGTACGGGTATGCATGTTGATAACAACATCTTTTTAATATACTTAGCGGCAATCGTGTGACTATTTCGTTGAAAAATACTTTTCAACTACGATTTTTCGAATTTTAAATCGTAATAAATCTCTTTCTAAAGCAGTCGGGTTAAAAGATAAAAACCTTTTCAAACTTTTATTTTAGCGTTGACTGATTGTATTTGATTGTTACGTTGCGTTATGTAGTTAACATGTTAATCAACAGCTCATATACGTCCCCACCGAGGTGCTCGAGCCTACCCTGAATTAGGGCAATTAGGCCTTAGTCGACCACGCTGGCCCAGTGCGAGTTGGTCGACTTCACACACACCTTTGAATTTCTTCGCAAGAGTGAGCAGGTTTCATCACGATGTTATTCTTCACCGTAAGAGCGTCGAATAAACGCACATATGAATTCGAAATTTGAAAACATATTGGTACGTGGTGGTAGGGATAGATAAATATTTCTCCCGGGCAGCAGCCCTAGCCGCTAGGCCACCGACGACGCGTTAACATGATTCACGTAAATAATTCGCTCAAATCGAATACCCATTGACTAAACATCAAAATGCCTGACGTTATGTTAATTAATGAACGACACATCAAATATCGGTGGTTTGAACTGCAGATATTGCAACATTTTAGCAGAATTCAATACCAAATTGAGCTCAATGTGGGTTAAACGAGTTATTGTTGTAATTATCAGTGATCTATGACTGTAATTTGCTACATTGTTTTCGAAACATAGCCGCAGTTCGAAAACCTACGTGTTTATTGTGATTGGAATGAAGAGATAAAATCAAATTATTTAAGTAAAGTGTAACTTTTTGTAGGAAACATACGACTGTGGTTTGGTCGCGGTGTAGGCCGTAGTTTTAGAACAGAGCTTCGTGGGGTTTCCGAATAACTGTCCGTCACAAGGTCACAGGGTACGAAAATCTAGTCGTGTACGTGTGTTTCCATGGTGTTGTAATACGCCATTTTTCGTGTCAGACACTGTACGTATCTGACATTTTGCTATTTTTTATTTAGCGTACTTATCCATGCGTAAAAATTGTATAAACTACTTTAGCCCCACAGAGTAAATTTAAGAGCTGTACTTAAATTGTAATAGGTAATTGAGATCGTGATTATAATATTTAAGTCAATAAATATTGAGAATACTTTATTACCAATCGTTAATCTTTTCATGTCGAAATGAATTTTAGTTGCCCGGACGCATGGTGTTATCAATATTTTGAGCTAAATATTAATATGCACAAATTCTTTCAAATAGTCATGATGTCAAATAATTTTCAGGTGTGTGTTCATTGAATTAAGTCAATAATTATATAACTTTTTTACTACTACATATTATTTGGAGACAACCTCACACGAGGTAAAAGTAAAAGACTTAAAAAAACGTTTCTTTTGTTCAATAATGTCTCGGTGTAAAAGAACGCTGACTCATTCCATTATCATCCGAAATTGCCTTCCAATCTTCCTGTTTTAGGAGCTCATCGCTTCACTACTCATTCATTAGTCTGCTCATCTCCGATCTCCGGGAAATGCGTTGTCATTGGGATCCCACCCAACAGTTTCCTTTTTATCTTGACCGAATATTTGCTCTCCAAAGTAGACATAACAGGGAAAACTGACTTATTTTTTTTTATGCCTACCGGGGTCATAGGCCAAATTAACCCAAAGAAAAGTAATCTTTTTGTCGTCTTTTCACATAATTTGATATAAGAAAAGAAATCCAGAATATGGCTTTGAATGTCAAATTATTAATATCAATTATCATATTCAAGAGTGATACAGTAAAGAAAAACATCGTTAGGAAAGATGGTCACAACTGCAAAAAAAAGTTTGTGTCTAAAGTTGCCCACAAAGAAATGGGTGGAGACGTGGAGGGCCTCGTAGGAGATGGCGGGATGAGCTTAAACTCTTTTTCAAGGAGTTGGGATGAGGAAGCCCAGGGTAGGGAAGGATGGAAGAAGAAGAGGGAAGCCTTTGCCCAGCAGTGGGACAGTCTAGGCTAAATAAAATAAGATAAGATAAGTCTAAAGTTGATCATATCTGAACTGGTTAGCAGGAACGTGTCTTTGGCATGGTCTACATACATACATACATAAAGTCACGCCTTTTTCCCGGAGGGGTAGGCAGAGACCACTTCCTTCCACTTGCTACGATCCAGACATACTTCTTTCGCTTCATTCACATTCATCAACCTCTTCATGCACGCTCGTCGGTTTAGGGTACTCCATGGCATGGTCTGATCACTGTAATTCGGGCTAATATAGAGTAACAATCTTCGGTGTAGTATATGAGCTGACAACTGTAATAATCAAGACAACAGTACAATTTCTTTCTTCTCTCAATAACATAAAAATAATCTAGACTTAGTTTTAACTCAGTATTTTTTTCTGCAGGTTCCCCGTGACAGCAGACATGGCTCCAGTCAGCTCCCTGCTGGTCTACTACGTGACCGGAGCTGGAGAGCCAGTCAGTGATGTGGCCAGTTTCCACGTCAAGCTGCTGCATAAAGAAGTAAGTCTTCCAGCACAAGTGTGCATCATGAACCTCGATAGTTATGAGATTATCTGTTCTTTTGACCTTTCGCGATAAAACAAAATAGAAAAGAAATAATTATACTCCTTTTCATATGTATACTCTTAAAGTGCTGCTATAAATTCAAAAGCCTGCAAAGTCCACTTATTTTATAAAGCAATAAATTGATATTTCTGTAAGTACTCGAGTACTTATAGATTATTTTACGAATAATTTATTACTTATTTTGTCTGCAATATCACCATGAGTGCATTTTGTTGTAATTAATAGGAGTAGATAAAGAGTTTTCAATAACCAGTTTAAAACTGGAATTCAAATGTATACTGGATAATCACGTAAAGCCGCAAAATACATTGTATGAAATCGTAGGGCATTCATGAATATTCATGTTTTGCCAATATTGACTGCGCGAAGTGTACATTTTATTTTCCTACAAACACATTGGAATTGCGAAATATTTTTCAGGGAACGAGTTCTTCCGATTAGTTATTGAAAATGTGTTTACATGTTTTCGGAGGAATTTCTTTGAATAGAACCGAAAATATGCGTCAAAAGTATGTAAAGGTTAAAATCACTTTTCGGAAATGGGTTTTATGCTATTGTGTTCTCTTAAGAGTGGTATTTACGCTACGAATAAGGAAGCTATAGAAGTCGCATTCCGTTCAAAAAATTACCCCACGCAAAGGGCAACACAGAAGGTGGGGCTTAAAAAGGGCAAGACACGCGCTATTAGTCTGTTACGCACTGTATGACGGACTGCCGCTTCAGATAAAAAACAAAAATACAATATAATTCAGACAAACGTAGATAATAAAATGACCTCCAGCGAGGTAAAATGGTGCAGGAGGCCCAAAAAGCCAGCAAAAAAGAAACTGGGGTAACAAATCACAAGTAAATACATTTATTTTCAGTATTCTAAATACTTGACATAAAATAGTGATGGATGGGATTATGCAAGCAATAGTCAGTCAATGTCTACGGGTTATATTAAGGTATAATGTCATAATACTTATATCCTATAAAAATACTTAAATAATCTCCATAATAAGTATTACTTAAATAATTTTGAATAGAAACTGTTATTTTCCGTTAGTTACCCCACTAAGTAAATTTTGAAATTATATTGATTGTGCTGCATTATTATTAACATAATATGATGAAGTTTTCTCTATAATTCAAAGTGAAAGACAATGTAAGTAAACCATACATCTGAAGTTGCCAATTTTCCTTGGTTTTTTCTTTTAAAAGGCACAAGGTCAAGTCTTCTATACTAGCGGCTCTGTGAGCTGTAGACCTCGCGAGTCACGGTATATCTCTTTATATTTGACGGAGAACCGTTGCCAGCAGGATCGCACATGGTGGATGGATCCCCGAAATAATGTAGTCTCTTCTTAGTTCAGGCTTGTATTTCAACGTTAGTAAAATCACAACTCGAAAATAACAATTGATTGGCAAGATTTTAATGGATACAAAATACAATACGGAAACGTGAGAAGTTTGACATTGACACAAAGTAATGGCCTCTTCCCAAAAACAAGCACACAATCACACATTTAAATAATAATAATATTTTAGTAAATAATGACATGAGATTACTTCTCTTCATATTTGACGGAGAACCGTTGCCAGCAGGATCGCACATGGTGGATGGATCCCCGGAATAATATAGTCTCTCCTTATGGCTGGTTTACACGTATTAAGTTGTCAAGTAGCAACTAAATTTTAACTAAATTTTAAGCTACTAAATTTTAAGTAAGTGTTTACACGTCATTTTAGTAGTTAAGCTCTTTAGTTAGCCCAAGATGGACGATCAACAGCGAATTCAAATCTGTAATAAATATAATAAATAAAATAATAAAGTATAATTAAATATTTATATAATTAATATTATATTATTATTTATTTTTTATATTATATTATTATTATTTTAATGATTAATATTTAATATTAATTTTATATTAATCATTAATGTTTTTATACCATGTTTCTATATCTATATAATAATATATATTAAAATATATCCAAAAAAGAAACATAAAACACTCGCACTTAACTTCGCACTTTGCATTTAACTTAAAATTAACTAAATCGCGCCTTTCCAAATGTGTCAAGTGACAGGCCACGCCCACCAACTTACCCGAAAAATAGGAAAAGTTCTAATCTACTTGTTTACTTGCACACTAAATTTTAACTTGCAACTTACTACTAAATTCGCTGTTTACACGCATTAATTTACTTAAAATTAAGTTAAAATTTAGTTAACTACTAAACAACTTAATACGTGTAAACCAGCCATTAGTTCAGACTTGTATTTCAACGTTAGTAACATCACAACTCGAAAATAACAAATGATTGGCAAGATTTTAATGGATACAAAATACAATACGAAAACGGGAGAAGTTTGACACAGAGTAATGGCCTCTTCCCAAAAACAATCACACAATCACACATTTAAATAATATATATAAGGTGGTTTTAGTAAATAATTACAAAGCAATCTGATTGATATCAGTAATGCAAAAGTACGATAATTTTTAATTTGACTTGTTCTATCACACTTAATGCATAACACATCCACTGCACAAGTGACGCGATCCAATCACCGTTATCCGTCATGCCGTGAACCAATCACCGGGCTTGTCGGAATATGACGTGATGCGTGAACACATCCAATTGGCCCGTCTACAGTGACGTTTCTCGTGTAAGTACTCGAGATTTGGGGCCATATTTTTCTTGGGTTTTGTTTACAATTACACTTCCACAGCTTCCTTATTCGTAATATTTACGTGAAACGTTGCTTCCGTGCGTATTTGAGAGCATATATAATAAAGACGGTACGACCACAGAATGCCAGCTACCTCATTTTCTTCAAATCATAAAAGCCAACGTCAATTAGGAAAAAACTGCCTGCTGTATGTATCTTGCACTTCACTATTGTTTTAAGTGACAAGCATAATGTCACTATTAATCTTACTACATTCTTCATGATATTTGCATCTATTGACTAATAGTCGTATATTTTGTTTTCTGATTCCTATTTAAACTCCACTGCTTACTTCATTAGAGGACAGACTTATAAAATGCCTGTACTTATATTAAATAAGATGATTTCAGAATCTATTAGTTGTTCGCCCGCGGCTACGCTTTCGTTGTATAAGATTTTCATGGGAATAAGACGTTTTCTTGTAAAAAGTATCAATATGTGTTGAACCAGGGTACAAATTATCACCATTCCAAATTTCATTCAAATCCGCTTAGTAGTTAAGCATGAAAGCGGAACAAACATCTAAACATACTTATGTAATAACGTATTGAAAAATGTTTCTTTTTTATACCTACATTTCTGGATAAATAAGCCATTCATAGGAGGCAGTAATTTAAGTAAGTTAAGATAGCTCTTCTACACAGATAAAGCCTGTGATGTTTTCGTGTGGACACTTTATTGTATAACTATGTTTTTATATTGAGTTTGAACAATAAATAATAAAAAAAAATCTCAAATGTAGCTTTGTTCTATATTGTTAAACAACCACTCCACCCTACACTGACGTCTGAATAAACCATGAACAAAGTGCTCGAGATCGAAAAGCGTAAAATTGAAATAGCATTTACAAAGCTCCAATTAGTAGAATGTTGATTTTGAGACCCTACAATCGTCTATTACGAGCTCTTACAAAATAATCCATCTTGGAACAGGTAAGTGTTTCTAAAGATAGTATTTAGTGAGAAGAACAGCATAGTCTATGTCAAGGACTTATAAATCTCAGAAAAGGGAGACAATGATAGGAGGAGCTCGCCTTGCCCTTGTATATAATGCAATTAAATAAAGATAGTATGGGATCTCGGATAACTTCAGGCGAATCAAATGAACTACAAAAAATATGTTGGTCTGACAAAATAGGGGATCGGACTACTTTTTTTTTATTTTATAAGTCCAAGCTTCTGAGTTTCTGCTATCGAACATTAAAATAATTTTTGCTCTATCTTGAAATTGGCCGAGTTATAAAGTTTTGAAATTCAAGATTAGACAGAGAGGCACATACCCACTTGTGACATCATTTATTAGTAACGCCAGATAATCTCCACACAAAAAATCGTTTTTGAAAGAGACAGACATTGAAATTTATAAAATCACTGTAAATTCGTTTTTTAACCGATTCTGTTTTTTTTCTTCGCGAATCGTCTGCTACTAATCTATATTTTAAAAGTAATTCATAAAATATGGTAAATTCATATAACATGGTGAACAGTCCGATCCCCTATTACGACACAAAATAGCGGCCGTCCAGTACTATTCTCATTTTAATCGCATAGTGTGTAGTGAGAGAGAGATAGATATAAGGTAACGGTTCGTTCAAGGTCAGAGCTCATTACTCATTGAACCATCTACGCTCATACTTTACTAGACATCATCGTCACTTTCCACCAGAGTTACAGTACAGTAGCCAACCAGCACATGCAGCTAACCTTGAGAGCGCCCTTATCTCGTAGCAGTAGAAGTGCGTTATCTAGGGCCCCGTGCCGCTTTACCTACTTTGTGTGCGTAAGCAATTAGCTATATGTACTGGCTACTGTACAACGGAAACCCATCAAATAATAATATAGATATAAAAGCAAGAAATACAAATACAAAAAGTTATGTTATTATGTGTTTCGCAACAAAATTGCGAGAATAAATTTCTGAAATAAAGCCAGAATAAATGGTTCAATCCGGTCCGGGGAGGCACCGTCAAACCGGATATACCCGGATATGTCCAGATAGCGTGCTGTCACACGCACGCCCGGCGGCGTACTTACAAAACCCTGTTGAATAATTAAAAGGAAAAATTTACATGTATTTATATAGTATTTTTGTATTTAAATAGTCAGTTCTTAGGTACGAACATTGCAATTTATTTGATTTATCTATAATAATCTTCACACTTATTGCGAATAATCCTGATTCAAAGATGTAAATAAACATATATCTTCTAAATAAATACAAAACAAAGCAACATCTAGCTCATTAATAGCACACACATAAAATACTCTTCATTCTAATATTTATTCGAAGTCTTTCTTTGGTGAGTTCTTCTCCAATAGTCCGCTCCATTTGATCGTGTTGTGAAATCACCTAAAAAAATGTAATGACGAAACTAAGAGACGTAACACCCAAAAGTTAATAAACTATTCATTTCAAAAGTACGTAAAACAGCATGTCGACCAACCCTTACTTGGAGAGTATGGTCGAGCCTGATCGCCCTAATCGTATACTCGAGCCTCTCGGTGCGGACCTAAAATATGAGCTGATAAACAATAATAATGTATAAAACAGCAGCAAGTTTTGTACAAGAACATCAAGAACCAAACCGCTTTTGTTTCATGATCTAAGCTATGTGTTTTGTATATATGCCACCCAGTATACGCTTCTGGGGTTCCAGTTACTTGTCCATTGGAAAACTAAACGTGAAATATGTGAACATTTCGCGCGGGGTTTCTACCGTGGCACGTGTTCATGGAAATTACGAGTAAGCTTTGTTCACGCTGATTTTACGTTTGGCTAATTTATGTGAATAAATTAAGGATCATGTAAAGCTGTTTTATTGTAGCAATGTTCAGCGTGATTGTAGACAAGGGACAGACAGTGTGTGAAAGATACGTTTTATGTTATACCTATATTAGTGAATTTTAACGTTTTTCAATAGTTAGTCTGACGTATTTTTAAAATATTCTGCGGTGACGTTTTACTGGTTAGCTAGAGCCAGAGCGGGGACGCCACTATTAGTTCAATTCCTGATACTTACCAATGCCTTTTCTTTGAATTCCTACTTTTAGTCAACGGTGAAGTAAAACATCGTGTGGAAACGTGAACACTACGTTTGCGATGAAATGCAAAGGTTGTGTGTGAAGTTGGCCAACATGTGTGGTTGTGTGCCAGCGTGATCGGCTAAGGTCTGATTGCTGTTATCCAGGGAAGGCTCGAGCCCTTCGGTAGGGATGTATATGTCACCGTCAGATTGTGAACATCGTTATTTTATAATCTGCCTCGCGATATTATAATATGACGTAAAATTGTAAACTGCAGCCAACCATTTGCAATTTGACGATTTGACTTCGACAGATTATAAACTATCGAGATATAATACGTTAAATTGTAAATGGTTGGTGACGTTCACAATCTTACGGTGATATATACAAATGTAGCAGGCCAAAAGGAAAGGTGGTAGGTAGGTGGCCGTAGCTTGTTTACTTAGCATAAGAACAATAGTAATAAATTCTAATTGACAACAAGGAAACAAAGAAAGAGTGAGAGGTATTAAAACTAATATCTACATTGGGTTGGAGCCTCCAAACGAAAACTCAAAGAGCACATAAAACTCTATTTGCGCTGCCACTTTAAAAATGAAGTGCTATATAGAAAGCTTTTAGAGCGAGCAGCGAACCGAATGCAATTTATAACTACGCTACCTACAGAAATATTTTACTATCATGCAATAAATTCACGACTTAAATACTTTCTCTTTTACTTCGAAAAGCCTTTTATAGCTTCATTCTAGTACGTACTAAACAGGCAATTCTCATAAAAATGCGAAGGGAATTGATGGCTACCTTAATTTTAATTAGCGTAATAGCTTGCCTGAAGCAACGCCATCTTGTGACAAGTATAAGCGGTCCTCAATTAGCTTTATTGGATGTTGTAAAATAAATTCATTTCAACGTTGCCGCTAGAATAAGATATTTAACGATTTATTTTTAAAGTTTGAACTATAAACTCCTTATTTAACCTCATAATATCTTAAAGTCAAAGCTTAGGTTGGTTTATAGATTCTTAATGATTATAAAAATATATATTATTGTTGTCAGCAGGAATTTTTCATTTTTTGCTTTATAAATACTAAATTGGTTTGGTGAAAGGCTTGCAATAATATAGATAAAAAGTTACTTCATTATCTATTGAAATTAGTATTTAAAGGATTTGCAAACAAGATCATGACTTTAAAAACTAAAACCAAAAGGGCTCTCTTCCAACTCCAGTTGGCCGACTCAACCTTTGCGTCGGAAGTACTTGGAAGCCAGTCAAATGAATCAAGATGGACGGAAGGTCTCGGTAGAATCCTTAATAGAGATGGTCAGGACATGTTCACATCGCATCTCATAAATATAGGGTGCCTAAAGATCTAATCTGATACTGGGATCTGATCTGTGATCATGAGATTAATGTTATACAAGTATCTAGTAGACTAATGGGTGGCATAAAATAAAATCTAAGACCGTCATAAAAAACCACACTAAAAAATATTTTAAACTTATTGTTACTAAGCTTTATTGCACAAAAAGAGTAAATTATATACACTAGTGGCCCTGTGAGCTGTACACCTCGCGAGTCTGTATGTCTCTTTATATTTATTTTTATTTTTCCTCCACAAAGATCCCCGACCCTTGAAATTTATTTAACATTTTATTTTATTTTTTTATTTTATTTTATTTTGTAAGCTGGCAACCCCCGTAACTCCGACATTTATTAAAATTTTCAAAAATGACTCGAAAAAAAAATTGATAACTTATCGAACCTGCTCACAAAATTTCACAAGAATCGGTTCAGAAACGCGACCTGTAGAGTGCAAGAAACAGACAGACAGATAGACATACAAAAGTAATTTTCGTCAAGCTGAAACAGAGACTTATTTACTAGAATTATTTACTATTATTAGAAGAGAATTATTTACTGGCATAGTACAAGTCGCGTAGCAAGTTCCCTTAAATGAAATAGCAAATATCCACTACTTTTGCTTAGCGCTCTAAACCTTTACGGGGACTATTCTGACGGATGAGTTAGTTAGAAGTTAGGTACAGACCGCTGTAAATATCTCAAGATTAGTCCTCGCGACTTTAGGGCACATCAGCTGTCGCCGAGCGCAATATACCTGTCGGTGGCAACTTTAATAATAATTTTATCTTCAGAGTTTAGGTTTCATCAGAGATGTATTCGTAGAGTAATACTTCGTGAGTCAAACTCGAGCAGTCGTTGTGTCCGAAATCGGCTCATCATCATTAGGAGTCGTTACTCCAGAACCGTTACTACTGACCGCGCTACAGAACAGATATTTTTGCGATTGGGCTAGCAAAGTTGGTAGCGCGGTCAGTAAATCATTAGGGTTGACGCAATAGCTACCCCCTCCCCTGGCTCCCCAAATAAAAAAAAGTTAATTGTGTTAGTTTTTTGTAGTTTAATAGATAAGGTACTAGTTGCACTACAGAAACACAACTCCATAATTTGGAATAAAATAACATTCACGCTCACTGAAAGATCTTAACAAAATCGATCCTAGATCAGTCATGGGATTAAGGAGGTTAGTTTCCCTCACGTAAGAAGAAAATAAACTTTGCTGCTATATCAGCAGACATTCAGATTAGGAATTCGTGAAGTTTTGAACACAGATAATGTAGTTTTGAACACGTATTTCAAGCATTTTTGAAATATCCAATATACAGTTAACGCCAATTTCAGTGTCGTATCGCTCACGACATAATCAGCCAGCAATATCGTGGGTTTAATCAACGGACGCTAATGAAAGGCAATTTGTTGTCGGTTAAAGGGCTGCAATTAAGACCAACTGTAATTCACCGAATCCGACCATATTCTAGCCTGTTTCGACCAATAATTCGCTAGTTTAGTTTCGTAGTGTTTGCCGGCAAATATAACTTTTTGCTACTCACATTTTCAAAATGCATTTTTTCGTTAGCAAAGTTTTAGATTATTATTCTATGATTAAGGGGATTTTTTAAGTGATATTATGTGACATTATTATAAAACATTCCCTCAAATTTCTTAGCTTCATAATAATTTCTTGGGCAAAAACGGACATGGCATGTAGACATGTAGACAGTGAATGTTAATACATTTTCACGGAACAATATAGAATTATCAAATAAAAAGCATTATAAAGTAAATAAAGTATTTTTTTTTTTTACTTTGAATAGCAAATGACCCCTTAGGCGCAAAAGCTTTTATAAAAATTGATCGCTAAAATATTAATAAAACTTACTTTATTTTAATACAGTCTTGTAAATGAAAAATAAGAATTATGAATACATCTGATGGTCAGATAACTCACAAAATAGTTTTTCAATTAATTTAATATGTTACAAGAGTTTTTGGAAATACATATTTCCTCCCTTTCCATTAAAAAGAAATAGAAAGTTAAAGAGGTATGGGAAAATATGGTACTTTTTACCAGGAAAAGAAGTTATATTATTACGATTCAATATACCTGATTTTTACAATTTTTGTTTTTCAAAATTTCAAAATGTTGATTAAAAGACGTAACAAAAATGTTACAAACGTTACAAACGGAGTACAGAGTTATGATGATGTAAAATTTTTTCACAGGTTGCAGTGGCGGTAGAAGAACGCAGGTGGTGGTACCCCCGAGCAGCCTTGCAGCTTCGAGTCCTCGCCCCGCCAGATTCCACCATGTGTCTGATAGGCGCACGATCACCTCCTGATGCCAAATTTGATCCCCATCAAGCGTAAGTTACATTTGGAATTCAATGTTTTATGGTTTCTTGATAAACTGAAGAAAATTAAGTATCACATTCTGATAAGTATTATCTAAGCTTTGACTATTTGCCGAAAGCAGACTAGATCCTCCGGAAGAACTTCTTCTTTACCGCTGGTGTCAGAACCGCCTAAGGCTACCAACATGCCTTCGTCTTTTTCTTCATTCTGATGTTATAAAGTGAATTATAAAATCCAAATTTAAGATTAATATAGGGGAAAAGATAATCTGCTGAACAATTTTTTGTTTAAGCTAGTAGTATTTACCTTAAAGAGGACATTCTTCATACATCAAAATAATAAAAAGCCATCTTGTTGCATAAAACCTACCTACCAACTTGAAACTGAATCGAAATGTCCCTTAATATTTATACCAAGAAAATGTAGTGTCAATGTTTGTATGATGTTTACGAATTTTCACAGTCTAATGCGTTCTGATCGGTATCGTCTAGACGCGGTGCGAAGTTCGTTGTCGTCTGTAACGTGAAAAAGATGTCAGCTACATTCGATTAGATTAGACTAGAAACTCTCTTAGAATTATTTAATGCTGTACCGACCATTACTCGACCTTTTTCTGTGAGAGCGTTGACTTCTTTGAGACCTTGCCTGGCTTTTAATGTCAAAGCTTTCGATAAGTTAGCTCGACATTATAGCTACTTATATTGTTTCTTCGTTTATCAACTTCTACGAAGTTGTAAATATAATAATGCAATACTAACAGTAAAATAACTTTGTGTAGTAAACGATATGATATTAGTTTTTTTCGAGAAACTATATAGCAATTAATCATTCAACAACAGTGCCGGATGCGAGTCGTTCATCACTGATAGATGTCGAAATCGCACGTCAAGTATATTGATGGTCGCTTTGTACTCCAACTCGAGACAAAAAAAGTCTCCTAAAATTCTTCCTTACCTACTTTATGAAACGTGATATCTAGGTATCTTTTTTCGAATGGAATAAAGTTCGAATATAACAAAGGTAAAGTCCCTAGAGACACTTACTCAAAATGTACGCTCTATCTTCTTACACTATCTATATAATCAATAATTCACTTAGTACATCTTTAGACAGGCTTGAAACTCGATACGGTTGTAATTTATCACAAGAACATTACGTTATTATTATTTTCGATAGTGATTATATTAGAACATCATCTTCTAGTTTCTCTATGTATTCCTAAACGCCTTCTTATCTAAACGCTAATTCGGGCTTAAAATCGTTATTCGTTCCATATTATAATTATACATTCCACAATCAATAATAATGTAGGATCTATGAGTTTAATGGATTTTATTTTTCAAGTCATTCACCTAAAATAATCTAATTTAGTACCGTTACAAAAAACGTTAAAAGTTAGTAGACTTTTACTAGTAGTATAGGAGTATACATCCAGTCCTTAAACTATATTCGCCAAATTTTTTTTTTTTTTATATAAAATTATCACTGAAGTGAAAAAATAATAAAATGTGTTTAATTGCAACACATAAAGACATTTGAACATGATTATATTCGCACAGTATTTATTTATATTTCACGTGACTTGCTATGAGCTATTAACATACAAGTAACACATTCTTGGACTATGTTTCATAAAATTTTAAAAACTTTAAATTAAGTACCTAACTAACAAAGTTATACTAATAATAAAGGCAACGATATTTTTCCCTTCCTCATCCCATCCAAGTTCTAATGGAGATATTATTTAGGCGCTCCAGATATGTCGATCAAGGGTTGGCACAGAAAGGGACGTCGTCTGCACGGAATATATCATTTACAGCCATACTCCTGTTGAATAGAAACGTATGTGTATCTGGGAATATGCATTGGGATTATTTTCTTCCAGAAGAGGCGAGAACATATAAATTATTTTTTGAGAATTTAATATACAATTATACCTATCGCATCGTAAGAATGCCGTCCTGACAGCTGTCATACACGTACAAATTTTTTTCTGTCTCTTTTGCACCCATTTGGTTTCCATATTTCTTGCCTGCTGTCAGGAAGGCATTCTTACGATGCGATTTCTATAGAGCAAAATGTTATTAGTGGTCACAGTTTGTAGGATATTATCAACATTTTATATTATAATAGAACCACCTTAACTACTGTTCTAATCCTCCTTAAAACTCAACCATTACTCAAGATGATAAACAAGCTTCCAAGCTTGTAATTTTAAAGTCAAACATGTTTTATCAATAATTCAAAACATCTCTCATTTATTTAATTACTTAGAAAAACGTACATTAGGGTTATCCTATCCTAATATTTAGCTTAGATCACGATTAGAAACATGACCGACATCGATACGCCTTGTTATCCACATTATAGTTATAAGTACCTGCTCTATCTAGGTTCGCAACTTTTCGAACCCTCTTTAGAATGTTCTCTCTCTTATTTCACGGATCTGTCACCCGGTTCATCTTTCAGTCGGTTTGTCGGCGCAAATTTCTCGGAAATATTGGATACCTTTCATCTGCCTTCCTATACGCTCATCTATTTCCTTTATATTGATGATAGATTTACGATTGTTGTTATTGAAAGAAGTCGCATTATTTTTGAAAACAAGAATTGGTAAAGAAGTGACATATAATTTAGATATAGGTAAATTTCAAAAGGTCTTATATACACGACTGCCCAAAAAAGGAGTGTAAGTAATGTCGTGTTCAGGGTTTTTGTATGTAAGATTCTTGATTGCAAAATCGATGAATAGATTTGGATGTTCGGGGTATCGTTAGAATCCTTACATCGACCCAAGTGTGGGTATATTTTTTTGGCGGCGCAATCGTGTTTTTAATTTTCATATGATAAATTTCTCGTATAATATTTCATGTCGCCGTATACACTCAATAAATATAAAATCTTGGGGATTGTTTTGTTTTGAAGGCTTTTGAAGATTTACTTCAGAAGAAGCTAGACGTTCTTTGAGACACGTCAGTCAACGCGTAAGTCCAATACACGCAGCGTTAATTTTGCTGTAATTTCTAAGGCAAAAAACTTAGATAGGTTGGTTCATCCTAATTGATAATCCATAAAGGTATGTTTTGTTTAACTAGATCAACGGAGCACGATGACCAACCAGGTCCGGAGTTCGTGTCAGCTGGCGTGTCTTTGTTCGTTGGAGGCGGCGCGTGCGGCGGTGGCGTCTTGTACCGCCAACGCACCGCCCCCGTCCCACGCCCTACCTCTCATTTGGTACCCCCGGCATCACATGACCGCCTGTGGATGTGGAAATGCTTCAACTACACGTAAGTGTTCTTAACAATAGCTCGTAGCGCCCCCACCATAGGGCTCGAGCCTACCCTGAATAAGGATGATCAAGCGTCAGTCGACCACGCTAGCCCGGTGTGGATTGGTAGACTTCACATACGACCTTTGAGTTTCTTCGTTAGAGTATGTCGATGAGGATACTCTCACGATATTTTCCTTCACCTTAAAAGCATCGAATAAATGTACTGCATATGAATTCAAATCAGAATATATCGGTATGTGATGGAGTTGGAACCCGCGTCTCCCGAAATGGAGCCACTACATACTACACCAACGAGTTTCAGTGTTTTATTGAGTAAAAAATTAAATTATGTTAGAAGATAAAGCATGCTCACCTAGAATATGGCTATTAATCATTTTTTGGAGAAAATTAATTCTTGGGAAACACGGATGCAGGCTAGGTTGAGTAGACTTAATCGTCCCAAGGTCTAGTGAAATGTATTACATCAATGCAACGAACTACAATAGTCAAGAAGAGTAACCTCTTAGCAAAGCCCGCTAAAACATAGCACCTAACTCGCACAATTAATTTTGACTGACGACGACGACGACAGACAGGCAGATGATGTCACTGCTGTACATTGAAGCGTACTCTCGACTTTCTTACAAACTGAGTCATATAAAACATTATTGTACCGCGTATTCGAATGTGGTATCGTATATATCTTTTTCCCCCGGCTTCTTTGGTATTCATTTGGCGGGGTCAAGTTTGAAGCGTAGTTACGTTTCTTGACTATAGACATCTATAGATAATTCGTTGTTTCAATGCAACTAACCAATAGCGCAGCAGTATGTAACATTATGTCAAACTTTGCTTGGATAGGAGCTATGATTCTGAAACGTTAGCCCAAAATTAACCTTCATAGATTGGATGCTTCAAAATCAGCTCCTAGTTCTTTATGCCTGTGAATCTGATATGTTCCAATTCTAACTTTATAAGGACATTATATATTTGAAACCTGTTTACAACTTGCTGCTACCTAGTTAATTAGCCTAAAGTAATCCCTAAGGATCCACAAAGTTACTACCGAGCGGGTTCCATAGCTGAAGATTAATGAATCCTTTTAAAGAGGCCCGAAGTTTTAGTTAATTCCATGAAAATTCATAAAATAAGTTATAATGACATGATGCTATTTATGTCTTAAGGACCCGGCTTATGAAAGCTTCATGATTTTGTTAAAAGAAAATTTGGAACTTATAATTTAATGTCACTTGTAAAGCTCGCTTGATTTTCTGAGAAATATATAAGCAATGAGAGAGTGAGTCGCATGCCTGAAATTAATTTATATGAAATTAGGATAGACGATATTTTTTAGGTACAGATTATTTTAGCGGTCCGCCCGCAGCTACGCTCGCATTGCGTCAGATTTTCCTGTGGGAATAAGACTTTTTCCCGTAAAAAGTATCATATTATGTGTTAATCCAGGGTACAAACAATCTTTATTCCAAATTTTATCCCAATCCGTTCAGTAGTTTTTGCGTGAAAGAGTAACAAACATCCATACATGCAAACTTTCGCGTTTATAATATTAATAATAAGGATTTAGAGCTTTGCTGTTGAACATCACATTCGAATAGACTCGCTTCAGGCGACGCACATCAATATTTGGTATAGTTGACTCATTAGTATAGACCCAATGATTTCTGAACTCGCCTCCAAGTATAGACCCCCTATAATCCTCCTTTAGTCTCTGCCATATTCATCTTATCGAACTAGTACAAACTCATCCAAACACCGTAAATCCAAATAATCCGAACAAATTGAACAGCGAAACCAATACCGTTGCAAAACAGTGATAATAGAAGGGTCATAAACAAGTCACAAAGTTGACCTCATAAATTTTGGAAGCGCTGATTCATCTGTCAGGATGTGTAAGTTATGCGCTGGACAAATGATAAACTGCCCCAAGATATTGAGGAAGCGACTAAGCTGTTCGGCTATTTTGTTGGGAAGGGAGGAGGTTACGGGAAAGGATATTGAAAAATGAACTTTATCATTTGGAGCTTTTTGATGGCAAAGAAAAATGTTGTTTGTGAAATGTAAATCGTTGCTGTATTTTAAATTTTGAAGTTTTCACGAGTCCACTGTTTCAATTAAATGTCAAAAGTAACGTTCGTTTAATTGTTTTACATTTATTGGGGCCAAGCTGTCAATTGTCGAAATAATACGAAATTTCGTGTTTTGAAATCAATTATGAATTTGTCATTTTCCTCGAACTCAATTTATAACGATACAAGAAACTTCTCGAGTTTTCTGAACGTAAATTTAATTTAGCTTGAGCAAAAAATAATTCGGTTAAGGCCCTGGATCCTGTCTCGAGTGGCATTTATTGAGATGATAACAGTAATAAAAATACATCTTTTAGCAGTTTCCTTAGTCGACGAAAATAATACCTATAGGTTTAAAAACATTTGTATCAAAGATGTGTAAAATAATTCGAGAAATTACAAACCTTTTGCAAGCGCCCTAAATAGATGTTTTTTTTATTATTTATTCATATATTTGCTAAATTCGACTATCAGCGTCTACCTTTACTCGCAGCCTGCATATAATAAATTCATCTTACACCTTAAATACACCTGTAGCAAGACTTGATATTCATCGAACGCCTTTGCGTCGTCAAACCCCGAGGCCCTGGACACAGCTCTCGGGTCATAGAACAGGGATTAGGAGTTAGATCAGCTCCTTACCCTCACTATACTGATTCTCTGAGTAGAAACGGACTCCCCACTACCTATGTGATCCTAGTCGTCATCATCACACATCATTCGCTTGCTCCTGATGTGGTGTTCTTCCATGTAGTGCTAAGTAAACAAGCTACATATTTCATTCATCTTTGTACTATACTCGTACTTATAGAAAGTAGAAGTTTAGATTGGAATGCTTTGAATTTTGTTTCTGTGTTTGCAGACAGGTAGGCGTAGGGTTTTGCAAGAATTAATTCTTTGCAAAGCTCTTGGTATTTTGTTTGTTTAAGTTCATTGAGTTTCGAAAGTAAAGCACGTTGTTATAATTTTGTTTCAAATATAAATTTATTTTCTATGAAATATATTCGTTACAAAGATTTTTAAGCCGCTGTTTGTAACAATGTACAAATTTTTAAGCCTCCATTTATTTAAAATTCATAAAGCAGTAAGTAATTAGTACATTTAATTAATGTGTGAAATTTTTTCCAATGGTCGGTATATGTAAAACTTATAAAATATTTACTTTAAATATATAATAATATATTTAAAGTAAATATTTTACTGAAATTTCAAAATAAAATCTACTAATACTCGTATTACACTCGTAAATGTAAATGTTTTTAGATGTTTTTGTTTTTATTACTCAATCACGCACAAACGTTTGAGCGGATTTGGATTTCTATAATTATTAGTATTTGGTACATAGTTTATAGCCCGGAATAATATATAGGACACTTTTTACAAATTCTTATTTCCACGGGAAAACCCTTTCAGAATGCGTACAGCTAGTGAACCCATAAAAAAAGATAGAGTATAGAGAATTACTTTATCAGCATTTCTCCGAGACCTTACCCTATAGATGTCTTCAAGCAATTTAGTAAGATGTCTGCTTCCCTAGGGAGGAACTTGCGGATTGTCGTGTCATACTGGGTGAATGGAGCCGACCATACGTTGTGTATCCCGCCATACTTGTGCCCTAGGGACCTTCCGGCTACAGCAATCATACTGTCCACACTATTACCACAAATACTGGAACATGATAGGGCGATTTGGTATTTGCTGATATTTGTGGTGTGTTTAATATTTTTACGTGGTTCCTAAATACGTTAAAAGTATTTCAGTTTTACCGTTCACAATATTAATTAGCAACAAGCACAACTTTTGTTTTTCGTTAGTTGCATCAGTATTTTTTATATATAATATAATTTATTTATAATAAAAAGTTAACGAATATACTTTATAGCACATACAGGAATAGAAGTTAGAACATTAAGAAGTTTACGGTTAGGCATCTTTATCGCCTCATAGCAATTTCATCCACGCATCCTTTTTCTTTTTCACATCAATTATTCAAACTTCGATAATCTGGATATTATAACCTGTACCTATTCAATTACGTTTATTACAAATACGTATGATATGTCAAAAATGAAACACATCTATAAAAACATCTTTAAATTAAGGGTTATTAAATTTCGAACATGGAATAGTAGATGGTCCGTTTGTCACAAATTTATAAATGAAACACTCCGCATGTTTTCGCGATAAATTCGCTCAGTGTCCACTTAATTAGCATTTCCATATGAAACCGCAGTATTCAACAATGCCCATTGAATTTAAATGGATACACGTAATAGTATAAAAGTTCATAAGAGCTATTTACCATCCATTTAAAATTGTAAACTACAAAACTAAACTCAGAAACGAACATATTAGTTTCATGTTATAGACAATATCAGAATAATTGTTACGTTTCTTTATGCTTTGATTACCTAAAAATTTTAAGAAAATATTAAAAGTTCAATTACATACTTATATTACTTTGTCTTTTTGTATATTTGTAGGTATTTACTTTTTTTCCTTTTTCTATCGACGTCTTTCGAATCGAGTTTGCTTTGAAACCAAATACTGAAGTACTATTATTTCTTCCCGTTACCTACAATGCAAAACTGAACGGTATTCTTTGTAACTTTTTGTAGAGAGTGAAATACGTTGTTATTTTTTATCTTAAAGACTTTGCTAACAGGCAGACACTTCTCATTGACTTTGTTATTGTAAGAAACTCCGCTTACTCTTTTAGTTTATACTTATGTTACAGGAAAATCTTTGATCTATATTTAGCTCCTACTTGAGTTGAATTTTCTCGAAGATTACTATTAGTACGTCCGCCCGTCTAAGACCGATATCATCAAAATGTCTGGTGCTTTTCTTCATGATATTTGGAAAGAACACGCTCTCGTGATCTCATAAAGCTGAGTCTTATAAGTAAAAAAATACACCTACAAAATAATCAACGCCATCTTGATGATTTGATTACAATAATATGCGTCGATAAACGGCTACATTTCTTACATCTTATTCAGGAGGTCAGAGCGTCGGTGGTCTAGTGGCTAGGGCCGCTGCCTCCCGACCGGGAGACGCGGGTTTGATCCCCACGTACCAATGTGTTTTCGAATTTCGAATTCATGTGTACGTTTATTCGACGCTCTTACGGTGAAGGAAAACATCGTGATGAAACCTGCACACTCCTGCGAAGAAATTCAAAGGTTGTGAGTGAAGTCGACCCACCCGCACTGGGCCAGCATGGTCGAGTAAGGCCTAATCACCCTAATTCAGGGTAGGCTCGAGCCCCTCGGTGGGGACGTATATGAGCTGTTTATGATTCAGGAGGTCTTGTAGTATTATAGTATATTTCAATGTCAAATTATTTTTATTACGGTGAAGGTAGATATCCGCTACAACTACGACGAAACTCTAAGGTTGTGTGTAAAGTCTACTCATTTGCACTGGGCATAAGTAGATAACTCGGCTGCGCCGCCGCGCGTATCACGATGAAACATTTCCCTCCAGCCAGATGTGAAAATCGCATCCAATTTCTTGCAGTATTTTTTGCGCGATGCGTGTACTAACATACCAAACTATTATAGAAAAAGGTGGGTTCAAGTTCCGGCGGAAGGTTTACATTTTTAATTGTTTTCTATGAATCTAAAATATTCAAACTATTATATGGGCCGGTCATGTGTCCAGAATGCACCCGGAAAGGTGGGCCAAAGTCGCCACGGAGTGGATGCCACAAGAACCCAGGCATAGAGGAAGACCCAGAAAGAGGTGGCGAGATGACCTGGTCGACTTCGACGCGGACTGGTCGAACACAACTATAAACCGGGAAGTCTGGAAAAAGAAAGGGGAGGCCTTTGCCCTGCAGTGGGATACAATAGGCTCATAATAATAATAATAATAATAATACAAAACAAATATTGTTTTGACTTCTGTTGCTTTCTAGAAACCGTTCATCAGCCAGTTATTTAGAAGTTTAAAAATATTTTTCAATTCTTTTAGAACCCAACTTTCTACCGACGGCGTGACGATATCAGCCCCATCGGAGGCTGGACGGTGGTCCCTCTGGGCCCTATCGCTGTCCAATCGAGGCCTGCGTTTCTCCACCCCCCGCACCATCAACGTCTTCCGACCCATCCAGCTGGACTTCGCACTACCACCGGTCCTGAAGGTTGGCGAAACGGTCGAGGTGGACGTCAAGATCACGAACAACATCAACAACTGCATGGATGTGAGTATATTAATTAAATGTACTGACTGATTTAAGAGAAAACGCAAAAGATGCGACGACTCTGGAATTTCTTTGGTAAGCTCTTCTCCA
Organism: Carpatolechia fugitivella; assembly: GCA_951230895.1. Taxonomy (NCBI): domain Eukaryota; kingdom Metazoa; phylum Arthropoda; class Insecta; order Lepidoptera; family Gelechiidae; genus Carpatolechia; species Carpatolechia fugitivella. Next base: position 11,690,339 of record OX579656.1, read on the forward strand.
CAAATTCTGCTATTGCGTTAGATAAACTTATCCAAAAATGTAATGCAATATCATCCGACGGAAAAATAAATATTTTTACACTTTTTTTTATGATGTCGTTTCAAATACACCCAGCTCTTCATTTTCCTGTATCGTAGGTGTTAAATCTACACTGACACGAAAAATAGTCAAATCCGAAGCAGAGATGATCTTTCAAAATATTTTGACCAACTGATGAATTTTGATTAAAATAATTAAAAAACAGACTTTCATTTTTATTTCGATGTATGCAAAAAGATACATCGTCCGCGTCGTCGGTTGAATTGAATGTTACGCATCATGTATAAAAATAAAATGTAAAGTGTCTAAAATATTTCCAATTTAACAATCTATAAAACAAAACAATTCAATTTTCTGTTAGCTATCATAAGTGAGTATGTACTATCAAAGAAAAAAAATATTTATATAATATTATTTATCTGCCTATGGTGCTAATACATTTCAATGATCCTGATAAATAATACAAATTATCTTTATATTTTCGTGCACTAAATTCAGTTTATTAAATAATGGGATAGATTTTGTTAATAGAAAATCTATTTAGGGTGAACGTGAGGTGAAAAAGGAGCAATGTACATTGTACAATGCGCGCACCTTATAATCAAGCCGTTGTTCTAAGAAGTCCGGTTTGACAGCAGGCAGGAAATGTGAAAACCAAATGGGTGCAAAAGAGACATAAAAAAAATTGTACTTGTATGACAGCTGTCAAATAAAACTTCTTAGAATGGCTGAAATATAGGTAATTTAAATGCACTCACTCAATATCGAATAACAAATTAAAATTAAATGAAGGTATTGCTGCCAGTGCCGTGGCTAACCGACTTGATTTTTTTATCCTACTCTCTTGAAGCCCGCTTGTCGAACTAAATAAACACAATAACACTTGATACTCGCGAAATAATTTGGTAAAAATTGAATTGAATTGACGTAAGTACTTTTTGACGTATTTTGCGACAATGTGGAAAGCAGTCTAAGTACCGTGTTAGCTGAAAAAAAACAAGTAAAACTAGACCTCTACCACTGCAAATTACCCATTCACAAACTAGAAGCCCTGTTCAAACAGCTCTCAAACTCGAACTCGTCACATGTGATAGCTATTTGTTTGCGATCGGCGTCTCTCATCGAATCCCGATTAGGGATTTGGGGGTGATCCGGACGATCCTTGCGAATCCCGGCAAATGGGGCGATTAGGCCGCCTATCCCGGTTGAAACCGGTTCGAAGTAGTATCAGCTGGCTGGCGGCGGTTCCGGAGCGTCTCGCGTTTTTATACGTGTGAGTTTAGCTACCTGTTGTGCTTGAGTCTGCTGTAGTTTATAGGAAGTTTTCAATAGTTCGTAGGATTTGTTTTGTTACGTTACCTATATATTAGGTCCTTACATATGAAATTGGCGTTTTGTATGGGAGGAACAAAAAGTCGAAAAATTTTTATATAGTATATTTATTTAATCAAAGTATGAGCCATTGTAATCTATGCACTTTTGCCATCTCATAGGTAGTTCATTGATCCCTTTACTAAAAAAACCATTCGGACGGGAATCAATAAAATCTTTGAAGGCGATTTGGACTGCCCCATCTGAGTTGAATTTTTTCCCTTGCAAGAAGTTATCCAAATTTCGAAAAAAATGGTAATCTGTTGGAGCAAGGTCCGGGGAGTACGGTGGATGCCTTAGACATTCCAATTGAAGCTCTTCTAATTTGCTAGCCGTCTGTTGTGCAGTGTGTGGTCTAGCGTTGTCGTGAAGCAGCAGTGGCGTAGAGCGATTGACCAGCCTCGGTTGTTTACCAGCTAGCTTTTCCATCATGGTTTGCAATTGCTGACAATAGTCATCTGCCGTAATCGTCTGGCCAGATTTGAGAAAACTGTAATGAACGACACCGGCGCTAGTCCACCAAACGCTTACAAGTAACTTTTTATTGGTCAATTTTCGCTTGGAGCAGGCTTTGGCTGGCTTGCCAGGGTCCAGCCATTGCGATGAGCGCTTCCGATTATCGTAGAGAATCCACTTTTCATCACAGGTAATGATTCGATTTAAAATCCCTTCGTTATTGTGCCGGTCAAGTAATGTAACGCAGCAGTTGACGCGCGTTTGCCGGTTTTCTTCACTCAATTCGTGAGGAACCCACCTTTCAAGTTTTTTAATCTTCCCAATTTGCTTCAAGTGGATTAAAACAGTTTTATCACTAACACCGAAGCCTGCAGCTAACTCGGACGTGGTTTGCGATGGATCCGCTTCCACAATAGCCTTCAATGCTTCATTATCAACTTGGGTCTCCGGCCGTCCACGGGGCTTGTTTTGCAGGTCGAAATTTTCAGAACGAAAACGTTGGAACCAAAAACGCACTGTGTTTTCTTTTGCGACACAACCGCCATACACATCATTAACCCTTCGAGCCGTTTCCGCAGCACTGGTGCCACGGTGGAACTCGTACTCGTAAATAACGCGATATTTCAAATTTTCCATTTTGTAAATCGAGCGATGCAAACAGAAAAAAGATAAGTAAAAAAACAAATGAATGACGGTTTACGAAACACAACTACATGTGGAAATAGCTGTATAAATTTGAATTTCGAATTCCTAACCAAATAGGAGAAATTTGTGATCAAAGTGGCCAGTACGACAAAACGCCAATTTCATATGTAAGGACCTAATATATAAATCAATTGCTGTTCGTTTGTATCGCTAAAACTCGAGAATGGCTGGACCGATTTGGCTAATTTGAAGTTCAGGGAAGGTTTAAACGGTGAGAAACATAACTAATAAGTAACAGAAAAAAAACTACAATTTAATTTACCAATACAAAATGGTCATGAGGTTAGGTGTAGGGTAGATGTTGGGAAAAATGGTAGGACAACGTCTGCCGGGACAGCTAGTAATAAAATAAAAATGCATGAGTATTGAATTCGGGATTACGAGTTAATAACCAATTTACGTACTGTAGGAATTAGAAAATCGTGAAAATGACAAAAGACAGGCCTTTTGCGGATTCATAATACTTTTTTTTAGGTCCGTTGTCGATTTTACAAGTCTTTATTCCACAAAATCAGAAGAAGAAAACTTAAAAGCCATGCGTTTACTTTTTGTTAACATTACCCCTTTTAGCGAGGTCAGTGAGTTAATTAATCCATGCAAAAGTACGATCACATATAAAAAAGATATGAGGGCTAATATTTATAAAAGGAGAGATCCTAAACAAACATTATGAATTCAGAACCGTTAGTATTTTGTTCAACTGTTTGGGCAATACGTTTTTTTCAAAGTCTTTTCGTTTTGTTGTTAATATCCATATTTATTTTAACTTATAGACTTTATTATACACAATAACAAACATATCCAGCCAACCATTTATTTTCATTCATCTTTACCAAACGCTGTTAGCACTGTAAATATTAATTTATACTATCTCCATAGAAGAAAAGTTTTGTTCAGTTTCTGTCATAGCAAAAAACTTCTGCACACTTTCAGTTTTTAATGTAATGCTTAGTATACTAGGTAATAAATGATATTTTCGTTTTAGATTACATTTATTGAAGTTACTACCGTCCTTTGTTTTCTCGTTACGATTTTCTCAATCGTCGATTTTGATGTAGCCCGCAGCTTTTTAATTGAAACATTGGCTCTGTAGCGCAGGTGGTAGTGTATCTGCCTCCGACGTACAGGGTCGCGGGTTCGAATCCCACCCAGGGCAAACATTCGTGTGATGAGTACTTGTTTGCCTTGTGTCTGGTTGTTGTTTATCTATATAAATATGTATTTATCTATTTATGTAATGTCCCCACATATTTATTTATTTATTTTATTATTTTATATCAGCTGTCTGGTACCAATAGTACAAGCTCTGCTTAGTTTGGGATGGCCGTGTGTGAAGATGTCTCCACACATTTATTTATTATTTCTACCTTCCGAACTTTCATCAAAACTATTCATCTCAAATTGAAAATCTAAATTCTAATACAGTCAATGACGACGCCCAACTTCTGACAACAAGGTTGAACTATACAGTCTACAAACCAATTCTCTGGGGTCCACCGGCAAATTTATTGATAAATAGAGACAGTGTCTGTTGTCATCTGAATGCAATTTTGATGAAATATCGCCACCGAGAGCTTTGGAGGATCCAGGTGTCAACAAGGGTTGCTCCCCGGGGTGCAAAGTCAATAATGTGCTGTTTGTTATTACTGGGGTTCATGTGAAATAAGGTTTTATAAGGATTAGTTGTCTTATGTAGTTGTAAATATAGTTAGCAACAAGGAAGCACCGGCAGATGCATTTATTTTATTTTGTTTAATTATTATGTAGGGACGTATATGAGCTGTTGTTGTGTTGATGATGATGATGATTGTACAATAAACAGCACGGGGAACAACAGGTAAGTATGAAAAACGGATATTAAAATCTTCGTTATTGGCCGTGTTGTTGAAAAAGAAATGTTAACAGTTTTAGTTTAAATTATGACGTTGAAGTTTAAATTAGCAATCAAATAAAAAATCAATACAAAAAGTTTTAAACATAGAATAAAATGCTAAAGCCTAGTTTTCTATGTTCTTAAACTTGACTACCCTTTCATAGGAGATCATTGTTGATTCCTAACTTTCCACTAAACATGGTCACCGTACAGAGGTGAATGAGACGCTCTAGTGTTGATTTGCCGGATATTCGGGCCAATGGTGGGTGGCGGGGGGCAATTATATCTTCGGATAATATTTCGCTTTCGGCAACAGATATTCGATATACCAACACCGATCTTGTTTTTGCCCTGACAAGTGGAGTAATTCAATTATTTCTGAGTTCAAATAATATGTAGTACGCGGTTAGAAGACTTATTGACTTGAGATAGTCTGATAAATGGAGACATCGTAAGCCTCAAATCCCACTCCTTTATTCACAACACAAATACTTTAAAATTTCATAATACGAGTACTATTCGGAATTATATTTGTATTTCAGTCTCTAGACTCGGTACGAAATAACAAAGAAGGGCAGGTATTTATTAATTAGTATTACTTCAATTTTTATATCATAATAGTCATCGACTCGAGTGGGATATTATAAAAATATTATATTTTTATAGTATAGGTATTCCTAATCTGTTCATCCGCGGTAACAACCGCATTGTTACAATTTTATTTCATATTTATTTTATTTTTGACATGTGAACATTATTAAGTTTTTATTTTTGATATATTTGATATTTTAAATCATCAATCGAATTGCATAGATTTATATTAATGTTTTACTGTACAATTGTAAGCAAACTGTAAATTAAGCTCCTAATTACTATCGAGGTCAAATATAAGTGCGTTATATAAGACAACAGCTTACCTTGTCGTAACAGGAATAAATTGTTATGTTATGTTTTCCACAACTTATTAAACGATAATCATTATAGAAAAAAACATTTATTTAAGGCATTAGTTTATGGAGTTCTGCATATTTTTTCCCACACTGTGATGACTGTCCCAACTGGACTGGCTGGGCTCTATTGACCTTCTGTCTAATTTTGGACAGTGGATTGGTTGGGTTGAATACAGAAGATGACAGTTTAATTTTTTACAATGCTTTATAATTTTGTTTTGACAAAATTTTGTTTAAGTTAAACTACTACAAGTTAGGTTAGGGTTGTCAGGTTTACTTTAGTCAGAAAATATGTCTTATTTTCTTATCTGACGCGGTATTTTTGTGCCAGCCCTAAATCTGGTTGTACAATCCTGCAGGTGACAGCCCTGCTGGCGTTAAGCGCGGGCGCAGCGTTTGCGAGCACTGGCGCCCTCTACGTGACGGAAAGACTGCGCCTAGGCCCCCGGGGCGGCACTCAACTCGTCGTGAGGGTGGCAGTCAACACACCTGGAAGGAAGAACATTACTGGTAAATGAGATTCAATAGATGTTGTAGTGGCTAAAGCCGCTTCCTCAACAAAGACTAATCGTCGGTAGGTAATTACTAAAACAAAGATCACTAATTTAAGCTAAACATTTCCTTTATTATTTTTGACCTAAAAGCTACTTGGATTCGAACAAAGGCAGAAGCTCGCAAAATTATTCAATCTCTATGCCCAGTGTCCTTTGGAGCAAAATATTTTAACGAACTCGGCCATACTCGACTCCGCGTCCGAATTTCTGCAGGGCGATTAACACTCGGAACATTACGGCGACAGAAAACATTCCATTGAAGTTGGAAATCCATTGTTGCATTTGATAGATTAATAGATAGCCGGCTGGCTTACCAACTTGACCACTATCCAGCTTTATGTATGTTCAAGTAAATTGTGATTCGATCTCGCAAAATTTGAGGGCACATAGGTAAGGTTAGGTTGGGAAAATAACACGGGTACACCCAATGGCAGACTCAGTTAGCATTCCACGTTAACAAACTGTTAGTATTTGGTTTTTCATGGTATTATAATTGTCATACCGGTTTATAAGGTCGACCCCAAAAACTCTAGTACTGGAATAATTATTGAGCCGTCATTATGATCGTACACTTATTTTACATAGATATAATAGCCGAGATCAACGGTAGAAGGAGTCTTCCAAAACATGGAATGATCTCATTTTACGAGTACAGACAAGTGATTCAACCTGTTCACCTGTAATACCATAGCGTCTCCACCGGGATTTGAACCTGGGACCTCCGTAATGAAAACCGAACGCTCTGCCGATTTGTTTAGCTGAAAATGATGTATTCATCGTTCCTAGTTATAAGCATCATTCTCAGCACCTTCATAGCTATATTTAACTTGCTGGCGCCTTTCTTTTCACATAGATGAATATATTCAACCGTTCAAGCCCAGGAATGTATACGGTATTTTAACTTTTTCGCCGTGAATCGTCCGAGCAAAAGCCCCAGTCGCCGGGATCTGGCTACATAATTGAGAAATTAAGAGCTCCGAAAACTTCGCACAGTTAACAAGTAGGATCATCCTACTTTCCGGCTGCGATCTGTTTTACACGAATTTAAAAATGAGCGCTAATTTGTTTCGAGTTTTGTTGTTCTTACCGCTAAAAATTTTTAAGAGATAATGAATAAATTATATTCGAACCTGATCTGTCTAAATGTTCCGTTTGCTTTAAAATATAAATATGTAAATAGCTAGCAAATGCTGATAGCGAAAGACATATGTTTCAAGATTTTCGTGGTTGTTCACTACACAAATATGCCACAATTTTCGGGTTTGTTACCACGGTTATATAATATTATATTTAATATTGGAGCGTGCAACCGTTCCAAAAAATCGAGGTAACAATATTAAATACTTATAACCGTAGTAACGAACCCGAAAATTGTGTCAATTTTAGTGTAGCGAAAGATATTTCTATTCATTAAGTATATTTTTTTCTGTTTTGTCATAAAATTATAAAAATAGCAGAGAATTTTAAAATATACTGGTGTAAGTTGACAATCGTATCAAGACAAAACAAATCCTTTGTTTTGTTTTTACACCAGATAATGTTATCACCACGATACACAAAAGTTGAAGGTTCTCTCGTTTAGTCCGAGACAAAGATATTAAAACCTACACTATTATTAATCAAACAACATAACAAGAGTGTAAATAGTTTGTTAGTGAAGTAAGAAACTTGATACAGGGCTAGTGAAGCGAAGCTTGTTTATAATACAAACTACGGCGCAACTAGATAAACTCGCAACAAAAACAAGGATAGGAATATAATACTAAGAACAACTTCAAAGGTTCTTGCAAGCAAAAGGACAAGTACCTAGAGAAATACATAACAAACTTAGGTGTTACTATTAATATGCGCATAAGCATAAGCTGATTTCTGAAATAAAAACTACTTTGAACGTGACATGATAGAATAAAAATCTCGCTAGCTTAAAATTACTGATAGTCCAATGAATGGAACATTAGACTCTAACAATATATTCTCAGGCAAAAAAACCTTTGTAAGGTGATAATGTTGAATACATAGATCACTAGACATAACTTATCCAACTCTAACAGAACAGAACTATGAAATATAAAACGTTATTTGTATTATTATGTGAATAAACGTAGGAATAAACATAAAACAACTCGTGTACAGTTGCTTTTCACGTCTACACATAATTTTGTGAAAGCGAATCAGAAATGTAAAGGCAACAGTCACCGACGTTATTACAATAAAATAAACATATTATTCAAACAATTTTCCAATAACATTGATGTTATTCTGAACCCTTTCATCTAATATTGTACAGATTTAACAGTGTTTACATTTACATCGTTTACATACCGAATAATATAATAATGTTTAAGGCCATGTACCAACATGTTTTCAACTTTCATATAAGTTCGACGCTTTTACGGTGAAAGAAATCATCGTGAGGAAACCTGCACACTCCTGCGAAGAAATTCAAAGGTTATGCGTAAAGTTGACCTTCTAGCACTAGACCAGTATGGTCTACTAAGATCTGGTCAGCCTAATTCAAGATAGGCTCAAGCCCCTCCGTGGGATGTTATTAGTTCTTGCAAGTCAGTTAAAAAACATACAGAGCTTTGCACGTCTGAGTCATACATTTACGTGCGCAAGCAATTTCAGGCGTCGCATCATGAATTAAAAATTATATATTTTTACACTCACACCATAGAGCGTTGGCGGTGTAGTGGCTAGAGCCGCTGCCTCCTGTCTGAGAGACGCGGGTTCGATCCCCATCACGTACCAATGTTTTTCGGATTTCGAATTCATTATGTACGTTTATTCGACGCTCTTACGGTGAAAGAAAACCTCGCGGTGAACCCTGCATATTCTGGCGAAGAAATTTAAAGGTTGCGTGTGAAGTCGACCATCTTTCACTAGAGCAGCGTGGTCTACTAAGGCCTAATCGCCCTAGTTCAGGATAGGTGGCCTTAGTTACTGCACCGCCAACGCTTTCGTTGCTCATGTTAACTGCTTTGTTTACAGTACAAGACAAATAGAAAAGTACACGAATCATTTTAAAGGCAAACAAAAACTATCTAACGCATTTTTCCAAACAACCAACATATGGAAAATTTTCCTGTGAAGTAACGTGGAAAATTATGCAAATGCCTTCAAAAGCAAATGCATCGTCGGTCATATCCATGCAATTTCCGCTCATATTCAGCAAGTAAAGCTTAGCCTATCTCTAAATTGCTAATTTCACAAATAGGCACTAATAAACGAGCCAATATTCCCACTTGCACCACTAATATAGTATCTGTTTAATAGAACCGGTCCGCAATAATCGACTATCGATTATCGCTCCACAGAACTAAAGACCATTGGAGCATAAAGATTCTCAAAATGTTGACTGCATTTAGTATCATTATTATAATCATGAAAGTATCATATTGTGAATTTAAAAACTATTAAGGAAAGAAGCCTCAAGAAGCAAGCGGCGGAGTTAACTAAACCTAAATCGATATTTACTGAGACTATTTACATCACTAGTCAGATTCTTCAATGCTCCCGCAACAAAACTGTACTTTTATTAACTATGCATATAATAAGAGCACATACTTGCTGTTAATTATTTTATGTTCAAATAATTAACAATAAATAACCGGCCAAGCACGTGTCACGCAAAGTGTAGGGCTCCGTAGTTGTCCAATACTACTTATGTACCTGTTTAAGACAGTTAACATTCATCAAAATATTTTTCTATGATATTTTGTAGTATTTTATAAGTTTGTCTATTATTCGATAACCTGTAAAGCCTTCCTGATGCTGATAGTTTTACTTTTACATTCATCATATACCAAAGTAGTAAAGTATATCATTCGACTGCTTTTTTTTTGCAGCAATACTAATATCGATATTGTCACACATTCAATTGCACTGTTGGAGCAACTCTAGTGTTTATCACTGAATCAGGTTAGCCAGCATTTAGTAATCAGCTCTATTTGACCTAGAGTAAATTAACATCTTAATTTAAGCCCCTTTGGAAGCTCTAACTACATTACAGCGATGTCTTGCAGATAGAAATAGGTTTGTCGATAAAACTAAGATTGTAGTTAAGAAATTGTTCTGACTGGAGTACTAAAGAATGTATTACGTCAGATTTAACTCTTTACCTGATCCATCAGTTTTATTTATTTTCGTAAGGACTTATATTAAGTTATTTAAAGCTAGAGTTGTACCTTTTTTGTTTCTTGCAAATATCACACAACGCTATTTAGAATAAAAACTGAATTCATTGATTTTTACCATTAGTCAGCTAAGAAGATTTTCAGAATGAAATTGGCTGGTTTCAGAAAGAAAACAGTGTTTTATCTTTTACGCAATAAAAACATGAGACAAACTTAATATGTTCTAATTTATTAATAATCATAAAAATTGTCTAATAATAATACGAGTAGTATCCCTTTTAAGTAGGCTCAATTTCATCGCTTAAATATTAGATCGTTAAACTGAGGCAAGGCTGATGAAAATTAAATTTTACTTCCTAATAATAGGCTCTTTATTGAACATCGACTCAGTATACCTATATTCACTGAAACGCAATATGTTCGCAAATATGGTCCGCAATCCGGTACAACGCTATGTATTATTAATTTTAGTCAATTCGATTATACGAATTTCCGTGAAATAGGTTGCTAGTCACGTACAAACAACATTTTATACATGAGTAATGTGTATTCGAAAGAAGCAACGATAGAGTAGTTTAGTTAATAATTCACTTTATAGTCACTTGCAGTAAACAACGTATCTTACTGCAAACAAGTCCACGGCAAAAAGCTGTAAAATACACCACTCAATAAATAAATAAATATTGTGTATTTCTTCATCAACAGCTCATACCTATTCGTCCCCACTGAGGGGCTCGAGCCTATCCTGTAAAGCGGTGTATTTCTTAAATAGTAATAATAGTAGTTTAAATTCACAAAGATCGCATACATTGCAAATAGTTAAATGTTCAACCATTTTCTTACTGCTACGGCGCGTCTCGTAGCAATGCCTACGATGCTACACCTACGTTGCTACGATCGCTGACGCCTACGAATTTAACGCATTCTGTATAACTCAATTATTTTAACTGTGCGCTTCGAGCTGTCAAAGTCGTCATGTTGGTGGCATTGAATTCACCCGGCCGCTTACTTCCTCACCTCCTCCGACGCCTATCAAAACGGATACCAAACCTACCAACATGCAAATATTATGACGTTGACAGGCGCACAGTTATAAAAATTGGGTTATATTAGATTATTGGTCTTTGAAATGAGTGTAAGTCTAACAGCTTCCGTGGCCGAGTGGTAGATTATTCAGCTCTCATTACGAAGGTTACGAGTTGAAATTTCAGTGAAGTAACTATCAAACCATCAAACCAAATTACTTCGTGTGTCTGTCTGCAGTTTGGTTAGATTAGAACATCGCAGGCTGAATCATCTAATTGTCCGAAAATTAAGATGAATGCGTGCTTTGAAAGACATTTATGCTATCATTTATTTTTTCACGAAATTCAGTAAATTAGCCGTATTAGAGGCGCCATAACTCTGAAATTTCTATATGTGAGGTTGGTCGGCGAATTCGCAACCCACACGGAAGAGGATTATAAAAACTATATTTTCAAATCCAGGCAAGAACCTACTTGACTTGAATTAAAAAAAACTGCGCTTTTGACCCAAATAGCAAGCACCGTAAAGCCATATCTAGATCGCTTAGAATTTCTGCGTAACACACCGAATTTCGTGCCAGAAAAACAACATTAAGTCGCTCCACTACTGTCGCAATATAGCTCGTATAATAAAAATACACGGTTATAGTGAAATGTTCGAGTGTATGGATAATAAAGCTAGTGGACTCCATTACCTAGGAGTGTAGATACTCGTAACTGTGTGTTATTTTAGTTTTTTTGGCAATAAAAGATTTGAGATATTTTATTACTGTAATATTTGTCGTTGGTATTTTTTCTAGTAAAATTATCCAATTTGCATATTTCAAATTATCATATAACATCATATTTTGAACAAACGGGTAGGCAATACACCCGATTCACGAAGTCATGTTTTAATCTCTTTTTCATCGCAAAGAGGAGGAGGTGAACGCATTATATCATAATCTAAATTAAGGGCGTAGCTTTCAAATTAAGAAATTATTAAGTCAAATGTCTTTACCCCCGCTCTAAAATTGTGCAATCGACGCGACGTGCCCATAAGGTATGATGACAAATTTTATAATTGACAGCTCTAATGTTAAATTGCTCGTCTTTCGACAGAAATATAAGAAGTGTTTCAAACCTGGGTTTTACGTACACGACCTGTTTAGTTTGATAGTTATTATTTATTTAACCATTTATTGCACACAAGAAAAATTACAAAAATAATACATTTAAAAATAAAGAAGAGTTATTATTTTATAATTATTATTCTCATATTTCATACAAATTCACTATCTGGCCTCCGGTGGACAAAATATTAAACCGTGATAGAGCGGCGCTGCTGTTTATTTACTAAAGATACTACATAATATAATATACTACATAATACATACAAATTTTAAAAAGTGTGTGAATTAGTGATGTGCGCCTCTAAAACGAATCTGACGTCGCAGTTTCATTTACCGTTAAAAAGCTATATTCGTACTATATTGATCAATTGCCAAACCACTATATACATACAACTCTGTAATACTTACTGTTACATAGTTTTCTTCGTCTCCATCTCTTATGCCTCCCAAGTTCCACAAACACGTACTGTCATAATCATAAAGAATAGATATAAAAACGTTGCCTCGGAATGGGGTTGAATGGACCAGTGGAAGAAATAACCCACTACTTTTATGTTAGCCAGTGATATTAGAACGATTTATTGCTTGTATGGGGTAATATCTTACATTTATGGTATTATCATTCATCATCAACGGCCCGTTACAGTCCACTGCTGGACTATGAGCCTCCTCCACTTAAGTGGAGGGTTTTTCCATAATCTCCACGCTTGGCAGGCGGGTTGGAGATCGCAGATTAAATTAATTAATGAATTATCATTACATTGACGGAATTTTCATTATTTTTGGGAGTATTTTTAATTCGATGTGTTGGTTTTTACTACTAAATATAATGATGTATCACAGCTTTCTAATGCCCATAGGAGAAAAAAGTATCTTATTTAAACCAATGTTTCATCAAGGTATGTACCTATAACTTCTTCATCGTGTGGGTTTTCGACAACTGACTTCACATACTTCAGTGTTATAGAGCCACCAAAAGCCACTGATATGTCTCACGTAAATAGCAGCCGGAACCCACAGCTTAAGTGCCTTTGGAAACATGGAATAATATTTCTCTAACCCAACTAACAATCACAGTACATACTTTTCTATTTATTTATATTGTTTATTTAAGTAAGTAGGGCAGGGCAGCGCAGGATCGGTCATTTCATTTGGCAATTGATGTCTTTCGGCTGAAATAAATGACCTTATCACCTTATCACCTCTTTGTTTTCTTATTACCCTTTCAAGCAATGTGATGTGTAAACTAAAAACTTACAAAATAAATGTTTGGTTTCCAGTGGAAGTGACCGGCTACAGCGCGGACAACTGTTCGGTGTCGTACACCTCGTTCAACAACGAGACCCTGGTGGGATCCGTCATCAGGTCAGCCAGCGTCCTCGTGCTGCCTGAAGGTCTACACAGGAGCGACACGCAGAGCGCCTACTTCTGTGCTAATGGTGAGTACTGACAAACATTGTGAATTCACAAGGAAAAAGCTTTTTAATACTTAAAGCACAAAAATAATAACTTCTTCGACCGACACGAACCTGCATTATCCTCGGCAATTTGTGTCAGACACAGGCACATTTTACCAATTAAAAACAATAATCGATTTATACTTTAATCTTCAGAGTACGTTATAGTTTATTAGTTAACAGACAATAGAAATATTTTTATTTTTGTAGTTATACATACGAGTAAACCTACCTTTTAATTTAGTTTTCTAAGTAAACAATAACGCGTTATTACTTTGCATTAAATGAATCGTGAACAGATTTTTTAATTCGTATTTTATTCCGACGTAAACTAAATTTTATTATTTCATGCAATGAGATTAAATAGAGCTTAACCGTAGTGAAATGAATTAAAAACTGTATGTCAGAGCTCATCCACCCCAAAGTATAAAGCAGACGGATTCACCTCAAAATGCAGGCTAAGCACCAGACCCTCGACAATTTTATGACTGCAGTCTGCACTGCACATTAAGTGATGGAAGTCTGAACACTCCGTCGTTTGAGGAGTGCATTAGACTCGCTCTTACTAAGTTTAACGACCACTATAACCATTAAACCGGGATATAGACTAGTTGGAAACATATGGTAATTCAAGTATCGTCGAAGACATTAAGAATATTCATTTGCAAATACTTTGTTATAAATAGTGTGAGTTGAAGATAGATTTAAACCATGGAATAACAGTTTTATTCGCGTCGTTTTCGTGGACACTTTGTCACTTTGTATAATATGATAATTAAAAAATATTCCCAATTAGCTGAACGTGGACAACGAGAATGAATAAAAATATTTAAAATCGTTGCCAATGTCAACGTGGACAAGCTCGACGGGCATCTATAAAGTCGTATTATTCCGTTTTGGTACAGAGACGTAGGTATTTCTTCGCACTTCTTTTGTTTTACAAAACAGAAACTAAGAAAAAATACTTTAAAAAGTAGTCTCTGAAATCTTACGAACTTTTAGTTGTATAACTCATATTTTTATTTCTAGTGGTTTGAATCATGTCGATTCGATTAATTTTTCATTATCATACTTATTTCAGAACACCTGGCTGTCTCCTCCCGTGGCTCGTGGGAATGGCAGTGGGTGGCAGCACCTAGAAACAGAGCTGGTTTAGTTCTGGAACTCAAATCCCAAGGTGCAGCTCATGTGGCTCTTTCTGCTATTAGAGAAGCCTCCGAAGACATGTATCGAGTCGTTTTCGAGAAAAGCAAGGTGTGGATTGCTAAAGGAAAGCATGGTACGTGTTTCGAATTGTATATTTTTATACTTTTCAAAAGTTTGATAATCTATACATTATTTTTAGATAACGGTTTTGCAGAATACAGTTAAGTTAGTGTTTACCTTTTATTTGGTCTATGCCGTTGCTAAATCTCTACGCGTGTTAATCGTAGTCCACGCCTGTTACATTACTACTATGTTTTTTATTAAGTCAGTAAGGGAAAAATATGCTCCAATAAAATAAAACTTGGAGTCAGTAATTGAGCGTTAGCAACAAAGATTGATATTATTCGAGAATTAACATTTACTTCTTTAATTTTCAGGATACGACGTCCACCTAGCCAGCGCTGAACAAACCGAAGGCGATGAAGAATGTGCTAGCTCCAACTCCTGGTGCGCTTGGTGGGTCTGGTGGGAAGGCGGTAGACTGTCAGTGGGCCGAGGAGCGGTGCCCTCCGAGAGAAGACTGCTGGTTTGGCCACTGGCTCCAGATATGAGAATCAAATACGTTGGGTTCAGCGCTATGTGGGGTGATAAGGCAGATTTTAGGTAAGAATGATATTTAAGTCATCATCATCATCGTGCGGGTTG